>CANSZD010003721.1:957500-1580000 GCA_947648045.1 Beta corolliflora
TAATAATAATAATAATAATAAAAATAATAATAATAATACGATAATAATTGTCACAGTAATATTTTAAAAAAATTAAAACATTGAGCTGAACTAAGCTAAGCTAAGTTGAACTAAAAATAAGTCTAAAAGAACAGGGCCTAAAATATATCATCTCTTAAGTTACAAATAAAGCTGATCAAATGAGCCCGGGCTTGGGCAGAATTTTTTGGGCCAGCTTCGGGCTCGGCCCGATTTTTTTTTTGGCTTTGGGACGGGTTTTAAGCAAGCCGAAAACGGCTTTTTATTCTAAATTTTGGCTTGGCCCGATTTTGGCCCGAAAAATCCCCTATTTTAGGCCCGAGATAGCGGGCTTTGGGCACAAATATTTGGCCTCAATCTTGGCCCGACCCGACCAATGGGTAATTTTTTTTAGGAATGGCCTGGCCCGAACCCAACCCGATCCATGATCACCTCTAGTTTAAAGCACCTCGAATTCTCCAAATATATGTTGCAGATCCATTTATGATTTGGCAAGTGATATTTGATTGATCTAGTAATATCAACACTAAAGATTTTTTCATTCACTCTTTTTGGTTTGCTCATTTTTGTAAATTTGAATCTTTAATAAAGATTTTTGTTTTATGGGTTTAATCATATACTTCATTTCTCATCTTTGACCATTAGTAACCTTATTATGTATCACTATAAATCTTAGGGTAAATTGGCGCGAACAGCACCAACTATTAGTTTGGTGCACAAAACAGCACCAACTAAAGAAGGTGTGGTTGACAACACAAACTTCATAAGCTGGGTGCACGCAACAACACAAATGAAACTTTTGACCTGAGATTCATTTTACGCCGGCGAATCTTGGAATCTCTCCCACTGAATCAATTTCCCTTTTTTCCCTCCCTTTTTCTTCCAAAATCACGTGACCCTCTCATTAAACATTTATAAACAGCCAAAAAAAATTTTCCCTCAATTCAACTCCAAGAAAACCCCTAAATTGATTTTCTCTTCAAAACCCTAGATGTTGAAGATGAGTGCGAAATCTTCAGCAAATTCAAGGAAGAAGGCAAAAAGCTATGGAGGATGCTCGATTCAAATACGCTGCAGACATGGATTGCCTGCTGTTCTCCAAACAACAAAGAAGTTAAATGAGAACCATGGAAAACCATTTTATGGCTGCCCTAAATGGAAGGAAGATGATTGCCATTTTTTTGAGTGGTATGACAGTGACAATTATGGACCTCGTGCTGTGGAAGTCATCCTAGAATATGCTGAGAAGACTAATGCATTAGAAGAGGAAGTCCAACAGTTGAAGAAGAGATTGATGGCATGTAAGCAAAAGTGAAGACATAACAATCGAAGGAATTCAGAAGCAGTTGAAGGCATTGAAGATTGAGAATAAAAAATTAAAACAGCAAGTTAGGACATTATGGGGAGTAGTAAAAATGGTCATTGTAATTGTCCTTATTGCATGGATGTTTAGTGAATTGTTTTGAGAAGTTGTAATGTGGGATGTACTTGTGTTATTGTAATGAAATTGTTGTTGAATGAAATGGAATGTTGCCTTTGGAAATAAAATACGCATTCACTGTTTCCATTAACTTGAAAAAGTAGAAATTTACACCAAAAGTTGAACCATTCATAATAGAATACTACTGCCTTGTTCAATAAAGTAATACAAGTTGACAGACAACCATGCTCAACTTCACATGACAGCTTCCCATTCCCAAAAAATTCAGTTGAATACTATTTATAAACCACAAAAAATTGTCCCAAATATAACCTAAGGCCTAAAATCTAGAAGTCATAATGCTTCTACTGAGTCAAGTGAGTGTTTGTGCCTTTTCTTGGCCTTCCCCTTCCTCTGGGCTTAATTGTTGGTTGAGAGGTTGAAACATGATCCGGGCGAGCTTGTCTTGGATCCGGGTCCGAGTGCCCGATTTGGTCCGAGTGCCCGATCTATTCTCGGAAATTGGTGCTTTTGAGCCTTTCTTTTGGGCCGTTTTTGGAGCTCTTAGAACCCCGCACCATAGAGATATTTTAGTTACAATTAAATGAGGAACAAGTGTTTCATTTGCAAGGTTAGTTTTACTCACTTTTTCACCACTTTTTGGAGTCTTAGCTTTGTTTTGTGGGCATGTTTTCTTGTTGTGTTCTGCTGACTTGCATATACTGCATTTCATAATAACCCCATGCTTGCTTAACTTTCCAGCCTTGTCCTCTCTCTCATGTGCTGCCTTTTTCCTCATTTTTCTTGGTCTTCCAGCACCCACCTTGATGTCGGGGGCAGCAAGGGGAACCGAATTGTCTCCCAAGTACTTCTCACCGTAATTGGTTTGATTGATCCACTATAGGACACTAGGTATGTCTCTTTTTGCAAACCTGCTATGAACATATTGTTCACATGGCACCCTTAGCCAATTGCAACATGCAATTGCATGTGAGCATGGGTATCCCGGATTAGGTCCCATCTATTGCATGTGCAAGTGAGCTTCTCCAAGTCAACAGCTAATATATCCATGCCACACACAACCTCAAATGAAGTAGCATGTGAAGCAAGCACCTGACAGTTCCTTGCATAGTCTTTGTTCTTTTCCAATTTCTTCCTAACTCTAGGACATATGTTATCAGTAGCTCTTTCCATAAAAATCCTCTTCTGGGAAAGGTCTTTCCATACAAGCTCTCCTTATATCTTCAAGCATATCAATTATTGGCTTACTTCTAGCTTCTAATATCCACCCATTGAAAGTCTCAAAGAAGATTATTCACAACAAGATTGCATTTTGTGTGATTCCTAAAACCATACCGCGGGAATGTAGTTGGGCTCAAAGCCTTGAAATCAACAACGACCTTAGAGGACAAAACCTCCATTTCAACAAGAGCTTTATCAAAGTTTGCCTTCTTTGTATGCATAAACAGCTTCCCAAAATTTCTCCTTCAAGCCTGCTGCTTTATTCTTAGAGTGCCATGGAGGGTAAATGTGCCTAGCACAATTCCTATGCTCTGCCTGAGGAAAAACAAGTTGCACACCTCTCATAATTGCCTACAAAACATGCAACAAAGTCATAAAGTCAGAGTTATGCACATGATAATAGGACTAAGTAAGTAATATGGGGTATTCATACCTTGTGTTGGTCCGAGATGATGGTGCTATCTTCTCCTCCAAACTCGGCGGTTCCCTCTTCATGTTTTCCGAAAACCATTCCCATGATTCATTGTTCTCTGCTTCTACCACAGCCCAGCAAATTGGGAACATCTGGTTGTTCCCATCTCTACCAATTGCACTCAAAAGTTGACCACCTAGGAAAGTCTTTAAGAAACACCCATCTATGCAGATAACTTTCCTACAACCCCTCATAAAACCCTCCCTTAATGCTGAAGCTGAGGTACAATCTTTGAAAAACATGTCTTTTGTCCCTCTCCCTTTCAACTGTTTGCAGTTTGAATATGAAGTTCTCATCTTTGTTCTTCAACTCTTGCAGATATGAAGCAAGTTTAGAGTAATGATCGGTTAAATCACCATGTATGATTTTGTGTGCCATTGATTTCACCCCGTAGCATCTCCATTTGCTTAATTTCACACCAAATTTCGCATTACCTCTCTTTGTACCGCTTCCACAGGGAAACCGTGGGTTGTCCTTGAACCGTACCATGAATTCCTTTGCTGCCCAACTAGACTTACATTGAATACTCTCATAACACCGCCTCGTTGCATGTGTGAATTGGTTGACAAGATTTGACAACAAAAAATTTCTTTGGTCCATCCCAAGATGCATATAATTTCCAGTCACAACCTTTTTTGCATCTTGCTTCAATTTTTTTCATATTCTCACTTCTAACAAACCTTACACAATAACCAGCCAATACTGCATATCTTTGAACCATATCCTTGAATGCTTGTGGACTTTGGAATGACATACCTACTTTCCAAACAAGTCTCTTAAAATCTGTGTCCATGTCTACAGTAGGTGCTCTTCCTCTCTTCCCTGCACAGGCATCATCTTCACTATCAACATCTGAAGGTGGGATGAGATCATCATCACTCTCATACTCACTCTCCCAGCCACTGTTAGAAGTTCCCTCTGCACACTCTGTGCCCCCTGCACTTGCAGCCACTTTTATCCTACTCTCTAAAACCTTTCTCCTACTTTCTAAGTACTCCTCATCACTTGAGGTGCCCAAATTCTCAGCCTCAAAGTAGTCCTCATCTTCACTGTCATCATTTTCAACACTACTATCCACTTCACCTAATGACAAGTCTAACTCAGTTTCACTCTCAATCCAGTCACAGTTGCTAATGTCATACTCCAATTCAATGTGCTCAGTTTCATCAAAATCTATGTCTACCTCTGACTCATAATCATCATAGCATTCCATCCAATCTTCTAAGGCCACATAGTCATCAACATAGTAAACACTTTCCTCATTTGTCATTGGTAGTTCAGTGTTTTTAAATTTTCTAGGACTTCTTGTACTTTCAGTTTTTTGATGTTTCCTTGGGCTTCTCCTCAATTCTGCTTTTGACATCTCACTTTCATCTCTCTTTGATGGGCTTTTCCTAACATCTCGCAATCTATGACAAGTAGGAGTTCCTACTTTTTTTGTTGCAACCATCTTTCTTCTAGGAGTGGCCTTAGTGTTGGGGTTTGGGGGAGGCTCAGTGTTGGGCTGTGAGGGGGGCTCAGTGTTGGGTTGTGAGGGGGATCACTACTAAACATAAATGTGGGCCGAGTGTTGGGGTTGTGAGGCTCGGTGTTGGGGCCGTGAGGGGGGCTCGGTGTTGGGTTGTGAGGGGGATCACTACTAAACATAAATGTGGGCCGAGTGTTGGGGTATGGGGAGGCTCAAGAAGGTTGTTGGGGGCGGTGTTAGGTTGTGACACAAATGTGGGCTAATTGTAAGGTTGTGAAGGGGGCTCACTGGTAAACACATATGTGGGCTCAGTGTTGGGTTGTGATGGGGCCTCAGTGTTGGGTTGTGATATAGGCTCAGTATTGGGTTGTGAGGAGGGCCCAATTATGATTTCGACATGGGTTGACTAGGTTGTGAATATTCAAGCTCTACTATCAATTGTGGTACATCAACATGATGGACCACATACACATCAACTTCCCCCAAACTTCAAACCTACCTCACACATCCCCAATATCTCTGAATCCCCAACAATTTTGACAGACCTACTCTTCATATTACTTCCAGGTTCACAATAGTAGAACTCACACTCAGCATTGTACATTACCCCTTCTTCCTTCAACATATCTATGAAATCAAAATAGCTCATATAATCCGGGTCTACTTTATCCCAACAATGAACATTACCCCCCATATATGTCCCATTTTCAACAAAATTGCCTCCATGCATCAATTTAATGCTGAATCTGTCTTCCATAGCCTAATAGACAACAATTAAAGCAAACAATAGCAAAAAGGAAAGATCAACAAACAAGAAAGACAAACCAAAATTATGAAAATCTAATCTCCTAATCCCTAAATCAGAGAATTTAAACAAAAAACCAATCACAAACCCTAACTATTCATACGAAAATTTCCACCACCAACTTATGATTTTCAGCATAATTAAAGGTGCAACGTGCGAAAACTTACAGATTTCCAGCAACAATGGAGCTTCGTGTTGTACTCTGCCAGAGGAAGATGATGAAGATGAAAGGGTATTTTTTTTTTTGGAGTTTAAGGAAATGAGAGGGTCACGTGATTTGGGAAGAAAAAGGGAGGGAAAAAAAAGGGAAATTGATTCAGTGGGAGAGATTCCAAGATTCGCCGGCGTAAAAGGAATCTCAGGCCAAAAGTTTCATTTATGTTGTTGCGTGCACCCAGCTTATGAAGTTTGTGTTGTCAACCACACCTTCTTTAGTTGGTGCTGTTTTGTGCACCAAACTAATAGTTGGTGCTGTTCGCGCCAATTTACCCTAAATCTTACAATATCAAAATCTCAATTGAATATACGTTCTCGTCAATAAAAGGATTCTGTTTAACTTATACCACATCCAATTTCTTTAGTCTCATTTCGAATGTGCATGATCTCCAACGCACACATTTGATCATCAATATTTTAATTACATACCAAAAAAAATTCAAAATATGACGAATTTGACAAGACAACATATGATCACATTTCTTCTCATCCGGCAAATAATTAAAATTCTTGACTTTCAAATACCAAATGGGAGAAGAAAAAAAAAAAGAGATGGTATAATATTATCCTTCCTATTATCCCTTGTTAGAAATTTTGGAGAATGCAAGCTTTACATATGCAACATTAAGTAATTTCAAAATTCCAATTATTCCTACTCTCGCTTAAGAATCAAAGACATGTTCCATTCAAAGGTGAAACAAATAAAATTATCTGTCATATTCATAGGGTTGACAGTTGAAAATCGAATCATTTAGCTCAAGATGAGAACTGAGACGGCAAAAAAGAAAGAAAAAAAAAAGGTGATTCTTGAGACAGATTGATTTTGGAAAAAAAAACTATTTATGATGCAAGACTCAACTTCTCTCTTCAAAATTACCTCTAGTTTTTTTTTCTCTGTTCAAAATAAATTGATTACAATAAATAACACCATGTAATAGTCTTGCTATTACTGGCTATTACTGTCAACTAGTTAAGAATGCAAACACCTCTTCCCAAATGGCACGACGACAATGTACATGTGAGGTGGATTTGGTGGGTGGGAAAACAGAAAAGTCGCTCTTCAAGTAAAATTTATGATTTTCATTTGTGTAATAGTGGTGGAACACAAAAATTCTATTACCGGCCAGTTGCACATATTACAGCGGTTACTACTTACTACGAGCTTATTAATAAAGTATACTGTTAGGTGATCAAAATTTTGTGACTAACAAAAGCAGACCTCCCTTTCACTTAAAGGTATAAATTTGTACCAACTGGGGGAAAATATGAGTCGACTAGAGCTTTATTTTAACTATTTGAGTTTCGACTAAACTCAATCGGTATGTAGTCGAGTTTAAACGGAGCTGATTATCTATCATAACTTATTAATCTGATTTAGAACGACTTTGTAGAGAACGTTGTGCAATGACACTATTACCCTTACCTATGGTATCCAATGGAGAACAAACATGTATATTTACAGCATTGTTTAACTTGCTCATCATTTATCAGTCATAACTTTGTGTGGAAAACCCATCCTCCACTCTAAGAATAATTGGTTAGATTAAAATAGTGGATGATTAATGCCATCTTAAGCTTTGGGAAAATGAAATAGTGGAATAAGTAGTCGATAGATGTGTCATAGGTTTTACCGGTTGGACTAATCTATAGGGACAGGGGCCCAGTTCTTACATGATTATAGTTGAACTAATGAGAAGTCCTCATCAAAATTGTCAATAGAACTAAAAATATGTAAACAACCATATCATCTACAATTTGAAACTGTAGTAGTGGTGAGTGGTGACTTAGTGTAGTTGTGTAACAAAATATTTTATAAGAGAATGACTTTGGCTTGATAGTTCAGCAACTAGATGTTAGTTTCTACATTCTTACTTGCATGCAACATTGAGTGTGGCACGAAGATTAAAGAGTCCATATGGTAATAAGAGATAGAAAGGACAAAAAAAAGCCTATGTGATGAAAAGAGATATAGATAACCCATACATAAAATAAGGCACTACTACAAGTATTTTCAGACTTCCCACAATGGATAATTGCCGTATTTTAAGAAGAATGAAGTATATAGGAGTAAGAATTGTTATATGGTGTGACAAGGATACGGTTATTGACATTGCATTATTGGGTTACTAAAAAAGAATCTATGCTAATCTATTAAAAGACGTTCCTAAATAAGGAACGATGTCATGTGGCGCTTTTCCTTAGGGTGCCTTACTCCATGCACATACAATAGAAAATAGAAAACGCATTGTATAAGATTTAATCCCGTGATCATAAGCATATATATTAAAGTCCTAACCACTAAACCAAGTAATACTTGATGTTATCATATTAAAGTAAAATGTTGATAAATGAAGGATATAATTACCCGTGGCGTAGCCCGAACCTAAAAGCTAGTTAACGGTTATAACATGGTTATTTGTATATTAATAGGTTATGGATTAAAGAATTATATGGATTATTGATAATATCCTAGTGAGGTTAGTGTGATGCATCGTTCGAGAGACGAGCTAAGAGACTAATGACTATAGTTTACTTTGTCTTGGTGTTAGGTTTACTGAAACTTCAAAGTCTACAAAGAAAAGGTTTGTATTTGGTACTCTAAGTTCCTTCTACAGATTACTTTCCACTAATCATGCATAACTTTATGCAGAAAAGGGTAGGTATATCCAAATTTCTACGTTCATGTTTTGATACTAGCTTTCTCTGAATTCATTTGCCACAATATTAACGTCATAGCTTCTCTAAGAGGAGTATAAGTCAAATACTAAACATAGAGATATTGGCAGCTAGCTTTTTAGCGGTCCATGTAACAAATGATGCTCCATAAAACTAGTGGAAGTGTAGATTAACTACCTACTGTCTCCGGTTTTTTAGTTTTACCTTTCTATTTTGTACTTTTTTCCGGCTATTTTGTATATTTATCAATGCACAATTTTGAGTGTGGTATTTTTTTTTTTTTGAAATTCTACAAGGGAATATAGGAAGAACAAAAGAGAACGAAGAAAGTATAATTAAAAACCATGAAAAAAACTTAATTTGTAAATATATATTGAGACAAAATCTAAAAAATCCCACATAATCATGTTTTTCCTTAATCGTAATACCAAATAATTAATAATAGAGTATATGAATAGTATCAAAGCCAAAAAAACCTAAGAGAACGTCGAAGTACTGTATACAGATTTACATTAGCACATGAAAATTCTACCAAACGGAGAAGCATATAGGAAAAAGAGTATTAGGGAATAAAAAGTATGAAACTCTACCTCCATCCACTCAAAACGTATCATTAGCTTTTTACAGACACTACCTCAAAGACTAACCTCTACCTTATAAATCTACCAAACAAGAAGTGGTGGTAATTAGTGGTTGTACCCAATCAAACTACATAATTTCCACTTCAAAAGCTAGAGCTATATTATTATTTTATTTTATCTTCCATTTAGTGTGTGAGGGTTGTCTGTATCTTACCTTTCAAGGAGTTCAAAAAACCGAACAGTTCCAAATTGTTACATTAAAATGAAAATAGGTGATATCTAGTAGTGATTTTTTCAACTTACTTATGTTCCAATAAGTTATATTTACCGCTACAATAAGTTCTAATAAGTTTAGATAAAATCTAGATAAGTCAAATTCGGTAGAATAGTTAAACATATTCCATAATTCAGTAACTTGAAACATCGCAAAAAATTAGTATAGATCAGATCATGGACAGGGTCAAGCCGAACCTATTCGGGTTGTTTGGGACAACTCGAGGAAGGTTTCTAGCTGAAAGGTCAAAAGGCCCAAAAACAAGCCTGGACATACTTTTCAGGCTTAATCGGGCCATGTTCAAGGTGATCATATGATCAACTCTAGGACTCAATACTATGATATGGAGTAGCGTACCCCAAAGGTTAAGATATGTCATAGGCTCTTGGTGAATGGATGCTAGTCCTGAGAATAGCAGAGTCCAAACACACGTTAAGAAGAGGAGCTTACAGATCTTCATCTTGTTCTATATGCAAATAGGAAACTAGGATATGTTGCACTGAATAAACCTTAGAGATCTGGCCATGGTGCCGAGTGCTTGAGACACCGGTTGATGTGCCTCAAAGAGTAGACTGAACCTTGGTCAATATAAGCCCAGGATGCAACAGAACCCCTCTACGGAAGGGGCTACGGCGACGAGGTATTCAACGTACCAATGGTGTAGCTAAATTACATTTCCACTTGTGAATGTTCAGCTACTGTGTTATACTTGCATTACTTCCTCTTCATAAATACCCTTTTTCTTTAACTAATATTGACTAGTTAGGGGTAATCTGAGGCTTTGTACAGTAACATTCTGAAACCCCAACAATGATGGGTTACTTGCTGCATAGTCGTTGCCATTTGTAGCTGAAAATACATATCTGAAGAATCTTTATCTTCATGAGCCAAATGCATCGCAAAAACTCACAGCAAAAAGGAAGTAGAGAACAAGAACATATTGCTAGAGAAATGACTACGGGGAAAGTGGAGTAACAGGACAATAGAATTTAGCATCGCTAAGCTAAATTATCTAGACACATACAGGTTGCAGTTCTTGGTGCATTATAGCCATCTACAGTTTGGAACAACAGCTGTATCTCTCCTGCAAAAGATCAAACAAGGAAAACTTTAATTCATATGTGAGGAGGTAAATCAAAGTAAGGACATGCCATGTTTGAAGACCAATGAAGAGGATACACTGCATGGATATAGACCAATGAAAACATAGTAAATTCGTCTTGAATCACAAAGGAGAAACAGATATAATAGACTAGTACAGCAAACGAGACGAAATTTTCTGTTTACTAACTTGACATAGTAATCTTGAGCTGTGAAGTCGAAGATAATATTTGTCGAATTTTGAATGTAGGAAAGCGAAAAAAATAAAGACGGACTTCTGTCTGTTTGACTAAGTTTGGTAAAAGAACACATATAACAGCAGTCATCTCTCATCTGAACTTCACCATATACAACTGAATAAAGTAAAAAACCTTTCTTCACAATGATAGCAGAAAATGATAAGTTCATTTACCTTGGAACGGAATCAAAATGCGAAAATGTTTGATGCAATACCCCACTAGGAACTTCTGTTAGTTAGCAAACACAGTTACTCGAACCTGAGCAGTGACTTCTGGGTGCAACTTCAACTCTGCTATATACTCCCCAGTTTCCCTGATCTCAGGAAGGAAAACAATCTTTTTGTCCACATCCCTGTGGCAAAAGAAAAGTAAAATGTGTTCATAAACCTAGAAACCCTAAACATAAATGAACCATGCAATCTTTTATTGTATTATCTTTTTGGCAGTGTGAACTAGGGTTCTTGCCACACCAACTTATTCATTCCGAATGAGAAATACATGCACAACCATGTTTTAGACAACAGACAATTTCAAGCATATCCTGCTGCGCATTTGAACTTACAAATTTTAAGCCCCTGAAAAGACTATCAAAACAAACCTTGAATGATGCATCCCACTTTTCTATTTTTGTTCCTTACTTTGACTCCCTCACACTGATAGCTAAGTCAACATATGCCATAATGGGATGTCCTTGAGTCGATTTACCACACTACTTTTGGTAAATTTTCCTTCAATTATACAACGAAAAGAAGGATTAGCTTGATCTCCATTTGAACTTTTTACATCTGAGCTGAAATAAGGCAGTTTGTTACTAAATTATGTATGTCTGACTGAAGACAGTTCACTGGTAGGGTCTGCTAAGATAATCACGGTCTGTGACAATGCCCAGTCCCCTTTTATCTTCACACAGTAAAGGTTACATTCACGAAATAGTTCAACAGTTCATTGTCACAGAGAGCATTAATAATAAAAAGGTCAGCAATATTGCCAGTAACAGTACCTTTGAAGCTGTGCCTTGATTATGTCAACAAGATCTTGAGCTGTCACACTGCCAAATCACAGGAATCAGTATCAGAATAGAAGGAAAAGGGTAAAGCAAGGCAAGGCAAGAATGTTAATATGGTTCTTTTTACCTTCCAAATATCTGTTTTCCTTTTCCACCTTTGCGTTTAACCTTGAAAGCTCCAACGGTTTCAAACATCCGAGCAAGTTGCAGTGCTTCTTCTTTCACCTAACAATCAATTTCACTAAATTCTCATGAAACCACAATTTTAAATGCTAAACGGTTAAATGGGATACAACTTAAAGCCAGAATTTGCATAGCTAAATAAGCTCATTTCAAAAGCAAGATCTCCCCCTTGTTCACCAAAAATAAAAAGCAAGATCTCGCTCAATAATAAGCACCTTGGTAGTATGGAGAGATATGTCACTATGAGTTTATTTCCAGTTTATATGTGCCTACATCATGCAATAATTCTTACATGCTTAGCTTCATAATCAACCAATGCAAAAGCTCCTCCTAAGTTCCCATGATCTAGTACTTGAATAAATTCAACCAAACTGTTTGTGAAGAAACAATGAGAACTGATACTCGAGAAACACAAAAGAGCAAACAAGACAATAACGCAAAACTGGGGGAGTCAGCCTGTGAGGGCCAAAGTATATATCCCCCCCTAAAGTACATGTTAAGAAGTATCATAATTTATGAACGTTGAAGTTAGCTTTCTTTCTCTCATCAACTTTCATTGACTTCTATGACTGGTAAAAGTTCAATTAAGCAATCTTACATCCTAGGTACACCTTAAAAATAAGAAACAAAGATGCAGAAAGGCTAGATATAAATATGGCATTACGCGATTGATTACTCATAACAACGATAACATGTGTTACTAAGAATTATGATACTCACCCTTTTCTTCTCCGCTTCGATTCTCTCGTCTTCCATCTTCATCTCCCTTAAGAACCAGAAACAAACAATTAATACATGTGGCCTTGTTGCCTAAACTTATGGTTTAGAAACTGCAGCTAATTAAATCCTCAAGACTGCAGGATTCATGCAACACGGAGATCATAAAAGCTTCTCCCCTAGATAGTAGGATCCATCTGACATAAAATTTAAGGGATCCCCCTATATATGACAAATATCACAATCTAATGATCCATGTAAGGCAAAAGTAGCAACCCGCCCCCCTTCTTACGCCCCTTCCCCAAAAACACATACACACTAAATCAAATTTCCACTAAAAAGAAGGGATAGGTTCCAACACCTCCAACCCCCACTCCTTGAGGGCACCCTTGCTGACCAGGTAGTACAAAGATGAAAGAATTGGCTTACTGCACTCCACCACCACCACCACTACTACAGCCATATTATTCATTGTCAGAAGCATCTATTTTCTTCAGTTCTTCAAGTTGTCCAATTTTCATTCTTACAACTAGTGTTCTCTGATGGTTCAAGAGTACCTTGATTTTTGAAAAAGTAGGCGAGTCAAGACTCAAGCTTATATACTTGTACTACAGTGGTGATATGACTACGTAGAACAAGAAACGAAAACAAGAAGCTTGAGTGTAATGAGAGACGTACAAAGAAATAATGAAATATACAGATCTTTGAAGATCTGAGGTCACAGATTTTGGTCATAGATCCACATGATCATCTTCATCCCTATATTGATAGATTTGGGATGTACAAGTAGCTAATTGTAACTTGGTAACCTTAATCAACAAAGTTTTTAGAGGTGGTGTTAAAATTCACTATCACGAGCATAAGGCTCCCATCTACAGCAGGGTGGATTCAGAACCACAATAATTAATTTTTCAGATACAATAGCAGAACCTGGTACCATGGTCCAATGTGCCACAAATTTCATGCACTCAAAAATGAGATTTTCCAGATTAACAAACATAAACCTAGTAATCTTTAGTATTATGCTGGAAGATTGCAGTTTATTACGATCATCCTATTTAGTCCGTGACCTTTTGGTGTCAACTGTTTGCTTTGCCAAAATCAGGTGCTGAAGGAGGTTGAATGCTACTGCAAATTAGTTCTCTTGATAGAAACTAATAACCCCTCAAAAAATAGAAAAACATTAATAGCTAAGGATTGGATTTGCCTGCCTAGAACTGCTAGAGGTTGGAACATGAAGATTTCAAAATCACTATCATAAGGTTACTGTTAATAAGCTCTTGTAGATTAGCTTTTGAGTAAGAGTTATGGGTGGTTATTATTTCAGGGGTAAAGCCTTTTGGTCTGATCCTGATAGTAAAAGAATAATATGTACAAATGAAATTCTAGTTCCATAACTTGGATGAAGAGAGGACTTTTCAGCTGTACGACTTTGGTTGATAACTATGGTGGGTCATGGTAGGCGGCTGGTCCAAAGGTAAAAAGGGTTTTCAATTAAGCTGATACACCAGTTGATCTGTAGATATTCCACCAAGGTACCATGCCGGAGTGTCCAGTGTGATAACGCTACAACTCCAAAAAGTTTATTTTTCACTTAATAGGCCCTTCAAAACCAATAAGCATAACTGTCATCCTATGTGTTATTTCTGATTTATACTTGGAATCAATCCAAGACTTATTCCTGAAGTTTTCTTATTGTGCTGTTGTACGGCAGCATATCCTAAATCTGTTTCAGTTTCCTGGAAATGCCATCAATTTGGATTCAGAGGTGGTGATGGCTACTAAAGCAAGCGGAAGTTTCCAATAAAACATGAGTGCACCCAATAACCATTACGAGTTGCCTAGTTTGCTCTTGTTGGACACTAGCACATAACATCAGTACTATTTTCACAGTTTTTGGTATTGCCAAGTATTATTGGAATTCGGAACATATTTGCAGTGCCAATCAAACACATCCTAGTACCAATCATGTACATTAGTTCTACTATAAAGGTTTCTGGTACTACGAAAATAAGGACACCTTCATATGTGCTATGAAATTTGCATTGGTACTATAATGCTTCAACCTGGTACTCCGGAACGTCATATTGGTACTTAAAATGCTAATTTTGGTAGTACCATCATTCCATCAATAAGTGTTAGTGTATTGGTCAAGGCTTTCTCCATCCTTGATGGCTGAACAGTGCACACACAGCATAATCATTTAAATACTAAAGATAATGCTAACATGTAAATAAATTTAACAAAGAACAATAGATTGATAGAAAAAGAAAAATCACAAAACTATTAAAATGAAAATATTGAAGCAAAATAAAAGAAACTTAAATGGTAAGAAAAAGAAGTTATGAACTGGGAATTTCTCAAGAAATAAACAACTTACTTAAGCAGATTTGGGGTTATAATCTGGGCTTTTCCCAAAGGAAGCAAAAAATTCCTGAAAAAACCAGCTCTTACATCCAAAAGCTGCCCCTTTTTTCCCAAATCAGGCATATCTTCTGTCAAAATTATCTACACCAAAAACCATTCAAATTATTGACACCAAATTGCAAAACCCACAAATAAAATTAATAACCCAGTAAAAAAAAACTACAGAAGAATTACAGAAAATGAAGGAGAAATGAAAGAGAAATAGAAGTTGAATTACCTTGCGAATTTTCTTGGTTTTCTTTTGTGCCACAATTGGGAGCATAACTCTAGCATTTTCTGGGGATTTATGGAGTTCATTGGTAGCTCCTGCAAAGCCTTGGAAAGAAGTGCTCCATGAGAGCGAGAGTGTGGAGGTTGTTGATGACATTGTTTCCGATTTTGGCACACTATCTTCTCCTGCGCTTCTATCTCTTTTGAGAGTTAAAGACCTTATCTTTGGAGTTTGGAGTTAGAAGTATGCAAAATCGTGTATAAATTTGAGGTGAAAGAAGCCGTTGCCCGTTATTATTAACCGGGGGTACCGAGCCTTGTGTTTGGGACTTGGCGCCACCCTCGAACCCTCGGCTTATCTCAAGTAGCCAATAAGGGGGAGTTTGATTTGGGATTTTTAGGAAAAGGTAAGGGAATTAAGTAAGGGAATATTTCCTTACTTGTTTGTTAAGTGTAATCAATCAGTTGATTCGCTTACTTGTTGTTTGTTAAGTGTATTCAATCATTCTCTTTACCCCATGGTTACCTCCTAACTCCTCTACATTGATTCCCCCACCCCTACCCAAAGGATCACTTACCCTTTCTCTCCTCTACTCCATGATCACCTTGACAACTACCACATTGCCACCACAACCGCTACCTCTCCACCGAAATCACCACCTTTAACCCGAAACCTCAGGTCAGCCACCCGACACCACCACCTCTCCGACCAAAATTACTGCGTCTCCACCCAAACCCTTAGCCCATTCACCGCAATCCTGGTCCATTCACCCCAAATCTAGCGCACCACCCACCCGAGACCGCCGCACAACCCTGAAAACACCTGGAGACCAACTGAAAACACCACATATCACTCGAAAACACCATCCCTCGCACCCAATAACACCAGATCTACAAGAGATGGAAGGATTTAAGGGGAAATTAGGCGTTAGAGGCGGCGGGGAAGGGGGCGTGGAACTTTTAGGGTTTCCGTTTTAAGGGGGAAGGACGACAGCCGCACGGGAAGGGGAGGGGGAAGGACAATGACTCACGGGAAGGGGAGGGGGAGGGTGGCGGTGCGGCGGTAATGGGGTGGGGAGGGGCGGCAACGACATAGCAAGAGAGGGGAATGTGGTGGTGCTATGGTGGAAGGAATAGTAAGAGGAGGAAGAATGAGGAAAGACAGTGTTACCAACCAAATAACACTTAAAATCTAAGGGTTTTGCATTCCTTTCCCCCCTCTACCTCTTTCTTGATTCTATTCCCTTTACCCCATGACAGCCAAACGCCCCCTAACTATAGAGATTTATCATTCATTTGATAAGCAAGTGCTCGTTAAGTTGGAAACAAAAAAAAGTTGACCCTATGCTTATCATAAGATTTTTTTTATATAAATAAACCTTCGGCTTAGGTCAATATATGGGAGTAGTATTTTTTATAGTATTTTGAACGGGATCGTTATGTCACTAGCATTTTAATATGACCCAAAGCCTTTTTAGGTCAATATATGGGTGTAGAATTTTTTCTAACAATAAACCTCTTATTTCTGATTTCCACTTTTTAATTCGTGATGTGGATAGTAAAATTAATTCTTGGCATAACCATTTTCTCTCCAAAGCAGGCAAATCCGTCCTTATGCACAATCACCTTGAATCATCCACAGACCACAACATATCTTATGGCTATCCCTAATGTACCGCCACATTATGCACTACATTGGATGCTATTAACCTTATATTCTTTTGGGAAATCTTCATGTAATTCCCAGAGCTCCCATTAGTAGCCAGGTGAAAAATGTGTCTACCCAAAATTACGGAGGCTTACATTTTCAAAAAATGATATTTGTGTTCATAGCGCATATTTAGCCAAAATGGGTTGGAAACTAACGACAGATAATACAGATCTTTGGCTAACTCTTATGCTCTAAAAGTATCTTCTGAATACTTCCTTCTTTGAATATCGACCTAAGTCTACTAATTTCTATATTAGAAATCTATTCTCCAGACCCGGGAATTATTAAGGAAGGTATTCATTTGAGAATTGGTGCAGGAGTGCAGATTTTCTTTCAGATTGACAACTAGTGCACTGAACTTCTTAAAACTTTTAATCTGAACCCGACCATATTTCAATGAAGTAATTTTACCATGCAAACAATGAAATATTCCACTATTAGAACAATTATTATTCAACATATTTTGGGTGTCCTTCTTCCTACCCATGCAATCTGTGGCATGCCCAGCAAGGGTCTTACTAGTTTAAGTGAATTCTCCATTAAGTCAACAACTTGGCTTGCCCATGTTATTTTTCCTCACAAATACCACATGACCTTTTTGTTGGATTTGGAACCTCGATATATCCACAAAAAATCAAAATTTCTTATGGCAATACTCCATAATGGCCTTCTATTCATGACACCTTTAGAAAAAGAAAAAAAAAGATAACTAGTAGCAATCTATGTCCACTTTGTCATTCTTCACCTGAAACCATAAATAAATTAATTTTTTCCCGCCCTAGCTACTATCACATGTTTTGAAACTCACCTCATCTTTGCCAAGTCATGAATAATAAATATTTTAAATCATCTCTCGCAATGTCTAAATGTCTTCCGTCAATACCCAAAGGATCTTTGACACATCTGTTATTCCCTTTGGAGAATTTGCAAAAATAATGGAGCTATGTTGTCTTTGAAAAAAGCGCTCCTAATATCAAGCACATCTATTACAAAGCTTAGCACCAACATAAGGAATGAACTACTCCTAGCCTAATAGATTTTTCTTTCATTATTTCTTCCCTTCCTTCTTGCAGGTTCTCGTGACCATCTATGTTCGATGGCAGCCCCTACCTACCCAATGGCGGATCCAAAATTTTTGGAATGGGGGTACATATAAGATAAAATCAAATAAAACAAAATACGATGCTAGATTCAATTTACGACTCAAAATTTAATTAAAAAACAATATCAATATTCAATAAACGATTCAAAGAACAAGTAATTCCATGCGACGGGAAAGCTTAAGTTTCAAACAAATAAAAAAAAAAAATTCCAAGTACACCCGATGACTTTTTATCGATTATTGAAACCTCCAAGTTACTTTCTTCAATTAGAGGATGTTTTATTATGGGAGAAGATAAAGTTCTAGACTTTTGTGATTTTCCTCCACCTCCTTTGCAATAAAATTTCTAAACCTCTTGTTTTTCATCTTCCAATTCTAGCATTTATAAGAGACATAAAGACATCATTAGAGATTCATTCTAAGGTCTCATATTTTAATTCACAACCTATAATTTATTTCAATTCACCTATTTTGGATGCACAACATCTGAATTAGATTCATCTAATTTCAATATCACAACTTCTAATTTAAAATTTCAATTTATAACATCTAACTTAAATTCACAACTTCTAATTTCAAATTTCGCTTCAACTAATTTCAATTCACAATAACAACTATCTATTAAAAATAGATCTCTATAAAATCAAGATTATACCTTCATACTTCTACAAAAACAAATAGCCATATTTTTTAATAGGTAAAGGTCCATAAATTGGCACATAGTAGTATAATTTTTCGAGAAAAAAGAACTTTACCTCCTATTTTCTGGTTATTGGAAACCGGTTATCAAGGGCTAGAGAAAATAGAAAAAAAGAAGAGAGAGAAAGATAGCAAAGAAAGAGAAATGTGAAAACCTAAAACAAAAGAGAAAAATATGTGAACTGACACATTTACAGAGGAGAGAGAAAGAGAGAGAGATCAGAGATGAGAGTGACTTGAGCAAAGTACATCTTTTCTTTTTCACTAAGACCTGAGCAAAGTAAAACTTTTCTTTCTTTATTTTTCGTTTTTCCCCATACCAACTTTACTTTTCTTCATATATTTTTTTTAGGAATGGGGGTACAGTTTTACCCACTGTACTCCCTAAATCCCTGTACCTACCTAAATTCAATTTTGATAGCTATGTCAATGGTCAATATACATTGGATGGAGCTATCCTCCGCAATTCTTTTTTTGTTTTAGCAACCTTATATTTTAAGTTTGGCTCGACATTTCCCCTTATAGTTTGAAGCCCGCCAGCCCGGGGGTCTAAGGAATGGTCATCTAGCTCACACTCTCTAAATACATATTCTTTAGTAATAGAGGCGATTCACATACTTCAAGGCTTCTACTCTTGCCCCTTGATTATTCAGACGCTCATTGATGATATTTTTCGAGAAGCGAACTGAGTAGCAGATTATATATCCAGAAAGGTCACTCTATTAATGTTGCTATAAACGGCGTCATTGTTGGTTTTACTCCGACTCTATCATAGTTAATTTTGTTATTCTAAAATTTGTTAGGTTCCTCCCTTGAAAGAAGGGTGACGACTTAATCTTACTTTTTTTTTTGAAAGAGAAATTTCATTAATTGAAGGCAAAACGGCATCAACAATAGGTATTAAAGAAAAACAAGATACAATTAAACAAGACTAAATCAAAATTCTTTGAAGAAACTACAATGAACCAGGATCGAGCAATACTTACCCCTTGTATTTCTTGAATCAAGCACTATTGATGAGGAAGTCTATCATTCGATATAGTTTGGGAAGAACATTCTTGATCGAGTCGGGTTGACCGCATCCGAGATTCCAATACCTTCATGTTGAGTCTCGAACTTCAACCAATGAGAATAATTTACGATACCTAAAAACAAAAGAACCATACTCACAACTCCCATAGGAGAGAAGGAGATTTCCAAAACAAACTAAAAACCCCATAACGGGGTTTGAGAAAATCTCATAAAGAGAGATTAATTTATTAAACAAAACTAGAAAATGAACTAAAAACTGAATATAAAGGGGAAAAGGGACTACCATGGATTGAAATCATCCATGGCTTTCAGCCCCTGAAGAAAGGGGTAGGGGAAGTTTAGGGTTTGAGAGAGAAAAAAAGAGAGAGGAGGCGGCTTATTTTTACGACCTAATCTTACTTTGTACCTCTAGAAAAGATAACTTTTTTCAGTTAGACTATCATCTAGGCTAAACTTTATCGTTTTTGAACTCTTCAGCCTACAATTTTTCTAATTCAGTCTTATTCATTTGAATGTATACTAAACTTTAGGAATGGAGGGCCCTCGAATTCTCTAACGACCGGATATAGTGATATCAGGATTATTACGTCAAAATGGAATGTATATCCCAAAGTAAATATGTTACAGATATCATGACAGAATTCACCATTAGGTGATTCAGTTTGAAGAACTAGAGAGAAAAGAGAGAAATGAGAGAAAGATTTAGTATATTAAATGAATGATCACTACAAGAGGAGAATGATATGTATATACAGCTAGTTTATTACAGCAACTAACTAATCATACATCTAAGTAACTTCCTTGATCAAGGAGAGCTGCTCACGTGGCCTAAGAGCAGGAAGCTTAGAGTGAAGAAGAAAAGAACTCTACCTGGCTGTTTCAAGCTTGTGTTTCCTCTCAGCAAGCCATTGTGTTGTGGTGTATTAATACAACTCTTTTGTTGTAAGCTACCCCCGGAGAGAAGCAAATTCTTCATAGTAGGGTGTAAGTCGACTACAAAAAGTCCAAAGTCCAATCCAGTCCACTTCAAACTTGGCGGACTGAACTGGATTGGAAAATGTTTGGACTGGACTCGGATTCAAATTTTCGAGTTCAAATATTTTTGGACTGGATTTGGACTCACCCTTTTGGAGTCCAATAAGTCCAATCCAGTCCAAAAAATATTTTAGCATATAAATATATATATACATGTAATGTATATTTACATAAATTTCTTTGATAGTTTTGTTGAAATTTTGGACTTTTTAACATTCTCGCTTTAAATTATTTTACCTGGCACCAGAATATTCATTTACCCTCTAATAGTCCAAAGTGACAACTGAAAAGGGAAAAATTACTTTAAGCCTTTTAGCGCCCTTTGCATTTGCAATTTGCATTTTATAAGACTTTAAAGATGTATGTGACTTACTTTGTGGAATGGATGTAATGAGTCCAACTTTTCAAATTTCTTTTATTCAATCATGAGAAAACATTGTGAACCTAAACTGGGGAAAAAAATTGATATATTATATAATAATTTGACTGGATTGGACTGGATTCGGACCTAATAAAAATTTATCAGAGTGGACTGGACTGAACTCAAATCAAAAAAAGTTTGGATCAAACTTGGACTCAATTTTCTTAGTCCAAAAAACTTTAGACTGGATTTGGATATGGCAAAGTCCAATCCAGTCCAATCCACTTACACCCCTACTTCATAACACCCTCAGTGAGATCTAAGGCATTGTCTGATATGACAATTTTAACTTGCAAAATAAACTGATTTTCAAGATATTGCAAGAAATGAGTCATGATTGTAGCAGAATCAGATTTATGTTTCATAAGATGAGTCCATGTCATTCTTGTGTAATTATCTGCAATTATGAGGAATTAATTACATCCAAATGAATCAGATTTAGAATAGGAACCCCATACATCAATGTGTAACAACTCAAATGGTTGAGAAGACTTGATGAAACTAGTTGGGAAGGGAAGTCTGGTTTGCTTAGCTAAAGGACAAATTTGACAGAATTATTCAACTAAGCAACCTGAAACATCAACACCTTGGATGTTCTTTATTTTACCAAGAGATATATGACCTAGTCTTAGATGACATGGCTTGGCTTCATCAACAACAACAAGATCTTTACTGAGAAAAGCAGTAGGGGAAGGTGAACATAAATCTGCAGATGACAATCCTTTATTCGAAGTGTATAGACCTTTATTCAGGTTACCAAGAACAATTTGCTTGTTCTTGGAAAGGTCCTGAATCAAAAACTTATCTTTTGTAAAAGAAGCAGAACAAGCGTTATCTATGCACAACTTGGAAACAAATCAAGTTAAAGCAAAATCCTAGAATATGATGAAGTACATTACTAAGTGTAATCTAATCGATCACCTAGCTTAATAGTACCTTTATGTTGAACTTTCGACTTTGAACCATTGGGTATGGTAATCATGTGATTCAATCCAGTCAAAGAATCATAAGAATCAAACAATGACAGATCTGTGCACATGTGATTTGTTGCTCTACTATCTAATATCCATTCAATATTAGATTTAGATAGAAAATAAGATGCATATGCCTGTTGAGAGGGAAAAAAAATTAGGCCAATGGAGTTAGTGCTGGCTGGATTTTGATCAGAACGATCTCCATGTTGCTATTGTTCCAGGTAATATAGAAGTTGCTTGTGCTGCTGTTCTGCAGTGAATATAGCATGAACAACAGAACAAGACCAAAATATGAAATTGAATTTGAGACAGAATCATCCAATTGTGCAGCAGCTGCAACTCTTTTTCCTTTGGACTTAAAATCCTTAGGATAGCCATGTAAATTCCATTGGAATCAATTGTGTGATTCTTCATTCTGCAATGCTCACAGGACAAATGATTCCTAGTTTCTTTACTGCGTTCCACTACTAGGATATTTGTGAGAAAAAAACTTGTTTTAAAAAGTGAATCCGACATTTTGTTGAGGTGAATTGTAATTTTTTATATATGAAGATCTTCTTGCAGTAAAAGGACTTTCAGTTGTTAGCTGTTGTTTCAAATTACTAAGTTCTTTGTGTTTCTCTGAGTGTGGACAAAGTTCTCATTGACTTTCATCAAGAACTGAATTAATCTCCGAGTTTCCTGAGATTTGAGTAGCTTTTGTGTGAGAGTGGAGCTGCCACTAGTGCAACTACATGTTGGCAGAGGATCTAAACTATCAAGTTGATAACACAACAATTTGATTTTAGTGAAAAGAACTTGCTATGCATTCATCTTCACCTTGAATTACATCTCCGAGTTGTTGTTGGATAGAAAACAACCGAGGTCTAGAAGATTGACTGAATCTCTCCTTAAGATCAAGCCAAATCTCTCTAGTAGTTGTGAGATACAATACACTTCTTCCAATGGAAGGTTCAAGTGAGTGGAGAATCCAAGAAATTACCAGATTATTGCATCTGTTCCACAAACTGAAGTTTTCTAGAGCTTGATTCTGGTTAAGTCAAACTGCCATCAACAGAACATAGTTTGTTCCTAGCTGACAAAGTAATTGTCATGGAACGTTTCCAGTCATTAAAACTTGTTCCATCAAAGATCACATTCATCAGTTTTGATGAATTAACATCAGAATTGTTTAGAAAATAGACTAGATTTGGATTCAGAGAGTTATCAGCAGTGGTAGAAGTGTTTTCAGTAGGCATTTTCTTCAATGATCGAAGATTTAATTGATCATATTACATATGATCAAATATTGAAAGAAGAATTGTTGATAAATTAAATATTCAAATTCGTACAAAACGAAATGTCTAGAGAGAGAAACTCCTCCTCCTCTCTAGAACTTCAATGAAACAGTACCTCCATCAACCTAATTCGAACCTCAGCAACACGCTGGAGCTATGGCAAAAGGCTCGAAGAAGGGCAATGGTGGTAAGAAGCATGCTAAGAATAATCAGAACGAGAAAGTGATGAAGAAACCACAATCAGGTGATGTTAGAAAGGAAATAAATATCAATGAGTTACAGGATGATTCTGTGTTGAGTTGGACTTCGGAGGATGAGCAATCGGTTGCGTCGATTGATATTGATGCGACTCAACAGGATAGAAATGTGTTAATTGCAGGAAGGAGTCAGGTGGATAACTAGATTGCGTCGGTGCGAACTCCGGCTAGTTCAATGAGGCCTATGGTGCAGCCATCGCCTTTTGCGATGCAACATCTTGTTAGTAATACAGGTAATACTTCAATTTCTGGTAATTGGAGAAATTCTTTATTCAAAAATATTGTTGAGGAAGGTTTGAACCTAGAACAACCTGTAGTTACTAGAAATGATAGTGTAGTTCAGATAACAATGGATGATATTCAACCTGAACTGGATTATTGGAAGTTTGTTGTTGTTTGTTATATCCTGAGGGTTAAGCCTCTTTATAGAATTGTTGATGGATTTATTAGGAGGATTTGGAGAAAAATTGGGGTTGAAATTGTGGCAATGATGGAAAATGGTTTGTTCATGGTTAGATTTCACTATGTTGATTGCAAAACTCAAGCTATGGAAGCTGGGTCTATTCTCTATGATAGAAAGCATGTGATTGTCAAGGAGTGGTCCCCTGATCTTGATTTGAATGTTGGGAATGTGAAGGTAGTTCATACATGGATTAAACTACCTAAACTACAGCTGCAATATTGGGGACAAAATTCTTTGAATAAGATTACAGGGCTGGTTGGAAAGCCTGTAAGAACAGATCGAGCCACTGCTCAGAAAGACTTATTGGAGTATGCTTATAAGGTACTGGTTGAGGTTTCTGTTGATCAAGAATTCCCAAGTGAGATAGTGTTTTGTAATGAAAAGGGTGTGATGCAAACTCAGGAGATCATATGAGTGCAAACCTGTGATATGTAGTGATTTGTGGTGGCATAGGGCACAATATGGAGCAATGTAGACACAATAGGTTTAAACTAGCAAGAGCTAAGATCAAACCACATAAGCAATGGGTGCCAAAAGTCAAGTAGGGCAATCAGACTACTCAGGATGCTCAAATTGCACATAAGGTAAATCAGGAGAAAGTTGCACTAGGTCCAACTTTGGCAACAATAGAAGAGGGAATTGAGGATGATTCAATTCCTAGTAATAATGAAAATGGTGAAGCTGCTGCTGTTCCTAAGTTGGTAGAAGAAGGGAATGGTAGTACTGATGAAGCAGAGAAGGATGGAGTAGGCATAGCAGAGCAAGCTCAGGGATGGTGTATTACTCTTTTGCCTCATGGATAAAGTGGGTTTTTGGAACATTAGGGGACTAAATAGCCTAAACAAGCATGGTGATGTGAGAACTCTTATTAATCATCATAATTGTGGGCTGTTTGGTCTCCTTGAGACAAGGGTAAAATCTTGTAATGTACCATAGGGTCTTTGTTAATGATGAGTGGGAGAGGGTCTTTGATGCACCTCTGGCAAACTTTCTCCCTGAAAGTGTGTCTGATCACTCTCCTTGTATCATTCATCTTGACAGGCTAAAAGAGTCTAAACCTAAATTAATTATTTAGATTCTTCAACATGTGGATTTATGCTGATCAGTTCATTGAAATAGTGCAAGGAGGGTGGCAGAAGCAAGTGACTGGGTGTGCAAGTGACTATTTATGGGGCTGAAGTATGATCTGAAACTGTTGAATAAAAATAAATTCTCAAATATTAAAAATGAAGCAGATCTAGTTTACAAGAAGATGATAACTGTTCAGAAGTAGGTTCAGGATGATACGAGAAATTATGATATGCATTAAGAAGAAGCAGAAGTTAGGAAGAAGTACTTTAAGCTTAATAAAGCCAGATTAAATTTCTTGCAGCAAAAGGTGAAGAGTGAGTGGTTGAAGGGAGGAGATAACAATGCAGCTTATTTTCATGCTTGCTTGAAAAAAAGAAGATCTCAAAACCACATTTATAGCATAAAAAATATAAGGGGTGATTAGGTTGAGAGTCAGGAGAATGTGGAGCAGGCTTTTATGGAATTTTATGAAAGTATGTTAGGAACTGCTCAATGTGCAAGAAGAAAAGTGAGTAGTTGTGTTCTGAATGATGATAGGAGAGTAAGTACTAAGCAAGATATGCTTACTCAGAATTTCAGTAATGAAGATGTGAAGCTTGCTTTATTTGATATAGAAGACATCAAAACTCCTGGCCCTGATGCCTACTCTAGCTGCTTCTATAAGAAAGCTTGGGATCTTAATTGTGATGATATCACTCATGCTGTATTGGATATTTTCAATACAGGCAAACTTCTTAAGCAGATAAACAACACTACCTTGTGCCTGATCTGAAAATGTGATCAGCCCCAAGATGTTACCCAGTACAGACCCATTGCTTACTGCAATGTTCTGTATAAAATTATCTCCAAGATGTTGTGTAATAGAATGAAGAAAGTGTTGCTTGAGATTATTGACCCTGTGCAAAGTACCTTTGTGGAAAAGAGAGTTATTTTTCATAACATCTTTATTTGTCAAGACATCTTAAGGCACTATAGAAGAAACAATGAGCCAGCCAGATGCACATTGAAAGTTGATTTAAGAAAGGCTTATGACTCCCTTGAATGGGAATTTATCATGGAAATGTTAGAAGGGCATCACTTCCCTGATCAGTTTGTGAAATGGGTTATGCTATGTATGACTTCTCTAAGCTACTCTTTGAGTATTAATGGGAACCTGTGTGGCTTTTTTAAAGGCAAGAGAGGGTTGAGACAAGGTGACCCTATCTTACCTCTCTTATTTTTCATTGTAATGGAATACTGTCAAGATTGATGAGCAAAATGTGCAAGAAGAAAGATTTTGCTTTCCACTACAGATGCTCTGCTTTGAAACTCACTCACCTCATCTTTGCAGATGTGAGGTTAAGCCTGCTATCTTGATGAAAAGAGTGTTACTCCCTCCGTCCCAGAATACTCTTTACACTTTCCTTTTTCATCTGTCCCATAATACTCTTTACACTTCTATTTTTGGATATGACCCACTACTATTTTAATCCTTCTACCTTTAAAACATTGGCCCACACTATCTTTCTTCCAAATAAAATAATACCACTCCTATTACATACCAACTCTAATCATGGCCCACATTCTCTCTCCTTAAAATAAAATAATACTACTTTTACTAACTACTAACTCATATCACATCTACTTTTCAATAAAATAATAATTGATAATCAAACAACAACTTATCATCTAAAACTACGTGCCTTGATAAGTGTCAAGAGTATTTTGGGACGGAGGGAGTAAAAACTTTCTCTAAAACTTCTGGTTTGTTTGATAGCTAGGAAAAAACAGCTATCTACTTTGGCAGTGTGCAGGAGGAAGTCCAGACTAGAATCTTGCAAATCACTGGGTTCCAAAGGGGTCAGTTTCCCTTCAGAATCCTTGGTGTACCAATCACTTCAAAGAGGTTATCTAAGGCTGATTGTGACATACTTGTAGACAAAATTTTGAAGAGAATAGTTTGCTTAAGCTCTAGACACTTATCATATGCTGCTAGAGTTACCTTGGTTAATGCTGTTATGATGAGTCTTCACACCTACTGCGCTCAAGTGTTTCTCATTCCTAAAGGTGTGCTAGCTAAGATTAACCAAATTTGCAGAGCCTACCTTTGGAAGGGACAGGTGTATACTTCTAAACCTCCCTATGTTGCTTGGAAAGAGGTGTGTTATGTAAATAATAGAGGAGGATTGGGTGTTAGAGACTGTCAAAGCTGGAATATAGCCGTCATAGGGAAATATGTGTGGCAAATCTCTCAGAAGGAGGACATGCTATGGATTAAATGGGTACACTCTGTGTATGTTAAAGACATTGAGTGTTGGGAGTACAAAGCTCCTGTTACTATCAATTGGTTCTGGAAGAATATTTGCAAAATATAGGAGAGGCTGAGAGGTGCTTATAATAACAGAAAGCAGTGGCTGAACTCAGGGAAGGCTTACACTATAAAGGAAGGCTATAAATGGCTTAATGTGAAAGATGATAAGGTTAGATGGCATCATTGGGTAGGGAGTACTTACAATGTTCCAAAACACTCTTTTATTTCTTGGATGACTGCACTAGGTAAGCTGAGAACAAGAGCAAAGCTTGCTGCTGCTGGTGTGTGTGTTTGATGTGCATTGTGCTCTCTACAGCCAGGGGACTAATGATTGTCATCATCTATTTTTAGATGCTACTTCAGTAGGGAGGTGTGCATTGGCATTATGAGCTTGCTGGGGATTCGAATTGCTGCTGATGAATGTGTCTATACTTGCTGGAAGAAATGGGGCAGAAAGTTTAGAAGCAAGAAGAAACAGAAGGTCTGCTATGCTGCTTTGGCTCCTGTTGTCTACTATATATGGCAAGCTAGAAATAGTGCTATTTGAGAGTTTAAAGTTCCGAGACCGTAATGTAAATAAATGCATTAAGAATGTTATATGTATTAGAGTGAGAAACATCATGAATGATAACTGGTCTAGTGAGGACAAAGAGTGGTTTGATCAGGTTGTGATTAGGAGTAGCTGAGTTGTTAGTGGTTCTCTGTTGTTTTGTTTGCACTGTTGTTGTTGTCAGTTGTTTGGGTTCTTCGCTGTTTAGTGGGTAGGTTGTAATGGTTGCAAGGTGGTTTTGACTTGCTATTTTGGTAATATATCTTCCATTTTACCAAAAAAAAACTCAAATTCAAATATCAATAAAAGAAGATAGAAAGATTTCAGAGAATTTTGATGCAGAATTTCTTAAAGATGATGAACAAATGAATTCATGAACTGATTGCAAATTCTTTGAATTAGGAACATAGAAATTTTCAGGATCAAATGATTGACAAAGATAATTTTGGTTGGGGCATTTACTTCTGGGCTATTTAGCCTTGTACCCAGCCTCTAAGCTGGTGTACTCTGCAGGCTAGTAGCCTAGCAGGGGGTTGGTTTTCGGACCAATTATCTTTGCTAATAAAAAAATAAACGAAATTAGGACACTAGAGTAAAATACTTCGTGTAATATACACGAAAACTTAACCTATTTCGTGAAGGCCCTATGAAATAGGTTACCTTGTTTCATAAAATTTGCACGAAGCAGATTTACCTGTTTCATATGATCACCATGAAACAGTTTTAAACTGTTTCGTTCAATCTGCATGAAATAGATTACTTATGGAAGAAAAAATAGTGCTAAGTATTTCATAAAAATTGCATGAAATAGATTACTTATGGAAGAAAAAATGCCGATTTACTTATATCATATTGAAGTTTGTTTGGGTCAAAATTATCGTCCATTGAGTTTGTTTAGAGAGTTTTTTTTAGCGAGAATATGATAATGAGGTTTTAGGGCTGCGTTTAGTAAAGTGGGGCTATGTTTAGTAACCCCCTTATTTTACTTTATTAGTACCTTAAGGCACCAAATTATTAAGTAGTAACCGCAACCAAAGTGAATTCTTTTTTAAAACCTCACATACCAAAATGAAATTAATAAAGTCATACAACACCAAAGTAAAATTATGTCAAACCTAATGACACCAAATTGAATTCCAAAAAAAATAACTATATGTCGGCAATACCTTTTTTTACTTTTTTTGGGCTAAACAGAGTATGTACTTTCACTTATATGAGTAAAATAGTACAAATTACATTATTTACTATGAATAATTTGATATTGATAATACTAACAACATTCTCTCTCTCTTTAAATTGAGAGTTTCTCTCACATCCAAAGTGAGTTTCTAATTTCTTGTACGTGTTAGCTTAGTGTTATCCCCAATTTCCCAAAAACCAACTCTTAGTTTTCTGCTCCAAATCCTTCTACTGCTTTGCATGCACCAAATCTCGCTTTCCCAAAAGTTTTCTGAAGAAACTTTCTCACTTCACCAATCCAACTTAATTTCGTCTTTTGGTCTTCCCACCTAAACCTAGGTTTTCTTTGGTAAGGACGTAGCTGCAACAAATGGGTTGCATGCATTCACAATAATGTACTTTTACTCCACTTGGTAGATTTGTTGGATTTTCTCTCTAAAATTAGGGTAGTTATTAAAGCAATCTCAAGTTCTCTTCCGTTCACGCTTGCATTAACTCCTTTCAACCTCCATCTCCACTCCATAATGCCCCACATCAATGAATTGTGAAATTTTCACATAGGAGCCTTAATTACTCCACCTAGATTTGTAGAAAGCTCACCTTCTATAAATCGGGGAATGTCTGCAATTGGAATGTTTTTTGGGCCAAATCCTCCTCACCTTCATTTAGTTCAAGGGTTGGTAAATACCCAATGGACTAAAAGAGGATCGATAGAAGTACAACGAACTGGGAATTATTTCATCTTTACTTGCTCTCAAGAGCAGATCTCGAAGCTTTTCTTCAGCAATTCACAGCTATAATAGATGGGTGTATTATCACGTTCCAACGATGTCATTGGTCTTTGGTACCTCAAACTATTGATTTTTCATCAGCGCGTATATGGGTGCGTGTGTCTGGACTCCCATTGTGCTATTTATCATTTGCATGTGTATGGCAAGCTCAGCACCATGTTGGCTTTATCGAGGAAGTAGATGCAGAGGCTTCATCTCTTCCAGCTGAGCCGGAAATTAGGGTGAAGATGCTAGTGAATTTGTCTCGCCTACTAATCCCAGGTTGCTTCTTAACTTTATATGACTCCCAAGTAATTTGAGTTTTTCTTTTCTGTACAAAAATGTGGTTGTATTGGGCACTATACCAATGAATGCTCAATCTCTGATTATGAGGCTCATTGAAGGATCCGTAGTCGAGTGACTGACATGGAAACGAGTGGCCTACGAGTTCTCTATGGTCCGATGAATCTTGCTTACTATACTAATCATATAAAAGCATTGCCAGATAGATTTCCGTACAGGAATACCCGTGTTAATCTCTACCAACACATTGAAGATGAAGATTTTATTTTGAGGAGGCAATTTTCTACATTAAATTATGAACAAGATTAAGATGGTGGTGATGATGATTTTGGGTTTGATCAACCACATCTAGTGATGGAAGAAGAAGAATTCTTTTTGGGGGAAGAAGAATTTCAGGAAAACAATGAAAACATGGAACCACAAAATGTTATGCAACAACAAATTAACATGCCCAATGAAGTCTCTGAAGAAGATCAAGTGCATCAATCACCAGGTACTAGATTTGGTTTGTCTACTGACCCTTATACTGAGTTTTTTCCATCTGCAAGATCTTATATGCATGCAAGCTAAGAACTGTTGAGAATCCAAGCCATAACATTACTCAATCTCAAGTACTACATGTTGATAGTTCATCTCCAAATTCTTACTTCTCACCTGTTACTACATCGTCGTCTCTCATCTCAACTCCTCAAGAACAGGATTCCCCTAATTCTCCTCACACTCCGCCTGCAAATTTGAACCCAGCTCTGACGGGTTATCACATCTCACTCTTCTCTTACATGGTCAAAGAAAAGGCTCAGGTCTCAATTATGCCGCAACCACTTTGACGGTCATATCCCTACGCCAAACATGCACCTTCACTTCATTGCAACTGATTGGGCTTTGAAGCGTCGTAAAATAAAATGGGAAGCTTGGGAGAGTAAAGGGGTTTCAATGTGTGGGTGAATACTGATCAAGGTAAGAAATTCACCCCTAAAGCTCTCACTGATGTGTCTATGGCAGCAGGTATGGGGGTGGAAGCAGGTGATGAGATAACATCGAGATTAGTTATGAAAAGATCAAGTGCTCAAGACTCTACTTTGGCTTCCAAAAGAATCAAATATGATTATGCCTCTACTAGCTATGATCTTGTTCCTGCAGTGGCTAAAGATGATACGGAAGTTCAATTCTCTCTTGTTTTGTCTCTATCTCACTTTCAAGGTAATGAAGCTGGCCTCTCATAGCTTCCAAGTGATCCATGAACCTAATCAGTTGGAATGTAAGAGGTATTAAGGATGACAAATCTCTTGCTTCCTCTTATGTTTGTTGGTTAATCTCTTGTCATCACCCTAGGATCTTGTTTTTATCTGATCTGAAATAAAAAAATTCCGTCAATGTTATTTTGGTTGTGTTTAACTCCATTAGACCTAGTTTTGTGTATGGTGTGAATGCCATTGGCCTTAGTGGAGGTTTATTTGTCCTATGATGGTCTGATAGCTTGATCACTTGTTTAGCTTCTTCCTCAAATTTTGTTTTATGTAAAATTGAGGTACCGGATAACTCATTTTGGTATGTCTGTTTCATTTATGGTGCTCCTGTTGTAGAGGCTAGGCCTCAAGTTCGGAATGACATATATCAGTTAGTTTATGGGTTGGAGTATTGTGTTATGCTTGGTGACTTTAACCAAGTAGAGTTCCATGAAGATAAATTAGGGGTTTTTCACCATATAAGGGGGTGGGAAACTTTTGTGAATTGGAGAATGCAGCTTCCTCTCATTCATATTCCATATATAGGGCCTCAATACACATGGACAAATAAACAACTCTCTCCACATTTGATCTTAGAACGTTTGGATAGGGTTTATGTAACCCAAGATTGGCATTCTAAGTTTGACCATCACTTAATGCTCCATGAACCTATTATATGTTCAGATCATGCAGCTATTATCTATACTTTCCACAATAGTACACATCACTCGCAAAAACCATATTAACTGGATAATTGGTGCTTGGATATTCCAGAGGTAATAAATATAATCTCTCATTGCTGGCAAGAACATTTTTTGGGATCTCCAATGTTTATAATTTTCTGCAAACTTTAGCTAATTAAAAAAAAAGTGTCAACAATGGTGGCTAACTCACCAAATATTTCAAGGGATTGATTGGAAACATATATACAATGAACTTGAATCTTTGGGAAGTAATGTGTCTTCAAGTACTTCTGGCCATATGTAACTACATGCTATTCTACAAGCACTTCCATCTATGATTATTGGTTTCCATTTTTGGAAACAAAGAATTAAGAATTTTTGGTATATGCTAGGGAATACTCTAGGCCCTTTAATGTATTCCAAAATCAAGTAAAGGAAAACAAGTAAAGAGATTACTATGCTTCAAAATCAAGGGATCTGGATGACTAATATTGACACTATTGCACATCATGTTAAGGACTTCTTCCATGAAATTTATAATTCATCTAGTACAACAACATCAGATGAAGAAACAGATATAGTCTTGAGGGAGCTAGACCTTCCCCAACTGAGACCTACAGATGTATCTGTGTTACACAAGCTCCCTTTGAAGTAGAAGAAATTAAGTATGCTATGTTCTCGATGTGAGAAGATAAATCTCCTAGTCCTGATGGCATCACAACATAATTGTTTAAGACTCATTGGAAAATGTCTCTCACTTCGACTCAAATTGGTTTTCCCTACCTTATCGATGACTTCCAACATGCATTTGTCCCGGGTAGAAGTATGGCTGATAATACGTTATTATCTCATGAGCTTGTTCAATATATCACTGAAATGAGAAAAGGCTCTTCTACTTATGCTATAGTGAAGATTGATATGAACAAACCATATGACAGAGTGCATTGGAATTTCCTCCTCAAAGTACTTCAAGGTTTTGGCTTTCCTCCAATTTGGTGTATTTGGATTTGGCAGTGTATCTCTACAATATCTTTTAAAGTTTTTTTGAATGGTGGGCTTTCTGAAACTTTCTATCCAAAATGCGAGCTTCGACAAGGTGACCCACTTTCTCCTTACCTATTATATTCCTTTTTTGTATGGATATCTATTCAAGAATGCTAATAACCTTGGCTGAAAATCTAAAGTATTTCCAAGGTACGTATTGGGGTTTCGAGAAGAATCCGTCTATTTCTCATCTCTTTTTTGCGGACGATGCTTTGTTATTTCTGAAATCCTCACACTCAGCCTGTACTAATTTAAAGCTAGTAACAGATAGGTTATGTAAATGCTCAGGTTAACAACTCAATCTAAAAATCATATGCCATGTTTAGTCCTAATACCTTGATGCCTGATCAACATGATTACAAAGATATACTTCAAATGTCTCAATCCAATATTTTAGGTTCACATTTGGGGGTACCAATATATATTTTAGGCCCCAAAGTTCCTACTTTTCAGTTTCTGATTGACAAAGTTACAAAAAAGTACAATAGTTATAGCTACAATCTCTCACATCCTTACATTCATGCCCATTCCAATAACTACAACTAAGAAGATTGATTCTCTGATGCATTCCTTTTTATGGGATTAAGGTGGTAGGAAAGGAATACATTAGGTAAAAAAAGAAATCACTACCTTGCCAAAAAGAATGGGTAGTCTTAGGGTTAGATCTATTCACCTAATGAATCAGGCTTTACTTATTAAACAAGCTTGGAAAGTTTTTACACAACCTCGTTCTTTGTTATCTAGAGTCTTAGGTGTTAATCATCTATCGTCGATGTCACTGGGTAATGCTCGTAGTCTAAAATATAGAAGTAAGTCTTAGGGTTGGAAAGGTATTAGTAATGCTCAAGTTCACCTCTTTAGAGGTTGTGCATGGAAAATAGGAAACGGAGCTTCAAAAGTGGTTAAATAAGTCTATTCTAGAAGCAGCTTCTCACCTTCCCGTAAGACAAATAATTTCAGCGAGAGTGGAAGATTTTATTGATACTAATCAGCATGTTTGGAAAGCTACACAAGTTCGCCACTTCTTTGCATTTAAAGATGCACAAAAGATTGTTTGCCATGGAACTTCCTATTTCAGATGAGCCTGATTTTAGGTATTGGGCGCAACATTCTTCTAGTAATTATATACAAAATAAGGGAACACTTTCCTTATCTCGCATCTGCAATCTCCACTGCATCATGATTTTCCTCCAAAGATATTTAAGATTCTTTGGCATCTACCCATACTTCCTAAATGGAAGTTTTTTATTTGGAAGTTATTGTATGATCGAATTCCAACTCGCGAGTAGTTGCATACATGGAATTTATCTACTAGTGCCTGTTGTGATATTTGCACAACCATTGTAGAATCAGCTACTCATAAATTTTGGTCTTGTACGTTGGTGCAAGATGTGTGGCGTCACTTTCTTATTCTCATTCAAAGTGCTAGTAATAATATGGTCTCTATTAATGACTGTATTATTCATTATATCCTGCTCTTTTGTGGCAAGGATGTTCAATCAAGTATTAGACTTCATCGCTTCATTTCTATTCTATGGAGTTTATGGATACATTGTAATGAATTTTTTTTTTCAAAATTCTCAAGCTCGATGTAGATACATAATCGTGTCTCCCCATTTAAGGTTCCGATAATGAAACATACCGCGGTCTTAATTGGTCCGACCAAAGGGCAGAGCAGTCCGAAGAGTCAAAACTATTTTAAAAGTGTTAAAGCGTATTTTAATGATCCAAAATCGTATTTTAAAGCCCACATAATTATTCGTGATAATTAATTGTATTTTGAGCCCAACTCTTTGAAAAGACCCAATTAATTGTTTAATATTAATTAAATATTTTATTTAAATAAAATAAATATTTTCAAATATATTTTTATAATTAAAATCGGATTTTATCCCGTAAAATCAGATTTTCGGAGTTAAAATAGACAAAAGAAAATCGTTAAAACGTATTTTATAAAAAAGTTGTCAAACGTTTCAAAAGTAAGGCGGTGCACCTAGCGCACCAACAAGCGCCTAGCGCACCACTGTGCGCCAAGCGCACAAGCTAAGATGTGTCACGTGGACCTGTGTGTCACACAGAGTCGTGCGCCTGGCGCACTCCTGTGTGCGACACGCATGCTATTAATTCTATCTTTTTAAACGTGTACGCAGCTGATTGGGCATGTTGCGTCAGGCGCACCAATGTGCGCCCGACACGTGTAATTGAGGGTCACACAGAGACGTGCGCCTAGCGCACTCTCCGCATGACGCGCGGGTTTCGGTTTCTAATAAATAGGCGTAATTTTCTGAATTAAAAACGGGGTTTTCCCATATTATTTTCATACGACTTTACACTTCGAACTCTACAAATATACTTACTCTCTCTAAAAACTTTCATATTTTCACAAAACACATACAAATAAACACATACTTCAGACATACATTCACATTCATATTTTCAGGCTTCACGATTGCTCGTCCCGAAGGTTGTCAATATCTCATACCCAAGCCATGGTATAATCCTGAGGGTCCTTGAATAAATCTATTATTTTTAGATTGAAGTTACAAACTGTTTCCTTCATGATGTAGATCTTTAATATAAAAATCGCTCTTTTGTACATTCTAACATCTTTCTCTCTTTTTATCTATTTTCTTACATATATTGCCTCATTGCCCTGCTTGCTCTTTTTTATCACCACACATGTTATTATTGCTAATCAAAGACCTAAAGTATTGTTCTAATATTAATCAGATAATTTGGACAACCTGTTAGGTTCCATGTAAATTTGATTGCTTAATAACATATCACTAAAAAATAGTCTTATATGTGTTTCCTGAACCAACCTAGACTAAATTATTTTTAGGGTGCATGAAAATATTATTTGGTTATCCTATTGCATATAACTTGACATGAATCGGTATTTAGTAGAGGCCAGCAATGGGCGAACATGGTTCATTATGACCGTGTTCGTACCCTCACCCCCGAACTCAATATATGGTTCATTGATCATCTATGGAGTCAGGACGGAGAAATCTACATTGGATAAGTCCATAATTTGTCCCTACCATTTCTTAATATCCAATTAGGTTTATGAGTCTTTCTTTAAAGACTTGTTGGCGACTTCTTTCAATACAAAACGTTTTCAATAAAACCTTTACAATGGGGTAGTCAAATACGCGCTCACACCGCGTAGGCGAAATAAAAACACACCTACAATTTTGCAACTTCACTGGGGAGGATTTTTAAAAAAATTAATATTTTTAAATGAGTGGGTGAAGCTCGAAAAATACGATTCATACTCTTTTCATGCTTTAGAATGACATTACAGTTTTGCATATCCATGTCTATTGTTTAAGCCACCATAAAGACAATCTACCTTGCCTAATTAGCGCATGTTCTATGCGTGAGACCACCCCCGGGGGGTTTGCGCTTTGTCATTCCAAAAAGCTTCTGAGCGATAGTGTTGGATCTTAGTCATAAGCAAACCTACCCAACCATGGCATTGGTCTCTTGTTCCCAACTTGAGAACTGGAGTGCGTCTTACATATGACCACCTTTTTAAGCAAATATACGAAGCGTGGGATCAATCTCTTAGTCATGGACCCTTTTCAGCCTTAACCTAAACCTGACCATAGTTTCAAACGTAGAACTGGACTTTAGGTTGGAACTTTTGCATCCATGTTACATGACATTTGATTGTGATTGCGATTTTTGCCTATATTAACTTGTCAAATTTTCGTTGTTATGCAGTGCGTCTAAAATCGCGTCTAAAAACAAAAAAAAAGATCGTCAATTGGCCAAAACCTTGCCTAAATCCTCGAAAAACGTGTCCGGAGAGCAATGCGCCAAGCGCATTAAGTTGCGCCTGGCGCACCGCTCCGGCGCTGATAAATCATTTTTATATAGAGTTTTTAGGCATATTTACGTTGCATTATTAGAGCATATTAGTTCATATAGTTGCATTTTAAGTGTCATTAGCATAGATTATATATTCAGTGCTCTATTACGCTTCGTTTGTGGTTTTCTTAATGTTTCAGGTAGTTTCATAGCTATTTGAACACTTTCGAAGCAATTTTGGATGAATTGGATAATTCTTGTAATGGGAGTTGATGCATGGCGGCTTTTGATCGATGAATTTATGTTCGTGGATGCTTTTCTTGTTCCTTATAATCATATTAAATGAAGCAGCTTCCATGAGGATCGCGGCATATCTTTCAAGAGTGAATTTGAGTTGAAAACAAAGAAATGCATTAGTTCGGAAGTGATAAAAACCATCACATGTTCACTCTTTTGATCATAACTCGAGTTCTACAAATCATATTGAAGTCATTCAAGTTGCGTTGGAAACTAGACTTGAAGATCTTCACAACGATAGGTCACACGCCCATAGATGATGCTTAGAACTCGAGATACAGCCTTCGAAAGTTGACATTGCGAATCTGCCCGCGAACCAGCGCCCAACGGGTTTCTTCTTCTCTTGCGACTGCATTGCTGCCTGGCTCGCTGGCCAGCCAGCGCCCAATGGTCGGGCCTCGACTCGCCTAAGTGCTAGACGCGAGCTCGTGGTCGTCGTCGCTACTATCGTCCAATCATCAAACTTCATTTATTAGTTTACTTTCTTTTTTTCTTTCCTTGGATTCATTTAGAGATTAGATTAGAGGAAAATATAAAAGGGGAGATTTATTTTATTTCTCTCGCATGCTTATTATTCCTAGAAAACTCTAGTATTACGTTTCTCTCTTCATCTCTTTCTTTGGAACCCTAGTTTTTACTCTCTTCCATTAATTCAAGTTATAGAGGTATTTTCCATTGTTTTCTTCTTCATTAATAATTGCTATTGTTTTCCTCTTTATTATTGTTGTTTGTTATTATTGTTTTCATTATTTCTCATTCATGAATTCTAGGTTAATTATTGATTTTGCTCTAGTTATTTCAATTATGAGTGAGTAGTCTCTTTTCTAGGGCAAAGTGAGGGAAGCCATGTTTATACCATGATGTTTATACTTTGAAGTTGATTGATTTATGAACTAGAGTTGTGAGTAATTCCGATAAGTTTTAGTAGTTTGATTCTTGTAATTGGCCAATATCAAGAGTTAATTAATTTGCTAATAGGAATTAGAATTGAAAGATCATATTCTTTGAGGCTTCATTACAATTGGCAATTCTGAATATGTTAGCGATCGTACTGCATAGGTTGAATTGAAAGTGTTAATACCCGACCGAAGGATTAACCATTTTCTTTAATTACTCACTATCTAGTTTATTTGTTATTGAATTGATTCGTATTCTTATATTGGTATAAGCATGATGGACCGAACGTATGCCCTAGACTTTTAATTTATTGATTAGACCATAATCTTGTTATTTTTTGTTTAATTTCTTCAATCCTAAATCCGTGACATTGTTTAGTTTTTCTAAACTTGAAAGCCAAATTAAAAATAACCATCTCCTTGTGGATTCGACCCTACTTACCCTACTACACTGTTAGGCGGTTTGCTAGGAATTATTTTTGACAGGTGTACGACAGCCTATCAAATTTTGGCGCCGTTGTCGGGGAGACGGCTATATTTTTTTGGCTTTTGTTCTTGGTTAAACTGAACTGTATATAATTTTTTTTTTACATACTTTTTTTCTCTCTTTTAGTGTGTTGTCATGGAGTGGTGTAATTATAATACACTTGGGGAAGTTTATTCTACTTATCAAGGGCAGTATAATTATTCTGGGTATTATAATGCGAATGGTTATGTGTTTGATGTATCATATGATTATCAAAATTCACAAAATTTGTGCATGAATTCCTACGAATATTCTCATTACCCTTATGAGTCTTATGTGTCTAATTTTACCCCTTGTTACCAACCTGAAGTCAATGATTATTCTCAACCCAAGTTATCTGAGCGTCAGGGGCTTTATAATATGATGCAAGAGTATATTGTTAAACAAAATGAAGAATTAAATGAATTGGCGCATGATTACCAAAACATGGCGAAATATATCGAGTTACTTGTTGTGCAACAATCTACTAACCAACAGGTCATACTTGATGATACCGTTATTGGTGTTGAGAATTATACTTCGGAGGAGAAAGGGGTTGATTTCGCTCATGATAATTTAGTAGAAGGTAAGGGTGTAATTGGTGAAGTTGGTAGTGAGTGTCTTTATGTTGATGGATCCATAGTTGAAAGTGAAGTGTCTAACACTTCTTCGATAAACTTTTCATCTACATATGAGCCTAACGACATTTCACTTCTCTTACATCCCCCGTCATGCTTTCCCGACCCCCCTTTGAATGAAAGTACGATAGAGGAAAATATCTTTCCATCTCTTTACGATTCCGATGGTGAAGATTGTTGGAACAATGTTGTAGATGTAGTGGAGAAGAATGAACCATTAGTTGTGGAGTCTATGATTGAAAAATCATTGGTTGTGGAACTTTTGGCTGAAGAATCTTGTATCGAAAAGCTCATTAGTGAGGGTGAAATTGTAGGTAAAAGCATTATTGTTGAGCCTACCCCACCTTTCCCATATGTCCTTTCTTTACAGAGGCTTGATCTTTGTCCTTCATGCCCTATGTTAAACCCTCCGTACTTTCTACAGAAATCTCCATTGCATGATACATTAGGCCAAGTCAACCTTGATGCTCAGTTTGAAAGGTTTGAATTGCCTAAGGCACAATTAGAGGGAAGATGTAAATATTCTAGTTTTTCCTTTTCTTTTGATTTTTCTTCTTCTTCTAGTTCTTTTTCTTTTGATTTTATCAACTCTTCTAATTCATCTTATGCCCTATTTTTTAATAGTCATGTGCTTGTTTTCAAGCCATATGTAGTGTCGAATGACATGTTTGCAAGGGCATTTCACAAGTTACTCAAGGTGTTGGATTCTTCCGATTAATGATGACTTGAGTAGGGTCGTGTGGACCTTAAAAATCAGCGCTTATCGGGAGGCAACCTGACTTTTTTCATTTTTTTTATTTGACTAACTTTGCTAATGTGTGATGAAGTCTTTTGCTAGGTACGAGCATAGCCAAGTTTTTTTGGCTACGTTCACTGCCTCATTACAACTATCGATTGTGGTGGAGGTGTCGATGCCTTTTGACACTCCCTTTGATTACCCACCCGTTTTGTAAGTTGTATCTCTCCCTTATTTAATTCCTCTTTGTTCACATTGAGGACAATGTGTCATTCAGCTTGGGGGAGGATGTTTCTCATCATTACTTAGCGCATGTTAGTTGCATTTAGAGTAGTTTTTTATTGCTTTCATAGGATGTTGCACGGTTTGTACCACTCACTAGGAGTGGGAGTTTACGTGCAACCAAAGAAAATTGTACTGTTTTCTTAGTTGCATTAGCATATTTCATCTCATATTATACTTCATATCATTTTAGTTGCATCTATATATGGGACTATTGCTAGCACTTATTGAGAACCTTGCTGATGTTTTACTATAATTCCTAAGCATAGTTCATGATTCTTCATAGCATGATTATTTGCAAGTGATTGTTTGTGGTAAGATTGATTGATCTCTCTCTGGCTCGATTTAACTTTATTGTGCAGACACCTAACCTAAGTGAGCTTTTGTGCCTGCTGAACTGACTTATCTGTGTCAGTCCTGTTATTTCATGTGTGATTAGTTCCTCAGTTGTGGCATTGATCTTGATTTTGACTTGGTACCCCTAGATATTTTTTTTTGAGGGGAGGTACCCCTTGATATTTGATAGTGCGTACATTTTGAGATGATTGAGGCATTTTATTTCATGATCTTAGCTCCAGAGTATTCGTGTGTTCATATTATCCTTTCTCTAGCCATGCTGAGCCTTTCTGACTATGCTTGATTGATACCTACATTACAAACCTTTAATTATTTGATTCTTGTCCTAAGCCTAGCTTGGGGGAGCGAGAATTAATTTTGGTTCGGTTTGTATTGATGAGTGAGATTTATCTCACTAATAGGGTAGTTTTAAGGCCATTTTTGCTTAGTTTATTCCTTTTTTATTTCGTTTCCACTTAATTTTACCTCGTGTTAATTAATTCCCTCTTGCTATAGATATTTGTTTCCCCTCTCCCAACTATTCTATTTGACTTTTTTTTGTAGGAATTTGAATAATTATAAGTTGGAAGCACTTGAAAGGGGAAGAAAAGAGAACCACACACCAAGCATAAAGAAGAACAATTTTGCTAAAATAAGAGCTTTGGGAAGGATTTGTGCATATAGGTCATATTCAAACAGTCATAACTTTCAGCACACAAAGTATTTTTCAGCGATTCAAGTTGGAGATGAAAGTTTGGCTCGATATCTTTCCAACGAGTGGTCACAAACCCAATTCCGATGAAAAATGAAAGAGATATGGCTCTTTGAAATCAGGCGCGTCTGCCGGCCCGCCCGAGCTATTCCCAGCCCGCCCGGGCTTCTCAGCCCGCCCGAGCAAGTGTCCTGCCCGCCCGGGCTACTGAAGAGTGGAGCTTCTGGCTCGAAGAAGGATAGCATGCCCCGCCCGGTGGATCAGCATGGGCCCGACCACCCTGCACCGCCCGAGCCTTGACTCAGCCCGCCCGGGGTGCCTTGTTCAGCTCGCCCGGGCCATGTTGAGCCCGCCCGGGCTGCTGTTATTCGCACGTTTTTCTTCGGCCCATTTTGTTTACGACGATGTAATTGAGGGGGAGTATAAATACCCCCCTTAGCCCATTTTGAGGAGCCAAGTTTTATTTTATTCCCTACTTTTAGTTTTAGAATATTTTTAGGGTTTTAGGGAGGATTAGCCTCCATAGCTTAGTTTAGGGAAAAGTGAGAAAACTCAAAGAGAGATTAAAGTTTGGAGATTCAAGGGTGACAACTTGGATTTAAAGATTCAACAATTTATCAATGAGCACTTCTTACTCTCTCTCCTCTTTTATTGCTTTATTTTAATGTTTAATAGTTAATCTAGATTAAAGTTTTCATCTTTGCCTAGTTTCTTCTTGTTTGTTCTTTAGATTTTGTTTTGCTATTTTTAGATTGGTGATTAAATGCTAGTTTTTCCATGTTTAGGATGTTTGGTAGTATAATGGGTAGTGAGTAGTTCATTAACTAGGATTGGGAGTAACCCAATCATTGTTTGCATCCTATTTTCATGAGTAGAGTTCATTGGGTTGGTTTTGTTTGGGATTTGTGCAATTTCAATCTTTGATGTTGATCGGTGACTTGGTTGATGTGAGCTCCATCATCTTTTGATCCTTTGTTGCCCATTTAATGGTTTACTTTTATGTGGTTAACCTTCATGATTGATTGATTAGTTGTTACACATCACTTGTTGGTTGGTATTAACTTGGGTTTAATATCAATCCTTAACTTGGCCTAGTTAGGTGATAACGCCTCGAAATATAGGTTTTGTTACCGTAATTAGGACTCTAAACTCCCTAACAACGATTTTAGAGGTGTTTAGGTTTGTTTATTTCCCTTTGCATATCCCCAATACATGTCAACCCCCTTACCTCTACTTGGTTGTTGGATGTGAACTATGATTGTGGTGATTCCCCATTCCTAGTGTTTTTCCTAATTTGATTTCAATAGTTTATACCCTTAGTTTAACCAAAACTTGATGATTTCTTCGGCCTAGCTTATTGTTAAATTAATACATTTCGATGTTCCTTAGTCCTTGTGGAAGAATGACCCTTGCTTACCACTCTACTTAGTTTAGTGGTCTAGTTAGGTTTTGTTTGACTTTAGGAGACTAGTAACGACCTAGTTTTCCCCTTTGTCAAAATGGCGCCGTTGCCGGGGACTTCGGCTTACATTGATTTGTGTTGATTAGATTAGTCTAGGCCTTTTGTGAATATTTCTTTATTTTCATTTGATTTCTTTATTCAAAAAAAAAAATTAAAAAAAAAAAATGGCAATCTTTTCCCTTCCCCAATATGAACATGAAGTATTTTGGAGATACTATTGGAGGCTTGGAGATTCTATTGGTTGTGATCATAGCTTTGAAAAATGGGAAATTTGTGATGTGATGTTTGAGGGTCTAAATGAAGAAACTAGAAGGGTGGTAGAGTCTATGTCTAATGGTGATTTCCATGCTCAATCTTTGGATGAGGCTTGGAGTCTACTTGAATGGTTGGCTAGAGATACCTATGAATGGGAAATGGCAATGCATGCTAATCAAAATCTTGAAAATTTCTCTAGTTATGAACCCGAGACTTGTATTTCTCCCCCATCTTGCTCTCATTTGGATGAAGTATATTCTAATGCTAATGTTGTACATGCATCTTATGACTTGCCTTTAAACCCGTGCATGAATTCCTATGATCAACCTTGTGCTCCCAATGATGAATCTCATATGCTTGATTGTGAATCCCTTCCCCAATTTGATTCTCAAATTGCTCCCCCACCTATTGATGATCCTCTTTTGCTATTGGAAATTGGTTTGAAATTGCTTAGAGAAAAATTGGGTTGCAATGATGACATTCTTGAGTTTAATTATGTTGATTCGATGGATGTTAAAAATGATAATCAATTGGGAAAGAGTAGCATAGAGCTTGAGGATGATTTTGAAGTTTTGATGAATAATGGAGAAGTTCTTGAGGATAAGTCATTGATGGAAGAAGTCTTCCCTCTTAAGTCTTGTGATGTGAGTGAAGTGGTTAGTGAAAGCCTTGTTTCTATCCCTTCCCCTCATATTCCATTTGCAAGAAGGATTGATCTTATTCCCTCTACTCCCATTTTATATCCATTCTCATCTCTCAAAACTCCAAATCTCGATGAGCTTCTTGCCTCTTTTGACCTTCAAGTGCCCGATTCGTTTATTGTTGAGGAGAAGAGTGAGATCGCCACCAAAAATGATTTTGTAGAGGAGAGTTTGCCATCTTATCCATATTTTTCTTCTTATTTTGATTCTTGTTTTTCTTACTTCTTTGTTTTTCATTTTAATTCTTCTAGTTTTTGGCATCCCTCTCCTTATTTGCATGGAGTTGCATTGCACTTTATGCACATTTTGCATTTATCATTGCATATTTAATAATAAAGGAAATGTGTGCTAGTGCATTTGACAAACTCTTGCGATCTTTGAATTATTATTTACTAGAAAGGTCAAGCTTAAGACCTTAAATAAGCCTTTATCGGGAAGTAACCCGTGATTTATTGCTTTCATTTTATTTCTTTTAATTATACTCATTTTTCTTTTCTATCTTTGATTTTGATTTAGGTACAAAATTGGAATAAGACTCATTCTCAATAGCACGTGGAAAGCAAATCATGGTTTTGAGGAAGTTGATTAGAAATGGAGAAATTGGGTTATTTGCGGGTATTATACCCACCTACTATCCGGTAGCTTCCTTCCTTTTCTATTTCTCCAATGCTTTATGATTTGTGGAGCATATGCTTGTTGGTTTGGATGTTTATTACCTCCTTCCCTCCCTGATCGTCTTGTTCAAGCATTGAGGACAATGCTTTATTCTAGCTTGGGGGAGTAGCTATTCGCTAGCTTGGGGGAGGTGTATATACTTTATTTCTTTACTTTTTGTATTTAAAAAGAAAATTCAAAATCCAAAAATATTTTGCTTTAATTTCTTTTCTTTTTCCTAAAAAATGAAAAAATTGAAAAAAACATATGAAAAAGGATGTTTGGCAAAAAAAAAAAAATTATATGAGGAATAAAGAAAAGTACAAAGCATTTTGCGCCAAAGGGAAGATTCTTGATAACAAATTTATGTGGATTCCTTTGATTTGGTCATTTGGGTAGATGAGTATAGGTGTTTCCATTGGATGTTTACTTGTATGCGTAATTTGGGGCGATTAGGGATCGATTAATCTTTGGTGCTTGATTTTCTACTCGAAAAAGGCAATCTATGATTCTAAATGTTGTCAAACTTTGTGTTGAAAAGAGTCGAACTAATTCTCTTTTGGAAGTTGTAGTGACCCTAGTTGGATCTTGAAATATTCTTTGGTGCACAAATGATTTACCTCCAAATAAGCTATGCTGATGGTTAAATTGATTGTTAAAAAGAAAAAAAATAATAATTGTGGTTTATGTCTTGAGTCCAATAAGTGGAGACAATGAGCCCACAAGGCACAATAAGCCTATTAAAGTCCGTGAAAAAAAAAAAAAAAAAAAAAAAAAAACGAAAAAGAGTCAATAAGTGGTAATATCCACATATCCTTGAGAAAGTGGGTTGTCGAAATGGTTGAGTGGGAGCTTGAAAATTTAATAAGTAGAGTCTCCATACTAATGATGAATGTCATTATGGCTTAAACATTGAGGCTCTAGACCCATTGCTCAATCGTTATAATACTACAATCATGGTTTTCTCTTAGCAAAAGTCAAGTTTGGGGGAGTTTATGTGCACTATAGGTGATTAGGATCGATCTTGGGACCTTCTTCATCCATTTGAGAACGATTTGTAACTCTTGAATGCCTTAGTAGACTCTAATTGATGCTTGAAGCTTTTGATAGTGTCAATTTTGCACCTTAGATTAGTTAATCCCCTATATTCCCAAGTCATGGATACATATTGATGATGGTTATGCTTTGAAAGTTTGCTTAGATCGTCCATTGCTTTGTGAACCATGTTTAAAGAGATGACTTTGGCTTATTATCTATGTTTGTACTTGGTTAGAGTTGTGGGTTAATTCTCTTTGGAAACCCTCACGAGAGCATCACTCGTCCTCATTGGCGATTTTGAGGTTTAAATGGCTTGTTGTTTACGCTAAAAACAATCGTGATTCCTACGAAAGTGAGTTAGTGTATATAACTTTCTTATTTTTCTTTAGTGTGCTTTGTCTTAATAGTCTTTTGCCTTGCTATCTTCTTTTTACTCCTTTTCCTCTCATTACTCTTGGGACTTTGCTTGAGGACAAGCAAATGCTTAAGTTTGGGGGATGTTGATGAGTGAGATTTATCTCACTAATAGGGTAGTTTTAAGGCCATTTTTGCTTAGTTTATTCCTTTTTTATTTCGTTTCCACTTAATTTTACCTCGTGTTAATTAATTCCCTCTTGCTATAGATATTTGTTTCCCCTCTCCCAACTATTCTATTTGACTTTTTTTTGTAGGAATTTGAATAATTATAAGTTGGAAGCACTTGAAAGGGGAAGAAAAGAGAACCACACACCAAGCATAAAGAAGAACAATTTTGCTAAAATAAGAGCTTTGGGAAGGATTTGTGCATATAGGTCATATTCAAACAGTCATAACTTTCAGCACACAAAGTATTTTTCAGCGATTCAAGTTGGAGATGAAAGTTTGGCTCGATATCTTTCCAACGAGTGGTCACAAACCCAATTCCGATGAAAAATGAAAGAGATATGGCTCTTTGAAATCAGGCGCGTCTGCCGGCCCGCCCGAGCTATTCCCAGCCCGCCCGGGCTTCTCAGCCCGCCCGAGCAAGTGTCCTGCCCGCCCGGGCTACTGAAGAGTGGAGCTTCTGGCTCGAAGAAGGATAGCATGCCCCGCCGGTGGATCGGCATGGGCCCGACCACCCCGCACCGCCCGAGCCTTGACTCGCCCGCCGGGGTGCCTTGTTCGGCCTCGCCGGGCCATGTTGAGCCCGCCCGGCCTTTGTTATTCGCACGTTTTTCTTCGGCCCATTTTGTTTACGACGATGTAATTGAGGGGGAGTATAAATACCCCCCCTTAGCCCATTTTGAGGAGCCAAGTTTTATTTTATTCCCTACTTTTAGTTTTAGAATATTTTTTAGGGTTTTAGGGAGGATTAGCCTCCATAGCTTAGTTTAGGGAAAAGTGAGAAAACTCAAAGAGAGATTAAAGTTTGGAGATTCAAGGGTGACAACTTGGATTTAAAGATTCAACAATTTATCAATGAGCACTTCTTACTCTCTCTCCTCTTTTATTGCTTTATTTTAATGTTTAATAGTTAATCTAGATTAAAGTTTTCATCTTTGCCTAGTTTCTTCTTGTTTGTTCTTTAGATTTTGTTTTGCTATTTTTAGATTGGTGATTAAATGCTAGTTTTTCCATGTTTAGGATGTTTGGTAGTATAATGGGTAGTGAGTAGTTCATTAACTAGGATTGGGAGTAACCCAATCATTGTTTGCATCCTATTTTCATGAGTAGAGTTCATTGGGTTGGTTTTGTTTGGGATTTGTGCAATTTCAATCTTTGATGTTGATCGGTGACTTGGTTGATGTGAGCTCCATCATCTTTTGATCCTTTGTTGCCCATTTAATGGTTTACTTTTATGTGGTTAACCTTCATGATTGATTGATTAGTTGTTACACATCACTTGTTGGTTGGTATTAACTTGGGTTTAATATCAATCCTTAACTTGGCCTAGTTAGGTGATAACGCCTCGAAATATAGGTTTTGTTACCGTAATTAGGACTCTAAACTCCCTAACAACGATTTTAGAGGTGTTTAGGTTTGTTTATTTCCCTTTGCATATCCCCAATACATGTCAACCCCCTTACCTCTACTTGGTTGTTGGATGTGAACTATGATTGTGGTGATTCCCCATTCCTAGTGTTTTTCCTAATTTGATTTCAATAGTTTATACCCTTAGTTTAACCAAAACTTGATGATTTCTTCGGCCTAGCTTATTGTTAAATTAATACATTTCGATGTTCCTTAGTCCTTGTGGAAGAATGACCCTTGCTTACCACTCTACTTAGTTTAGTGGTCTAGTTAGGTTTTGTTTGACTTTAGGAGACTAGTAACGACCTAGTTTTCCCCTTTGTCATGTATTGAATTGAAGTGCTCTGTTTGTGGTTTAGATGAATGGAAAAGTATGTTTAGTGAGCTTGAAAATTGAATTGAAAGTTCGGAAAAAAAAAAAACAACGAGACGAAAATAAAAGTGAAAAAATGAAATGAAAAAGAAGTGAAAAGGAGTTACGGATAAAGTTAAAGAAAAAGCGTTTATATTGACTTTCTTGAATGGAAAAAGTGTTGGTTATATTTGGAGATTGTTGGTTGTTGAGTGGAATTGATGTGACCCTTCTTGGTCACGTTTTCAGTTATATGATGCTCCCCCTTCTTGGTTTCTCCACCACAATTCTCAAATTATTTTTCATACCCTTAACCTCAGCCCCATTTCAACCATTAAAATCCTCTAGATCTTTGTGTATTGTATTGTTGAATAAAAGTGAGTCAAAAAGTCAAAGTTAAAGAGTATGTGCTTCATCTCAGTCGATTTGATTTAGGTTGAGTGTCATTGTTTGCCCCTTAAACACATGAGAATATGAGTGCACATAACTATAGTGAGGTCTGTCAAAGTTTGGTTAAGTCGAACTTGGGGGAGATGGTTTGTGGTATGATTGGAGAGTCGATTGTGTTTCATGACATGCTATGCGGCTTTGTTCGGGTTTGTTTCGATGCTTGGCTTGTGTAGTGATTATATCTCTCGTGCTTTCAATTGAGTGTTTTGCCCTATCGTAGTCCCATTTTGTAGGTCATTTTTCTTTTCCAATGTCTATATCTTATTGCTTGGGGACAAGCAATGGTTTAGCTTGGGAGAATTTGATAAATCATTTTTATATAGAGTTTTTAGGCATATTTAGGTTGCATTATTAGAGCATATTAGTTCATATAGTTGCATTTTAAGTGTCATTAGCATAGAATATCTATTTTGTGCTCCATTACACTTCGTTTGTGATTTTCTTAATGTTTCAGGTAGTTTCATAGCTATTTGGACACTTTCGAAGCAATTTTGGATGAATTGGATAATTCTTGTAATGGGAGTTGATGAATGGCGGCTTTTGATAGATGAATATATGTTCGTGGATGCTTCTCTTGTTCCTTATAATCATATTAAATGAAGTAGCTTCCATGAGAATCGCGGCATATCTTTCGGGAGTGAATTTGAGTTGAAAACGAAGAAATGCATTAGTTCCGAAGTGATAAAAAACAACACATGTTCACTCTTTTGATCATAACTCGAGTTCTACAAATCATATTGAAGTGATTCAAGTTGCGTTGGAAACTAGACTTGAAGATCTTCACAACGATAGGTCACACGCCCATAGATGATGCCTAGAACTCGAGATACAGCCTTCGAAAGTTGACATTGCGAATCTGCCCGCGAACCAGCGCCCAACGGGTTGCTTCTTCTCTTGCAACTGCATTGCTGCCTGGCTCGCTGGCCAGCCAGCGCCCAATGGTCGGGCCTCGACTCGCCTAAGTGCTAGACGCGAGCTCGTGGTCATCGTCGCTACTATCGTCCAATCATCAAACTTTTTTTATTAGTTTACTTTCTTATTTTCTTTCCTTGGATTCATTTAGAGATTAGATTAGAGGAAAATATAAAAGGGGAGATTTATTTTATTTCTCTCGCATGCTTATTATTCCTAGAAAACTCTAGTATTACGTTTCTCTCTTCATCTCTTTCCTTGGAACCCTAGTTTTTACTCTCTTCCATTAATTCAAGTTATAGAGGTATTTTCCATTGTTTTCTTCTTCATTAATAATTGCTATTGTTTTCCTCTTTATTATTGTTGTTTGTTATTATTGTTTTCATTATTTCTCATTCATGAATTCTAGGTTAATTATTGATTTTGCTCTAGTTATTTCAATTATGAGTGAGTAGTCTCTTTTCTAGGGCAAAGTGAGGGAAGCCATGTTTATACCATGATGTTTATACTTTGAAGTTGTTTGATTTATGAACTAGAGTTGTGAGTAATTCCGATAATTTTTAATAGTTTGATTCTTGTAATTGGCCAATATCAAGAGTTAATTAATTTGCTAATAGGAATTAGAATTGAAAGATCATATTCTTAGAGGCTTCATTACAATTGGCAATTCTGAATATGTTAGCGATCGTCTTGCATATAGGCCGAATTGAAAGTGTTAATACCCGACCGAAGGATTAACCATTCCTTTAATTACTCACCCTCTAGTTTATTTGTTATTGAATTGATTCGTATTCTTAGATTGGTATAAGCATGGTGGACCGAACGTATGCCCTAGACTTTTAATTTATTGATTAGACCATAATCTTGTTATTTTTTGTTTAATTTCTTCAATCCTAAATCCATGACTTTCTTTTGTTTTTCTAAACTTAAAAGCCAAATTAAAAATAACCATCTCCATGTGGATTCGACCCTACTTACCCTACTACACTGTTAGGAGGTTTGCTAGGAATTATTTTTTTGTGTGTACGACGACCTATCGGGCGCAGACGCACGGCTTTGTGCCGCGCGCAGCAATGCTGCGTGGCACACAGTCTGTGCATCGCATAGTTTTCGTCGATTTAGTCGTCGTGGTGGTCGATCCTATGTTCGGTCCGTCTGCATCCGCATAAAAGCATGGTCATTCTAGGGGTCTCACCTAAATCAAAAAGAAAACCGGTCTTTTCATGCAAGGTCGAGTCTATTCTAAAAAAACAATCGAGGCCCATTTGCATCTTTATGTGAACCCTAGTCTATGTCAAGCCCAGTCCAAGTCTAATCCCAATCCATTTCAATCTAAGTCCAAACCTAGTCCATTTTTAATGTCTAACTTCAAACTATTATAGGACTAAGTCCAAAATTAGGTCCATATAAGGCACAATTCATACCCTAAGTCTAATCAAATCCAATTCCAAACCATGTAGGACGAAGTCCAAATTCTAAAACTCAAAACCTCTAAGCCTAAGTGAAGCTAGCACTTCTTAAAGCCCATAAAGGCAAATCCTGAGTTCAGCGAAGCTACTCACACTTTAAGACAATAATGGCACCCTTTAGACTTAGCTAAGCTATTCATCCCCAAGACCATAACGGCACCCCTTGAGTTTACTGAGGCTACTCACATTTAAGACCATAACGGCACCCTCTTACTTAGCGAAGCTAGTCATCCCCAAGACCATATGCACCCCTTTAATTTGAGTTTAGCGAAGTTACTCACCCTTTAAGACCATAATGGCACCCTTTAGACTTAGCGAAGCTTGTCATCCCTAAGACCATAAAGGCACCCCTTGAGTTTAGCGAGGCTACTCACCTTTAAGACCATAACGGCACCCTCTGACTTAGCGAAGCTAGTCATCCCCAAGACCATAAAGGCACCCCTCTAAGTTTAGTGAAGCTACTCACCCTTTAAGACCATAACGACACCCTTTGACCTAGCGAAGCTAGTTATCGTTAAGACCATAATGACACCATTTGACCTAGCGAAGCTAGTCATTCCTAAGACCATAAAGGCACCCTTTGAGTTTAGCGAGGCTACTCACCTTTTAAGACCATAATGGCATCCTTTAGACCTAGCGAAGCTAGTCACCCCTAAGACCATAAAGGCATCCTTCGAGTTTAGCGAAGCTACTCCTACCTTACATCTATAGCATCCCAATTAAGTCTATAATGGCCCAAAACCTTTGAGTCTAGCGAAGCTAGTCCATCTTAGATCCACCACAACTCAAAATCATCGAGTCTGGCGAAGCCATTCACCCCTAAGTCTAGCGAAGCTAGCATTCCCTAAGTCCACATAGGTAATCCTTTTAAGTCTAGTCTGCTTGCAAGTTCAAAGTCTAGTCCAGTCTGGTTGCATAGTCCAGTCCAGTCCAGTCCATATCTGCATATGCATATAGTTAGGCCCATGTCAGTGTCATGGTCAAGCCCATACTAGTCTAATAATCCATAACTTTTCTAATCCTCCATTTCAAAATTATTTCCCATTTCCATATCCCATTTCCATTTCCCATTTCTATTTCCCACTTCAAATTTTCATTTTCCATTTCTCATTTCTCATTTCCCACTTTTCCATTCCCCATTTCCATTTCTCATTTCGAAATTCATTTCTTAAAATTTACGAGGTCCACCCGATTCTGTTCTTGACCGATCGGGAGATTACAACATTAGGAACGCCTAATGGAGGAACAAATGTGAGTCTACTCTATGGCTCATCAACCGCACTATCACCACCCCGACTTTATTTAGAGTCATGAGATTAATTTTTGATCGCCTTCACAATAGAGGCGCGATCACTTCTACAAGGTCTACTCCGAACCCTGCACCTAAAAGAAAATTCAAATTTTTTGACCGCCTTCACAATAGGGGCGCGATCACTTCTATAGGGTCTACTCCGAACCCTGCACCTAAAGGAAAATTCAAAAGGTGCAACCTATTTTTTTACCGCGAATTCCAACGGCATAATTCCACCTGACATCTTGTGTCGAATACCATCAATGCGCTGCTAAACATGATCGATGACAACAGACTTCTAATACTTGCTGCAACGAGAATCAATATCATCAACAACCCCTTAGGCAGTGCATCAACAATTCAACAGGCTTAGTCTCTTATTTCTGGTTTCCTAGGATAAGTCAGAGAGTCCTTGCCCTAAGCCATTTTTGTCTTTTCCCATCGAGTCTTTGTCACTACAGGGTTTCATCTATTATAGCCTTTCCATTATGATTTCATTTTATTTTCTTGGCCTTCCATCATTGTATATATGCTTCTAATTCGATGATGAAACTTAAATCACCTAATGATCTTAACTAATTAAAGAAAAAATATGAAAATAAAAAAAGAGAAATATGAAAAAAGGACATACTTTGGATCAGGAGTTATTCCCCTCTTCCTTCCATTATTCCATAAGCCATCATCCATAAGCCATCTCCATGCAACCAAAAATAAAAATCCATTGAGCCATCATCTCCATGACCTTTAGCCAAATAATCCCTTCAAAGCTTCATAAAATAGCCTTCAAAGTCTTCCAATATCCTAAACCAAAAAACTTGTGTGCAAGCCTCAATACATAAAAAATCAATGCCAGGCAAAATAAAAAAAGTGAATAAAATCGAAGTGCGAAAAAAAAGCAAAAGAAAACGCACAGGACAAAAAGAAAAAAAAATGCAAAAAGAAATAAAAAGTCAAGCTAGGGGCTTGCACACAAGTTCTACCCCTTAATCAAATCCATCAAAATCTTAACCCATAATCCAAATCGATGATTCTACCTTAGCCCAGTCAATTAATACTTCATCAAAACCTCAAGTCTTAAACCTTTCAACCTTTCATCAACCCTAACTCCTTTTTCAAGGTATGTCCAAGCCTGCTAGGTTGAAAGCCCGAAAGAGCGACCTAGGCAAAAGTTAGGGCACAAAAAAAAAAGGAAATCAGATCCAGAACTACGAATGGTCTGATTCTGCAAGGATACGTAGGAATCCTCATCTTGAGGTCCGACCGCTGCAATAAAAAAAATTAATCAAGGTCTAATGATTTGACTTTCTAGAATTCAGGAGCATACTCTTTCTAGATCCCGACATAGACTCGAGTCTGCACCTAGCCTCGTTAAAGCCTTTCCCACCTAGATTCATTTAAGGCGCGAATTTAAACTTTTTCTTTTTTAATCCCAAGCTCTCCTTGTCCCTGAAATATTCTCCGACAATTCCATGGTTTCTAGCTATAATTGACTTTGCCTGTATTAATTCCCCAAAGAAGAATCCCCAATGAAGAACTCTGAGTGTTCAAGACAGATTAACTACATTTCAATCAAGGCTCAAGCCTAATTCAAGACATGCTTACCCAAAGTGGGGGCTTCTAATATATGTGGTGGTTCCTCAAAATCAAATCAAACTCCCGAAAAGTTGTAATCTGCAGACCTCGTTTACGGACCCCGATTATTTACTAAAAGAAGTTTTCGAAAATCATTCTATTAATTTCTAATCATTTTATCTCTCTACATATGCAGATCTTCTAGCCTTGCAAAATTTTGACCTTGCATTGCATTACATACATCCTAGTCTTGCATAACCCTGACCTTGCATGACGTGTCATCATCCTTTGCTTTGCATAACCTTAATCCTTGCATAGCGTTTCATACATCCTTACAGAGTTTAAGTTTGTATGTTTGCATCATTATGTGCCTTATCTGAGTTGTTTGCACCTATCTGCTAACATCTTTCCCTGCAGGTAATCAAATTGCTTGTAGTTATTGTCCTGCATACTAACTTTGTTTTGCAGAGACCGGCGTATATAGATCAGTTCTAAACTGCAGAGCGTTTATAATCGTTCTCTGTCCTGACACCGCATACTTTGACTATCGGTTTCCAGAACCTCAGTCAAAGTGGGGGCTTCTGTCGACACATAATCTTGTCTCCCCATTTAAGGATCCGATCATGAAACATACCGCGGTCTTAATTGGTCCGACCCAATGGAAGAGCAGTCCGAAGAGCAAAAACTATTTTAAAAGTGTTAAAGCGTATTTTAATGATCCAAAATCGTATTTTAAAGCCCACTTAATTATTCGTGATAATTAATTGTATTTTGAGCCCAACTCTTTGAAAAGGCCCAATTAATTGTTTAATGATAATTAATTATTTTTTTTAAATAAAAAAAATATTTTCAAGGATATTTTTATAATTAAAATCAGATTTTATCCCGTAAAATCAGTATTCCGGAGTTCAAAGACAAAAGAAAATCGTTAAAAAGCGTTTTATAAAAATGCTGTCAAAACGTGTCAAAAGCGAGGCGGTGCGCTAGGCGCACCAACATGAGCCTATCGCACCACTGTGCGCCAAGTGCACAAGCCAAGCTGTGTCAGGTGCACTAATGTGCGTTTGACACGTGGACCTGTGTGTCACACAGAGTCGACACGCAGGCTGTCAATTCTATCTTTTTAAAAGTGTGTGCCACGTGTACGCAACTTATTGGGCATGTTGCGTCAGGCGCACAAAGACACGTGTAATTGTGCATCACACAAAGATGTGCGCCTGCACTCTCCGCGTGACTCGCGGGTTTCGGTTTCTTATAAATAGGCGTGATTTTCCGAATTAAAAATGGGGTTTTCGCATATAATTTTCATACGACTTTACACTTCGAACTCTACGAATATACTTACGAATTCTCTCTAAAAACTCTCATATTTTCACAAAACACATACAAATAAACACAAACTTCAGACATACATACACATTCATATTTTCAGGCTTCACGATTTCTCGTCCCGAAGGTTGTCAATCTCTCAGACCCAAGCCACGGTATAATCCTGAGGTTCCTTGAATAAATCTATTATTTTTATATTGAAGTTACTAACTATTTCCTTCATGATGTAGATCTTTAATATAAAAATCGCTCTTTTGTACATTATTCTAACCTCTTTCTCTATTTTTATTTATTTTCTTACATATATTGAGTCCTTGTCCTAATTGCTTCTTTTTTATAACCTCACATGTTATTATTATTTCTAATCAAAGACCTAAAGAATTGTTCTAATATGAATCAGATAATTTGGACAACCTGTTAGGTTCCCTGTAAATTTGATTGCTTAATAATATATCACTAAAAAATAGTCTTCTATGTGTTTCCTGAACCAACCTTGACTAAATTATTTTTAGGGTGTATGAAAATATTATTTGGTTATTCAATTGCATAAAACTTGACATGAATCGATATTTAGTAGAGGCCAGCAATGGGTGAACATGGTTCATTATGATCGTGTGCGTACCCTCACCCCCGAACTCAATTTATGGTTCATTAACCATCTATGGAGTTAGGACGGGGATATCTACATTGGATAAGTCCCTAATTTGTCCCTACGATTTTCCAACATCCAATTAGGTTTATGAGTCTTCCTTTAAAGACTTGTTGGGGACGTCTTTCAATACAAAACTTTTTCAATAAAACCTTTACAATGGGGTAGTCAAATACGCACTCACACCGCGTAGGCGAAATAAAAACACACCTACACTCGTCCTTCAAATGTTATCACCAAAGTTCATGCTATACATAGATATCATTATGATATTTCTCCTCAGTCGGGTACTTTGGATCTCCGTTTGATCACCCTCTAGAGACAATTACCACAAATGCACCGGGATTTTTGGTAGCTAATCGGGGTCAGATTAAGCAAGATTGTCCTCAACAAACCATACAAGTAGATGGGGCATGCTATAGGAAGTAAATAAAATGGGTATAGCTTAGGTGTTAAATGGGAAAACTTATCATAGTTTGAAAGGGGGTGGTTCTTTTGGGCTTTGCCAGGATGCTTCGCAAATCGAATCTCAAGCGTGTCCTCAAGGACTCAAATGGGCTTTCAATCAACATTTCTCCTAAGTGCTAGTGTTAACAAATTCTACTAATCTTGTCACTATGTTACAGGGTTCTCAGCCCACGCACATGCACCTGGTTTGGACAATGAAGATGATCAAACAATGGGGAGCCAGCTTTACATGGTGCATGATTATTAAAGTCAATCGAAATCAAGTTCAAGATGCGAATAATTTAGCTTAATTTTGTGTTACAACTATGTCTGAATGTGTCTTATAATATACTACCTGCGTTCTTTTTCTATTGCAATAATAGAGTTTTCACGTTTGCTAATGCACAACTTTAACTAATAATTGTTGAATTTAAAGGTTTTCAAGGCTAGAATATAATGAAGAACAAGATATGAACAAACAATAAGGTTTACAATTGTACTCACCGATTCGTTCACTAAGGTTTACACAACTCTCAACACACAATGACACTCTTGGGTGTGAGATGAAGTTACTAGAAATTATGCCCAAAAGAGATGAAGAAAGAAAGAAGAGAGAGAGTGGAAAAGTATCTCTAAAAATCAGAAAAAAGAATCATACTTAAAGGAGTGGTAAAGAAGAAGTCACATCCCAAAAGCAATCAAAAGACTCCAAGGAATCCAATGATAAAATAAATCCACTTAAAACTCATGAAGATTAAGAATTAAAACTCCCATAATGAAGAGGAATAATGGAGAACATAAATTACCATCATAAGGATGAAAACCATCCTTAACCATGTAATTAATAGGGGGTTACACAAAGCATCCAAGGAAGAAATTAAAATCCGGGAAAAACCGAGACTTTGAGCATCCGCCTGATCGGGTCGGGTGATCCCCGACCGATCGGGCCCGAGACGAAAAAAGCCGAAGCTTCACAAGACGCCCGACCTGGCGAACCCCGCCCGATCGGGCAGAAACAACGAACTACGAGACGCCCGCCCGATCCCACCGGGCGCCCCTATTTTTCCCCGTTTTCCATCTTTACTTCCAACAATCCCCCACTAAAGATGAGAAAATATACCAAATGAGAGAAATGAAATTTCTGGGCATAAAAGGAGATCAATACATAACATCCGGTGTTACATTTAAGTAAATTGAAACCAAATGTTTAGTGAAGTGGTACAATGACTTACAAGCCCAAGGGTGGACAAACCTTGAAACCCTTAAACTTTTGATCAAAGAGTGGACTAACCTTGAAACTCTAAGATTTAAGTCACGCCACCCACAACACATACATCACTCCAAAAATCTAGTAAACTCCGCAAAGTGAACGCGTTTTAAGCCATGCGTTTACCTTAGTTTTCATGGAAGCTCTAGGAAACAAACTCAAGTTTCCATAGAAGATGGCGAGTCTTCAAAACCATATAGGTGAATCCCTTGTGCTTCTCAGTAGCACAAAACATCTCTTAGGATTCATTAAGAGTTTAAACAAACTCAACGTCCACAAAATTACAACGGTGGATTTCTCAAATGCTTAGCTAGAGCACCTACCACGTAAGTATAAATCCATTAAGAATTCTCAACGAATTCATCCTACTACAAGCATTACAACACCAAATGCCATAGGGATGAAATATAAGTAATGCTAATTATATACTCTTCATGGGCTTAAGCCCCATCCTCCTCGACGAATCAATAACTTGATTCCTTGCCAACCCCTTAGTCAAAGGATCCGCCAAATTTCTTTCGGACCTTACATAGTTCAAAGCAATGACTCCATTCTTGAGTAATTGTCTCACCGAACTATGTCTAAGGCGTATGTGCCTCTTCTTACCATTATAATTGCTATTGTTAGCTACACCAATTGCAGCTTGAGAATCACAATGCAAAGAAACCGGGGAAGATCTTCCTCCCCACAATGGGATGTCGACAAGAAGACTCCTTAGCCAATCCACTTCTTGACCTGCCAACTCAAGAGCAATGAATTCAGATTCCATGGTGGAGCGAGCTAAACATGGTTGTTTTGAGGACTTCCATGATATAGAACCTCCACCCAACATAAACACATAACCACTAGTAGAGACTACGTCATCATTATCGGATACCCAATTAGCATCACAAAAACCTTCTAAGACATTAGGAAATCGATTAAAATGCAAACCAATTTCCATGGTGCCATTAAGATACCTTAGTAACCGATAAAGTGCATTCCAATGTTCACTACTAGGATTATGAGTATAACGACTTAATCTACTTACCGCATAAGCAATGTCGGGACGTGTGCAATTCATCAAAAACATTACACTCCATATTACCTTAGCATATTGCTCTTGTGACACACTAGGACCCTTGTTCTTCATGAGCCTTACACTTGCATCATATGGAGTCTTACATGGCTCCATATCATAGCAATTGAACCTCTTCAAGATTTTCTCAACATAGTGAGATTGATTCATTGAGAAACCATCCTTGAGCTTAGACAACCGGATACCAAGGATCACATCGGCTTCACCTAAATCCTTCATTTCAAACTCAGTAGAGAGAAAATCTTTAGTGTAATTTACAACCTCAAGGTTAGTACCAATAATAAGCATGTCATCAACATAAAGACAAATAATAACACAAGAGGAATCCAAAACATTAGAATATACACAAGAGTCCGAAGAATTAGTCACAAAACCATCACTTCTAAGAGTACTATCAAACTTTTCATACCATTGCTTAGGAGTTTGTTTCAAACCATACAAAGACTTCGTAAGCCTACACACCTTGTGTTCTTGACCCTTAACCACAAAACCTTCCGGGTGAGTCATATAAATATCTTCATCAAGATCACCATTAAGAAAAGCCGTTTTAACATCCATTTGATGAACCACTAAGTCATGAATCGCCGCTAAAGCAACCAAGGTCCTAATGGTGGCAATCTTAGTCACGGGTGAGTAGGTATCAAAAAAGTCTATACCCTCTTTTTGAGTGAAACCTCTAATAACAAGTCTAGCCTTAAACTTATCAATAGAGCCATCGGATTTCTTCTTCTTAGTAAAGATCCATTTACAACTTATGGGTTTAGACCCTTTAGGTAAATCACATAAGTCCCAAGTATGATAAGACATGATTGAATCTAATTCACTTTTAATGGCCGCTTTCCAAAAACTAACATCTGTTGATATTATAGCTTCACTATAAGTCTTTGGGTCTTCTTCTAAGAGAAACAAAGAAACAACATTTTCACTCAAACAATTCACATCAAAATTCTCAACAAGAAAAGTGGTCAGGAAATCTGGTCCAAAGGTAGTCTCTACTCTAACCCTCTTACTCTTCCTAGGTTATACTTCTTCTAATACCAAAGGAAGAGGAGGAAGATCACTAGAACTAGGCAAAGAAACACCCAAGGACATATCAATACTTGATTCATTCATATGCATAGAAGATCATGAAGATGATCTCAAAGGGAAAGAATGCTCAAAGAAAACTGCATCTCTAGATTCACAAATAGAATAATCACTCAAAAGCATGAACCTATATGCGGCACTATTATAAGCATAACCAATAAACACACAATCAAAAGTTTTAGACCCAATAGTGGTTTTCTTAAAATATGGAAAAGCAACTTTAGCTAAGCACCCCCACACTTTCAAAATGCTCATGTTAGGTTTATAACCTTTCCAAAGTTCATAAGGTGTTTTATCCAATTTCTTATGGGGCACTCTATTGAGTACATAACAAGCGGATAGAACTGCCTCTCCCCACATGTTGTCGGATAGTCCGGAACTTAAAAGCATTGCATTCATAGTTTCTTTTAAAGATCTATTGTTCCTTTCGGCAATACCATTTTGTTGTGGAGTGTAAGGGGAGCTTAGCTCATGGATGATTCCATTGGCTTCACAAAATTCTTTTAAAGTCCATTTTCCATATTCACCACCTCTATCGGTCCTAACCCTTTTAATCTTAAGATCAAGTTGATTTTCAACCTCGGCTTTGTACTTTAAAAATGCACTTTCGGCCTCATCCTTAGTTTTCAAAAGATAAACTTTAGTGAACCTTGAAAAATCATCAACAAAAGTTATGTAATAATTCTTCCCTCCTTTACTAGTAGTGCAATTTTTAAAGTCCGCTAAATCCGAGTGAATCAACTCTAGCAATTTAGTACTTCTTGATACAACTTGCTTGAAAGGTTTCTTAGTATGTTTGGCCTCAACACAAATAGGACATTTAGAGGCTTTGTCAATTTGATCAAAAGAAATTAAGTCCATGTCTTTTAGTTTTTTCATGTAAGAAACATTTAAATGCCCTAAACGATTGTGCCAAACATCCATAGACTCAACAATATAAGCAAAAGAAGTACTTTCATTATTATTCAAAACATTCATCACAAACAATCCTCCATTAAGGTAACCTTTCCCAACAAAGTCTCCATTCTCAGTGATAACAATCTTGTCCGCCTCAAAGATAAGCTTTAAACCGGCTTTGTTGAGAAGGGCACCCGAAACAAGATTCCTCCTAAGGGAGGGAACATAAAAGACATTATTCAAAAATAAGGTTTTTCCAAAAGTGAGTTTAAGGTGGACCTTCCCTTTGCCAAGAATTCCCGCGGTGCTACTATTTCCCATGTAAACATGGTCTCCATCGGTAGCATCTTCAAAGTCCGTCATGAGAGCCTTGTTAGCACAAATATGTCTTGATGCTCCCGTGTCCAAGATCCACTCCACCTTGTTTTCCACCAAGTTGGCTTCAACTACCACCGCGGCTATCACATCATCCTTTTCAACAAGATTGGCTTGGGAGGCATCATTGGAGTTGTTCTTGCGGTGGACACATTGATAGGCCTTGTGTCCTATCTTTCCACACACATAGCATGCTCCTTTGGTCTTTTGAATCTTGTTGTTAAAAGAGAAGTTCCCTTTGTTTCCATTATTCTTCTTCTTACCTTTGAACCTGTTTCTAGCCATAGGATCACTAGATTCAACCAAGTTAGCTTTAGAAGAATTCAAAGAGAGAGAATCAAACTTATCTTTGAGGCGGTTGGCCTCCTCGGTCCTCATGTGACCAATAAGCTCTTGAAGGTTCATGTCTTTCTTCTTGTGCTTCAAAGAGTTTCGGTAATCATTCCATGAAGGTGGGAATTTCTCCAAAAGCACATTGGCTTGAAGAGTTTCACACATTTTCATCCCTTCACCAAGGATATCGGTGACAATGTTCTCATAGTCATGAACTTGATCCATGATGGATTTATCATCCGTCATCTTGAAGTTAATCCACTTACCAACAACATATTTCTTCTTACCGGCATCATCGACACCATACTTCTTTTGCAAAGTGTCCCAAATGGACTTGCTTGATCGATTAGTGATAAGGAGATCAAATAAGATTCCACTCACAATATGGAGGATATGAGCTCGAACAAGCTTGTTGTCTTTCTCCTTCTTGGTCAATGCATCGGCCGCTTTCTTGAGGTCCTCCGTCGAAAGGGAGGCATTCGGGGATACCGCCTTGCTTGCTTCAATTGCTCCAATTACATCCTCATAGAGGACATAATCAATTTCAAGTTGCTCAAAAAGGATCAACAATTTTTGTGACCATCTCTTATTGTTCTTACCATCAAGAGGCTCCAACTTAGAGATGTCGGGAAGAGTCTTGTTCAACATTGGATTAGCCAAAACAATCGACATAATATCTCATTTTTAAATTGTTGAATTTAAAGGTTTTCAAGGCTAGAATGAAGAACAAGATATGAACAGACAATAAGAACTTGTTGTGCCGTGGTAAGCAAACCACTGCCTTAAAAACGAGATTTGGTGCAACCGAGGTGCACAATTGTACTCACCGATTCATTCCCTAAGGTTTACACAACTCTCAACACACAATGACACTCTTGGGTGTGAGATGAAGTTACTAGAACTTATGCCCAAAAGAGATGAAGAAAGAAAGAAGAGAGAAAGTGGAAAAGTATCTCTAAAAATCAGAAGAAAGAATCATACTTAAAGGAGTAGTAAAGAAGAAGTAACATCCCAAAAGCAATCAAAAGACTCCAAGGAATCCAATGATAAAATAAATCCACTTAAAACTCATGAAGATAAAGAATTGAAACTCCTATAATCAAGAGGAATAATGGAGAACATAAATTACCATCATAAGGATGAAAACCATCCTTAACCATGTAATTAATAGGGGGTTACACAAAGCATCCAAGGAAGAAATTAAAATCCGGGAAAAACCGAGACTTTGGGCATCCGCCCGATCGGGTCGGGCGATCCCCGCCCGATCGGGCCCGAGACGAAAAAAGCCGAAGCTTCACAGGACGCCCGACCGGGCGAACCCCGCCCGATCGGGCAGAAACAACGAACTACGAGACGCCCGCCCGATCCCACCGGGCGCCCCTATTTTTCCCCGTTTTCCATCTTTACTTCAAACAATATTATCTATAATTACGTTTTAGTAAAAATCATACAAATTTGATATTTTGAAAGGATAAATCGAGACGAATCTAACAAGATCCCACATGACTATATTTTTCCTTACGTAAAAATCACAAGAGATAGTGAAAGCGTGGTGAGTGAATAGTGTAAAAATCTCATTGTTGCAATAGAAAAAGAACGGAGGAAGTAGTTTAAAATTTTGTCATTGTAAAAAAAAATTAACATGGGGATCACCAAAGACAAATAATTTTAAGTATAAAAATTTTGATGATAAAAAATGAAAGATAAAAGCATAAACGTCAACATATTTAAATACATTATCAATATACTAATCTTTTGTCTGAGTGTGGCTCAAAATAGGGACGAACACGTGTTCATCTGGTCATTATTTTGGTATTATAATGCATTAAATAGATAGATAGATTCTGACAGTGGTAATCTCCCATATTAATTTGCACAATAAAAAGTAAAGTTCATATTTTGATCATATCATATAGTAGTCCCTCTGTAATTGTTTAGTTTGCTCACTTGAAATCTTAGCTTGACACTATTCACAAATTAGAGGAAATCTTCTAAATTCTTCTCAATACATAAGGAAAAATTATAGTCATGTGGGGTCTTAATTATTTGATTCGTCTCAAATTCTCAATGAGTGCTTTAATTTATTATACATAGATGACTTAATGCAACCCCTGAAAACCGTTGCAATAGAGCCCAAAATTGTTGCAATAGAGCTATTGCAACGGTTGAACAACCATTGTTGTTGCTGCCGTTGCATTAGAGCTAGTGCAACGGTTTGTAGCCCTATTGCAATGGCTACCACAGAACTGTTGCAATAGATGTAAATATCTGTTGCATTAGCTATAGAGCCTATTATATTGCAACACCTCTATACCTATGGGAACGCCACCCAATAGCTATTGCAACGACCCTATTACTCATATTGTGTCCCATTTTAGCATCTAATGCAACGCCTCCATATATATTGCAACATCATCATATAGCTATTGCAACACCTCTAATATTAATATCATGCCTCATTTTGACACCTATTGCAACGCCTCCTTAGCTAATGCAACTCCAACACCATAGTAGACTAGTAGTAATACATTGATATATACATAAAATTATATATTCATTAATTTAGTTTGGAATTTTATACACTAAAGAGGAATTATGCATACAATATTCATGCGCCCATGAACAAATTTACGAAATACATTGTTACAAAAGTCTATTAACTAAAAAATTATATAAAATTTATGGTTTCTTAATTCTCTTCAAGAGAACTTCTACATGTAAAATGCTCCAATAAATCACTCTGCATTTAAAGTGCGTCCATGCCTTCCTACAAGCAACTAGTTTATTGAATGTGGCATTCCATTTCTTCATTTATGACCACCTGCAAATTCAAACATATTTAATCAAATTAGTAAAAATCAAACGTTTGTAATTAAGTTTCTTTAAACATAATTGTCCTATTATAGAACCACAATCAAATCTTCAAGCAACAATAAAATATAAGCATAACGATCAACGTAAAAGGAACGGATTACAATCATTCTAAGTAAGCAAGAGACTAGTTCTCGTTGACCCAATATGAGGTTTTAATCAGGGAGAAAGCCCCAAAGGAACTCTACCTAAATCTGAAGCTTAATGATACTTGGATTGCTGATTACAGGAATCATATGGATTAAGTTGGGCAAGGGGATGAGAGATGTCATACCAATTTTAGGTACAGTTCGTACGACGTACGACATACTGCTTCACCCCCTAAAGTTCCAGCAATGGATAGATATCCCATTAACATTCACTTTTCACTATGGAACTCTAACCACATTAAGCCACATTCTCGGAAAAACATGGCAGCAGCTATTATTATCTAATAAAATGTAATTTGTATAGCTTTTATAGGACTTCTAGAAAATGATTTAACAGTAGTTGTCACCAAATCAAATGGAGATTGTCTCACATAAAACGTTCTTTAACAATAAAGGTGCCAAAATTTAAGTATAACCAGAATTCCTATCTAATCGTTTGTTTGTTATTTTTTAATCAAAACTGCTAGAAACCTAGAGCATATAATTCACTAACATAGGCAAAATCTTTGAAAGATGAGGGGTGGTTCTCAAAAGGTTGCTTAAAGTTATGTATTCACCTAAAGATGAACGCAAGTATAAAACTAGGTCTTTGGAACAAATTAATTGCTTGTATCACCTTTTTTAGTTACACTTCAAAATCAATCAGTGGTGCAACAAGATGCTTATTTTTTGGAGACCAAACATGATTCTTTTTTAAATTTCAAGGAAGGAGGGGACTATTTTAATTTAATAATTTTGACTAATTTCTCATTAGCTTGATATTTCTTAGTTTGCTTGCAGGAACATGACTAAAATTAAGCTCATAAATATTTTGGATGGAGTGTAACTAACATAGTAGCATATTCAGGTGGCCAAGTTCCCAAGCATATTAGGAAACAAGAAAATTAGTAAATGGGTTAAGCATCTATTGTTTTACACTCCAGATTACACTATAATCAAAGTTAATGGCTGCCAGCTAGGAGATTTGTAGTATTAATAAGCAGGTGACATCTTTGGCCTACATTTTCTAAGATATATCGAAGTGAATGCTAGTTGGAAATAGTACACCAATAGCCACCTGAATATATCCATATGTATTTGTTAGCTAAGAATGAAAACAAGGTAGTCCACACTAGAGTGAATGAGTGATATGTCTATAGCTTGGAGCTATAAAACTTTCAGTTCCCCAAAGCCTTCTCAGCCAAGCTTTAGTACTAAAGTATTCATTAAGGTCCTCCAAATCAACCTCTCATTTTCAGGAAAAAAAACTACTCCTTAAATTTGTAACTCAACGAAAAGAAATCAACTAACAATTACATAAGCATCATTAAGACTTTGAATAAAAAAGGGGAAAAACTTTACTTCTAAGTGACTTTCACATATATATTTCAATCTCTATTGGCGAAATATTTGTCTCAATAAATTTACCCTGTGTTGAATTTCTTTTTTAATGAAATGAAGTACAATAGAGTGGTATCTTAGCAATATATCAAAAATCATCACTAATAAGCATTGAGATTTTATACAAAATATAGAAAGAACAAAAGACACAACACACACACACAGTGAAACAAAATTCAACAGTATCTATAAATAACTCATAGAAGACTTCACCAATAATGAGCCTTTAAGATAACATATTTCCCTAGCCACCAAATGAACTAATAATCAGCACTAGAGGATGAATTCAACAAATAACTTATAACTTAATTAAACAAAACAACGGCTAAAAAATTTTAAAAAAAAATCTACTCCAAACCAGCAAAGAGGAGAGTGACATAGTTTACCTGAGCTTTGTGGGCTTATGTTTCTTAATTTACTGGTTCTATGTGCTTTCCATATCCAAGAATTAAAATCTCTGTAATACATCACAAAAACGAATTCTTCAGCTCACTACCTTTGCTCTTCCCCATCTTATTGGGAAAGCTGAATACAAGCAAAACACAGTAAACATCAACTGTGACAGATTTATAACAAGTTAGTAGATTAGCCTGCTAAGGTTATAACTTATAACAAGCGATCGTCTACACTCTATAAGAACTAAAGCACATGGAATCCTTCTTTGCAGCGAACAAGAGTTGGGTTATATTTTCTTGCAGTCTTCCTTGAAAGATGGGGGTGTCAATGAAAGCCATCTTCATAATACAGAGTTATCCAATTTTTGTACGGCAACATTTGTGTTTGTAAAGATAGAAAAATTTGGGTCAATCACACAACCCTTTAAAAATTTGGGTCAATCACACAACCCTTTAATTATAGGTTCTATAATAACTTGACCACTAGCAGCTTCCACAGTCTAAGACGAAAGTGTAAAAACATTAATCTTTCATGAGGGTGCAATATACATCATTCCATAGCTTAATGGTTGTCATGTGATAGAACTTAAGCCTGCCTTTTAGTCATAGCATACATGATCGAAGGAATATAGATGACTAATTACGCTTAAAACACTTTCTATGGCTTAACATCAATGAGACTTACTTCTACATTGTAACTTTAATAACCCTTGAATGCCTAAAGGGAGAACAGATATAGCCACATAGAGAAGTTGTAGAAAACCACTTGCCTTATTCAAAAGAAATCATTAGACAGACATACAGTGAAATTAGTCGTAGTTACTAATTCTGCTTGATAAAGCAACCTTTGTTCTCAGTCCATGCCTTACGATGACTATTCACATAGTGTTGGCATGGTGTAAATTGAAGATTGAAAGAACTATAGAAAGATTATGGGGCTACTCTTCACAAAAATTCAAACTATAAATTCTGACATCAGAGTAGCAAAAATATAACTTACTGAATACAACAGCTTATCACATAAAATAACCTTCAAGCCTTCAAATATCCTAAATCAAAAACTCGTGTGCAAGCCTCACTACATAAAAATAAAATCAATGCGAAGCAAAATAAAAAAGTGAATAAATTCGAAGTGCGAAAAGAAAAGTAAAAGCAAAAGAAAACGCACAAAGCAAATACAAAAGCAAAAAGAAAAAGCCAAACACAAAGAGAAAAAGTCAAGTTAGAAGGCTTGCACACAAGTTCTCCCCTCATTCAAATTCTTCAATCCATCAAAACCTTAACCCATATAATCCAAATCCATGATCCTACCTTGGCCCATCCCATTAAACCTTTGTCAATTGAAACCTCAAGCCTTAAACCTTTCAATCTTTCATCAACCCTAACTCCTTCTCCAAGGTATGTCCAAGCCCCCTAGGTTGAAAACCCGAAAGGGCGGCCTAGGCAAAAGTTAGGGTACAAAAAAAAAACACAGATCCAGAACTACGAATAGTCTGATTCCGCAAGGATACGTAGGAATCCTCATCTCGAGGTCCGACCGTTTCAATAAAATAAATTAATCAAGGTCCACTACTTCAAAAAAGGGAAAAGAGAACTGTTGAAATCGGCCTTATAGAACGATCCTAAGACGTTCTTCTGCTAAGTGCTCTATAAAGTTTACATAACGGGTCCGGGAGCCGTTTTGTTTGGCTAATCTAAGAGAACATTTGTCTCAAATGACCATTCTCTTTTTCCTTCCTAAAATACGAAAATAAGGAAGGAATAGGAAACCGTTATAATACATGACTGTTTTATATTCCTTTAGCATATAAAACTGCTATTACAAACGACCGTTCTCTATTTTTTTTTCTAGGAAAATATATAAAATAATAAATTTTCTATTAAGAATTACATGAAATTTGCATACTGTAAATACGAATATAGAAAATAAAAATAGAACTTAAAAGTATCCAATTTCCAATGGTTATTAACTTGTTATTAACATTAATAGATTACATTCACAACAATGCCATTGTATATACTCATAAACATGTTAAAGATACAATAATGAAAGTACGAGAGTATACAACTCCCAAGAACAATTTTATGAAAAATAACAAGCACCCCACATGGCATAAACACCACCATTACCACCACCCGTAAATTGTAATATCCACCTCGGCACTGGACAGCAGCCACATAAACCTGAAATCAACAAATAGAAATTGAGATCAAAAGATTATAAACAGCCAACTTTCAACCCAAGTTCTTTTTATCTACCTTTTTAACCTTTTCATTCGTTCATCAATGGAAAGCGACAAAACCATCTCCCATTATATATATATATATATATATATATATATATATATATATATATATATATATATATATAATAGAAGTGAGTTCGTATGGGAATGCATACTTACCTGAGAAATGAGAATGGATTTTACGCGCTATAACTCTAATGAACAAGTGATGTAACTTCAAAAAAAGAATATTAGGAAAAAAAAATTTTAAAAAAAAAATTTTTTTTTTGGGCTCAAATTTTTTTCGGAGGTATAACTCTAATGAAGAAGTGTTGTAACTCTAATCCAATCGTGTGGTTGAGATTCATTCTCATTTCTCATGTAAGGAGTATTCTCATGTGATCTTGCCCCTATATATATATATATATATATATATATATATATATATATATATATATATATATATATATATATATATACTAGTAATTTATGCACGCGATGCGTGCTTCGATTTTTTTCGAAACAAACTCGAGTTATTTTGGCTTAAATAAGAGTAAAATTTGAACATTAAACATACGAAGTTTCTCGCTAGTAAAATTTGAACATTAGACATACGAAGTAAAATTTGATTGGATTTGTCTCTGTCACTTAAGTCTCTCGCTAGTTTTTTTTTTTTTTACTTTTTAAAGTTAAATTCGATGAACAAAAAAGAACTTTCATTGAATTTATATATGATTTCTTATTTTAAAATTTATTTGCTTGACGAATTAAATGGGGGGCATCAAATTTGAAGGTAATTCGTTACGCTTGATGTTCCTGATTTCGTCCCAAAAATGTAATTGTCAACTAAATTTCTCAAAGATTCGGTTACATTTTGTTTGAACTTTTAAATTCGTGGTGAAGTTCTTGAATCATCCACTTTTCCTTTTTCTTTCCCTTTGTTTTTTTTCAAGACTTCTTCTACTTTTTTTTTGGGTTTTTAATTATTCGGACTTCTACTATTCCTTTTTTTTTGGGTTTTTAGGCCCTATTCTTTTGGACTTATTTTCAGCAAAAATAAGTAAAAATAAGTTTAGTTCAGCAAAAATAAGTGAAAATAAGTTCAGTTCAGCAAAAATATGTAAAAATAAGTCCAGTTCAGCAAAAATAAGTTCAGTTCAGCAAAAATAAGATCAGTTTAGCAAAAATAAGTTCAGTCTTGTCTACTGTTGTAATTATTATTTTTGTTTTCAATATTACTATTAATATTGTTATTATTATTAATATTATAATTAAAATAACGATGAATTTGTATTTTTTTTTTATTTTATTTATTTATTTATTTATTATTTATTATTTATTATTTAGTATTTATTATTTAGTATTTATTATTTATTATTTATTATTTATTATTTATTATTTATTATTTATTATTTATTATTTATTATTTATTATTTATTATTTATTATTTATTATTTATTATTTATTATTTATTATTTATTATTTATTATTTATTATTTATTATTTATTATTTATTATTTATTATTTATTATTTATTATTTATTATTTATTATTTATTATTTATTATTTATTATTTATTATTTATTATTTATTATTTATTATTTATTATTTATTATTTATTATTTATTATTTATTATTTATTATTTATTATTTATTATTTATTATTTATTATTTATTATTTATTATTTATTATTTATTATTTATTATTTATTATTATTTATTATTATTTATTATTATTATTATTATTTATTATTGTTTATTATTATTTATTATTATTATTTATTATTTATTATTTATTATTATAAAATAATAAAATAATAATAATTATTATTGATAATATTATGTTAATATTTATTGATTATTATAATAATAAGTATTGATAATATTATTTTAATACAGTTTAGTTCAGCAAAAATAAATTCAGTTCAGCAAAAATAAGTTCAGTTCAGCCAAAATAAGTTCAGTTCGGCAAAATTAAGTAAAAATAAGTTCGGTTCGGCAAAAATAAGTAAAAATAAGTTCAGTTCAGCAAAAATAAGTTCAGTTCAACAAAAATAAAATAAGTTCAGTTCAGTTCAGCCAAAATAAGTTCAAAAGAACAGGGCCTTAATTATCATAAGAAATTTCAGTAAAATCAATAGTTTTCATCGATCTTCAATCACTATTTGTTTTGGCAAATTAATGTAATTTCAGTTTTAGATTGATTTTTGTGTCATTGTTATTGTATTTGAAATTGATTTATATTTTATAATGCCTTTTCTTGTTACAAACATGTACCGATTTTTTAATAATTATTTCGAAATTTATACCATATAATACAGACTTAAATTATTTATGTAATTGGAATATAAGAGTTGCTAGTTTTTTTTTTCAACTAATTTGAAATAACTTGCAAGATTAAAAAGAATTATGTACCTTTTTTAGAATTCGCAAATCGGCAATGGACAAATGTGTGATCTCCCAGTCGAAATCGTATGTTTTTCTTAGTTTGTAATTTGTATTGACGTAGTAGTGTATTGGTAATTTTTCTGAGTATGTAATTGTAAATGGTTCTTGAGAACGGAGTATGTAATTGCTAATGGGTTATAGTTTGTAATTGAATTTTCTTGTTTTTGTAAAGTTTCCTCATTTGAGTGATTTGTATATGTGAATTATGCAATTCTATTGATTTCAGTTGACTTGTAATTGATTGTTATAATTGTATTTCCGGCAGTTTTTTGAAGCCTCGCTTTGGTTGAAATTGGTTTTGTAATTTAGAAAGGGAAGGAGGGTAAAACGGTCTCTTCAAATGGGGACACCATAGCTCCCCCCTTCTTATATATATATATATATATATATATATATATATATATATATATATATATATATATATATATATATATATATATATATATATAGAGGTGAGTTCATATGAGAATGCATACTTACATGAGAAATGAGAATGGATTTTACACGCTATAACTCTAATGAACAAGTGATATAACTCTAATGAAAAAGTGATGTAACTCCAAAAAAAGAATATTAGAAAAAAAAATTCAAAAAAATATTTTTTTTTTTTTGGGCTCAAAGTTTTTTCGGGGGTATAACTCTAATGAACAAGTGTTGTAACTCTAATCCAATTGTGTGGTTGAGATTCATTCTCATTTCTCATGTAAGGAGCATTCTCATGTGATCTTGCCCCTATATATATATATATATGGTTGGGATCTGCTGAAAACCGCTCTTTATATGAAAACTGAAAACAGGGTAACTTTTACCACTTTTAGGGCAACTTTATATATTTTAAGGGTAATTTTTACCCCTTTTAGGGCAACTTTATATATTTTAAGGGTAACTTTTGCCCCTTTTAGGGCAACTTTGATTATAGTTAAACCTATGCAGGATTTGAACCTACATCGTTGTGTATTACACAATGCTCTACCAATTGAGCTAATAGGTTGTATGAAATTCGCCAAAGATATGTTAGAGAGAGAGAGAGAGGGTTATAAATAGCTTTAAAACAACAACTAATAACAATACTTGGGAAACTAATAAAACACAAATTATGCTACACCATAATGAACAATATAAAAATAACAAAGAGGATGCCAAAAGCATACAACTAGACAATACCACATGAAACGAATGATTTTGAAAATTAATATTGCAAGGAAAGGTCACTAGTTTTACATCAGAGAAAGCAACAACATCCAAGTAATGTAACCATAAGATTTCATAAACACGCAAAATCAACAAAATCACAAAAATCAATACATAAAACATAATTACAAATAAACTAAACCCTAACAAACTCAACAGATTCATAAATGAATAACACAGACACATGTACACAATTCCTAATATAAACCCTAACATTTTTGAAATCACAAAAATCACCGCAACTAATAGTTCAAAATCGACATCATCTTTCATTTCTTTCCAGCCATTTTGGGAATCAATTCTCTTTATTTGCCTAAAAAAAATCTAAATGTGACCTAATTCAAGAAATTAAGCCTAAAAACTCGAAACACATATAATTTTCAAATAACTAGAGCAAAATTAAGCTAAAATTGATCTGAATCTTGCGCTTCGCAAGTCAAAGAATGAGTAATTGAACTTCGAAATTAATATGAACAAAAACATGAAAAAACAAACGAAATCATACCAAAATTTCGGATCGTGGAAGCAATGACTTGACCATTGAAAGTGATAGAATTAGCTGCGATCAATTGATGGAACACCAGTGATGAGAGAGAAGCAGTAGAGTATGAGAGAATTGGGCTTCAGAGAAAGTAGAATGAGAGAGAAAAATACCAGTGAGAGGAGGAATAGAGAGAATTTCGTGTGGGAGAGGAGTAGGAGAGAGAATGAATCTTCAAAATCCTCACCATTCATTATCAGCATTTAATATCATTCGTCGAATTATAGATGGACGGTCTAGATCGTTTGTTTTCAGTTTTCCAATTAAGAGTTGTTTTCACAAGATCCTATTCCTATATATATATATATATATATATATATATATATATATATATATATATATATATATATATATATATATATATATATATATATATATATAAGCAACAAAACCACCCAAAATCTAGAGAAAACTCTAATCTCCAAGCCACGGCGCCACCCAGATGATGTTTGAACCCCCACCAGACCTTCGAAACACCACCAGAAATCCCGACCACTGCGGAACCCCGATCTTCGAAACACTCATCTAGTTTGTATAAATAAATGGAGATTAACACAAATTACGAGATCTTGACAATGTCAACATTAAAATATAAAAATTAATCTACAAATTTTAAGTGAAATCAAAATAAAACAAAAATTTATTGAAAATTCTAATCTTCAAAAACTAAGAGGGAAAGTACCAAGAATTCAGCATGAGAAACTGAAAATCTGAAGTTGCCAGTGATTATTCTGCATATAAGAACTACCCTGCAGACAAGAACTCAGAGTTGATTGGGTTACATTTGGCTTCATTTGGCTTGTTAGTATATGTTCATTGGTCTCGGGCTTTATGTTCATAACCTAGTGTTTGATGTTCATCGTGCGCACCTTCCTCACCATACGGAAGTGTGCACCTACTAATTTGCACTAATCTTGCTTTCATCATTCCTTCATTTTTTGCTTTCAATTTTCTTTTTTTCTTAATTATCTGTCAATCTGTGTTGTAGTGATTATGGCTCTCTCCTTGCAACGTTACACTTCATCTGACGACGACAATTTACTTTACTTATTGAAAGAAAGGTTAGATTTCTATCTCTTCTTGTAACTGTTGGGTTGGTATATGTGGATGGTTGTGTGCGTCTTTCTCTTTTTTTTTGGTGTTAAAATGTAAAGCATTGGTCATAGCTTGAAAAGTAGTTGCACCACTTTACTATCACGCTTGCTTATACACAACTTTGACTATTATTGTTTTTAATTTATTCATTTGTTAAGACAAAGAAAATGATGTTTTGAAATATACATTGAGACAAACATTTTTTTCCCTAATAAGGTAAGTTGAAGTCCTAAAAAAGGGGAATTTGGAGACCCCTCTTCCAAGGGGTGAGATTAAGTGTATTGTGAAACTTACAACTTACCAATACATGCACCATTTTTATATGATACACAAACCAAAGGTGAGAAGAGAGTGTTGTGTATGCATGTATTGTAAAACGGAGGTCGTAACATTAGCAAAAAGTACAATAAAGTGAGATACAAAATCAAGAGAAAAGAGTAAAAAATGAAAAAAAAAGATAAAGTGAAAGACTTACAAAATCATAAAGTCAAGAAAAAGAAGTGGAATAGAGAAACTTAATGTTTAGTTTTAAGCCTCGCCTCGATGTCTCACTTATAAACATTTAGAGCTCACTTTTTTAAATAAAAAATAATTATTCTAATTTTTTCTTTTTTCTTTTTTTAATTTAAAAAAAGTAAAAATCGGGCTGGTGTATTGGTACCGGGTACACTACTCAAGATTTTGTAAAAGTTTACATAGAAAATCTAAAACAATAAGAGATTCGTTTAGGTGGGAATAATTTACCGAAGAATTGAGTCATTGACATGTCCTTTTGTTTCTACTTTTTTTTATGGGGCCTTTTGTTTCTACTTTAGTATACTGTAATAAGTAGATCGATTATCAATTGTGTTTATGAGTAACTCTTTTTTTTTCTCTTGCTTTTTTTAGGAGGAGAATGGAAAAGGAGAGTTCAATGACAATGACTATCAAAAAGGGAGATCATATTCCTGAAAGTTTAATTATTGAAATCCTATCATGGCTTCCTATAAATGACAATTGTTAAGGTTCAAGAGTGTGTGCAAATCATGGTATGCTATTATATCAAGTTATGATTTCATTTCCAACCATCTGAAGAACTATTATAACAACAATAATAGGTGGCGCAATTGTCTCCTTTTTCATCATTATGTTAGTCATGGAGAACTTCAGGTGCATGAGTTGTTGTTAGACGAAACTCCTCGCGTTATAGCTGATGAAGTGTTATATAACTACAACAATTACAAGCTAAAAGGGCGACTTTTAAATAACAAAAATGGCGACTAAATAAATGCCGTAATAACTGTAACTATAAGGGCGACTTAAGGTTGCCATGTTTCTAATACATCTAAAAGGGCGAGTTATAGGGGTCGCCCTATTATATCATCAAAAAGGGCAACACTAGAAATTTGGCCTGTCTTGTCAATAAAAAGAGGGCAACATTTTTTTTTGAAAGGAAAACAGTAGGTGCAATATATTAATCAATGGACAAAGTGTCTATAAGAACATAAGGAGACACCTCCACTGGACAATGAGACTCCCAACGTTGTTCGACAACAAACGGGATAAGTCTAGCTAGGTGATGGGCAACACAATTACCATCCCGTAGCACATGAGACCACTTCACATAAACAAAGTCCTTGCTAAAAAATAAAGGATCCTCTAAAACAACATCTAAATCACCCCTCGATAACCTATTAGCAATGGTAAGGCAATCAGTTTCAAATATAACATTTTGTAACTCATGGCTCCGAGCCAACTTGATTGCAAGGCATAACGCTTTCCCCTCCGCAACTTCAACGGGCCACCAAGCTCTCACCCTACGAGTCGTTGCAAACAGTACATCTCCCACTTCATTTCGAGCCACAACACCCATACTAACCCACCCATCATCACTAAGCGAGGCATCTGCATTGATTTTGACACAGGGGGGCTGCCACGCCTTAGCACTCCCCGACTCACGTGCAGCCATACTTCCATAAATACACCTTGAGTACGCACCATAATCTGCCGCTGTTTTCATTGCTAGAGCGGCAACTTGATCATTCGGTCTACACCATTGCTCAAACACCACCTTATTTCTCCTGTGCCACATGTAGTAAGCCATGTAGCTCATAGTAATCAACACATCATTCTCCACTTCTTGCCAATCATCCCACAAATGCAACCAGTTGTCAACCTCCTCTTGCGGCACTTTACTGCTCAACCAGCCCCCACCCAAACTTCTCTCACCATTGGGCAAGCAAACAAAGCATGAAAAGCAGTTTCGGGCCCCTCTAAGCACAAAGGACAAGAATCATCATTGATTACATGTCTATGCTTTAAAGTGGCACGCACCGGCAAAGAATTGGAAACAATTTTCCACAAAAAATGTCTCACCTTTGGAGAGACTTGCAAACCCCATATTGTGACCCAAGCTCGATGAAAAAAATCAACGTTTCCGGACTTACCTACCATATAAGCCGTTTTAACCGAATAGGAACCATCTTTAGTGAAAGCCCATGCCACCCGATCATGAGGGAGGCGTTCACTTAGAGGCACCGCCATTATAGCTTGACCATCTTGCGCATTAAAATTCTCATTCACAATGTTTGCATCCCATTCAATCGACCCGAAATCAATCAAATCACATACATAGTTAAGCTCCTCGACCCTCCTACTAGAAATGAAACGACTATCTCCATTACTCACCCAAGGATCTTCCCAAATCTTGATAGTAGCTCCATCCCCTACACGCCAAAGAACACCCTCCTTAACCAATGACTTTGAACCCCATATGCTTCTCCACGAATAGCTACCCACAAGGCCCAAAGATGCATCGAGAAAGCTAGAAGTTGGATAATACTTGGCTTTCAACACCTTGCTAAGAAGAGATTCCTCACATTGAATCAAACGCCAAGCTTGTCGACCAAGAAGAGCCTCATTAAAAACAGAAAGGTCTCTAAAACCCATGCCTCCCAGGCACTTAGGATTGCACAAAGACTCCCAACTCTTCCAATGCATCGATCTCCTATCACCCTTAGAACCCCACCAAAACTTAGCCATCGCCGAGTGAATAGATTTTACAATAGCCACAGGGAACCTGTAAACACCCATCACATAAGTAGGAATCGCCTGAATCACAGCCTTCAAAAGTACTTCTTTACCAGCTCGAGAAAGCAACTTTTCCTTCCATCCTTGCAATTTCTTCCACACTCTATCCATGATTCCTGAAAAAAGATGCTGCTTAGATCGGCCTACAAGTGTAGGGATACCCAGGTACTTGGAGTGCCTGTCAACCTGTCTCATGGCTAAAAAATCCACCAACTCCTCTTTCTGCACAGAACTAACACCTTTGCTGAACGAAACTTCCGACTTATCAATATTAATTTTTTGACCAGATGCTGCTTCATATTTGTTGAGAATATCAACTATAACTGAGCATTCCTGTCTACAAGCACGTGCAAAGAGCAAACTGTCATCAGCAAAGAGAAGATGAGAAATCTCCGGGCCACTACGACTCGCTTTCATGCCATGATTAGACTTATCTGCCATAGCCTTTCTAACAAGAGCTGAAAAGGCATTTGCAACAAGAATAAACAAGTACGGAGATATAGGATCACCCTGTCTAAGCCCCCTGGAAGGAATAACAGAGCCACACACATCCCCGTTCACCATAAAAGAGTATCTCACAGACGACACACAATCCATAACACATTTCACCCAGGAATCCGCAAACCCCATTTTTTGCAACAAACTCCGAAGAAAACTCCACTCTACCCTATCATAAGCTTTACTCATGTCAAGCTTCATTGCAATAAACCCTCTATTCCCCTTACATCTATACTTCATAGAATGAAATAATTCAAGGGCAATTAAAGCATTATCAGTAATAAGCCTACCAGGAACAGAGGCACTCTGATTTTCAGATACAACACCAGGCAAAATTATTTTCAACCTGTTAGCTAGAACTTTTGTAACAAGTTTGAAAATAACATTACACAAACTTATTGGCATGAACTCAGAAACAAGAGTTGGAGACTTCACCTTCGGAATGAGAGCAATATTAGTATTATTCAAAGCATCTGGGGGTCTAGTACCATGGATAATACCTGCAACGACAGAGGTGACATCATCGCCCACAATGTGCCAGAAGCGCTGATAAAAAACAGCATGCATCCCATCAGGCCCCGGAGCCTTGCTAGGATGCATCTGACGAAGAGCCTCCCACACTTCCGCTTTAACAACACGCCTACATAGCGCTACATTTATCTCATCAGAAATAGTGGGAACAACAGCATCAAGCACAGCTGACAACGCATCATCTGACGGAAGACTAGAAGTGAATAAATTTTTGTAATATGTCTCAACCACACGTTCAATGACATCTGCATCATCTCTCCACACGCCCCTCTCATAAAAAAGCCCATGAATATAATTTCTCCGCTTACGTTGACTTGCCTTGTGATGAAAATACTTAGTATTTTTATCGCCATCTTTTATCTCTGCAACACGCGATCTCAAATACCAATATGCCTCCTGTTTTTCGAGCAAATCATCAAGCTTACCATGAAACTCCATTACAAATTCACGGTCAGCAGCAAGAGAAGAATGCTGCAGGTGTTTTATGTTCTCCTTCACCGCACAAATTTCACGCCCCAGATTGTCTAAAGTATCCTTGCTCCACACAACTAAATCCTGCGCAACTACACCAATTAGAGCCTCAAAAGGAATGCCCAAAGAGTTCTCCCAAGCAGCTGGGACCAAAGGCTCACAAGACTCCTCCAACAACCACGCAGTTTCAAACCGAAATCTCTTCTTTTTCTTCTTTTTTCTCCTTCGCTTGCCCCCAAAAAGCTGGATCATTATTGGGGTATGGTCCGACTTATAACGGGTCATATGTTCAACTAGCACTTGAGGGAAGCAATCAAACCACTGTGGTGAAGCTAAATAACGATCCAATCTTTCCCGAATCCGAGTGGTGGGGTTCTTTCCTCTCTCCCAAGTGTACCATAAACCAGAGAAACCCAAGTCACGAAGGTGAAGCTCGTCTAAAACCAAAAAAGGGCAACATTTAGACATTGCCCTTTCTGTTCCAAAAAAAAACCGAGGCCATTTTCCCAAAATATTTCAATTTCCCTCTCTCACCAATATTACCCCAGCAAAACCTTATTCACAGCAAAACCTTATTCACAGCAAAACCCACCAAAATCTCGTTCACAGCAAAACCCTCCCAACAATGCTTCGTATACACAAAACGCAGAAAACGTGTTAGTGAATTTTCCCAACAAAAGATAGACGCACCTCCAATTTCATCCAACAAATCATACATGCATCTCCAATTTTATCCAAAAAATTCCCAAATTTCGACCTAAATTTCGATAATTCAAGGTTGAATTCGACTTTCAATCAAGTTTTACTTCGACCCAACAAATCTTATTAAGCTTTTGGTGCGATATTCGACCTAGCTAATCGACCCAAGGAAAATCCACGCAAGGTAAGAGGTACTTAAGTTGCTAGATTTGGGAAAACTCCTCAACTGGAGTGATTACCATTGATCAATATTTATAGTATTTCATCCTAGGATAGTCCTATTATGATTAGGAAACCTATACAAAGTATATCTCTAGGAACAAAATATATCCTAACTATATTTATATTCTATCACACCCCCATAGTCGGAGCGGGAGGAGGGCGAACGCTGAGGCTGGACTTAAACTCCAAGAATAACTGTCGCGGAAGACCTTTAGTGAAAATGTCTGCAAACTGATATCTAGGAACATGCAACACACGTACTTGACCCAACGCAACCTTTTCCCAAACAAAATGAATATCCATCTCAACATGTTTGGTGTGTTAGTGTTGTACATGGTTGCGAGATAAATAAATAGCACTGACATTATCACAATAAACAATAGTAGCTTGTCGGAGAGGACAATGTAACTCCAAAAGTAGATTACGTAACCAACAAGCTTCCGTGACAACATTAGCGACGCCTCGATATTCTGCTTCTGTACTTGATCTAGAAAGAGTAGGCTGATGCTTAGACTGCCAAGAAATCAGGTTATCACCGAGAAAACAACAATAACCAGAAGTAGAACGACGAGTGTCAGGACACCCGCCCCAATCAGCATCAGTATAAGTGATCAAGCGCAACTGAGTAGTAAGATATAAATGTAACCCATGATCAATGGTTCCCTGAATATAACGCAGGATGCGCTTTAATACATTATAATGAGTCTCCAGGGATCATGCATAAAAAGGCATACCTGCTGAACGGCATAAGCAATATCAGGACGAGTAAAAGTGAGGTACTGCAAAGCACCTGCCAAACTACGATAATGAGTTGGATCTGCCACAGGAGGACCCGAATCTGCACTAAGCTTAAAGTTAGTGTCAACAGGAGTCGCTGCAGGTTTACATGTCCCTATACCTGCGCGCTCCAATATTTTCTGTGCATACTTCTTCTGAGAAAGAATCATGTTTGAAGGTGTACGAGTAACTGAAATACCCAAAAAATAACTGAGTGGCCCCAAATCAGACATAGGAAATTCAGATTTCAAGTGAGTAATGATACGGTCCCGCAAAGCATCAGAAGATGTGCATAAAATAATATCATCAACATATAGAATAAGATATGCCATATCGTCACCCTGACGGAAAGTGAATAAGGAGTTGTCACTCTGAGCAACAGCAAAACCCATCTGAAGAAGAAAATGCGTAAAACGCTGATACCAAGCCCGGGGAGCTTGTTTGAGACCATAGAGAGCCTTGCGCAGGCGACAAACATAATGAGGAAATCGCTTATCAACAAAACCGGGGGCTTGATGCATATATACTGTTTCCTGTTAGTCACCATGTAAAAAGGCATTTTTGACATCAAGCTGATGAATAGACCAGTTTTGAGCCATAGCTAACCCCAACACTGTACGAATAGTAGCGGGACGAACAACTGGACTAAAAGTTTCATCACAATCAACACCGACCTCCTGAGACCTGCCATCACAAACAAGACGAGCTTTGTGCCTTTGGAGGTCACCTTTATCATTTTCTTTGTGAGTATAAATCCACATGCAATTTACAATATTCACCCCATAGGCCTAGGTACTCATTCCCATGTCCCTGTATTAATTAAAGCACCGAATTCATCATTCATCGCCGCATTCCAATTCGGGTCAGATAAGGCTAATTTGTAAGATTTTGGAATTGGGGAGCGAGAAAGAGAGGAGGATAGGGCCATAGAATGTAAGTTGTACTTGGGATTAGGCTTGGAAATGCCTGATTTTAAACGGGTATGCATGTGGTGAGGAGAGGGAGGGGGTGGGCGTGTGGGCCGGATCTGTGGGAGCCCACGCAATGGAGGTGGGCTGTAGCGGGGTTGGGCCAAGGTCGTGGCTTGGGTTCGCACTGGGGTAGTGTGTGGAATAGGGCGTGCTGCGTGAGAAGACAGACGCGGGGGTGTAGCGATCTGGGCTGGTGTCCTGGCAGGCCCACTAGGCAAAAAGGGAAGGTGGGCGTGAGTAGAGGGCACGCGTGCAGGGGGTGTCGCTACTGGGCCAGGCCCACACGGATTGGGGTGAGGCCAGGAGGGATGTAGGAGGGGGCTGGGTGCTGTGTCATCAAGGAAACTATAATCCACGGATCTAAACTCCCCAATATTGGCAAAAGGAAAAGTTCGCTCATCAAAGGTGACATGTCTAGAGATGATGAATTTATTGGTAGTGAGATCAAGACAGCGGTAACCCCGGTGATGGGATGGATATCCCAAAAAGACACAAGGAGTGGATCGAGGAGCCAATTTTTGTGGAGCAGTAGCTGATAAATTTGGAAAGCAAAGACACCCAAACACCCGAATATGATCATTAGAAGGTATTCGCCCAAACAAACGTTCAGCAGGAGTGATGTTAGGAAGGGCTTTAGTAGGTAAGAGATTAACAAGGTAAGTAGCCGTTTGAAGTGATTCTACCCAATAAGGAGGGGGAATAGAAGCATGACATAAAAGAGTGCGAGACATATTATTTAAGGTTTTAATCATGCGCTCAGCTTTCCCATTTTGAGATGATGTATGTGGACAAGAAAATCTGAATATTATCCCATGTTGAACACAAAATAACTTAAAAGGTGTATTATCAAATTCCCGCCCATGGTCACATTGGAAAGCTTTAATAGGACGTTCAAATTGAGTGTGAACACAGTGTCGGAAATTAATGAAAGTTTGATAAACCTCAGATTTAAATTTAAGGGGAATAGTCCATACATAATGGGTAAAATCATCTAAAAGCACCAAATAGTATTTATGACCTTGAGCACTACGAATAGGAGAGGTCCATAAATCAGCATGAATAATATCAAAAGCAAAAATGGTGGTACTATGAGATGTATGAAATGGTAAACGAAGATGTTTGCCTACTTGACAAGAATTGCAAAAATCAGAGGTAGGCTCCTTATTACATGAAATTAAATCTCTAGACCTAAGAAAGCTTAAAACTTGTGATCCGGGATGCCCAAGACGACTATGCCAGGTAGTGGATGATGATGCCGTGAGGGCGGTAGCATGACATGTAGATGGTGATGTGGTGTTAACAGGATATAGCTCCCCCGAACTATTGCATCTCGCTAGTATAGTCCCCGTGCGAAGGTCCTTCACAGTAAAACCATAGGGATCAAATTCTATTGAGGCATTATTATCAGTGGTAAATTTACGGACAGAAATAAGATTTTTAATAATCTGTGGAGCAAAAAGGACATCACGTAGGGTTAAGGGTGGTTGAGGGGAGGGCAGGGTGGAGTGACCATAACCCATAACAGGAATGCGATGACCATTACCAACTAAAATATGATTATTGGTGCTCAAATTAAAAAGGGGCATAAGAGTACCTGAAGAGTTAGTCATATGAGCCGTTGCACCGGAATCCATGTACCAAGAGTTGTCTTGTGGCAAAGTCATAGTGGCAAAAGAATTCCCCAATTCAGTCGGTGTCATGTAGGGCCCAAAATCCGAATGTGTGGCAGGGTAGGCCTGTTGGGCCGGCTGTATTGGACGCGGAGCAGGAGGCCCGTACATGGGCTGGGCAGGCATGCGGTAATGAGCAGTCATGGGCTGCTGCGGATAGGGAAACGGGGCCTGGGCCCAGGTGGGAGAAGCCCACTGATGTGCGTTGGGCCAGGCTGCTGCTGGGCCAGCCCATTGAAGAGGAGCAGCGTGTGGCTGCTGGGCTGTGTTGTTGTTGTTGTGTTGTGGCTGGTTGTGCGAACTGCGACCTTTACCCCGGCCACGGCCCTGGCGACCCCCACGGCCACCTCCACCAGAACCACCGCAGTGGCCCCCAGTGGGTGGAGCACCCTGCTGCGACGGCGCCGTTGAGGCCTGTTGTTGGCCGGCGGTTGATTGGGCAACAAACGCGCTAAGTGTATGCTGATGGTTGTAGCTTCACTTGTACAGCGGTTTTGCTGTTTCAGTTTGATAATACAAATTCTACTTACTTATCAAAAAAAAAATGACAAGTAACTAATAATGCATCTAATTAAAATATCGGAAAGTAAGACTTTCCAAATGCAATATATTAATAATCTCTTATACTTTGTGAGTTGTGACTCTCACTTATGTAGGTAAGAAACACATCTTCTTAAGCAATTCACATGAACACAATTTTTCAATTTGAAGAGTCCCGGCAAAACTTTCAACAATATTTAGTCTATGATTTGTGATTAACAAACCAAGGACATACTCTAATTGACTCGTCGAGCCACGGAGAAGATTAAAGGTATATAAGAAGTAGAATATCAAATTTTTATCATTCCATTCCAATAAGCAGCAACTATACATATTATTTCTGAAAATAGAATGCGAAAAATTCAATAATAAAAAGCATACGATAACGAACGAAGCAATAATCCACGAAGAGAGAGAGAGAGAGAGTGACTTGCCGACGCAATCCCTAAGATCTACTCAACTTCCTCGGCGTTACATTTGGACTGCACAATCTTCCTCGCTGAACAACAATCGCCTGAATCGGAGCTGCGATTAGCGTGAATCATAGAGTGCAATTCCCAAAGGCATTAATACTTAATAAATAAGCCATGGTTACTTGTGATAGAATATAAATATAGTTAGGATATATTTTGTTCCTAGAAATATACTTTGTATAGGTTTCCTAATCATAATAGGACTATCCTAGGATGTAATACTATAAATATTGATCAATGGTAATCACTCCAGTTGTGGAGTTTTCCCAAATCTAGCATGGTATCACAGCTATAGGTTTTTTTCTTTCCACCAACAATTTTTTCCGGGCCGTATGAACCACCACACTTCCGCCTGTTTTCTTCTCCTTTGCATCACTCGGCCACCTGTGCTTTGACTCCACTTACTGCCACACACACTTTCTCCTATTGCCACTTTTTCATATCACCCAGCCATTACTTTGGTTTGCTTCACTGTTAGTGCACGCAATTTTCAATTTCTAATACATTTGTGCGTCTGTGTGCTTCGTGTCAGTGTGTGTGCCTTGTGTGTTTTGTGTGCTGCCCTCGTCTTTCATCATGATGAAGGATGACACCCCGCAGCCCACTCAAACATCTTCCTCTACCGATTTCCATCCTGCCCTCTCGGTCAATAACATCAAAAATTGTATACCTTTAATTCTTGATCGGGAAAAAGTGCACTATTCGAATTGGGTCGAGTTGTTTGAGTGTCATGCTCATGCATATAACGTTCTAGATCACATCGATCCTACCACCCCTCGTCCAATAGACATCACCGATGCTATGTGGGCCCGCCTTGACTCTGTCGTCAAGCAATGGATTTATGGTACGATTTCTACTGATCTTCTTCAAACCGTTCTTAATCGTGGTGATAAAGCACAAGAAGTTTGGGATAAATTGAAAGGAATTTTTCAGGATAACAAAGCCACCCGCGCCGTGTATCTTGAAAATCAGTTTAATAATCTTCACCTTTCACAATTTTCTGATATCTCCTCCTATTGTCAGAAATTAAAAACCCTTAAAGATCAATTGGCTAATGTTGATCATGCGGTTTCCGAGCAAAAATTGGTTTTGCGCCTTGTTAATGGTCTTCTTAACACTGATTTTGATGTTATGGCAACTATGATTCAACAAACTGAACCCCTACCCACCTTCGAAACGGCACGCTCACGCCTGCTCCTTGAAGAAATGAGGCGTTCCAATGATCACGCGCCACCAATATAAACTCTGTAACCAAGCTATGTCACTGTCTCTCATGTTCCTCACCAATCTAGTTTCAACTCTCTTTTTAACTATGTATTTTACATCATTTACAACATGATTTACAGTTCGAATTTGGGAGTTCCACAGAACATTATTTCGTTCTTGCCATATTTGATACACCACAACAATGATTCCAGCTCTAATCACCTTTTTCCTAAATTGACTTCCTTTGTATCTTCTTCTAATCCAGTCCAAAAGCTGTACAATGTTCCTAGAAGTGGTATTGATCACCAACCACTCCTTAACTGCCTTCAAGCATTTTCTACTGTATATGCACTCAAAGAAGAGATGTTGCTGATCTTCTTTCCCACTGTCACAAATCAAACATTGATCTTCATCACAGACCCCAATTTTAATTAATTTGTCCCTGATTTGCAATCTGTTAAGCATGACCAACCAACAAATGAAGCTGTGTTTGGGGATGTTGTGATGATCCCACACATCCTTGCACCAATGCAATCTCTCCCTGTTGTTGTGCATCTTTTTATACATCTCAGAGGTATTAAACTGAGGAGCAGTTAACCAGTTGCCACCACAACAATTCATAATATCTTGCCTACCTTTGCAAATATACTTGATAGCCCAACTTGCTGTCTTTGGAGGAGTGAACTGAGCCCACTGCTGATCCTTGATATACATTGCATGAATCCACTTGACCCACAAGTTATCAGCTTTCATTGCAATACACCAAGCTTGTTTTCCTATCAAGGCCTTGTTCCACTGTATAAGAGACCTGAAGCCCAGCCCACCTTGACTTCTAGGGTAGCAAACCATATCCCAACTCACATATCCTGGCTTGGAACTGTTGCAAGTGCCAGTCTAAAGGAAAGAGCGACAAATAGCATTAACTTGCTTGATAACCTTTTTAGGGAGTAAGAATATTTGTGTCCAGTAAACACAAATACTCAGCAAGACAGAGTTAACTAAATGCCTTCTCCCTGCAAAAGATATATTTCTAGTGCTCTAAGTTCGAATTCTACATGTCATCTTTTCAATCAACTTTTCACAATGAGCTGCACTTAATTTCTTAGCACTGATGGGTACCCCAAGATACTTAAATGGAAGAGTGCCTACCTTGAACCCCGAGCTATCAACTATCCTTTGAAGCTCTTGGTCAGTCATTCCACAACCATAAATGTTGGTCTTAGTGGGGCTAGCTTTTAGACCGGTGGTGGCTGCAAACAAGTTCAAGCCCTCAAGAATCATGTAGACAGATCTGTAGTCTCCTTTACAAAAGAGGACTAAATCATCTGCAAAGCACAAATGATTTAGACCTAGTGTTTTACACCTTGGATGAAAAGAGAACTGAGGTTGTTTGCCTACATATACCATGATGCGAGTGAGATACTCCATGCATAGAACAAAGAGTAGAGGGGACATAGGATCCCCCTGCCTAAGTCCCCTCTTAGAGTTAAAAAACCCCGTTGGAACACCATTTTATCATCAACGTGAAAGTAGGGCTAGTGATACAAACCATGACCATTTTAATGAAATTGTCAGGAAAGTTCAAAGCCGTCATCATATCCTCAAGGAATTCCTAGCAAACAGTGTCATACGCTTTTTGAAAATCCACCTTCATTAAACAACGTTTTTGCTTTTGGCTCCCCCTATACATGCTAACTACATCCTGGCATAACAGCACGTTGTGTAAGATACTGCTCCCTGCTACGAAGGCTCCCTGAGTCTCAGAAACCAAACTAGGAAGCACCCCTTTAAGCTTTTCACACAAGAGTTTGGTGATACATTTATACACCACAGAACAACAAGAGATGGGCCTAAAGTCACTCACACTTGTGGGGCATTTAACTTTGGGGATCAGTGTAATGGAGGTGACATTAACTGATTTTAATAATTTGCCAGTGCTGAAAAAATCCAACACAGCAGCAACCACATCTTCCCCTATCAAATCCCAGCATTGCTTGAAAAAATAACTATTATAACCATCCATACCTGGTGCTTTGTCATTAGGGATTGAAAACATAACCCTCTTGACATCTGCAACTGTGAAGCTACAATCCATCTGACTCTGTTGCTGAAGAGAGAGCTTTGGGCCTTGCTCAATAATCTGGCTCTTGACCTCACATCTACCCTCCAGTTGTTGATTCAGCATGCCTTGATAAAATTTACAAAAGCCTCGTGGACTTTGGTACCATCATTCACCCATACACCATTGCCATCTTGTATTGAGTGAATTTTATTTGAGTTTCTTCTAGCTTTAATAGACTGGTGAAACAGCCTAGTATTTTCATCACCCTTATCAATCCATTGGGCCTTTGATTTTTGTTTCAAAAAACTAAGATATATATCCTGGGCTCTTCTATAAGCTATAGAAGCTTCTTTTTCTGCACTTGTATACTCCATGCTCCCTAGCTGCTCATGAACAAGATTCTGCACTCTTATCAGTTCTTGATAAGCTTTGGTAGCATTTACTTGCACATCTGAAAATCCATCTTTATTCAAAACTTTCAGCTCCACTTTTAGCCTTTTCAACTTCTGCATTAGCTGGTACATTAAACATCCCTGTACACTCCTATCCCAACTGTCCTTCACAACATCCATAAAAAGTGGGGAATGAACCCATATATTGAAGAATCGAAAAGGTTTTCTTCCTTGCACCTCACCTGAATACACACTCACAATACCAGGGCTATGATCAAACTCACCCTCAGGGAGATAGGCCACCTCAGCATTATCAAAGTTGTCAAGCCAATTCACATTAGCCATGACTCTATCAATTTTTGAAAAAACTCGATGATCTCCCTTCTGTTTATTTGTCCATGTGAACAACCTGCCCGAACTCTTTATGTCAGCTAGCCCACAATAAGACATGCAATCTCTAAAAGGCTGAATTTCATGCAACCTAACAGGAGACCCCACCCTCTCATCAAGATTCAAGACAGTGTTGAAGTCCCCCATAATCACCCAAGCTTTAGTTGTTCTTACCCCCTTCAAATCCCTCCATAAAGTCTCCCTTTCACTTCTGTCATTAGACCCATAAACAAATGAACAGTAAAAGGCTGAACTAGGACCAACTGGATCTACTTTACAGTGGATCATTTGAGCGGTCACTAACAAGATGTCAAGAGTGAAAGACTCAGCTAACCAACCAACAACAATTCTACCTTTGTCTATCACACAACTATTCGTGGTAAAACACCACCCTGGACATAAGGTACTGTAAAGATTCCCCATCTTAGGAATCTTTACTTTAGTTTCCAGAAGGCAGAACAGTTTAATTTTATGAGAACCAATGAAGTTTCTCACTTCAATCGGCTTGTTCTGTTCAGCCCTTTGACATTCCAGCTGAGGATGCTATCCATGCTGGTCAGGGGACTTCAACCCCTGCTCCTCCTCTTCCCTGTGTTTATCAACACCATAAAACAGCTCTTCAGTTGTAGCTGTAACAAGCACATCAAGCTGATTTTTAGTGGGAGTCACAACCATCACATTTTCCTGCCTAGTCTTCAGAGTCTGAGCCCTCTTCTGCACTACCACATTCTCCTGAACTGCCACCCTCTCCTCCACTCTAACATGCTGCAAGATAGGTGCCATTTCCTGCACAACCTGCATATCCACCCTAGCATGCTGCACATTCACCCTAGCAGGTTGCACATCCACCCTCGCAGGCTGCACATGATTCTTAGGAACATGTTCCTCATTCTTCTTCTTTACAACCCACTCTTTCTTTTGTTTTTGTTTCTTTACACAATCTTCTTTAGTATTCCCATACCCAGTACACTGCAATCACCTAATTGGTTTCCAAGCATAAGAGACCTTCTGCTCCAAGATCACCCCATTCTCATTCTTAAAATGAATCAATTCAGGAAACTCCTGATCCATTTTAACTTCAAGCAAAACTCTAGCAAACATCAACCCATCTTTGTTCATTGTTGCTTGATCCATTTTCAGGAACTTGCCAACTGAACTTGCAATTTTTGTCAAACTCTTCTCTCCCCAGTATTTCAGGTCTAAACCATGGAATTCAACCCATATAGGAATCTTCTCTACACTCTTCTTAGACCACTCCATGTCAGGGCTCCATGCTTGAACAATAAGGGGTTTACCATCAAAGAAATGGAAACCTCCTGTCAAAATTTCATCCCTAACTTCCAAACTTAAAAAACGAACAATGAAGAACCCTCTTCCAGTTGAAGCAATTTTGTCGATCCCCCTTTTTCCCCAAATACGCCTCAGAAAACCTTCAGTAACATTTAATGGAGGATTGGCTCCCAAAATATAACACACCACCGAAGATTCCCAAAAATTCACCTCTTCTTGAATATCATCCCAATCAATTTCCGGAATCAATTCATTCTCCAAATTCTTAGTACTAGGGATTTCAATTGGGTTATTTACAATTTCAATTGAATCAGAATTTCCAATTTCATCAATTATATGATTAGACCCAGTCGTTTTTTCCACATCTTCTGCCCAATTCACCCGTTTCCCAGACTTAGATCCACTATTAATTGCAGTTAACCATTGTGAAAACAGTTGTTTATCTGCAGATTATTTTTGAAGTTCAAGCAAAGAAGATTTAGGAGAGAGAATTTTTACCTTCTTCATCACTAGAATTCTGGATTTCCAATCTGCCCACGCCAACCAATTCAGCCATTGATTTAGTCTTGCGAGCATCTGATGCAGATGGGCAAGTCACCTTCTCTTTCCCCTTGTTGCCACCTTTAGAACTCTTGCTCCCTCGAGGTCTGCCCATGGCGCCCAGCTTTCGCTAGAACTCGCGAGAGAAACAGAATCTAGAGTTGGGTGATTATTACTTGTCATTTCAATTGGCCGTGACTTCAATTTCAAAATGCAGTATTAGTATATTGGAAGTAGCTTATTATCTCAGCCTTTGTTTGCGTTTTTGGTGGAACTAGCTTATCTAAGCTTAGTTATTTTATTTTATTTTCTATTCATAAGTCGACAATGCCTCATATGTGACCTTTTTTTATTCTTCTCTCGTATTTTTTAATCTGTGATTTAGATTTTTACACTGCAACTTGTGTGTTGTAATTTGGGGTTATTTGAGTGCATGTTTTGGTTTTTACACTGTAATTCATGTGTTGGTTTTGATGATTTTGTTCAGTTTTTGAGCTGTTTGGTTTTCAATGCCTCCGGTTTTGGTGATGATTGTTCGTGTTATTTCACATCTCTTTTCTACTATTTAGGGGTCATAATTTGAATGTTATGCATATTGAGAAAAACATTTGTGATACTCTTTTGGGAACCATTCTTGACATCCCAGGAAGGTGACAAGTACTTGATTCCAAGATTAGACTTCTAGAGTTCTTCATTCACCTTGTTTTGATTGATCCCTACTCTTATTCTGTTTTCCTGCTTCCTAAGCTACAATACTACCTATGTTGCCTGCTCCCTTGACTCTATATATCTCTTGGTTCTGACTACTGTATTATTCTTATTTAGTGCCAGCTTAATCATATATTGCGAGAAGATTCCTTCTCTAGTCATTTGAGCAGTTTATTTAGCAATGCGTTGGATTCTTTGTGGTATGTACCAGAACATTCTTGTGTCCTTCATAGGGACTCTTCTGTTGCTGATAACGGCGATAACTTTTGTCCCATCAAAAATCTCACGTAAAAGGCAGGTAGTCATAGGAATTATCCATGTATCAACACACGTTACTGCTGCTCTGATCTTAATATTGCTGTTGGAGCTGGGTGTTGGGATGTGTATTCACTAAGGGAAGAGGAAATGAAGATACGGGAAGAACGACTTCGTGAGGAACTTAATGCGGAGATGCAAAAGAAGATGGATGAGTTCATGAGTACATTGCAAGCTAGGTTGGGCTAAAACAGAAGCTTCAGGTTCGATAATTTTCCCCCTTCGTTATTTTGTTCGATCAACACTGAATTATATGATTATTTGGCTGGTTGCTAAGGAGCTGTGTTTCTTAGTATAGAAGTAATTTTAACGTAATCAAATGAAGGAATTGATGCGTTTATTGAACCATGCTTCCCATAGTGCAGAGCCCATAATAAATCACTTAAGGGTTAGATAAAAAGGTTATTAGAATTGAATATACATTCTATAAGAATTGAATAAATTATACTGTGTACAGTATTTTTTTTACTCTGCTCCAATTCAATAAGTTACTGGAAAAGTTAATGTTTGATCATAATAATCCACCAAACCAACAATGAGAAGGCCTAAAAAATCAGACAAAAAATTATAGAGGTCCCAAATGGTGAAATAGTCCACCAGACTAGCATTGAGTATGAAGAAACTATAGTGTGACAACAGTGGCACTTTCGGTTGGGAAATGGATGTATAATATTTTGTTGGTGCTAAATAGTAGCATTCTAATTTCAAGTTATACAAGTAAATAGAAAGAGTACCTTTGCATGCTTATGCTAGATGTTTCACTGGTTAACTAATTTGAATGAGTCACTGGTTGATGACATATCATCAGTTGCCTTTTAGGACATTGAAACTCTATATACATTGCATATTTCAATTTTAAGTCGTGGAAGTGTGAGAGAATCATCTAGCATGATTGGTGTGTGCTTATCAGATGCAATTTCATCGTGCAGGACAAGTGATCTCGTTTTGCTGTGATGACAAGATACACTATTTTTTTGCACCGTCAAACAAGCTATTCAATGGAGTGAAAAGTGAGCTTTATGTTTGATGAACAATTTAAAGACACTCGATTTTTATGAATATAAGTTTTTGTAAAGTAAATTCAAGGGGTGCTAATATATACTCAATATATACATAAATATATTGATGTGAATATGTGATCAAGGGTGGAGATACACTTGTTATGTAAATTTTTTGGATTATTTATGGTAGCAATGATAATTTTGTCATAATGGTATTAGTACATTCAATTCCATTATATTGCATTTGAAAATTGCGAACTTAATTTATGGTAGATAATGCAGGACGCAGGTGCAAGTAAGTTATGAGCAACAAATCCCCCCCCCTCCCTTTGATAAAGCTCAATAAGGGCGACTCTTTGACAGCACAAATAGGGCGAGAATTTCGCCCCCTTTGATCTGATGAAATAGGGCGACAAAATTGCCGTTTTTGGTAATGACCAAATAAGGCGACAAACATCGCCCTCCTTGTTATGATCAAATAAGGCGACCATAATCGCCCTCCTTGTTATGATCAAATAAGGCGACAAAGTTCGCCCTAGTTGATGGCATCAAAGAAGGCGACTCGTAAGGTCGCCCTCCACATACCTACAACAACGAAGCAAATGCGGCGACTGAAGGGCGACCCAAAAGTCGCCCTCTTTGATCTGATTTTTTGATCTGATTATATAATATACCCATCTATTGCTCATATATTTGTGGTCCATGTGAAGGAATATATTATCTTAATGAGTACAATTTTTGTGCTCGTGCTTTGTGGAATCCGGTGACCAATGAGCTCAGACACTTGCCTCCATTAGTTGCTACCGAGCCTAATCTTCCATCTAACATCTGTTATATGGATGTGGAAGGTTATGGTTTTAGATTAGATCGTGTAACTAAAGACTACAAGGTGGTTGCTACTAAAACGCATTGTACTACGACTGGAGAAGATTTAACTAGCACGTATCCTGACTCCGTTTATGTCTACTCGTTGTGGACTAATTCGTGGAGATATATTGGAGACCTAAGCAAGGATTTTCTGTTGGAACAGAACAAGTGTTAAACTTATTCTAATGGTTTTTATTACTGGTTGGGATCGTATCAAGAGGAGGATGGGAACTATGACGTGCGTAAAGAAGTAGTCATCTCTTTTGACATGGTTACAAATGTTTACAAAGAGATGCATGTTCCATACTACTCACAACCAAGTTCTAATTGTCTTGGAATATATGACGGGTGTCTTGCCTTTTTGACTTTCCACACGATTGACAAGATTTTTGATATTTGTATTTTGAAAGAAGGATCTTGGATCAAAAAATTAACCATGGGACCTCTTCCAGATGTCTGGAATCCCATTGGTCATTGGAAGGATAATTGTATCTTAGTAGAATGTCATTATGGCAAGCTAGTACTTTTGGATTCCGACTCACAAGAACTAAATGATCTTGCGTATCAGTATGAGAGAACATGTCACAGAGTTTTTGCATACATGGAAAGTCTTGTTTCAATTAAAGATAAAACCATGCCTGGGCTGCAACTTGAGGAACTTGAACCCGAACATGACCAAGCCTAGTCGTTCAAGGATTTAGGGAAGTATGTTGTTTCCTGTGGCAAGAATTCTGTAACCTGCTGTGCTTTGGTAAAAGTAAAGTGAAACCAGAAGCTGAAGGCGAACCTTTTTGCAATTTAAGATTTTTATACTCTCATTGTTGTTCTCCTCTACTCAACAAATTTTTAATTAAATCATTAAATATATATACACAGCATTGATACAAGACTTTTCAAGCTATACTCCTCAGACCTAGCTAGCAAAGTAAGTAGTATGTTGTTTATTATAATCTCATATGACAAACCTTATCTTCTTTATCAACTTACAGCTTGGTTATTACTCCTTATCTGCTAATTATAGAATTTGAACGTTCAACATTGCTGACTTCTTAGGCTGATGGACTAGTGTCATCATTAGCTGAATTGCTTTCTCATTCTTGGGTAGTGCTTCAAATTTTTTTGATGGATATGCTCCATTGTGTCATCGACAATTTGACATTAGCATCATAGAGGAATATATTGCATAATGTTAATCAGATTTTAAATCAAGTGAAATATGTAGTTTATTAACTTCTATCATATCTACTCTATTGTGAATAGTTTGCCAGATAACAAGGTGAACTGGTACTAAAGGATAGTTATTTACAGTAACCTGCAAAGGTTCTTTGTTATGTTGTACTCTTTGTCAGCTTATAGTGGCTACTGTCTACTGACTGATATACTATGATAACACAAACACAACGTGATAAGATTAGACTATAATGCAAACCACATCTCTTCGTTGATCTTAAACAACTATTATTGTTATTCCATTCGTTCACATTAATGTAATATTTATAGCTTCATACTGATTATAAAAATGAAACTAGTGTGATAAAAACATAATTTTAGCTTTTAGGGTTCTTGGTCTAGTTACCCTCGTATTTTGAAATCCCCAGGTTATTTCCTATGTCTTTGCATCAGGAAAACCTCCCAAAACTTCCCTTAGCATCTGTTGGAAAATGGAGATCTTTCATATTTGGTCACGTATCTAAGTATGTCAAGTATGAAAGTTTCCTAATAGTAGTAGAATTGTATTTAGAATTGTAGATATAATTTGGCAAATATTCTTATCTATCTGGGATTAGTATTGTATTCCTAGTAGGATTAGGTTATTAGCTAATTAGCTATAAATATAGATTATGGGATAGGAATAATTATATGGAGAGGAGAAGCTAAGATGTGAGGTGTTTGAGTAAGCATGAGTTAGGGCTCAGATCTAGGGGATTCAGGTTCTAGAGTAATTTGGTTAGACAGGGGGACATCTTGAAGCCTTATAACTGTAAGTCGTCGTATCATATACATCACTGAAAGTCCTAGTGCATTATTCCATAGTTTTTCTCTCGGTTCGAATTTCCACGTTAAATCTTCTTGAATTGTGTGAACCTTATAGTTGTTTCTTGTGTTATTTCTATGTTATTATTGCTTGTAAATACATAATTGAGTATGCCATCGATCATAACAATCTCGTCTTCTAGTTTCTTGTCAATAAATCATTATTACTCTGCAACATAATCTAGCCAATCTGACAAATCAAGTTCGCCTGAGTAATTAACACATAAGCTTCCAGAAACACTCTTGCCGAAGCCACCCAACCCAGCAACCTCATGGCCTACCTATGCACATTCGCTTGCCCGACCACAACCTTGCCCGCATGGACACAGAGCTATTATCGAGGCCTAAAGTCTACAACACCAACCTCCCGCCTGAGCATGAGGACCGGTTGCCTGGGTTCATGGACCTCCCGTCCGAACACCTGGGCATGCAGTCATCTTTCGCTTGTCTACTCTTCGTCTTCATCGCCAACTTCATGCCAATCACCATACAAACCTCCGGCACTGACAAATCCGGTCCCGACTATCATACGAGATCTAGGGTATCCGCTTTCTAGGGTGATTGGGTTACATGGCATTATTTCGTTCTTTTTCTCTCGATTTTTCGGGTTTCCACGTTAAATTCTTCTTGTGTGAATCTTATTGTTGTTTGTTGTGTTAATTCCGCTTTATTATTGCTTGCGAAAATATAACCGAGTATGCCATATATCAATCCTAAATTCCTAACATCTACTAGATTAATTACTTTGTTTGGATATCAATATAAGAGAGAAAGTAAGGGGAGGGATAGAGGAGGAAGGGGACGGGAGGGGAAAGAAAGAGAGGTGGAAGATGCAGTTTCATTTTTCCTCCAAATCTCTCCAATTTGAAAACCTGTTAGCATCAACTTGGCCTCGCTTTTAACATCGACCACCTTTACATATACAAGCTTGATCACCTTATTGAGTGGTTGAATACCCAGGTTCAACTTACTTCTATAAACCCCAACATTTTTCTCCATGTCAGTATAGGAACTTGTATACTTCATATTGATCAGATTATGAACACCCTTTGCCTCGGGGAAAAGAGTCATGTTAGCATATAAACTGTTGGAGATTAACAGCGCCCAAGACCACAAGAACTCTAGAATCGAATACAATATGAAAAATAGCAAAATAAGAATAAACAAGAGACAAGTGTTTATGAGGAAATTTTAATTTCCTCCCCTAAAAATAAATTGTATTATTAAGTTCCTCCAAAACAATAGAACCCCCTTACTTGATGGTCCTTCCACTCAAGAATAATTATCTCACCTGATGGATCCTCCTAATCAATGATGATAATCTTATGTTTATTTTCTAGTTAGGCTTTAACCCCCTTATAATAGGCTAAACAAGAAAAACCCTATTATACTAGAATTATAATACTTCCCCCCAAGATCCAAAAAACTATCTAGTTGCCTAATTACAAATCTCATTAAATTAGGAAACTAAAGAAAGTAAATCAAACAAACAAAAGAATTGACAAGTCGAAAATCTTCCGGAGATAATTTGCCGTCATACAACAAAACTTCATATGTTATGTAGACCACCCCATGGACAACTCCATGGACCAGCAACTGAAACACATATAAACCTCTGTAGAACGGCACACCAGGTATTTGGTTCCTCCACTCTATAAATTTTCGAACAACATAATGGACCACTATATTGGGCTTGTAATCCTAACATAAACCAATGTTAGAAAAGGAATGGGCTCTGTAGTTTCAGCAAACTTATCAAAGTAATCCTGGATATATAAGTTACACTTATTTTAGAGCTATGCTGATCATTACCCCTTCCCGTGCTTCCAAATCAACCGATAGATATTCTGATCGAACTCTCGCTACAGTGATAACTGGAAGACTCGTGCCTCCATATCTCAATTTTCCGTCCTCACTTGATTACATACATCATTCAGCAAAGCTGAGTAGCTAGTCTTATCATCACTTGCCACGTCGAAACTCAGATCACTTGTGCAATTGGGTTTAAGGATCACCCATATAGAAAATTGTTAGAATGAGCAATAATTGCTTCATTTTTCAATATAAAATTGATTCATTAATGAAAGAGTCAAACGACAACTACAATAAAAATCAAAACTAAAAATATACATAACAATTTTGATAAAAGAAAATTATAAATTGGTAAAACCAGGATCGTTGTAGACATGATCTGGCATTTTCGTTTTCCCTATCTCTTTTATCGTGTCGTTGTTTGATACAAACTTCCACAATGAGGTCTTTCGATCTGTTCCAATTTCAAATATAACTAAATTTGATCCAATTGATTGTGTATGTAGAATTACTATCTGCGGTAACACCGCACAAATCTTCATCAACAAATTAAATTTTCCTTCAAAATTAAGAACATAACCAAATTCCCTCATTGAGAAAGATAAAACCCAATATATGGATCGATAAAACCCAATATATGGGTAGATAAAATTCAATATATAGATAGATAAAATTCAATATATGGGTAGATAAAACTCAATATAGCGATATATAAGATCCAATATATGGGTAGATGAAATCTAATAATTGGGTAGAAATAATCCAATAATTGGGTGGTACAACTCTCTGATCGAGAGAGAATGAAGATTTATTGTTGACAAGAGACAAAAACTAGAGAAAAAAGAATTGGGGTTTACCATCAACCAAAAGGTTGGTGGTAGCTCGTAGGCTAATAAAAAAACCAATGGTTTTAAGGAAGAAATAATGAGGGAAAAGACAGAGAGAAAAAAATTTTAAAAAAATTCTTTATGTAATGTTGAATATCAAAATTAATTCTATAATGAAAGATTAATAGACATCTACAATAAAATTAAAACTAATAAATACATAACAATTTTGATTAAATAAAATTCTAATCAGGCAAAACCACAATCATTGTAAATGAGATTGACACTTCTTTATAACCTCTTTTTTCACATCGCTATTTGATACAACTTTCCATGAGTGGGTCTTTTGATCAGTTGCAAATTTGAAATAGATTTAAAATTTGTTATCTATTCTTATTAAATTTATTAACTTAATAATTTTTATTATCTTAAAAATCGAAGAAACGATTATCAAAGATAGACGTTCTATATTGTCTTACTTACATAGCTGTTGTGAGAGAAAGGCGTTCTATTTTATCCTATAAAACGCTTAGTATACTTAACCGTTCTCTATCTAGTGTTTCATATTCCAGTTTTTGTAGTAGTGGTCTAATGATTTGACTTTCTAGAATTCAGAAGCATACATTGTTAAGATATCGACATAGACTCGAGTCTGAACCTAGCTACATCAAAGCCTTTTCCCACCTACATCTATATGAGTCACAAATTTAAACTTTTAATTTTTTTAATCCAAGCTCTCTTTGTCCCTGAAGGACTTTTCGATGATTCCATGATCTCTGGTGATATCTGACTTTGTCTATATTAACTCCCCAAAGAAGAATCCCCAGTGACGAACTCTGAATGCTTAATATAGATCAAGTACATTCCAATATGATGGGATTCCCAATAAAATCGAGTATTCATATAATATCTTGACTAAATTAAAACTCATTAATCTTTCTCCACAAGATAAAACATGTAAAAATTAATAAAACAATATTTTTGGGATTTTATATTTTTTGCAAAAAATAAAACTATACAAACTACTGAGTATTTGTCATCATCAAAATACATCTAATACATCTAAAGAAACAAGCTTTACTAAGAATTATTTTTATATGCCAACTTTACTTCCCCTTTTTTCATCATCAAATACATCTAAAGAAACCAGCATCACTCTAGGAGTTTAACAATAACAAGTGGAACAATTAAAAGTAGCTCGAGCATATCATCTAATAATACTAGCCATCTAGACATTGTAATGAGCATTCAAAGGCAAGACAGATGCAACTAGACAAGAATTATGCATAAGCAGAGTTCAGGAAAAGAAGGAGAAGAAAAGTAAGCAAAAGTATGAAAAAATGAAGAGAAAGAGAAAAAGATAAAAGATATATCGAAAAGAAACTGATGTGCTTAACACATCCAAAATGAAAGAAAAGTAGCAACAAGTCACCATTGTTTAGTTACAACCCAAAAACCAATATTAAAATGTTCTAATAGATAAATTGAAAGGGGAAGGGAATTAGGGTTTGGTGCGGATGGAGAATGAAGAGACAACAGAATCAATCTTCTCTCTGATAGCTGCCTCTCCTCTCTTGACTGCAGTAAGGACATGCTCCTGCTGGAGATCCACCTGAGCAACTCTAGCCTCCACACCTTGGATCCTGGAGTGCAGCAGGGACAAGGACTCCTGAATGGCATGCAGCAAGCCATGAAGACTGGTGGTGGAGAGCAGAGGGAAATCCACAGCAGTTGAACCTGGAGAGACAAGATCCTCATCCAGATCTATCATGACAACATCACCCTGACCCTGATCCCTTGGAGACTTGGTGTCTGCTAGTCTCCGAATCTTGCGCACAGACCTAGGGCCCCCAGCACTAACTTCTGCAACTTGCTTCCTCTTGACCCCAGTTTCTCCCTTCATCTTAGGCTCCTCAATATCATACTCAAGCTTACCACCTTGCACCCTTAAATTGAGTCTAGATAGGGTGTCTTTGGTCAAATAATTTTCTAGCTCAAGGTCAAAGGAGGGACTGGCAGGGAGTTTAACTTTGCATTTCTTGAGAATGGTGGTAACAAGATTACCATACCCAATTTTGTTGTTGTGAGCAATGCAATAGGAAAGGTGAGAGATCATTAAAGAGGGAAAGTTGATTTTTATGTTGTTAGCATGACAGTTTATTAGAAAGAGATCCATAAGACTAGTTTGCGTCCTTTTGGAGGTTCTAGGTAAAACAAAACGCCAAACTAATTGAAATAACAGCTTATGAAAAGGGGAAAGATCTTTTTGGTCAAGGGATTAGTTAATAGGGTTTCCCCCAAAATAGGTTAGAATTTTAGCGTTTGACGCCCCATTGACATTTAATTTAACCTTACCCTTAATATATTTTTTGTACCCTTCAACTGGTACATCAAACCATTCACAAATTCGTTGTTCATTAAATTTCACTAAATTCCCATGAACTATACTGATACACAAACCATCAGTGTTTTGAAATTTTGAGCAAAATTCGCTCATTTCTTCCTCAAATAAACCCTCATCAGAACATAAAACCTTAGACCATTTTTGAAACTTTACGACATCAAGAAACACTACCCACTTAATTTTCTTGCACCAAGCAAAATCGACGCAAAACCCAATTATATACTTAGAGGATTTTGATTTCTTATTGAGTTTGGTAGGAATCAGAATTTCCTTCTCTTGCTCTGTTTCAGCATCTTCAACATCTTCTTTCTTGGGTGAAACCACTTTGTGAGCAGATGAGTTTTCTTGAGAACCCGCTGAATCCTCATTAGAGTTAGAGGATTCGTTGTCACTTTCATTATAGTCAACCAATGGGGATGATTTTTCGACTGGGAAATTTTTGGTTTCTTCCGAATTTTTTCTTTTGGGCGCCATTGATGAATTATGGGAAAGTTGGAGAAGATGAGAGGTTTTGAGAGGGTTTGAGTAGTTTTGCAAAGTTTGATGGTTTTGGGTAAAAATTAAAAACGGTTTTTTCACCATATACCCCTGATAAATTTTTTTTTGCACGATATACCCTTTCAACTTTTAAAATTCACCATATACCTCTCACCTTTCAAAAAATATATCGACTTACCCTTTTGACTAACGGTATTAGACTTTCGTTAGTAATTAGGCCCTAATCCTCCCCTAACCCTAATTAACTAACCTAAATCAAATCCTAATCCTAACTCTAACCTTAATCTAATACACTAACTTGGACCCTAACCCTAACCACCCCTCCCCCAACCCTACCCCACTGCACCACCACCCCCCCTCACCACCACCACGTCACCACCACCACCACCGACCCTTTCCTTTTCCCCGTGCCCCCCTCCCCTCCCCCTCCCCCTCCCGCTAACGCCCCTCCCCTTCCCCTGCTGCGCGAACCCCCATCCCCTCCCCTTCATCCCCTCTCGCGCGAACCCCCTCCCCTACCCAACCTGTTGTCACGAACCCCACCTCCCCAGACTCATACATACAAGCGGGCGATCGAAGAACAAAGCACGAAGATCGAGGAGAGAGAAAATTTCTCGATGGGGGATGAACTTGATGGTGTCCGCACTCATTTTTGAAGGACATCCTTTCATTCTCTCCTCCTTAATTTTAAAAAATTTTCCCCAATTTTTCCGCCATTTTTTTTATTTGTAAATTTTGAAGAAGAATTGTAAAGAGAGAGATGGCGGGGTGGGATATGATTCAATCATCGTCGAGATCGGGTTTGAACCGTAACTCGTCGAGTTGGATCGCTCATCTTCGCAGGGGAAGAAGGGGAGGGGAGGGGAGTTCGCGTAGCGGGGAAGGGGAGGGGCCGAGGGAAGGGAGGAGGGGCTGCGAAACCCGGAATTTGGTGGGGCTGCTGCAGGGAGGGGGAGGGGTTGCGCGTCAAGTAGGGGAAGGGAGGGGGGATTCCGGGGTGGTGAGGGAGGGGGAGGTGGGGCTGCGTGGGGAGGTGGGGCTGCGTGGGGAGGGGGCGCTTCGGGGTCGTGGGGCTGTTGGGTGGTAAGGTTGCTGGATGGTGGGGGCGGAGGGGAGGTGGGGCGGATGGGTGGTGGGGGCGGATGGGTGGTGGGGCTGCTGGGTGGTGGGCCAGTGGGGGGAGGGGTGGTAAGGGTTAGGGTTAGGGTTAGGGTATTAGATTAGGGGTTAGGGTTAGGGTTAGGGTTAGAGGTAGATTTAGGTTAGTTAATTAGAGTTACAAGGAGGATTAGGGGGTTAATGACTAACGGTGTTAGCCTTCCGTTAGTCATAAGGATAAGTGGATTTATTTTTTAAAACGTCGGGGGTATATGGTGAATTTGGAAACTTGCGAGGGTATATGCTGCAAAAAAAATTTGTCGGGGGTATATGGTGAAAAAACCAAATTAAAAATTATCGTGTAGTAAAGAGTTGATGTGATGGAGGGTTATATGAGGGGGTAGATTTATGGGGAATTGTGAAGCAATTTGTGGCGGCGCTTCCCTTTTCTCTTAATCCATTGAATTTTGATTTTTAAGTTCTGAACTTAGACTTTGGTGAAACGTTGCATTGAATCAAAAATGAAAATTTTGTGGAAGATGAATGAAGGAGAGAAATAAAAATAAAATTTGTGAAAAAAATAAAATAAAAGAATGTGAAGAAGATATTTACAGAATTATAGGAATAAAAAAGAAAAATAAAATTGAACTCATGGATGTTACATGTTGAAGCTAAATATACACGAGCCTTACCAAATTCTGCTAAATATGTACATGTGGACAATAAGGGGAGTATTATGAAGACTAATACGAGTCCTTTACCTTGACTGTGTACTGTATGAATAAATTCATAAAATTTTGCTGGTCACTTAGAGTAAACTTGCAACATAGAGTGTCATTAGAAGTAGCATACGCAATGTATTCTAATCATCCCCCAGCTCTAAGCGAATCTTTTCGAATTTTTCCCTTGGAAGTTTAGTCAAAATATCAGCAATTTGATTTTCAGTTGGACAAAATTCAACTTTGACTAGACCTTTTTCAACATTGTCCTTAAGGAAATGATGCCTAATATGTATATGCTTGACCCTAGAATGATGTACTGGATCCTTGGAGATACAGATAGCACTTGTATTGTCACAGTATATAGGAACACACTTGAATTTAATACCAAAATCTCTTACCTGTTGCTTGATCCATAAGACTTGGAAACAGCATGCAGCAGCAGCCACATACTCTGCTTCTGCAGTGGATAAGGCAATAGTGTTTTGCTTCTTTAAGCTCCATGAGACTAAGCTTGTTCCTAGGTACCGGACAATTCCTGAAGTGCTTTTGCGATTAACCAAGTCTCCAGCATAATCTGCATCAGACTAACTTACGAGGTCAAATACATCAATACGAGGATAGAATAAACATAAATCATCACTGCCTTTCAAATACCTAAGAATTCCCTTGACTGCCGTCAAGTGAGGTTCTTTGGAATTTGATTGGAATATTGCACATAAACCAACACTAAAAGCAATATCAAGTCTACTGGCAGTTAAGTATAGTAAAGATCTGATCATACCTCTATATTGCTTCTCATTTACACACTTACCATTTGTGTCCTCATCCAACCTTGTTCCTGTTCCTATGGGAGTGTGGATGGTTTTAGATTGTTCCAGTCCATAGTTCTTCAGAAGCTCCATTACATACTTTTGTTGATGGATCATTGTTCCTCTTTTAGTTTGCTTGATTTGCAAACCGAGAAAGAAGTTCAATTCTCCCATCATACTCATTTCAAACTCACTTCTCAAAAGATCAGAAAATTCCTTACATAGAAGATCATTAATAGCACCAAATATAATATCATCGATATAGATTTGAACTACTAAATGTCTGTTCCTCTTGAACGAAGGAATAGGGTTCTATCAACTTTTCCTCTAATGAAGTCATGTGAAAGCAAGAATTTTGATAATCTTTCATACCAAGATCTAGGAGCTTGTTTTAACCTATAAAGAGCTTTATCAAGCTTATAGACCTGATTTGGAAGATATGAATTTTCAAATTCGGGAGGTTGTTTCACATAGACATCTTCTAATAAAAAGCCATTTAAAAATGCACATTTTACGTCCATTTGGTACAACTTAAATCCCATAAATGCTGCAAAAGCAATCAAAATTCTAATAGCTTCTATCCTAGCAACAGGAGCAAAGGTTTCATCGAAATCAATACCATCTTGTTGATTGTACCCTTTGGCTACAAGTCTGGCCTTGTTCCTTATGACTACCATGCTCATCAAGCTTGTTCCTGAATACCCATTTAAGTCCAATTACTTTCTGGTTCTTTGAATTGGGCTCCTGGTGCCAGACCTTGTTCCTTTGAAACTCATTCAATTCCTCTTGCATAGCATTTATCCAATCTGCCTCTCTTAGTGCTTCCATATGAGCTTTAGGTTCCGTCATAGATAGAAAAGCATGAAAAGCACAAAAATTCTTCATCTGGGATCTCGTTTGAGTTCCCTTATCAATATCACTAATAATTAATTCTAGGGGGTGAGAATTTTAATGTTTCTAAGGCTTTGGATCAAATCTCCTTGTTGCTGTAGTTGCTTCTGGTGCTTCTTGAGGTGTTTGAATTATTTGATCTTCTTCAGGTTCAGGCGTTTCTTCTTCTTTTTGAGTTCCTCCTTCTGCTTGTCCCCCCCTGAGGATCAGGCACAGGGTTCTCAGGTTCAGGAACATGCTTCTTTTCTTTATATGTAGGGATTAGTTCATCATCACAATGGTTTGACTCTTCAGATCGAGTCAATCCTATTTCTAAGTTGTCATTATAACTTGGTTCCTACAGGGAGTTAGTTTCATCGAAGATAATATGGACACATTCCTCTACACACATTGTTCTTTTATTGTAAACTCGGTAAGCCTTACTATTTGAAGCGTATCCTAGAAGTATAGCTTCATCACTTCTAGCATCAAACTTTCCTAAATTGTCTTTTCCATTGTTATGTACAAAAGATTTACATCCAAAGACACGAAAATAAGAGATATTGGGTTTTTTTTTCCTCTAAGGAGTTCATAGGGTGTTTTCAATGTGATTGGTCTTAGCATGACTCGGTTGATGATGTAGCACGCCGTGTTCACTGCTTCAGCCCAAAAGTTCTTTGGAAGACAACTTTAAATAATCATCGTTCTAGCCATGGCCTCCAGGGTCCAGTTCTTTCTTTCAACCACACCATTTTGTTGTGGTATCCTCGAAGCAGTGAAATTGTGATCTAACCCTTCATTGCTGCAAAATTCATCAAAATTGGAGTTTTCAAACTCCTTACCATGGTCAGATCTCAAATGTTTCAATTTATAACCACTAGTTCATTAAATGTTCATCTTTGCTTTGAAGAAAAATAACCCAAGTGTATCTAGAAAAATCATCAACAATGACCAACACATATCTCTTACCTGGTCTACTTTGGATTCGTACAGGGCCAAATAAGTCCATATGAATGAGCTCCGATGGACTTTGTGTACTTACCATTTTCTTGGATTTGAATGAGGATCTCACTTGCTTGCCTTTCACGCATGCATCACAAACACCATGGTTTGAAGATTTAATTGTTGGCAACCCAACGACCAAGTCTTTTCCACTTAGCTTGTGCAACAATGATGAACTTGCATGACCACACCATTTGTGCCACAGTAGTGGTTCCTCTTTAATTACGCTCAAGCATGTGAGGTTGTTCCTAGGAACCAGGTTGATGTATACGATGTAGGTGTTCCCCTTCCTAGTTCCTTCCAGAATTTTGGTACCTGTACTTTCATTGCTGACTACACAAGACTCATTAGTAAACTTCACTACATTACCCTTATCACAAAACTGAGAGATACTAAGTAAACTATGCTTTAAACCCTCGACTAAAAATACATATCTATGGAATGTGACTGAGATTTTCCAATCTTACCAACTGCTACAATGTGTAGACACCAAATTTTGAACCCCTTTTTCGGATAAATAAAGGTTTTGAAAAATAAAAATAACAAAATCATCATGCAGCGTGGAGCGCGCACCTCGGAGCGCGAGTTTCATTCCGTCGCACGATTTTCCATTTTTGCGTATTAATCATACAATTTCGGCTTAGAAGTATAATTTTCGTGAGTCGTAGTCAATGCTACTACCACCGTTTTAAAAAAATGATTCATAGTATAATCATGCTCGTCTTTATTATTTTGACGAATTTTCATTACTTGTCTTAAGTTAGTCTTTCGGAAAAATGAAAAACGAGTCGCGATTAGGCGTCGGGATTTTAGTCGTATCCCAAAACCGGCATTAATCAGTTTTCTTGATGGTCAAGTCATTGTTCATTGGATAAAGAATAAGAATATATTCATTATCCACTAAACACATCCTTTATCCATTAGTTAGAGAATAAGAATCATGAAAAGATATGAGAATAAGAATCAAACCCCATGTGTAAGAGGGGGAAATCCGGATTTTTTCCTGAAAGGTCAGGTGTGCGCCAAGCACACAATCATGCGCCAGACGCATGATTGTGCGCCTAGCGCACAGGCTAGCCCGGCGCCAGACGCAGGACCTTGCGCCAGGCGCAAGGTGCTGTGCCTAGCGCAGCATTCTGGTCAGTTTCGTTTTCACGATTTTCAATGTAATTTTTTTACATATTAGGATGTTTTAGGAAGAATATTTTCTGAATATCTGATCTTGCCTCATTAATTCGAAAATCTAAAAAAGAAAAAGAATATTTATGTTTCCAAAGAGATTTGATGATGTCATTAGGGTGAGGTCATTAGAGTGATGTCATTAGGGTAATTAAGGATGAAGAAAATCAAATTTTTTTGGATGAAAAATCTGATTTTCTACCTCTTTGAAACCCTAGTTCACTTCCCTCATTTCTCTATAAATACCCTCCAAAATTCACTTCAAAACCAAGTTGAAAAAAACACAATTCAACTTCACTCTCATCTTCTCTACAACTCTTATCCTCCTTAATCTTTTCATCTAAGCAAAAGTCTTAATAAGTAAGTAAATGAAGTTCATCAAAAGAAAAAAACACAAAAAGAGTTTAAGTTAGCAATTAAGAAGATTTAGAAACTCACTTCGAAATTAAGAAAAATCATAAAAAAAGGTAGAAAAATTTGCAAAAAGGAAGTGCATCATTGAGCTAGCAAGGTAAAGTTGAAGTTCTTGTTATTTTGATTATCTTCTTAATCATCTACTAACTTCTTCCTTGTTTTCTTCTTATCATTTTTTAATCTTTGGAGTGATTTGGGTATGTGGAAGTCCTAATAGGTTCCCGACCTTAAATCACCCCACCTAGAATAGTCACCTCTAATGGGGTGACTCTTAGGAAACAATGTGATTATGTGATTTTCCTTAATCAAGTTGTTATTCATCACCAAAAATGATTTCATAAAAAAATTCAAGAAAAATTGTGTAAAAACATCTCCATAAAAAAGAAAATGTGATGCTGTAATTATAATCAGTTTCAATTTCGTATTTCATTTCATTTTTCGTCTGTATTATCAGAATAGTTTGTAGGATTTAATATTTTTCCTATGAAGTTCAAGATGTTTCCAATAAAGTTTAAAATAAAATCATTCAAATAAAACTAAAAACATCAAGTTTGAATAAAACATCAGTAGCTTTTCAAAAATATAAAAATCATATTCATATGAATTTTATGCAATTTTACATTATTTTTACAAAACCATTCATGTAAATCACTAAATTCCAGAAAATTAATTTTCCTTTCAGTTAAGGAAATAAATAAAAAAGGGTCTTAAAAGTGTGCAATTCACTTCAAAATGAGTTCAATAAGTTAGATTGCAAAGAATAAATTGAATAAAGGTCATGTTTTGACCAGTTTTGATATAAAATTCACCATAATTCAAGTGGTCACTAAAAACTTGTGAAATTTTGATGCAACATAAAAGACTCACTGATCTATCTATAGATGTATCATATGCTTAGTTTAACGCTTTGTACAGAAAGTTATGATTTTTGTAAGTCAGTACAAGAACAAAAAGGTAATCTGGAAAAATGAAATAAAGTAATTAACTCAACTTTCCTAAAAAAAATATTTTCTTTATACGAAAATGTGCATAAAAAATCATGAACTTTTAAGTTTCTCTTAAAATGACTCATTTTATCATGTAAATATAAATCAATAAAAATTGTCATAAAAAATCAAAATCAAAGAAGTTAATTAATCTTTAACTTTCATAAATTCCCAAATAAACATGAATTTCAAAGCCCATTCAAGGAGATGAAGATCAAGAAGCATCATGGTGAAGATCAAGATTGAAGATTTGTATAGATCATAGATTTTGTACATATTGTTGTAATAATAGTTTTTGTGTAAATAATTATTGCATCACTCAATTAATAAAAAAAAATGGAGATGTATATGCATAATTTTCATAAATAATTTCACAATTCATTTTAATAAAATGAGCAACCAATGCTACAAATATTGCATGTTGGGCCAATATGTCATAGTACATGAATCAAATGACCCAATCTCAATTAAGAGGAAAAATTGCAAATCTAACTAAGTTAAATTGTATGATGATCCATCTTACATTTTAAAAAGTGTTCTCCATATTCAAATGGATTAATCATATAATTTGACATAATTAGATTGGTAATTATGATCTCCAAATTGATTTTAGGCCGTTTCACGTGTCTCGCTTTAAATGGCCAAATTCTAATTAGCCAAACACAAATCTCCAAATTCAATCTCAAATTGATCATTTCTCTCTAAATGACTTTATAATCTTCAATAAATATTATTTCTCAAAAGCCTTCAATTAGGAAGCAAACCTTCTAAGACCTCTCGAAAATCATAAACGTGATCACTATTAAGGTGGTTATTTCAATCCTCGATTAATCGCTAATTAGAGCGGTTAACTCAAACTTCTTCTAATCACTAATTAGGGTGATTATCTCCAATCATTATTTAATCACTAATTAGAGTGATTATCTCAAATCCTAATAATCTTTAATTAGGACGATTACTCTTCTCATTTAATCACTAATTAGAGTGATTATCTCAAACCCTAATAATCGTTAATTAGGACGATTATTCTTCTCATTTTTAATCACTAATCAGAGTGATTATCTAAAACCTTAATAATCGTTAATTAGGATGATTATTTTTCTCATTTAATCACTAATTAGAGTGATTATCTTAAACCTTGAATAATCATCAATAAGGGCGATTACTTCTTAACCGTCATTGTTAATCACTAATCAAGGTGATTATCTTTCCTCTTAAGTTTAGTCACTAATTAAGGTGATTATATCTTAATCCTTCATATTTAATCACTAATTAAAGTGATTATCATAACCTCAATTTAATCACTAATTGGAGTGATTACCTCATTTCAGATAGATTTGTTTAATTCTAAAGGTGAGTTATTCATAATCTATTCCATCCTCTTCTTTCCCTAGTGGAATTGGCCATTTAGGGTGAGACATAAGCTCGAACTACGACGGTTTTGATCCATGAGTGGATTCCAATCCCGTAATGATTGGTACGTAGTGCAACTTCAGTACTCAAACCTACCATGTACAAATAATATATTGGTCCTAAATAAAAATGGTTAATGTGTATATGTGCAACTTATGTGATTTTCTTTCTTTTAATAGCCATGATTACTTAAAAATGGAAAATAACGCATTTAGTAAGAGCCCGTTCTTTAGAACGGAAGAGGAGACGAGTTCCAGACGTTCGCACCTCTTAACCTAAACCCCGAACCCTATCTCATGGTATGAAAGACCAATTTTCAAAAAAGTCTTATCCATATGAAGTCATCATCGTTTTAAATGATTTTTCTTGAAATTGATTTTAAAACGATTTATTAAATAAATCTGTCCCTATTCAGATATTAATAGGGTGGCGACTTCCAAGTTTTCTAAAACTCAAAGTCCAATGAGAGACTTTCGTGGGATTCAGATCGTTAATTAAGACAGTAAAAAATCGGATACCACAGGCTGGCGACTCCACTGGGGAAATTACTTCCACTAGAAGTATAAGAGGTTTAGACCTGAACAATGCGTTATTTTCCATATGTATATATAATAAAAAAGCTTATCATGGCTATTCACAATTTAATTTTTGTATATAGCATGCTTATGTGAAAATTACGTGTGCTTGGTAGTTTATCGATCCATACACGTGCACTCTTTTTAACCATTTTCTTATTAGGTCTGATACCTCTGTCTATTGGCAAGGGTCAGAATTTTAAAATGACAAATTAATGAATTAAGGGCGTAAAACCTGCATCTGCGAGCTATTGCGACCGGATGTGTCAGGAGCGTCCACCCTCGATGGACACAATGGAAGTGACTCGAGGCCACTTTAACATAATCTCTCCCTAAATGAATCACCTTTTAGCTGAATTCTAGGACACAAGGATCAATGCACAAATATCCTTTATTTATTTCAGTTATTGAATGATGAAAAAAAAAAATTCTTTCAAAAAATTCCTCAGTCCGTTTTCAGTCGGTCAATATTTCAGTAATCATTATGTGTAGCTGAATTACTGCCGAAATGATTATTGAATTATTAAGAGTATTTTTGTTTATTTATCACAAGAGTCATAAAAAAAAATGTGTGTGCTCACTCATTTTCAAATATTTTTTTTTACTTTATAATGCTTTTCCATTCAAATTGATAATTATTTTAAAAAAAAAAAACTCACAAATTGGTAATTGTTTTCCAAAAAAAAAAAATTCAAATTGGTTTTTCTCAAAAAAAAAAAAAAACAAAATTTATTTCTAAGAAAATGGAATCTCAAAAACAAAATGAAAAATGAAAAAGAGTCATAATCACGAGTTCAAAACGTGTCATGTTTAGGAATTAGAATGTAATTAAAACATGGTCTAAATAAACGAGATGTCTAGTCTAAAAAAAACTGACTAAAAAATGTGTCTAATCAAAAGGGATAATCACATTCTTCCATTTCCTGCTAAAAAAAATATATAAAGGAAAAATTTCATTAGTCATTTACTAACGTTATTAGTATGTACATTTCAGGTACTTTACATTAAAAAAAAAAAGGAATAACAAATCAAATAAACCTAATGAAAAATTCAAAACAAATAATAAAGTCATGGTTTCACACCTTTTGATAAATGATAACTGAACTGGGGGTTAGAAGAAAAAAAATTAATTTTCAAAGATATCATTTCTTCATTCCCTGCAAAAAAAAAAAAAGAAGAAGAAACAAAGTCTGGACAAACTTTTGTGTTAACTTTTCATCTCATTTCACAGGAACTCTGCCTGGGCCCGCTCAGGGTCTAGGCTGATTCGCCGAAGTTCTGACCATAGTGAACGTTCTCTGTCAGTAATACTGTCATCCTTGTCTACACCAGCTGTATTCTCGCTACACGTCTCAACAACATGTCGCGAAATTCGAACAACGAGCACCAACAGAACTCTACCCCTCCACCTGATCCAATGACTGAGCTCCGAGCACTTGTCCAGGCCATGCTTGACCGACAGGATAATATTGAGCAAACTGTGTTAGGCATAATGCGCCAAAGCGCCCAGATGCCTCTTCCTCCTTCTCCATAGTCGGAAGTAGCTTCGGCTTTTCATCTTGAGCCTCTGAACAATGAGAGAGAAGTTCCTACTAAACTCGAGGAAGAAGTAGTCAAGCTTAAAGAAGTCTTAAAAGGCATGACTAAGGCTGAACCATGGATGGATATTCATGGATTAACTCTTTTCCCGAAGGCACGATTACCCCATGGTTTCAAAATGCCTAATCTGACAAGGTTTGATGGGACCGGGAGCCCCACCAATTTCCTGAAAATGTATGTAGGGGCAATGAGTCCCTAGGGAGTGGAAGAATCCTTGATGGCCCAATTATTTCAACAATACTTAGATGGTGCTGCAACACATTGGTTCCTCAACCTTGAAAACGCAAAGAAATCCACTTGGGCTGACATAGTCAGAGAGTTCTCAAACCAATACAAGTATAATGAAGAAATTGATGTTACTAGAAGGGATATGGAGACCACTTCTCAAAACCTCAATGAGACATTTTCTTCATGCATCACTCGATGGAGAAACAAGGCTTCCAAAATTATGAATAGGCCTAATGAAAAGGAACAGCTGCAAATGGTTGTGAAAAACCTTCTTCCTGTCTATCAGAAGCATATGGCATACCAGTATTTCCCGACTTTCAAAGCCTTGATTGCTACGGGAACTTTAGTTGAGGATGCTGTGAAAAGGGGAGACATTAAGAAAGATGAACCTATTGGCGGCGCTACTTATAATGCGAAATTTGGAAATAACAAAAGAGCCCATGCATTCTAGGACTGACGATTTTGACCTGGACCTTAATGTAGTATGCCCTGTTCGAGAGGTTCATACTGAGTCACTGAATCTCTTTCCAGGATATCAACATGAAGATCACTATCATGAATTAGCCCAATTCAGAAAATTTGATGGGAACAGTGATCCTTTTGTCCACTTAGTGGGATTTGTGAATGCCTTGCATCCATGGGGCATACCAGAGGAAGATTACCCCATGCTGTTTGACAAGAGTTTAGAAGGACCAGCTCTAGACTGGTACTATTCTTCAGATTGTGTAGATAGGGCTAGTTGGGAAAATGCTAGCCAAGCCTTTGTTAATTGGGCTCTTGAGCATAAACAAACTGATATCAAGAAGTTCAAGCTAGTCACTTTGCGTCAAGGCGGGTTGGAAACTTTCTCACACTTTTGTTTAAGATGCGATTACATTCGCGCCCAGCTTCATGTCCCTGTTACTGATCAGGAATTCATGCTCATATTGCTACAGAACCTAAACGATTTCTATTATCGTCACTTGGTTACTATCAAATACACCTCCCTCAGCCACATGGAACAGCATGGTTTTGACATCGATGCCCTGAAATTGCAAGAAAAACGACCTCGAGAAGATTTTGAAATTCCCAACACAAATTCGAGGGTATATGCTAAGTTGGATGAATCATTGAGTATGGTGTATGATCATCTTAAGAGGCAAGGTATACTTCAGGTTCCAGCGCATGTGCACTGTTTACCCTTCCTGGAACAGATATGAGCAAACTCTGCGCTTATTGTCGTCAATTTGGGCATGAAACTGATCAATGCCATGACCTTTACTACAAAATGCAAAGCATGATTGATCGAGGCATCATTAATCCAACCCACAAAGAAATACCTGCAAAGATGGTGTCATCACGTCCGCGATCGCAATCCCAAGTCGATATCTTTCGCAAACTGGTTGAGCAAGGTATGATTCATCCATTTCCCAGACGCCCAGGGATAAGTCCAGTAGGGTCAGATCTTCACAAGTACTGCCAATATTATCAGTTGCATGGTCACGGCACAAACCAATGTCATGCTCTCAGCTATCGCATCAAGCAAATCACCAACATAGCTCTTGTCTACCGCAAGGCTACTTGAGCGTCTCAAAGAAGGCGAAAAATCTTCGGTAAAAGTCCTATAGGGGGTTAGCCTATATGCAAAAAAAAAAAAAAAAAAACTTTCAGCTTCTTAGTATCAGAGAACTACGTGCAGCTTGAGTCTCCATTATCACTTACACTTGCACTGCGAGATCACTCCACCTATGTAACACCTGGGGTACGTAGGTAGCTCAATATGAGTGCAGCTTCTTTATTAAATAAAAAACTTTAGTTCTTTCTGAAATAAAGAACTACGCTGAGTCTGATTCCCCATAAAATGCAGTTGGAGCAATGGGGATATGTAGGCAACCTTTGGGTTCGACTCAAATATATTAACCATTGTATTTCAGGCAATGTGATCAGAATTCAGGATGCCAGTTATCACAGGAGCAAATTTCAGAATGCTGAATTAACGCATCAAGGGGGATACAGGCCCTAATCTCTATATTTTATGTCTTTGTTCAAATATTTAGCAGGGAATGGAAGAATGAAAAAATATGTTTTCAACCCCAATGACAGTAAAATCATTTAAAAAAGGTTAAAATAAAGTCAAAAAATAAAATAAAATAATAAATAAATAAAAAATTGCGAAGGTGGACCATTCCAGTCAAGATATGGCAAAGTTGTTTTCAAAATTTTTTGTACTCTACAATGCATTCTGCAATGTGTAGCCTTCTTTTTTTTTTTTTTTTAATTCTTTTTCTCTACCTATAGGCCCAAAAAGAAGAAATTTGTCCCTTCTCTAAGGATGACCAATTACCGTCAGAAAACAAGCGCCTCAGCCCTACCCACGAATGCGGTCATAGAACCTGTGGGGATTGCTATGCAACCTCTGTCCAAAGGATTTCAAATTATGATGAAGATGGGTTATACTCAAGGAGCCAGATTAGGGCATGATGGTAGGGGAATGAAGCAACCAATCCCCGTAGTAGACAAGCAGAACCGACATGGATTAGGATATGATCTGGGCGGCACTTCTGAAAACACCAAAAAACCTTCTTCTACCCTCAATGGTCAGTTCATCCTGCAAGGAGATACTGAGCCATACTACGAATTTCCAGAACCTTGGCTTAGTAGGAAAGAAGAGAAGATTTTACCAGGATTAGAGATATTCTTCAAAGAAGCTAGGAATTTAGACTTAATCAAAAGTTGGTTTGTCCGAGCACAAAACATGAAAAAAGAAAATGACTGGGTGGATAATCTGGAACATGGAGTCCTTAAGAAGCTTTTCGCTTCTGAGTCCTCTGGGAAGGGGATTTCGACCCGGTGTCTTTGATGATGCATTTTGGCGAAAGCATTGAACATAAGTGGAGTATTGAGTGTCAGGCAAAACACGGGCCTATAGAACTTAAAATGTTATTAGGAAACCATCCTCCACATCCATCTCATGAAAATACCTTGTCACCTTCTTCTGATGGATATCATACCGATAGCTCATCTTCCAGCCAATCTACCTTGCATACCCAGTCAGAAGACTCTGATAGTGAGGAAATTGAATATGAACCTTTATCTAAATACATTTGCATGCAAGATGTTATTTCTGACAGTGAATTTAATAATGATGAATCACTTGATACAACTGAAACATACATAAAACCCATGGAAGAATCCATTGTAATTAACATTGGTACAGAAAATGCTGTAAAAGAAGTCAAAATAGGATCTTCCCTCTCCCCAACTGAACAATCTATGTTTATTGCATTATTAAAAGAGTATGTAGATGTGTTCGCATGGTCTTATGCTGATATGCCTGGTGTTAATAGAGAAATTGCGGAACATCGTATTCCGTTACATCCTGAAAGCAAGCCTAAGCAGCAAAAGCTCCACCGAATGAAGCCATAGGTTAGTCTGAAAGTGAAAGATGAACTCCAGAAACAGCTTGATGCCAAATTCATCCAAGCTGTAAAACATCCAAGCTGGCTCGCCAATATAGTGGTTGTACCTAAAAAGGATGGGAGAGTTCGGGTATGCATTGATTTTCGAGATTTGAATGCTGCGTCACCAAAAGATTACTTTCCTCTACCCCACATTGATGTCCTCGTTGATAGTACGACTGGTCATGCAATGTTTTCCTTCATGGATGGATTCTGAGGGTATAATCAAATACTCATGGCTCAAGAAGACATGACAAAGACATCTTTCATCACTCCATGGGGCACTTTTTGCTACCGAGTTATGCCTTTTGGTCTCAAGAATGCTGGAGCATTATATCAAAGGGCTGCAACCACTATCCTTCATGACCTCATCCACGACATTGTGGAGGTTTATCTAGATGACATGATTGTGAAAAGTGAAGATCGTGAGGGGCATATTCCTGCGTTAAGGTCTTTCTTTGAAAGAATCGGGAAATACAATTTAAGGCTGAACCCTCAAAAATGTGTATTTGGCGTCACTTCGGGGAAGATGTTGGATTCATTGTCAGTCAAGACGGCATCAAAGTGGATTCTGAAAAGGTAAAAGCTATTCAAGGGCTACCTCCTCCAAAAACAGAAAAAGAAGTAAGAGGATTTCTCGGCAGAATTCAATACATCAGCAGGTTCATCTCACAACTCACTATGAGATGTGAACCCATATTTAAGCTACTCAGAAAAGGGGCATCCCGTGAGTGGAATGAAGAACGTCAAGAAGCTTTTGATTCTATGAAAGAATACCTTTCAAATCCACCTGTTCTAATGCCACCTATACCAGGAGAACCTCTGATTCTGTACCTCACTATCACAGAAACGGTTATAGGAGCTCTCTTAGCCCAATATCAAGAGGGAACAAAGAAATAGGTTGCCATATATACTATCTCAGCAAGAAATTCCTGGAGTATGAGACAAGATATACCCCTCTTGAAAAAGCATGTGTCACCCTGGTCTATGCCACGAAGAAGTCGAGGCATCACCTTCAAGCTCATACTACCAATCTGATCTCAAGAGTGGATCCAATCAAGTATCTGTTTGAAAAACCCATTCTTAGTGAAAGATTGGCAAGATGGCATGCTATGCTTTCTGAGTTTGATATTCAATGTGTCAGCCAGAAATTTGTTAAAGGACGAGCCATGTCTGAAGCCCTAGCAGAAGGACCAGTGTCAGGAGATGAGTATGATGATGCATTCCCTAATGAGTACTTATGCTTTATTGACAATCCACATTGGTGCATGTACTTTGATGGAGCTTCTAATAGGAGAGGTAATGGAGCAGGTGTTTTGTTAGTAGATCCTGATGGAGTCCATATTCCATTTGCTGTCAAGCTAGATTTCCCAACAACAAACAATACAGCCGAGTATGAAGCCTGTATATATGGAGTAAAGACCGCCTTGGTAGCAAGGGCGAGATATCTCACTGTGTATGGAGATTCTAATCTCATCATATCTGAAACAATAGGAATTTGGAGGGTTAGAGATGAGAGACTTCAGCTCTACACTGAGTACCTTCAAGAGTTGATCCCTTATTTTGATGACATCAGCTTCAAACATCTTCCTCGAGAACAAAATAGTTTCACTGATGCTTTAGCCAATCTCGCTGTTAATTTAACATGGGAAAATGGTACAAAGATCCGGTCAGTTTTAATTGAAGAAAGAAATGGGCCTACAGTGACGGTAGCACAAATTGTCTCCGCACTGGTTCAACAAGATGATGATGATGATGATGTCTGGTACAAAGATATCAAGAATTTTCTGGAAACAATGCAATATCCAGAATGAAGTGGAAAGAAGGACCGCATAGCCATCAGAAGGCTAACTGCTCACTTTCTTATACTAAAAGGCAGATTGTATCACAAAGGGTTTGATGGTACTCTGCAACTCTACGTAAATGACAGCGAAAAGCAAGTCATCATGGAAGAAGTTAATGGAGGGGAATATGGACCCCATATGAATGGAAGAATGCTGGCTCGTAAAATTTTACAAGCAGGTTTCTATTGGAGCACTCTAGAAGGTGATTGCATCAGCTTTGTCCGCGCCTGCAAGCAGTGTCAGATATTTGCTAACCTCAATCATATGCCACCTGTGTCATTACATAATATGACTTCTCCTTGCCCGTTTTCAAGTTGGGGCATAGACATAATCGGACAAATTCATCCAAAGGCTTCAAATGGGCATCAATATATTCTTGTAGCAATCGATTACTTTTCGAAGTGGGTTGAAGCTGCATCATTTTCGAAGCTAGGGGCAAAGCAAGTCTCGAAATTTGTGATTAACAACATCATCTGTCGGTATGGCATACCTTTTGAAATCATCTCTGATAATGGATCACAATTTGAAGGTCATTTGAAGACTACTCTTGCAAAATATGCAATCAAGCATCATCAGTCCTCACCTTATCGTCCCCAAACAAATGGAGCGGTAGAAGCAGCCAATAAGACAATCAAAACTATTGTTGCCAAGATGACTGAAATGACAAGGGAATGGCATGACACACTACCATATGCCCTTTGGGGATATAGGATATCAATTAGGACTCCAACAGGAACAACCCCGTATTCTTTGGTTTATGGGATGGAGCCAATCCTACCAGTTGAGGTGGAGATACAATCTCTCAGGGTCATAGCAGAAAGTGAAATCTCGGAAGACCAGTGGCACAAAACTCGCTATGATGAGCTTGCATTCGCAGATGAGCGCCGACTACAAGCATTGCATAACATTCAACTCTATCAACGGAGAATTGCTCGCGCATTTAACAAAAGGGTTCGAGATAGAGACATTCAAGAAGGTGATCTAGTTTTAAAAGAAAATAGAGCTCCGTTGCATGATCCTCGAGGAAAATTCAAGCCTAACTGGTCCGGACCATTCCTGGTCAAGCATGTCACCACGGCTGGAGCAGTGAAGCTAATGGATTTTGATGGAAATGAGTTCACCCATTTCACTAATCTTGATCAGTTGAAGAAATACTACGCTTAGGCATCAGAGTAATTGTAATTGTCATGATCAAGTAACCAAGCAGTTTGTGGGTTTTGTATCCTATCTGGTTATTCTTAATAAACATACCATGAGTTTTTAAGATATTCATATGATGTATGCAAAAGAAAAAGAGAAAAAAAAAAAAAAAACGGAAAAAGAAAAGAAGAAAAACGAAAAAAAGAAAAAAATGGAAAAAGGAAGAATGATGAAACATGTCTTTGATTGTTAAGGTTTATATGTTTTGCTTTTATGTGTCATATGATTAGTTAATTATGATTTGCATGTCATATTTAATGTTAAAGTGTGCACGTGTTTAGAATTGTGTTCACATTGAATTTCTCACAAGTAGATAATTCTCACAAACAGATCTTTTATTCATCCCAACCGGGGTACTTCATTTCATACATAAAAAGACATAAAGCCTTCATCTCCTACAAACAAAGAAAAAAAAAAAGGAAAAAACTAAAAAAAAAAAAAAAACAACATAGAGAATAAACATAACAATTCTCTCAAACCCTTCTCCTCTTTATGGTAGGCCCGTTTGAATCTTTGTCTTGACCAATATCCGCTAGAAGCCATTGAAGGTAATCTTCATCAATCAGTGGAAAAGAAGGTTCCGGTAGCGCTGATATCATTTTAGCCCCCTGCCATATAGTAGGCATTCTCTGAATACCACTCATATCAGCCTCATAAGTGGTACAAGATGGAAGAACCTGGAGGGCAGGAATGTGCTCTTGCTTCCAACCAATTTGCCTTAGACATCTCCACGGAAGGTAGAAAGTGACTTGGCAAAGCCCGGGTAATTGTACACCTCTGCGACCAGAATTGCAATATACAATTGCACGAATACCAAGGTGGCTTGTGACCAACTTTATGTCTTGATATAAGAAAAATCCTCCCACCCACCATTTTTGCTAAGTTGATAGAAGAAAGGAAGAAGGCCTTTCTCCCGGACATGAATAGTCTTGTAAGTAAGACTCTTGTGGGGTTTCATGAGAGAAATTTTTTCTAATAGCCATAAATGAAGGGCTAATGGACATCCCTTCACAAAGCCTTAAGGGTTTCTTTTAAGTTCATCTAAGCCAAGGAATATTTCCCCCAAAATAAGTGGTCCAAGACGACCCCCGCTAATAATTTGAGGAATAAGTGAAAGACACCGAACATGGCATGCATTTAAAGACCATTTAGTGAGGGTACTTCCCAAAGTCATAAGAATGCAAACATTTTCTCTAGCAATCCTATAGTTTGTATTGTTAGAGAATTGCCAAGTGCCAAATTGAAAAGTCAACAATAAGTTGAGAAGAAATACCTCACCATATTGTAGGTAGTTACCATGAAGATTTTCGGGAAGATATAAGATCGTTGATAAATATCCCGAGATCCTTGTAGGAGATCTAGGTGTAATAACTGGACCATTGGATGGTAAGCCTAGCAAACCTTCGACCTCTTCAACAAGAGGCACAATCTCCCGGTCTCCAAAGCGGAAGACATGGCGAGTTTCATCCCAAAATTTGGAAGCAGCATGAATCATGTCGTAACAAATAGAAAGTGAAAGCAAAGGCATAACCACCTTAGTGAAGCGGGAAGAGGAAAAGGATTGCCTTGGTTGCTCCAAGTTTCTTGTGATCCCCGAGAGTTGTTTTTTCTCCCGACTCTGCATTTCATTAACTTCTTCACAAGTAAGAACCATTTTTGTAAAGGGAAAATTTAGAGAAAAGATTGGAGTAGTGGAAGTGGTGCATTTGGAAATGAAGAACCATGCCCCTTTTATAGATGGAAAGATAATCATCCATGATTTATGCAATGGATAATGAGTTTACGTATTGTCCATAGGATAATAAGGAGCATCCTTCACCATGGCTAATGACCACGCATTTGTGGTATGGCAATTTTTTTGCTAAAACCGAACATTAAAAAAAACTGTGTTAATGATGAATCAAGAACATTGATACAATCCCTTTTCCTAATGATCATTCAAAATAATGACCTTGATCAATCTATTTTATATAGTGATCATCATTTTCCGATAAAGCAAATAAGCATGATGCATAAAAGAAAATTTCTGAAAGATTTCGGAAAAAACAGATAAAATTTTGCCATATGAGGTTTGGTCCATCATACAGGGTAATAACCTTTGGTCAGTCCTTTAAGGTGACATGACCTAACAATGCATCACTCTAAGGTGACATGACCTGACAATGTCCTAATTTAAGGTGACATGATAGAGGGGCCCGCGGGCCCGGCCCTGTTTTTGGGCGGGTTTGGGCAGTTTTTTTGGCCCGGCCCATCCCGATTTTTTTCTTTTTGGGCGGGCTTTGGACAAGCCGAAAAAGACTTTTTAGTCTAAATTTCGGCCCGGCCCGTTTTGGCCCGGAAAAGCCCACACGGCCCTGCCCGAAATAACGGGCTTTGGAACATCTTTTTGGCCTGGATTTGGGCCCGACCCGGCCCGCTCAATGGGCAAATTTTTTTTGTCGCGGCCCGGCCCGGCCCATGATCACCTCTATGACATGATAACACATGAAGTCATAAAAAGTAAGTAATGGTGACTTGACAACTTGTTTGTCATCAAGGCCAAAAAAACTGTAAAAACTGGAGTCGACCAGTTAATTGTCGGAATTTCTCGTATTACCAAATGACAAATTCAGAAGACTAAAAAAAAGTGACGATGATGAAATCACATTTTCAATTCTAGAAAGTTAATCGGGATTTTCTATTTAAGAAGACAAAAAAGTCGCATTCAAAACTTTTAGAAAATTAATTGGGATTTTCTACTTAAGACGACAATAAAGTGGCATTTCCAAAATTAAGAAAATTAATTGGAATTTTCTACTTAAGACGACTATAAAGTCGCATTTTCAAGATTTAGAAAATTAATTGGGATTTTCTACTTAAGACGACGATAAAGTCGCATTTTCAAGATTTAGAAAATTATTTGGGATTTGTCGGGGGTATATGGTGGGGGCGGTGGGTGGTGGGGCTGCTGGGTGGTGGGCCAGTGGGGGAGGGGTGGTAAGGGTTAGGGTTAGGGTTAGGGTATTAGATTAGGGGTTAGTGTTAGGGTTAGGGTTAGAGGTAGATTTAGGTTAGTTAATTAGGGTTAGAAGGGGGATTAGGGGGTTAATGACTAACGGCGTTAGCCTTCCGTTAGTCATAAGGATAAGTGGATGTATTTTTTAAAACGTCGGGGGTATATGATGAATTTGGAAACTTGCGAGGGTATATAGTGCAAAAAAAAATTTGTCAGGGGTATATGGTGAAAAAACCAAATTAAAAAATGTCGTGTAGTAAAGAATTGATGTGATGGAGGGTTATATGAGGGGGTAGATTTGTGGGGGATTGTGAAGCAATTTGTGGCGGCGCTTCCCTTTTCTCTTAATCCATTGAATTTTGATTTTTAAGTTCTGAACTTAGACTTTGGTGAAACGTTGCATTGAATCAAAAATGAAAATTTTGTGGAAGATGAATGAAGGAGAGAAATAAAAATAAAATTTGTGAAAAAAATAAAATAAAAGAATGTGAAGAAGATATTTACAGAATTATAGGAATAAAAAAGAAAAATAAAAAATGAACTCATGCATGTTACATGTTGAAGCTAAATATACACGAGCCTTACCAAATTCTGCTCAATATGTACGTGTGGGCAATAAGGGGAGTATTATGAAGACTAATACGAGTCATTTACCTTGACTGTGTACTGTATGAATAAATTCATAAAATTTTGCTCGTCACTTAGAGTAAACTTGCAACATAGAGTATCATTAGAAGTAGCATACGCAATGTATTCTAATCATCCCCAATCTTTTCGAATTTTTCCCTTGGAAGTTTAGTCAAAATGTCAGCAATTTGATTTTCAGTTGGACAAAATTCAACTTTGACTAGAGCTTTTTCAACATTGTCCTTAAGGAAATGATGCCTAATATGTATATACTTGACCCTAGAATGATGTACTGGATCCTTGAAGATACAGATAGCACTTGTATTGTCACAGTATATAGGAACACACTTGAATTTGATACCAAAATCGCTTACCTGTTGCATGATCCATAAGACTTGGGAACAGCATGCAGCAGCAGCCACATACTCTGCTTCTGCAGTGGATAAGGCAACAGTGTTTTGCTTCTTTAAGCTCCATGAGACTAAGCTTGTTCCTAGGTACTGGACAATTCCTGAAGTGCTTTTGCGATTAACCAAGTCTCCAGCATAATCTGCATCAGACTAACTTACGAGGTCAAATACATCACTACGAAGATAGAACAAACATAAATCATCACTGCCTTTCAAATACCTAAGAATTCTCTTGACTGCCGTCAAGTGAGATTTTTTGGGATTTGATTGGAATCTTGCACATAAACCAACACTAAAAGCAATATCAGTTCTACTGGCAGTTAAGTATAGTAAGGATCTAATCATACCTCTATATTGCTTCTCATTTACACACTTACCATTTGTGTCCTCATCCAACCTTGTTCCTGTTCCTATGGGAGTGTGGTTGGTTTTAGATTGTTCCAGTCCATAGTTCTTCAGAAGCTCGATTACATACTTTTGTTGATGGATCATTGTTCCTCTTTTAGTTTGCTTGATTTGTAAACCGAGAAAGAAGTTCAATTCTCCCATCATACTCATTTCAAACTCACTTCTCATAAGATCAGAAAATTCCTTACATAGAAGATCATTAGTAGCACCAAATATAATATCATCGATATAGATTTGAACTACTAAATGTCTGTTCCTCTTGAACGAAGGAATAGGGTTCTATCAACTTTTCCTCTAATGAAGTCATGTGAAAGCAAGAATTTTGATAATCTTTCATACCAAGATCTAGGAGCTTGTTTTAACCTATAAAGAGCATTATCAAGCTTATAGACCTGATTTTGGATGATATGAATTTTCAAATTCGGGAGGTTGTTTCACATAGACATCTTCTAATAAAAAGCCATTTAAAAATGCACATTTTACGTCCAATTGGTACAACTTAAATCCCATAAATGCTGCAAAAGCAATCAAAATTCTAATAGCTTATATCCTAGCAACAGGAGCAAAGGTATCATCGAAATCAATACCTTCTTGTTGATTGTCCCCTTTGGCTACAAGTCTAGCCTTGTTCCTTATGACTGTACCATGCTCATCAAGCTTGTTCCTGAATACCCATTTAAGTCCAATTACAATCTGGTTCTTTGAATTGGGCTCCAGGTGCCAGACCTTGTTCCTTTGAAAGTCATTCAATTCCTCTTGCATAACATTTATCCAATCTGCCTCTCTTAGTGCTTCCATATGATCTTTAGGTTCCGTCATAGATAGAAAAGCATGAAAAGCACAAAAATTCTTCATCTGGGATCTCGTTTGAGTTCCCTTATCAATATCACTACTAATTAATTCTAGGGGGTGAGAATTTTGATGTTTCTAAGGCTTTGGATCAAATCTCCTTGTTGCTGTAGTTGCTTCTGGTGCTTCTTGAGGTGTTTGAATTATTTGATCTTCTTCAGGTTCAGGCGTTCCTTCTTCTTTTTGAGTTCCTCCTTCTGCTTGTTCCCCCTGAGGATTAGGCACAGGGTTCTCAGGTTCAGGAACATGCTTCTTTTCTTTATATGTAGGGATTAGTTCATCATCACAATGGTTTGACTCTTCAGATCGAGTCAATCATATTTCTAAGTTGTCATGATAACTTGGTTCCTACAGGGAGTTAGTTTCATCGAAGATAATATGGACACATTCCTCTACACACATTGTTCTTTTATTGTAAACTCGATAAGCCTTACTATTTGAAGCGTATCCTAGAAGTATAGCTTCATCACTTCTAGCATCAAACTTTCCTAAATTGTCTTTTCCATTGTTATGTACAAAACATTTACATCCAAAGACACGAAAATAAGAGATATTGGGTTTTTTTCCTCTAAGGAGTTCATCGGGCGTTTTCAATGTGATTGGTCTTAGCATGACTCGGTTGATGATGTAGCACACCGAGTTCACTGCTTCAGCCCAAAAGTTCTTTGGTAGACAACTTGCAATAATCATCGTTCTAACCATGTCCTCCAGGGTCCGGTTCTTTCTTTCAACCACACCATTTTATTGTGGTATCCTCGAAGCAGAGAAATTGTGATCTAACTCTTCATTGCTGCAAAATTCATCAAAATTGGAGTTTTCAAACTCCTTACCATGGTCAGATCTCAAATGTTTCAATTTATAACCACTAGTTCATTGAATCTTTTTAGCAAAGGTTAGAAATTCATCAAATATTTCATCTTTGCTTTGAAGAAAAATAACCCAAGTGTATCTAGAAAAATCATCAACAATAACCAACACATATCTCTTACCTGATCTACTTTAGATTCGTACAGGGCCAAATAAGTCCATATGAATGAGCTCCAATGGACTTTGTGTACTTACCATTTTCTTGGATCTAAATGAGGATCTCACTTGCTTGCCTTTCACGCATGCATCACAAACACCATGGTTTAAAGATTTAATTGTTGGCAACCCAACGACCAAGTCTTTTAAACTTAGCTTGTGCAACAATGATAAACTTGCATGCCCACACCATTTGTGCCACAGTAGTGGTTCCTCTTCAATTACGCTCAAGCATGTGAGGTTGTTCCTAGGAACCAGGTTGAGGTATATGATGTAGGTGTTCCCCTTCCTTGTTCCTTCCAGAATTTTGGTACCTGTACTTTCATTGCTGACTACACAAGACTCATTAGTAAACTTCACTACATTACCCTTATCACAAAACTGAGAGATACTAAGAAACTATGCTTTAAACCCTCGACTAAAAATACATATCTATGGAATGTGACTGAGATTTTCCAATCTTACCAACTGCTACAATGTGTAGACACCAAATTTTGAACCCCTTTTTCGTATAAATAATGGTTTTGAAAAATAAAAATAACAACATCATCCTGCAGCGTGGAGCGAGCACCTCGGAGCGCGAGTTTCATTCCGTCGCACGTCTTTCCATTTTTGCGTATTAATCATACAATTTCGGCTTAGAAGTATAATTTTCGTGAGTCGTAGTGAATGCTACTACCACCGTTTTAATAAAATGATTCATTGTATAATCATACTCGTCTTTATTAATTTGACGAATTTTCATTAATGGTCTTAAGTTAGTCTTTCGGAAAAATGAAAAACGAGTCGCGATTAGGCGTCGGGATTTTAGTCGTATCCCAAAACCGACATTAATCAGTTTTCTTGATTGTCATGTCATTGTTCATTGGATAAAGAATAAGAATATATTCTTTATCCACTAAACACATCCTTTATCCATTAGTTAGAGAATAAGAATCATGAAAAGATGTGAGAATAAGAATCAAATCCCATGTGTAAGAGGGGGAAATCCGGATTTTTTCCCGAAAGGTCAGGTGTGCGCCAAGCACACAATCATGCGCCAGACGCATGATTGTGCGCCTAGCGCACAAGCTAGCCCTGCGCCAGACGCAGGACCTTGCGCCAGGCGCAAGGTGTTGTGCCCAGCGCAGCTTCCTGCGCTAGGCGCAGCATTCTGGTCAGTTTCGTTTTCACGATTTTCAATGCAATTTTTTTACATATTAGGATGTTTTAGGAAGAATATTTTCTGAAAATCTGATCTTGCCTCATTAATGAGCAAATCTAAAAAAGAAAAAGAATATTTATGTTTCCAAAGAGATTTGATGATGTCATTAGGGTGAGGTCATTAGAGTGATGTCTACCTCTTTGAAACCCTAGTTCACTTCCCTCATTTCTCTATAAATACCCTCCAAAATTCACTTCAAAACCAAGTTGAAAAAAACACAATTCAACTTCACTCTCATCTTCTCTACTACTCTTATCCTCCTTAATCTTTTCATCTAAGCAAAAGTCTTAATAAGTAAGTAAATGAAGTTCATCAAAAGAAAGAAACACAAAAAGAGTTTAAGTTAGCAATTAAGAAGATTTAGAAACTCACTTAGAAATTAAGAAAAATCACAAAAAAAAAGGTAGAAAAAATCGCAAAAAGGAAGTGCATCATTGAGCTAGCAAGGTGAAGTTGAAGTTCTTGTTATTTTGATTATCTTCTTAATCATCACTTCTTCCTTGTTTTCTTCTTATCATTTTTTAATCTTTGGAGTGATTTGGGTATGTGGAAGTCCTAATAGGTTCCCAACCTTAAATCACCCCACCTAGAATAGTCACCTCTAATGGGGGTGACTCTTTGGAAATAATGTGATTATGTGATTTTCCTTAATCAAGTTGTCATTCATCACCAAAAATGATTTCATAAAAAAATTCAAGAAAAATTGTGTAAAAACATCTCCATAAAAAAGAAAATGTGATGCTGTAATTATAATCAGTTTCAATTTCGTATTTCATTTCATTTTTCGTCTGTATTATCAGAATAGTTTTGTAGGATTTAATATTTTTCCTATGAAGTGTAAGATGTTTTCAGCAACTGGGCTTTGGAATTTCTAAAAAACAAATTTTGTGGAAATAATTAAAAATCATACAACTTTATTGTGCAAAACTGATTTTGTTCAGTACCACCCAATCTTGTTCTGTTAATAAAGTTTAAAATAAAATCATTCAAATAAAATTAAAAACATCATGTTTGAAGAAAACATCAGTAGCTTTTCAAAAATATAAAAATCATATTCATATGAATTTTATGCAATTTTACATTATTTTTACAAAACCATTCATGTAAATCACTAAATTCCTGAAAATTAATTTTCCTTTCAGTTAAGGAAATAAATAAAAAAGGGTCTTAAAAGTGTCCAATTCAAGTTCTTCAAAGTGTCTAGAATTTTCATACTAAAATTCACTTCAAAATGAGTTCAATAAGTTAGATTTCAAAGAATAAATTGAATAAAGGTCATGTTTTGACCAGTTTTGACATAAAATTCACCATAATTCAAGTGGTCACTAAAAACTTATGAAATTTTGATACAACATAAAAGACTCAGTGATCTATCCATAGATGTATCATATGCTTAGTTTAACGCTTTGTACAGAAAGTTATGATTTTTGTAAGTCAGTATAAGAATCAAAAGGCAATCTGGAAAAATGAAATAAAGTAATTAACTCAACTTTCATAAAAAAATGTTTTCTTCATACGAAAATGTGAATAAAAAATCATGAACTTTTAAGTTTCTCTTAAAATGACTCATTTTATCATGTAAATATAAATCAATAAAAATTGTCATAAAAAATGAAAATCAAAGAAGTTAATTAATCTTTAACTTTCATAAATTCACAAATAAAGATGAATTCCAAAACCCATTCAAAGAGATGAAGATCAAGGAGCATCATGGTGAAGATCAAGATTGAAGATTTGTATAGATCATAGATTTTGTACATATTGTTGTAATAATAGTTTCTTTGTAAATAATTATTGCATCACTCAATTAATAAAAAAAAACATGGAGATGCTTATGCATAATTTTCTTAAATAATTTCACAATTCTTTTTAATAAAATGAGCAACCAATGCTACAAATATTGCATGTTGGGCCAATATGTCATAGTACATGAATCAAATGACCCAATCTCAAATAAGAGGAAAAATTGCAAATCTAACTAAGTTAAATTGTATGATGATTCATCTTACATTTTAAAAAGTGTTCTCCATATTCAAATGGATTAATCAAATAATTTGACATAATTAGATTGGTAATTATGATGTCGAAATTAATTTTAGGCCGTTTCACGTGTCTCAATCTCCAAATTCAATCTCAAATTGATCATTTCTCTCTAAATGACTTTATAATCTTCAATAAAGATTATTTCTCAAAAGCCTTCAATTAGGAAGTAAACCTTCTAAGACCTCTCGAAAATCATAAACGTGATCACTATTAAGGTGGTTATTTCGATCCTCGATTAATTGCTAATTAGAGTGGTTAACTCAAACTTCTTCTAATCACTAATTAGGGTGATTATCTCCAATCATTATTTAATCACTAATTAGAGTGATTATCTCAAATCCTAATAATCGTTAATTAGGACGATTATTCTTCTCATTTAATCACTAATAAGAGTGATTATCTCAAACCCTAATAATCGTTAATTAGGATGATTATTCTTCTCATTTTTAATCACTAATCAGAGTGATTATCTAAAACCTTAATAATCGTTAATTAGGATGATTATTTTTCTCATTTAATCACTAATTAGAGTGACTATCTTAAACCATGAATAATCATCAATTAGGGTGATTACTTCTTAACCGTCATTGTTAATCACTAATCAAGATAATCCTCTTAAGTTTAGTCACTAATTAAGGTGATTATCTTAATCCTTCATATTTAATCACTAATTAAAGTGATTATCATAACCCCATTTTAATCACTAATTGGAGTGATTACCTCATTTCAGATAGATTTGTTTAATTCTAAAGGTGAGTTATTCATAATATATTCCCTCCTCTTCTTTCCCTAGTGGAATTGGCCATTTAGGGTGAGACATAAGCTCGAACTACGACGGTTTTGATCCATGAGTGGATTCCAATCCCGCAATGATTGGTACATAGTGCAACTTCAGTGCTCAAACCTACCATGTACAAATGATATATTGGTCCTAAATAAAAATGGTTAATGTGTATATGTGCAACTTATGTGATTTTGTTTCTTTTAATAGCCATAATTACTTAAAAATGGAGAATAACGCATTTAGTAAGAGCCCGTTATTTAGAACGGAAGAGGAGACGAGTTCTAGACGTTCGCACCTCTTAACCTAAACCCCGAACCCTATCTCATGGTATGAAAGACCAATTTTCAAAAAAGCCTTATCCATATAAAGTTATCATCGTTTTAAATGATTTTTCTTGAAATTGATTTTAAAACGATTTATTAAATAAATCTGTCCCTATTCAGATATTAATAGGGTGGCGACTTCCAAGTTTTCTAAAACTCAAAGTCCAATGAGAGAGTTTCGTGGGATTCAGACCGTTAATTAAGACAGTAAAAAATCGGATACCACACAATGTTACCTGTAATATTGTCTGCAAAGGTCACAGTTCCTCCATTGTAAACTGAGAGTGAGAGAATTTTTGATTTGTCTCCTGTCATGTGTTTAGAACAACCACTGTCGAGGTACCACAGATTGTTTCCCCTCACTTCAATCTGCACCATAACAACTAGTTAGTGGTAGGAACCCAGTCCTGCTTGGGTTCCTTTGTTGGACTTGAATCACTCTTAACTTTCCAGACTTGCTTAACTATGTAAGTGTTCCTCTCAATGTGTTCTTCCCTGGTGGAACAGTCTGACACTATGTGACCAGTGTTCCCACTGTAGGAACATATTTTGTTACTTGGCAGATCTACATACTTTTTCTTTTTGTTCTTCTTCTTATGATTGAAACCAATACCATCCCTTCCTTTGTTCTGATATTTTTGGATCCAACTAACTAGATCAGGAAGTTTGTTCCTCGAGGAATCCAGTTCCTTTCTTAATACCAGATTTTCTTGTAAAGCGTTTTCATAATTAGATTTTAAATTCTCAAAATCAATTCTGGTATTTGTTGAAGGAATTGCTCCTTCGGGAACAAATAGTTTCAATTCTGCCAATTGCATGTTCAAAAGATAGTTCTCATTTTTAACCTTTTCAAAAGCTTCTTGAATAGCTCTATTTTTGTCAAAAAGTTCAAAGAATCTTTTTTCAGTATATGATTTTAAAGTGTTTAACCAATTTGAATGTTCTTAGTGACTCTCAAGGCGTTTTCTACGTGTTCTCTTTTTACGCAAACTTCCTTGTAGTCAACTAAGGTTTCTAAGAGTAGTTTTATAAATTGGCTCTTATTCAGTTCTGTAAGTTCCTCCTCAATAGTATTAAAACATACGTTAGGGTTTGATGGTTCCTCTTTGTCCTCGGTCTTTGCCATGAGACACAAATGGGCAGTTTCTTTCTCTGTCTGTTCCTGCTCCTCGTCTGAGTCAGACTCTCCCCATGCTGCTACCATATCTCTTTTCATGTCTGTTCTTGAGAAGGGTTTCTGTTGCTCCTTGCCCTTCTCCTTGAATTTTCCTTTAGCTTTCTCAGTTTCCCATTGGGGACATTCCTTAATGCAATGATCAAGGCCTCCACATTTATGACAGCTCAACTTTGTAGGCTTCCTTGTGACCTTCCCTTTGTAATTCTTGTTAAAGAATTTCATGAACCTGCTCACGATCATGGCTGCTTCTTCATCATCAGTCTCTGAATCTTCTTGTTCCTCTGATTTGAGAGCCAGAGCCTTAGGCTTCACTGTCTCAGTCTCATGAGTTCCTAGATGCAACTCATGGGTCATCAAGGAACCAGCAAGTTGCTTAATGTTGAATGTTGTGGAGTCCTTTGTTTCCAACAGTGTTGTAACCTTGGCCATCCATTTTTCATCCCGTGGAAGACTCCTTAGAACCTTTCGAACTTGTTCCTCTGGAGAAATGACATTTCCAAGAGATTCAAGTTCGTTTAACTATAATGTTCGAGAAGCGAGTGAGCATATCTTGAACAGGCTCCTTTTGTTTCATTTGAAACAATTCATATTTATGCATAAGCATATCAATCTTCGATCTTTTCACCTCGCTTGTTCCTTCATGAGTAACTTGAAGGAGTCCCACATTTGCTTTGCAGTCTTGTATCCCATGACTCTATTGTGCTCATGGGGACCAAGACCACAATGGAGAAGTTTCTTGGCCATGTTGTTCATCTCCATTTTGTCAAAATCATCTTTATCAAAATCTTCAAGGGGTTTAGGAACCAGCTCACCCTTTTCGTTCTTCTTTGTAACTTCGAAGTCGTCAAGTTCAATGACCCTCCATACTTGATTGTTTTCTGCTTTTTTTAAGATCTTCATACGGTTCTTCCAGTATGGATAATAATGCTTGCCATTGAACATAGGTGGGCATTGGGTTGAGTACCCTTCATCAAGTTTTTCTCCTGTAGTGTTCATGGTGCCAGGTACAATCTCCTCAGTGTTAGCGGATTCTGGAGATACTGGGCTCTGATACCAATTGTTATTCTAGTATGAACACTAGATCAACTACAAGAGGGGGGTGAATTATAGTTGTGGGGAATTTTAAACTAATTTGCAGAATTATAAATAACTTGAAAGAAGTAAGAGAGTTGACACACAAGTTTAACTTACAAGGAAAACTTCCTCTGCCCAATAGGAAGAAAAACCTTGACCACGAGAGATTTTAACTCAATACTTCTCTTATTAAAATAGGCCAAATGACACTTCATACAAACAATTTCTAGACCTCACTCTGTTCCTCTAGGAACTTGTTCCCAGTCACCTAGTTCCCCCTGAACTGGTGAACCTCACTTGACTTTACTCGAGCTCTTCTCTTTCTCTCTTTCTCTTTCTCACTTGATTACACAAATACTCTGTGATTTTTCACTCACCCAAACACTCAAAATATTACAGTAATATGCAATGGAATAGGAGAAGAAAATTACAAAATACATTCTAAGTAAAATCTTGGTCTTTGAATGCTAGAAAGTCGTAATTATTTTCGAACAATGATTTCTCCTTAAATAGTTGCTGCAACGGTCATGATTCTTCAACTGGAAATCCACGATTTCTTCACCTAGAATGTAGGCGTTCATGGTCTATGATCTCCATGATCTTATGCCATATCTCCCATGATTTTAGCAGCTGTTGTTTACCCCACTAGCCGTTAGTGGAAATATCTAGCACGTAGTTGGCGATTTTAATGCGCTACTTCCCACATTTGTAGCCACGTTTTGATCAACCTATTTCGCACAACAACCACAGCAACAAAACCTCTAATAACTTAAGAATCTTTTTATTCAAAAGATTCTAAGTTACTAGATCCATTAAACATACCATATAATAAAATCGAGTATTCATATAATATCTTGACTAGATTAAAACTCATTAATCTTTCTCCACAAGATAAAACATGTAAAAATTAATAAAATAATAATTTTGGGATTTAATATTTTTTGCAAAATAAAACTATACAAACAACTAAGTATTTTTCATCATCAAAATAGTGAATACAACAGTGATGAAAGTACAAGCAGGAAAATTATAAAAATATATAAGAAAAATAAGGAGTAGAGATTAGAATGTACAAAAGAACTATTTTTTATTAAAGATCTACATCATGAAAGAAATCGTTAGTAACTTTCAATAAAATAAATAAGAAAGATTTAAGGATCCTCAGGAATATATCGGTGTGGCTTGGGTCTTAGGGAATAATAACCTTTGGGAGGAGCAATCATGAAGCCTTTCTACGAAAACTTGTGAAGATCGGTCAAAGTAATAGTATGTGTTTATGTGTTTGAATATGAGAGTATGAGAGTATTTTCGCCTTGAGAAATTGCAAGTATTCGGGTGTAAAGAGTTTTTTTAAAAGTGTCCTAGATACGAAAATCATTAGCCTAATTATATGAAAATATTTTTTTAAAAAATATAAGATAGTGCAGTTTGCTCCGCGTAAAAGATTGTGCTGGATGCACGACTGTGCGTGACATGCAAACCCACGTGTCACGCACAAAGTGGTGCGCTGAGCGGAATCAAGCCTGTGCGCCAAGCGCACATCCTGCGCCAGACGCATTACTAATCTGGCCAACCTTTTTTTCTTTAACGCAATTCTCTAAATATTCTTTTTACCTTTTATCTTTAAATTCGGAAACTAGCTATTTTACGAGGTAAAATCTGATCTCAACTAAAAATCATTTACTTTAAAATATCTTTGAAAATATTTATTTATTTCTGAAAATATTTATTAAAATAATAAATAAATACAATAATTTATCATGAATAATTAATTGGGCTTTTCAATGGATTTGGCTCAAAATATTTAATTTGTGGGCTCAAAATACAATTAATTATCAGGAATAATTAATTGGGCTTTAAAATTGGATTTTGGATCTTTAATGCAAATAAATAGGCTTTATAGTTTAAAAACAGTTTTGGGCCAGGCTATTTGGACTGCTCTCCCCTTGCGTCAGACCAATTAAGACCGCGGTATGTTTCATCATTGGGTCCTTAAATGGGGAGACACGGTTATGTGTCTACAATGATCATAAGGGTAGTTTGAATAAAGCATGAGAAATTTGTTTTCGTGCTAAACACTCTAGAGATAGAATTTTCTTTGAGTGAGCATAGGGCTAGTAGAATTTTTGAGAAGGTTCGTTGTGATCTTTGGGATATTTATAGACATGTATCCTCGTATGGTGCTCGTTATTTTTAACTCTTATGCATGATTTTTCTAGAGCTGTGTGGATTTATTTATTGGAGGATAAAACAAAAATTTTTGTCCTGTTTATGGCCTAACTGCTATGGTTGAGCCTCAATTCTCTCAAAATATTAAAATAGTTCAAAGTGACAATGGTACTAAATTTAATTATTTACTTGACTATTTTTCTGCTTCTGGTATTATCTTTCAAACATCTTGTGTGGCCACTCCTCAACAAAATGGGAGGGTCGAGAGAAAACATCAACATATTCTCAATGTAGGGAGGGCTTTGCGTTTTCAAGCTCATCTTCCTATTTATTTTTGGGGGGAAAGTGTTCTTGCTGCTCCTCATCTCATTAATCGCACTCCTTCTCCCTTACTTAATAACACTAGTGGAAAAACAAGGAAGGGCTGCGGTCAAAACAGCCCTAAGGGCTGCGTTTTTGGCCAGCAGCCCTTCAATAGATAAGAAGGGCTGCGGTTTTTAGCCGCAGCCCTTCACAACGAAGGGCTGCGGTTTAGGCCAAAAACGCAGCCCTTATAAGCTTGAAGGGTCTGCGTTTTCGCTTAAACCGCACCCTTCTCTAAGTGAAGGGCTGCGGTTTAGGCTTAAAACCGCAGCCCTTCACATTCAAATTTTTTTTTTTTTAAAAATAAATTGCACCCCCACCCCCTGCCCACCCAAAGACACCCCACCCCCCGCCCACCCCAAGACCCCCCCACCCCCCCCGCCCACCCCGCCCCCCCAAGACACCCCACCCCCGCCCACCCCAACCCCCACCCCCCGCCCACCCCCGCGCCCCTCACCCCACCCCCGCCCACCCCAAAGCCCCCCACCCCCTCGCCCACCCCTCGCGCCCCCAAAGACACCCCCACCCCCGCCCACCCCAAGACCCCCACCCCCCGCCCACCCCCGCCCGCCCCAAGACACCCCACCCCCGCCCACCCCCGCCCGCCCCCACCCCCACCCCCCGCCCACCCCCTACACTCCCACCCCCTGCCCCCCCACCCCACACCCGCCCACCCGCCCACCCCCCACCCCCCACCCCTGCCCCCCTCTCGCCACCTCCTCCACCTATTGCCAGCCACCCCAAAGACCCAACCAGCCCCATAGCCCACCCAGTGCCCACCATGGCGGCCCCCCACCCCACCCCCCACCCAAAGCCTCCCTTCGACAAAAAAAAAACCGATCAAATTGCAATAATAATATATGACAAGTTTTTGAACGTAATATAATAATTAACTTTAAATATGTATATATTTAATAATGTGGAAAATGTACATAGAATTAATACAAACTAGTAGATGTATCATAAGCAATCATCGCAAATGTGGGACGCCAACTTATCCCGAACTTCATGTAATTCGTCTGTGGTGAAGGCCCTCAAACGTGGTGTGTTATTCATATAAACCTTGCAAAATAACCAAGGAATAAACACATAATATAAGAATTCAATCATTTACGTACCGTAGTTAGTAGTTCTAAAAATGACATATACCTTCCCGAAATTCAATCAAAAACAAATGCAAGCCTAAAACTCTACACACTAGTTATATTATACCTTATATTATCATATTGAAAAAGAAAATGGAGTTAAATGAAGCGATAAGTACGAATTAGACGCGAAAAGGCAAAAATAGGCCTAAAATGCCCTTTTCGTTCCCAAAATTCAACCTACAACAATTGCAAACCTAAAAATCTACACAATAGTTACATTATGCCTCATATTATCATGTTAAAAATGAATTTGGGGTTAAATGACTCGATAAATACGATTTGGAAGCGTAAAAGGCAAAAATAGGCCTAGAAATGACATTTTCGTTCCCAAATATATGCATGTGCTACTTTGGTTTCTAAACCAATTAATACCTATTACCAATCGATCTAATCTAAACTAACATATACTAATAAGTTACATACCTTTTGAAGATCATCGGCGTTAGTGCACTGGTTGACGATATCGAACATGTACCTCAGCACGTAATAGCCACATGCAAGTCCATCTTCTTGTTGCGGACACTAAATGTTCACCAAAGGATGCATCCAATGACATTCATGTTAATTAGATGTGTAGTATGTGGCTAAAAGTGTTTCTATATAAGGACAAATAAATTAGTCATGTTATCTCGACTGATATCTAAACAAGAGCTTTTGGTGCTCGAAGTCCTGTTGCACTAATATGCTTCATCACACTACATCAACAACATTATTATAAGATTAGATGTACTAACTGTTTATATATTTAAAGATGATGAATAATGTGTAATATTAATAAGTGCGCATATATTGAGTTTCGATTAGGCTATCTATTTAACAATGATTTGATTAGTAAGGTCCGTGGTGGTTGTCGACGCAAAGAATCAAAGTGGTAGACTTCGTTACGTGACAAACATATCGCAAGCAGTGTCCAATGAGCCCTACAACAAGAAAATATAGTTATTATTAATCGTAGAACAATTAATAGGTCAATTTAAGTATCGAATAATAAAAGTAAAGCGAGTTTAACAAGCATACTTTTCAATATAAGGAACAAGAATGATCTGATGATATCCAAAACGAGATGATGCTTTGAAACTCATGTCGAGATACTCTTTCACTTCAGCTTTGTTTTGTAAGCAATTGTCATCTCGTATTATGTTTGGACATAACCAACCAAACATTGCACTAGATGTTGCAAGCAATTCATTGTATAATAACCTGAGAAATTATATTGATTATATTAAAAGTAAACCAACAATTACTTATTATGGATCTGAAAACTACTTAAGGCATATATATGTATATGTATATTTAATTTATATACTTATGTATTACCTCATGAATGTTTGTATCATGGAAACATTCAACTCTACCCCACATAAGAATTCTTTAATATCAACCTTTGAAATGAATGTCGATGAGTCCTCAAGGTAGTGGAATTATTGCTCCCCCAAAGCAACCTCAATTGCGCTTTCATCGGGTAAATCGCTAGCGCACTCATGTAACCAAAAGCATGGCGTAGTAAGGCTCCACACCACCTCTAGATCGATAATAAGTGGATTTTTTTTCTTAGAAACATTTCCCGTCACCACATTTCGTTCACCTTCATCACGTAAACTTGCTTTCTTATAAGGTGAACATGCCTTCTTTCCCTTCCTAGCATGTGAGCTCCGCCTTCCCCCAAACCTAGTATTTAGTTAAAAGTAAAGATATTACCGACTATCATAGGAACTATAAAAGAAAACACGCATATATATATATAAATGTTAATCATTGTACCTCATCCGAAAACCGCACCAATGCACGCGGCCACGTAACATAATCGCCAAGGGCATCATTTAGTAATCGTAGACCAACTTCGGCTTCGGCGGCGGAAGAGGAAATTCTTCGAAACCCGACACAATTTCATTGAGGGTGACCACATAGTGATTATGATCCACTAACTGGTTATGCAATCGTACTCGGTCACTAGGGGGTTGTGCATGGCCATGAGCTACGAGGATGAAACTATCATAACCATCTCCTCCAGCCTAATAGTTCACATGGTGTCTCTTCCCCGTAAAAAAAACTCTATTTATAGTTAGTCTATGAAACAACATATATATAGTAAGAATTTCATACATTTAAGAACGTAACAATAGTTGTTTAACAAAGCAAAGGGATTAAGTGATTACCTTCAACTCGGGTCCTACGGGTGGATCGAGTGGCTAGGTGTAGTATCACTACCCTTCTTGAATGCAAAGCAAAAGTCGGTAAACCCATTTGCTCCAAAATGGCGTTGAAGTTATGGGTCATCTCCTCCCTTAGCTCCTCCCGAATTGCGGCTTTCATAGCCTCCACATCTACCGACGCCGCCGAATTCAAAGTACTTACACTTGATTTTGTCGTTGTAGTGTATTGATCACCATATACCTTTCTCAAACCGAGGCGGACACCTCCTACGCCCCTCACGCGTCCACTGTGGTCCGGTCCTAAAGTTTCGTGCAATGCATCAATGTGTCCTTTAGGAGTGAACTCACCCGGTTGCCTCTTTTTCCTTCAAGCCAATCTACATAAGTATAAGAGAGAAATGCTTGTGAGCGCAAAAGTTATATTATATATACCTTATATAACCATATAATCTGTACTTACAATGGCGTTGGCTATCTGTTGTGTTCCGGGGTCAGGCAAAACTCTTTTTCCCTTTGCATCAACCCCATGCATCGAACACCACCAATCGAGGACTTTATCTGGTTGCCGAGGATGTGCAACTGTCGTCATTGAGCCACTCCCCGTTGCCGTTGTCGACCCTATTGTGGGGTAATGGCTGAACATCCACTTCTCTCTCGCCTCATTGTACGAATGAGCACCCAAATGATGATAATACTTCCTAGCTTTTGCACTCGAGCTACTTTTCTCACGACTTGCCTAAAACACACAATTATAAACAAAGGTTAGCTACATACGGTGCTATACAATAATACTGGATCTAAGTTTATTAAATCTTAATAAAATATTCTTACAATAGCTTGTGGGGTTGTTTTCTTGGCAACAAATGCTTCCCACTCTTCAGGTTTGATAGTTTTCCATATTTGAAATGGTAATTTGGATGGTGCAGATGATGTTTCCGGTGAAGCCTTAGGATCGGCTTGTGTTTCTCCGCCGTAGATGTTCTTCTTCTTTGTACCTACTACTTTCCTCCGCTTAGTGATCCACCCAGACACTAACTTAGCCTTGAAATCTCTGAATCTCTGGGCAACCGCGGATAGAAATACATTCTTCTTGGCTTCATCATCTTCGATATTGAATTGATTCTACAAAAAACGCAGTTCACAAATTAGTTTTCGCAAATGTTGTAATTTATATGCTATAAGTAATATTACACATATATTTAACTAAATAATTAAGAAACTAAACGTTATTGTACTTGAAGCTTACCATGGTATCTTCCCATAGACACCGCTTCAATCCCTCGGGCACCTCTTTCCATGAGTGCAAAATGGAGAGTTTATGCATGCAAATGCCAACTTGCATGCCATACTTTTGACGCCACTTTCCACAAGGTTGACCCATGTTATCGTACTCCAAAGTCATATTTGTGTGTTTCCCTAGTGACTTTGTAGGTCCCCTTCCTTTTCTCTTTTTCGTCGCCAATGACTTCCCAGGCATTTGTGCATTTATCTCTTCACGGCGAAATCGAGACAATTTACCCCGTTCCTTTCTCGCATCGAAAGACTCATCCTCGGTAGTGTGTTCAGCACCACTTGTGGTGTTATCCGTATGCACATACGCCATCTCCCTGAAATTGTACAAATAATGCATTAATATAACAAAAAATTAAAATTAACATTGCCACTAAGGGGGGTGGGGTGTGGGGAGGGGGTTCGTGTGTGCAAGGGCGGCGGTGCGGGGAGGGGAGGGGAGGGGCAGCGGTGCGGGGAGGGGGGAGGGGAGGGGCAAAGCAAGTGCGGGGAGGGGAGGGGGGAGGGAGGGGGGGGTCTGTGCGGGGAGGGGGGGAGGGGAGGGACTGTAGTAGGGGGGGGGGGGGGTGTGGTAGTGGGGGGAGGGGAGGGGCAAAGCAGGGGGGAGGAGAGGGGGCAGGTGCGGGGGGGAGGGGAGGGGTGTGCGGTGGGGGGAGGGGAGGGGCGGTGGGGGGGAGGGGAGGGGCAAGGCGGGGGGGGGGGAGGGGGCGTGCAGGTGGGGGAGGGGGTGTGCGGTGGGGGGAGGGGAGGGGAGGGCGAGACTGTGGCAAAGGGGGGAGGGGTCGGCAGGGGGTGAGGGGAGGGGCAAGGCAGGGGAGGGGGGGGGGCCGTGGCAGTGGGGGAGGGAGGGGCAAAGCGGGGGGAGGAGAGGGGGTCGTGGCAGGTGGGGGGAGGGGAGGGGAGGGGTGCGGTAGGGGAGGGGGGGGGCGGGCGGGAGGGGAGGGGTGGGGAGCAGGGGGAGGGGAGGGGGCGTGGCGTGGGGGGAGGGGAGGATTTGGAAGCGAAAAGGCTAAAATAGGCCTAAAATGTCCTTTTCGTTCCCAAAATTTAACCTACAACAATTGCAAACCTAAAAATCTACACAATAGTTACATTATACCTCATATAATCATGTTTAAAAAGAATTTGGGGTTAAATACCTCGATAAGTACGAATTGGACGCGAAAAGGCAAAATTTGGCCTAAAATGACCTTTTCGTTCCCGAAATGCAACCAAGAACAAATGCAAGCCTAAAAATCTACACAATAGTTACATTATATCTCATATAATCATGTTCAAAAAGAATTTGGGGTTAAATGACTCGATAAGTACGATTTGGAAGCGAAAAGGCTAAAATAGGCCTAAAATGCCCTTTTCGTTCCCAAAATTCAACCTACAACAATTGCAAACCTAAAAATCTACACAATAGTTACATTATACCTCATATAATCATGTTCAAAAGAATTTGGGGTTAAATGACTCGGTAAGTACGATTCGGAAGTGAAAAGGCTAAAATAGGCCTAAAATGCCCTTTTCGTTCCCAAAATTCAACCTACAACAATTGCAAACCTAAAAATCTACACAATAGTTACATTATACCTCATATAATCATGTTCAAAAAGAATTTGGGGTTAAATGACTCGATAAGTACGAATTGGACCCGAAAAGGCAAAATGTGGCCTAAAATCACCTTTTCGTTCCCGAAATGCAACCAAGAACAAATGCAAGCCTAAAAATCTACACAATAGTTACATTATATCTCATATAATCATGTTCAAAAAGAATTTGGGGTTAAATGACTCGATAAGTACGATTTGGAAGCGAAAAGGCTAAAATAGGCCAAAAATGCCCTTTTCGTTCCCAAAATTCAACCTACAACAATTGCAAACCTAAAAATCTACACAATAGTTACATTATACCTCATATAATCATGTTCAAAATAATTTAGGGTTAAATGACTCGGTAAGTACGATTCGGAAGCGAAAAGGCTAAAATAGGCCTAAAATGCCCTTTTCGTTCCCAAAATTCAACCTACAACAATTGCAAACCTAAAAATCTACACAATAGTTACATTATACCTCATATAATCATGTTCAAAAAGAATTTGGGGTTAAATGACTCGATAAGTACGAATTGGACCCGAAAAGGCAAAATGTGGCCTAAAATGACCTTTTCGTTCCCGAAATGCAACCAAGAACAAATGCAAGCCTAAAAATCTATACAATAGTTACATTATATCTCATATAATCATGTTCAAAAAGAATTTGGGGTTAAATGACTCGATAAGTACGATTTGGAAGCGAAAAGGCTAAAATAGGCCTAAAATGCCCTTTTCGTTCCCAAAATTCAACCTACAACAATTGCAAACCTAAAAATCTACACAATAGTTACATTATACCTCATATAATCATGTTCAAAAAAATTTGGGGTTAAATGACTCGGTAAGTACGATTTGGAAGCGAAAAGCTAAAATAGGCCTAAAATGACCCGAGAATTGAATCAGGTCACATGGCAATGGAATGCCCATCAGCTGGTAGCGGCGGAGTTAAAACTGTTATAAATGTGGAGAGCACCCGATGGGCTTTCGATTGCCATGTGACCCGACTCTCCACATTTACAAAGGCCCCACCACCACCGCCACTCTTCGCCCCCACCGCAATCCTCATTGCCATGTAGGCGTAAAATGACCTTTAATTTTCGTTTCCGAAATTCAACCAAGAACAAATGCAAGCCTAAAACTCTACACAATAGTTACATTATACCTCATATAATCATGTTCACAAAGAATTTGGGGTTAAATGACTCGATAAGTACGATTCGGAAGCGAAAAAGCTAAATTAGGCCTAAAATGACCCGAGAATCAGGTCACATGGCAATGGAATGCCCATCACCGGTAGGTAGGCAGAGCTAGTGAGAAGTGTTACAAATGTGGAGAGCATTCCATTGCCATGTGACCTCACTCTCCACATTTGTAACACAGTCCCACCACCACCGCCACTACTGCCCCCCACTGCACTCCCTCATTGCCATGTAGGCTTAAAATGACCTTTAATTTTCGTTTCCGAAGCCTAAAAATCTACATAGTTACATTATAAAACAAAAAAGAAAATGAAAGATAGTAGTGATACCAAACATGTGTTACAACTTACAACAATGCCTTCACAACAATGCCTCACCCACCCCTATCCACCCTCCCCCGCCTCTCCCCCACCCACCGTCCCAAGATCCCCCGCCCTCCCCCACCCCATGCCCACCCTCCCCAGCCCATCCCCCACCCCCTTTCCAAGCATCCCCCGCCCTCCCCCACCCCATGCCTAGCCTCCCCAGCCCCTCCCCCACCCCATGCACACCCTCCCCACCATCCCCCACCCCCTTTCCAAAGATCCCCCGCCCTCCCCCACCCCATGCCCAGCCTCCCCGCCCCTCCCCCACCCCCCTTTCCAAAGATCCCCTCGCCCTCCCCCCACTCCATGCCCGGCCCCTCTCAGCCCTCCCCCACCCCCTTTCCAAGATCCCCCCGCCCTCCCCCACCCCATGCCCTCCCCGGCCATCCCCCATCCCTCGCCCAAGACCCCCACCCCCTACCCACCCTCCACAAGCCCTCCCCTACCCCCTACAATCACATTTTACAACACAAAATAGAAGAGAAATTAAATAAAACAAAGAGGAGAGAGAGAGTGAGAGGGGAATTACCGACAATGCAGTAGTGGTGGTGGTGGTGGCGTCAAGGCGCGCTGAGAGAAGAGAAGAAGAAGGAGCTCAGGCAACGCTGAGAGAAGAGAAGAAGAAGTGTGCACCGGCGATGGGACGGCGCTCTGGCGATGTGTCGGTGCTCCGGTGATGGCCGTTAGGGCAGTGCGAGTTAGTGTGTGGGAGAGGAGTGAGTGTGCGAGTGAGTGTGAGGGAGAGGGGTGAGTGTGCGAGGGAAATTTGCGAGTGAGTGCTACTGTGTGTTGCGCGCAAAACTCACAGGTTGAAATGGAAGGGATAGGAAGGGTCGCGCTTATCCTAGAAAACGCAGCCCTTCGTGTATGAAGGGCTGCGGTTTCTAGGCTAACCGCACCCTTCACATAAAGGGCTGCGGTTAGCCTTAAAGCCGCAGCCCTTCATACCGCATGAAGGGCTGCGGTTTTAAGTCTAACCGCAGGCCCTTCTACAAAGGGCTGCGGTTTCCTTGGAAACCGCAGCCCTTCTTGCGCAGCCCTTCCTTTTTTTCCCCTAGTGTAACAAAACTCCTTTTGAGCTTCTTTATAATACCTTATCTGCTTACGAGGTTATTCGTACTTTTGGTTGTCTTTGTTTAGCTCACAATCACAAAACAAAAGGTGATAAGTTTGCGAGTCGGGGTTGCAAATGTATATTTGTTGGATATCCTTTTGGGAAGAAGGGTTGGCGATTGTTTGATCTTGATACAAAAGAATTCTTTGTGTCTCAGGATGTTAATTTTTTTGAAGATGAGTTTCCCTTTATGGCCTCGGATTTGTTGCCCATTGCTCCATGGCCTCCATCTCATATGTTTCAACAAGATGATGCTTTAATTATTGATGATGATTTTGCGGATGATGGTCATGTTTCTCCCCTTTTATCATCCTCACCTTCACAAAATTCTCAACCTTCTCAAAACACATCAATCCCACAACCTCAGCCACCACTTGTTCTACTCCTCCAAATGCGCCCAAGTCCAAGTCCACTCCTCAAAACTCAGAGTTGGAACCCACATCTACCGTTGGACTCCACCCAGCGCCCTAACCTTCAGCTTTCTCTCCCTTTGCCTCACCCACTGGCCCACCAGCGTCCCCCTCAATCCCCTCAAACTCTCACCGGATCTCTCGCCCTCCATTGTTTCTCACCCAGGCCCAACACCCATTCTCTCTTCTCCTTCTCCTTCTCCTCTAAACACTGCCCAGCCCTCTGATTTGGATCCAATGGATCCTCTTGTTGTTGATGATCCTTCTGGTGATGTTTTGGGGTGTGGAAAAAGGGAAAATTTCCCTTGGTTAAGTTACAGGATTATGTGACTCATTCGGTACTTTTTTCTAGTCCATCTTCGTCTGCCTCGTCTCCACAGTCTTCATCAGGTACTCCATATCCTATAGCTCACTACATAAATTGTGCAAGATTTTATGTAACTTTGTTGTTTTTGTCTCTACTGATGATCTCGAGTCTTTTAAGGAAGCTATGCGAAACCCTAGATGGCAGGCTTCTATACAGGATGAGATTAGTGCCTTGGAAGCTAATGTCACTTGGACTTTGGAGGTGTGGCCACTCGGTAAACGGGCTTTCGACAGTCAGTGGGTTTATCACGCCAAGTACTTGTCTAATGGTGAAGTTTAGCGAATAAAATCGCGTCTTGTTGTTTTGGGCAACCATCATGAAGCCGGCAATTTTTATAATGAGACATTTGCTCATGTTGCAAAGATGGCTACTGTTCGGGCTTTCTTAGCTATTGTCACTTCCAAAAATTGGGAGTTTCATCAGATGGATGTTCATAATGCTTTCCTTCACAGGGATCTCAATGAAGTGGAATATATGAAATTGCCTCCTAGTTTTCAATGCTCTAGTCCTAACTTGGTGTGTCGCCTCCGTAAGTCTCCTTATGGCCTGAAACAAGGTCCTCGTTGTTGGTTTGATAAACTCGTCTCTACTTTGAAAGAGTATGGCTTATTGCAATCCTATTCAGATTATTCTCTCTTTACATTCACTCATGGCTCTACTCAGATCAATGTCTTAGTGAATGTTGATGATCTTATTATTTCTGGAAATGATTCTGCTGCTCTCACTACTTTCAAGGCTTATCTGAGTGATTGTTTTAAGATGAAGGATCTTGGTCCTCATAAATATATTCTTGGCATTGAAGTTGCTCGTAGTTCTTCTGGTTTGTTCTTATGCCAGAAAATATACTTTGGATATTATCTCTGAAGTTGGGTTGTTAGGTGCCAAACCTTGTGGTTTTCTTATTGAGTAGAACCATCGTCTGGTTCATGCTTCGGGCCCTCCATTGGTTGATGCCGCAGCTTACCGTTGCCTAGTTGGGCGTCTGATCTGCTTGGCAGTTATTCGCCCGGATCTATCCTATTCGGTTCATGTTTTGTCTCAGTTTACGCATGAGCCCTTACAGGCACACTGGGATGCTGCTATGAGAGTAGTTCGTTATTTGAAAGGTACTCCAGGCTAGGGTATATTATTACGTGCCAACAATCACTTATCTTTGTAGGGTTAATGTGACTCAGATAGGGTTGCCTGCCCTGTTACTCGTCGTTCTCTCACTGGTTAGATTGTTTTCTTGGGTCATTTTCCCATCTCTTGGAAGACCAAGAAACATTAATGAGTCATTTTTATATATAGTTTTTAGGCATTTTTAGGTTGCATTATTAGATCATTTTAGTTCATATAGTTGCATTTTAGTTGTCTTTTGCATAAATTAACCATTTTCTACTATATTACGCTTCGTTTGTGGTTTTCTTAATGTTTCAGGTAGTTTCGTAGCTATTTGGATGCATTCGAAGTAAATTCGGGCAAATTGGATAATAGTTGAAGTGGAAGTCGATGAATCAAGGTTGTTGACCGAGAAACTATGCTTATGGATGTTTTTGTGAGAGCTTTATTGTTGAATGAAGTGTTCTTAGCTCCCGTGAGGATCACGTCACATATTCTAAGTGCGAAAAGGAGTTGTTATCGAAGAAATTTAATAGACGCGAAATGACGAATATCAACACATGTTCACTGTTTTGTCGTATCTTGATTTTTGTACATCGAATTGATGCGATTCCAATTGGGTTGGAAAGTAGACTCAAAGAGCTTCGAAACGATAGGTCACACGCCCGGTAGTTCGTTTTAGAGTAAAAGTTACATCCTGCGAATCTGGCCGCAGGTTTATTGTTCCGCAAATTCCCGCGTCCGCAGCTTCGTTGACGATTTCCTCCACCTCGGTACTGCCCTCCGGTAGGATTTCACGGCCTCCAGACCTGCGGGCGCAGGTTTGGCCGAGTGTGGCTAAGGATTGCATGCTTTCTCTCCTTGTTTTCATTTGTGACTTTGTTTTCTATTCCTAATTGGAGGAGGAGTCTAGTTTTATCTCCTACATTAGGTATTATAAACAAAAGGATGGGATTACCTTTTATTCTCTCTCACACTTTTATTTCCTAGTTTTGAGTATTACGTTGTTCCTCTCTTTCTTCTCCATTGTTAAACCTTGTTCCACTTTTCCATTAATCCAAGCTTTGAGGTATTCTTACTTTCTTTCTTCTTGAATTATTTTTTCTTGCTTTTGTTTATTGTTGCTTCAAATTTGTAATTGCTCATTTATTAAATCCAATCAGGAATTCTAGGTTTATTATTGAATTTGCTTTAGTTATTTTAATTATGAGTGAGTAGTCTATTTTCTAGGGCAAAGTGAGGAAAGCCATGTTTATACCATGATATTTATGCTTTGAAATTATTTGATTCATGAATTAGGGTTTTGAGTGATTTCAATTGATAAGTTTAAATAGTTTGATTCTTGTAATTGGCCAATATCAAGAGTTAACTAATTTGCTAATAGGAATTAGAATTGAAAGATCATATTCTTCGAGGCTTCATTACAATTGGCAATTCTAAATATGTTAGTGATCGTACTACATAGGTTGAATTGAAAGTGTAATGCCCGACCGAATGATTAACCATTTCTTTAATTACTCACCCTCTAGTTTATTTATCATTAAATTGATTTGTATTCTTAGATTGGTATAAGCATGGTAGACCGAATGTATGCCCTAGACTTTTAATTTATTGATTAAACCATAAGCTTGTTATTTCTTGTTTCTAGTTTAGATATTGATCAAATCAACATTCGTTTTCCTGAGATAGTTTAATATAATTAAGCGAAAATCTATAAAAATCTTCTCCCTGTGGGATCGATCCGTATTTGCTAAGTCTCTTCTAACAACAGACACCGTGCACTTGTGGTATTACTTTTTAAACTCAATAAATTTTTGGCGCCATTGCCGGGGAGACGACTAGTTTTTATCGCTTTTTGATTAATTATTTGAACTATTTCAATTGTCTCATTGGAACTTTAAGTTCCAATTGAGGCAATCTCGCTGCACATTCTTCTTTGTTTCTTTTATGCCCATGTCCAAAGGAAGAGGTACTCCAGTTCCAACTGATCCTGATCTTGAGAGAACCATCAGGCAACTGAAAAAGCAACATTAGAAGAAAAAGCAATCTGGTAATCAGGAAAAATCCACGGAAGGTCATTCAGAAGAACCAATCATGCCTCCTAAGTCACTGAAATCTTATGGGGTACTTTCCCCTGGTGGCATTCCTACAGGTCCTACTATGCCCACCATAGAAGCGGCAAACTTTGAGATCAAGCCTGCCTTCATCAACATGATCCAATAGTACCAATTTGGAGGGCATCCAACTGAAGACCTTGCTAACCATTTACAACGGTTTCAGCAACTCTGTCGTACCATCAAGCACCAAGGGGTCACTCCTGATCAGTTGAACGTTATGTTTTTGAATTCTCTTTGAAGGATAAAGCTCAAAAGTGGTTTAACGACGTTATAGAAACAGAGTGGAGTGCTATATCTGAAGCATTTTTTAGAGAGTATTATCCTCCAACCAAAACTGCAGAAATTAGGCATAAACTGGCTACATTTTTACAAGAGCCTGATGATGAGACACTGAAGGAAGCATGGAATAGGTTCAAAGACCTACAGAGAGAGTGCCCACACCACAACCTTGATAAGTAGTTCATTACCCAAGCCTTCTACAATGGTTTGCAACCCCATATCAAGAGTATAATTGATTCATCTGTAAGGGGTGTTTTCCTAGATAAGGAGGTAGATGAAAGGCACGATTTTCTGGCCAACCTTGCAGCCAATGATCGTCGTTCTTCAAGAAGTTCTACAACGAAAAAGTTGGATGTTGATGCATATGCACTTCTATCATCCCAAGTAGCACAGTTGAGTATGAAGATGGATGCACTTAAATCTTTGCAGTCAAGTACTCTCCCTATGAGTATTAATGTGATGTCTGCTATGGCACCTATTAGCTTTTCTTACTGTGAGGTGTGCAGTATTCAAGGTCACTTTGGTCATGATTATTCCTACAGTCAACTAATTCAGATGGAGCACACAAATGCCTTTAAGCAAAGACCTCCACACAACCCATACTCCAATACATTCAACCCAGGGTGGAAGGATCATCCTAACTTCTCATACCATAGCAACAATGTTTAGAACCCTCAACATATGCCACAAGCCTCCTACCAACCACCTCAACAAAACCCACCACAACATGCTGCTAGACCACAATACTACCAAGGGGCCCCTCATAATCCTCCTCTTGGCTTCAGTAGGCCCTCACACCAAGGCTATCAGCAACAACCTTCTCAAAATGCCGGCTCTCAAGAGCCTACTCGATCTGTCTGATGTGATGAAGATGATAGTTTCTATGAAACAGAGTACTGATGAGAGCATTAAGGAGTTGAAAAATGCAACAAAACACTTGGATACGCAACTTGCTCAAGTTGCTACGAACAATACTCAAAGGCAGTCAGGTCAATTACCAGGACAACCCATACATCCCCAAGGAGACTGTCAATGCCATTACTCTTCGAAGCGGCACCAAGTATGATGCTCCTCTCATGCCCACTAATTAATGATATGACTCCTCAACAGAAGGAAGGTGTTGTGAATGATAAAGAGGGTGAAGATATCTCAAAAGTTGAACTAGAGCTAGAAAAAGGAGATGAAGCAGGGAAGAAGAAGGAGAAGGGGAAGGAGAAGGTTACTGACTCTCCTATTATACCACGATTGCCCTTTCCTCACAGGATGCAAAAGTCTAAAGTGGGTCAACAATTTGGTAAGTTCATGGCCATGGTTAAGAACCTTGAGGTAACAATTCCTTTTACTGATTTAATTTCTCAAGTACCTGTATATGTCAAGTTATTGAAAGATATGATCACCAAGAAACATGATTTTGCTGGTATAGATAGAGTTGCTCTAACTGAAGAGTGCAGTGCTGTTTTGCAGAATAAAATCCCACCAAAACTCAAGGATCCTGGTAGTTTTTCTATCCCTTGTCATGTAGGTGCATTGTTTATTGATAAGGCTCTATGTGATTTAGGTGCTAGTGTGTCTGTCATGCCTCTTTCTATTTGCAATAGGTTGAATATGGGACCTTTGAAATGCACACAAATTACTTTGCAAATGGTCGATCGTTCTGTGAGATATCCTTTGCGTATTTTAGAGGATGTACCTTTCAGGCCAGGGTTGGGAAATTCTACATTATTCTTGTTGATTTTGTAGTACTAAATATGGAGGAGAATAGTCAACTTCCCATTATTTTGGGTAGACCTTTCTTATGTACTGCAGGTGCTGTTATAGATGTCAAGTTTGGTTCCTTGACTTTAAGTGTTGGTGATGATACTGTTACTTTTAAGTTAACCAATGCTATAAAGTCTCCTATGCTTGAGCACACTTGTTGCAGGGTAGGTGTTTTGGAGGAGGTTGCTGTTCTTGACCCCCCAGATGTGCTGATAAAGGACCCATTACAAACTTTACTTTGTTTAGAATCGTCTGCATGTGATATAAAGAAAGACGATCACGCTGAAAGCCCGCATGTGACCATGCCAGTGGTTGAGAGAGACAAAGATACGATTGACACAGTAGCAAAGTTCATGGTCGGTGTGTAGCGTGCGAAGTTGTCGCATGGAGGAGCCACTCTAGGTATGTTTGAGCCACCATAGCTTGCTGATATGAGGTAACATGGTCATGCGGGACCTTAATAAACCAGCGCTTTTCGGGAGGCAACCCGTCTTTTCTTTTATTTTGCGATTGGTGCCCTTTACAGGTGAGTTCTTTCTTCGCTCTTGCTGCAATGAGGTCACTGCCGAATTCAGCTTGGGGGTAGGATCTCTGTAAGTCCACCTCTCTTTAATTAATACTTTCTTAATTTAGATTAGTGTAGTTTATTGCTTTCTTAGTTTAAAAAAAGCATAAAAAAAGAACGAGTTTGATATGAACATTTGAGTTGCATGATTGTTTCCCTGTGCCCCAATGTTTTAAATGACTATTTTGACTCTTAATCTATGATAGTTGGCATGAGGAGTTGCTAGTCTTGATTTGATTCCCAATCTTCCATTACCCTTGATTGCATGATACTTGTGGCACTCGCATTGATTGTGGAGCTAAGTTGGTTAGATTGTGAGATTAATTGAGCCATGGATGCCTATCTTTCATCCAGTCTTCTCTCTTTGTTGTGTGATTAGGTCCTCAATTATGATATTGATCTTGGTTTTGATCTTGTACTCTTTGAAATTTGATGTGCATACATTTTGACATGATTGAGGCGTTCTATTCACAATTTCTAGCTCCAGACCTATGATTGATTACATTATTCCATCTCTAGCCCTGCTGAAGCCTTTCTAACCGTTTAAGATTACTAACTTTCATTACAAGCCCTTAGCCTTATTTGATTCTTCTGTCAAGCCTAGCTTAGGGGAGCATTAGTAGAGTGATTGGTTCGTTTTGATAGTTATGTATGCTTTGATGTGTGCTAGTTGGAGTTAGATAATGATGAGACTACAATTGACTTGAGACCTCATATATGAAAGACAAAAGAAGAAAAGTTCAACAAAAACAAAACAAGAGAACAAAAAAAAAAGAAAAGAAGCAAAAAGGTTGAAAATTGAATAAAGTGATGTTTGAAGAAGAAAAAAAAAAGTGCAAAAAAAGTGAAAATGGTGGTTGATTTGAGAAAATGTAAGTGATCTTTTGGAGATGTTGGTGTTTGGAGTTATGAAGGCCTCATTGGCCTGGTTTTGCTAGTTTATACTCCTCCATGCTTGGTTTATCCACCACATTCCCAAACTATTTCCATACCCTTAACCTCAGCCCCATTACAACCTTTAAAAGTCCTCATGATCTTTATGTGTTGCATTATTGAATTGAAAGTGAGTCAAGGGATCAAGGTTAAAGAGTAAGTGTCATTTCTTGATTAAACCATAATCTTGTTATTTCTTGTTTCTAGTTTAGATATTGATCAAATCAACATTCGTTTTCCTGAGATAGTTTAATATAATTAAGCGAAAATCGATAGAAATCCTCTCCCTGTGGGATCGACCCGTATTTGCTAAGTCTCTGCTAACAACAGACACCGTGCACTTGCGGCATTACTTTTTAAACTCATCAAACATCATATTGTCTCTCGTTCTTCTGCTGAGGCTGAATATCGATCCATGGCTGCTATTACTTGTGAACTCAAGTAGTCAAAGCGTTTGTTGCTTAGTTTCGGTGTTCATCATCCTAAATCTTTTTCTTTATTTTGCGATAACCAGTCTGCTCTGTATCTCGCTCAATATCCTGTATTTCATGAGCGTACAAAACACATTGATGTAGATTGTCACTTTGTACGTGATGCAATCACTGATGGTCTCATTGAACCTTCTTATGTCTCTACAAAAGAACAACTTGCTGACATTTATACCAAAGCTCTTGCATTGGCAAGTCACAGTTTGATTTATTATTGTCCAAATTGGCCATTTTTGCGCCTCAACTTGTGCGAGGGTGTAGAGAGATTTAAAGAAACCTAATATATAGTTTCCTAAGTTAGCTGGGTTTCCTATCTTGTATGATATATATTGTGTGATAGCTAATGAGAAGGGATGAGTTTTTACCTTGATTACTCTTTCTACATAATGGCTGAACATTAATTTTTATTCGTCTTAATCAGTAATAAATTATTCAGAATCACAAAATGCATTTGCATGTATGAAAATCAATGAAAAAAATGTACTCCATGATTTAGTTTGTAAAACCAACCATTTACGAAAATCAACCAGGAAGGAGATAATAGTTTACATTTGCATGTATGCAAAATCAATGAAAAAAAGGAGCATAATTTAGTTTTTATGAGTAGAAGTTCTATCACTAAAATCAGTATCGATCAATATATTCAGTTTCGATACATGATGAATAGTTTCAATCAGGTAATATTCCGTTTTAGTAAATATTAAAAGTCGAATCAAATTAATAAAAAAGTGTGAAAAGAAGATGGTTATGGTATATTGGTACGAACTAAAAAGAAGTGATAGCAAAGCCATAAAAGGCCCAATTGACTTATTTTAGCACATAATGCGTCATAACGCTATATATAATATGATTGATTGTTGACTAAGGCCCTGTTCTTTTGAACTTATTTTGGCTGAACTGAACTGAACGGGACTGAATCGACCGGCGAACTGAATCGAACCGAATTAATAATAATAATAATAATAATAATAATAATAATAATAATAATAATAATAATAATAATAATAATAATAATAATAATAATAATAATAATAATAATAATAATAATAATAATATTAATATAAATAATTATAATAATTAATATTAATACTAATAACAAAAATTAATATTATTATATAATATAATAATAATAATTATTATTATTATTATTATTGATAATAATAATAATAATAATAATAATAATAATAATGATGATAATAATAATAATAATAATAATAATAATAATAATAATAATAATAATAATAATAATAATAATAATAATAATAATAATAAGGGATATTATCTCAGATAACCCTGACTTATAGGCCTTTTTTCAATATAACCCCTACTTTGGCAGGCCTGTCTCCGATAACCCTGAACTTGATTTTTGTCATTAAATTGGACGGAATTGTTAACGGCGTTAACTATTTTGAAACATAAATTAATTAATGCATTTTTTTAGGAAAAAAAAATCATCTCCTTCTCTATCTTGTTCTTCCTACTATGTTTTGCAATCTGACAAAATGAACTTAGGAATCGATAAAATAAAAAACTAAATTTATAACAAATTCATAAAGCTTGAACAATCAGAAAATAAAAATCTGAATTCATAAAGCTAGAATTTATAACAAATTTGAAGAAGTGATGGAAACCCCAAATTTTGAAACCCCAATCAAATGATGGGTCAAGATTCAAAAATTTACGGGATTATGGAAGCAGCTGGGTCACGATTTCCATAAGTCCAAATTGATTCAACTCCAACTGAACTTTATCAAAGATTTCCTTCTTAAACTCTTTAGTCCCTTTAAAAACTTTTTCCATTGTCATGGAAGCAGCAAGAACACGAGTTTCACCCTCAATGATACCCTGCACAAGTTGGGTCAGGCCGCCTTCTCCGCCATCCTGGAGCTCGTCGGAGCTAGGCCTACAGCTCGCGTTTCTCTCTTCTTTCTCCTTTATCGGTGTTGTGTTCTACCGCTGCTACTTGCGGTGTTGCCGTCGTTGTTGTTGTTTTAGCGGTGCTGCTGCACCGTCCTAAGTTCAGTTCGTGGTGGTGGTGCCACCACTGATAGGACTCCGGTGCTGCTGGTCTTCGCATGTAGTTCGAGAGAGATGAGGAAATTGGGGTTTTTGGTTTTTCTTTCGATAATAATTGAGGAATGAGGATGAATAATGGGAGATGAAGACCAAAGAGTGAGGAATTCAATTTGAAACATCATTCTGGAATTCAAATTGAAGAGTTAGGTTTTGAAGAACAAGAGAGAGAAAATGATGAAGAACAAGAGAGAGAAATAGATTATTTGGGCTTTTTTTTATGTATTAATTAATTTATGTTTCAAAATAGTTAACGCCGTTAACAATTCCGTCCAATTTAATGACAAAAATCAAGTTTAGGGTTATCGGAGACAGGCCTGCCAAAGTCGGGGTTATATTGGAAAAAGGCCTATAAGTCAGGGTTATTTGAGATAATAATAATAATAATAATAATAATAATAAATAATAATAATATTAATAATAATAATAATAATAATAATAATAATAATAATAATAATAATAATAATATTGACCGGGCAAGGCGGGCCGGGCGAATCGACACTCAGGCATACACCCGCTTTCGCTCCCACTTCTGATACTTCCGCTCACCATCTCTCTCCTGCCTTCTTGCACCACCTCTGCATCATATTTTGCCACTCATTGGCCACTCCCACTTAACCAAGATTTTAATTCTCTCAATATGTTAAAGCTTTAATACTATTTAAGGTATACTTAATTATTTCTAATGGTTATTTTCGTGTTTGATGATATCTTGTGCAAAGTCATTTATATCGTTTAGATCATTATCTATATTATAATGCTAAATGTTGCACCAAGAAAACCACACAAAATCAACTTCCCAAAAATTATATTTTTTTCCACTTCTCCCTTCTATATTCTGAGAAGAAGATATACGACTTGGGACTTCCTTCTTAATTTTAAAATACTTATTTGTATTGAATACATAAGACGTAAGGTAGTAGAATTATATCTATAGCATATATATATATATATATATATATATATATATATATATATATATATATATATATATATATATATATATATATATATATATATATATATATATATATATATATATATATATATATATATATATATATATATATATATATATATATATATATATAAAATTATACTTATATTTTTCAAATTTTCATAATATTTGATTTGTAGTTATTGCTAGAATATAGAAGATACTCCCTCTGTTTTTTTATCCTTCTCACTTTCCTGTGCGCATCTCCCAATGCACATCTTTGAACTTAAATATCTTTCATTAAATATTAGTAAAAATTATAATGATTGAATATTAATAAAGTATTAATTGAGACGAATCAAACAAGACCCACATGACTATATTTTCTCTTATAAATTGAAAAAAAATTCAAAAGATTCTCTAAGTATGAATAGTGTCAAGATTCCAAGTGATAAGGAGAAAAAAAAACAGAGGGAGTACCTTTTAAAAATTATATTCAACTATTGATACTTTTTCCAAATTTTTATAAGGATGTTTCATATCAATTGCAACGTTTCTATATCTGGTAATATCTTCTCTCTATCTCTCTCCTATCATATGAGTCCCACTTTCTATGTATCTCTTTCTTACATGATTTTCATAAAAAAATGTGTCAATAAGATATGTTTGCAATAATAATGAAACGGATGAAAAAAAAATTGGCTCTTTAAGGCCAACTTATCTTTTAATTTTTTTTTGAAGATAATATCATTTAGTTTTAAATAAATCATTGTTCATATAGAGAAAAAAAGAAGATGAGGGTCTGCCACGCGACCTTTAGGATTTTCTGACACATGGGCAGAGTTATGTGCGCATGCCACATGGCAAATGAAATAGCGAATTTTTGAGGGTCCGCCACGTGGCCTCTAGGATTTTCATAATCTCTAATATCTTTGAGAGTAGGATGTACTATATAATCTATCATTATATTCCTGTTACTTTGGTGCTTAGGAAATTGTTTAGATAATTAGTTTAGACACGTGGGGTAAGTAAGAGCTATTCTAGCCGCGTGGTAGCCTATGTATTCCTTCAACGACTTCTTCCTTCCTCTCCCACGTTTTCCTCCATTTTGGAACCCTTAAAAAAAAGGAAATTATTATACAACATGGTTTGAAAATGGCAAAAATTATTCTTAATTGCTTCAATCATGTGAACATGATTATAATTACCATGGAAGTTTTTTGCTTTATAAATTTAAGATTTTAGTATGTTTATCCTACAATCATGGTGTGAATATTAGCTCGTAATTAAAATTTTTATAATTATATTGTGTATTAAGAATATTTTAAAACCAATTTATGACCCGAGCATTCAATGACTAAATGTAGTTAATATTGTGGTGGAACACGTCACTCACCTTTTCTTCAAAAACTTTGATCAAAAAGGTATTCGCTCTACCCATTGCTTCACTTAGAGGCTCGAATAAAATCACAATTCGCACCATTGTTGGCGCTCAATCATGCAACCACTTCCGATCCAAACTTTCCACAGTCTCGCTCACTCTCGTTCACTCTTGTTGTCTTGTACCACCGCTACACTGCACCAGCTCACCTACTGGCCACCACCCACCAGGTCACAGGGGACTTTTTCCAGACGTGATTTATATAGAAAATTTTGGCAGATTGTACAATTTAAGGGAGTGACTACAAAAATGAGAATCCTCACTGACTTGTCACAAAAGTCTCATCATATAATTTTCGTAATATTTACTTGTTTCATAGTCTTGTATGTTGAAAAATAATGTAAATTGATTTTTAATACTCCCTTTGTCTAGAACAATCCTAGTAATTTTCATTTTATTTTGTCTCATAATATTATTTACACTTTTATGGTGGGAAGGATCTGTCTATTTAAAGCGACTTTTGACTTTTCATCGTACTTTTGGTCATCTTGCATTATGTGATTTTTCATTTTGTATTCATTATGTTCTCCAGTTATAGATTTCAATTATTATTTTTTATTTTTTAAATTATTTTTTATTTTTTAAATTATTTCTATTTGTCAAAAAGCACCAAATATGTTGCTTATTTCACCCATTGTGGAAATTATGTGGATCTTATACCAAGTGTGTATGCTATCATAATAAAACTCATGTATAATATCCCTTTGCAAAATGAGATTCTTTGCAGAAAATTACTTGAGTAATTATGGTTGCACCCACATTACCATTGGCTCCAGTCATGCCAAAACCCAAGCCCATGGTTATATAAAATTGATGATTTAAAAGTTAAAAATATAAAAGGTAAATCCATATATATACGTTTGAATAAGGAAATTTCAAACTGTTATTCATAAATAAATCACACCCATGAACAACTTTCCTAAAGCATGTTCGTGAACATAAAATAAATTCTTGAATGATTATTTACTTATTTTTAGATAAAAAAGGGTGACTCGCTTCATTCTTTAATGTTTTTCTCTTTGCTTTCTTAGCAATAGGGTCTTGAACTCACATATTTAATCATCAGGTTTTTTGTAATTATACCTAGGAAATGAATCGAGATATATATTACACGGCATCATGATAAAATAATATCCAAATTTTGACCTCGAAACAAAAGAATTATATGGACTTGATATTCTTATGATATTAAATTGAGAATAATTTAAAACTGCCTTACGACCCTTGCGTTCCACTATTATGACTTATGAATCATCTGTAATTATTATTATTATTATTATTATTATTATTATTATTATTATTATTATTATTATTATTATTATTATTATTATTATTATTATTATTATTATTATTATTATTATTATTATTATTATTATTATTATTATTATTATTTCCCTAAAATTGACACTAAATTAAACACATACATTAGGTTAATATAATTTTTTTTATCGAAGTAATTTGGCTTTCATTTCACCTAAATGTGTTACAATTAAACCGGGAAGCAAAAATAGTTGTTTTAAAAACAAATCCAATAATCTAAGTAATAAAAAAGTTCAATATATGTTCAAGTTCCGACTCCTAAATTATGTTTATCATGTTTTAAACTATATTTCGTAAAGTCTATATGATAAATATGGATATTTTATTTTTGTGAACCTATGGTCTTCTATTATATTATGGATATAGTCATATAGATTGCATTTTTGAGGAGAAAAAGAAGAAAAAAGAAACAAAAAGTATGAGAAAACCATGTCAACCAATATCTCAACCAATATGATCCTTCTCGCGTGACCGGTAACCAATACAATTACTCTTCAGAGTAAACATATTTGTTGTATTATCTCAACCAATATGATATTTTCTTGCATTTCCTTCCCTTTCTGTCAAACAATGGTTTTTGATGGTCAATTTTTTTTTGACGGGTTTGAAGGTCAATTTTTATCATTCAACTTCAGGGCAAAAATAAAGTTAATATGTTCTATAACTCGTTATACTAAAGATTCACATTTCATTTTTGGTTTAGCACTATTCAAATTAATAGAAAAGGTAAATCTCAAATCTTCTCTTGAATTTATTGGCCACTTCTTTTGCTACCGGTCAACGTTGACGGTATTGGGCGTTGTTTTACTGTTTCGATTGTTAGTGCCAAAATCAAGAACAAGCTGATCGAGAGCAATCACTCCTGTCTTTTTCTTGTTATTCACCAAGAACGGCCTCCTCCTTATACAAAGCCCTTTCGTTTAAACTAGATTGAAGTTTCCTATAATAGCTCCGCAGAATCAGGCCAATGAGCTAACAATATATACACATATCCTAATTATATGGAAAGAATATTAACAAACTTGGAAAGAATATTAACAAACTAGTAAATATCCTAATACTCCCCCTCAAGTTGGTGCATGAGGATCTCGAATGCCCAACTTGCGAAGTAGTACGAAAAACTGTGATTTTCCAAGAGCTTTGGTAAAGATATCCGCCAACTAAGCACCCGTCCGAATGTATGAAGTAGCGATATTACCAGACTTGAGCTCATCTCGAACAAAATGACAATCTATGTCAATATGTTTTGTACGCTCATGAAAAACTGGATTGGCCGCAATATGTAACGCTGCTTGACTATCACAAAACAGCTGCATAGGACGATCATGCCGCACTCCAAGACAAAATAAAATTGACTTCAACCACTTTAACTCACAAGTAGTAGTAGCCATGGAGCGATATTCCGCTTCAGCTGATGAACGAGAGACAGTAGGTTGCTTCTTTGTGTTCCAAGAGACTGGAGAAGACCCAAGAAGCACAAAATAGCCCGTCAAGGAGCGTCGTGTCATAGGACAACTCGCCCAATCACTATCACAAAAACCATATATCTGAAGGTTACAATCTCGACGTAGTAAAATACCTTGACCGGACAACCTTTGAGGTAACGCAGAACCCGTAATGCGGCCTCCCAATAAACAACCAAAGGCGATGACATAAATTGAGCCAATACATGCACTGAATAGGATAGTTCGGGCCTAGTAATAGTCAAATAGACTAAGCGCCCAACAAGCCTCCTATATTTCTCAGGTTCAGAAAACAACTCCCCATCAGCACGTGCAAGGTTATGATTTTGTTCCATGGGAGTGGAAATAGGCTTTGAACCTAGCAAACCAGCTTCACTGACAATATCTAGTACATACTTCCGTTGACTAAGGAATAATCCATCCGGACCTCGGGCAACCTCGATGCCAAGAAAGTATTTAAGAACCCCAAGATCTTTCATATGAAAGCAATCACTAAGGTAGGCTTTGAATGTGAGTACCGCATCATGAGACGATCCTGCAATGAGCAAATCATCCACATACACAAGGACACATAATGACACGTCACCTTTAGTGTAGCAGAACAGAGAATAATCGGCATATGATTGTTTGAAACCGAACAACTTCAAAGCAGAAGATAACTTGGCGAACCATTGCCGAGGTGCCTGACGAAGCCCATACAATGCCTTTTGAAGACGACACACCTTGCCATGTGAACCTGATGTATGATAACCTGGAGGAAGTTTCATATAAACCTCCTCTTCTAAATCCCCATGAAGAAAAGCATTGTGAACATCCATTTGATGGAGTTCCCAATTTCGAGCAATAGCAACCGCTAAAAACATACGAACTGTCACCATTTTAGCAACGGGGGCAAAAGTTTCATTAAAATCAATACCAGGCAATTGTCGATTTCCGAAGGCAACAAGTCGTGCTTTTAAACGTTCAAGAGACCCATCTTGCTTAAGTTTCGCCTTGTACACCCACATACTTCCAAGAGCCACTTTGCCAGGAGGTAATGCTTCTAAGGTCCATGTACCCTATCGTTCAAGAGCATTCAGTTCATCATGCATGGCTTGACGCCAACCGGAATGTTTAACCGCCTCAGAGAATGACTTTGGTTCCTCCCATGTGGTGATAGCAACCAAGTAGTGCATGTGCTTCACAGAGAATTTATCACAATTAACAAAATAAGCTATAGGAAAGGGTGTACCTGAGGACCGCGTTGAAGAAGGTGAACTAGTGACAGTAATTTTCTGAATTGTATTGGTGATAAAGCCTTTTAAACGAGTTGATGGTGTACGAACACGATGTCCCCTTCCAAGAGTGTCGTGAGCAGCTGTCCCAATATTTTCAGAAGAACCCACAGTAGCCTCCAAAGGCGTCGATGTGGGAGCAGCAGCATCATGTGTAACATGTGACTCCTGGTCAAGTACGGTGGCCGGGACTGAAGCAGCAGTGCCACGGCCAGGCTGTGGTACCTGCTGGTCAGAGGAGGCAGTAGGGCGAGGTTGGGTGGCCACTGTAGGACTCCCCCTAACCTCAAGAAACCGAGCATCATCATCGAATACTTGCGATTGTCGAAGAAAGGACTCATTTAGACCATTTTCAGTGAAATCTGATGGTTCTATCATATTGTCAAAAGGAAAATTATGCTCCACAAAAACAACATCACGAGACACAAAATAAACCTTCCTCTCCAAATCATAAAGTCTCCAACCCTTTTGGCCAAAAGGATATCCCACAAATATACACTTTCGAGATCGAGGACCGAACTTATCTTTGACCCTAGGTCGATAATTAGCATAGCACAAACACACGAAAACACGTATAAGGGAATAATTTGGAGAAGTTCCAAATAAAATTTCATAAGGTGATTTCCCATTTAGAACAAGAGAGGGGGTTCGATTGATCACGTAAGCCGCCGTTAAAGCACATTCACCCCAAAAACTCAAAGGTAGGTTAGCCTGAAATCGCAATGCACGAGCAACATTAAGGAGATGTTGGTGCTTTCGCTCTACCCTACCATTTTGTTGAGGTGTATCAGTACAAGAAGTTTGATGTAACATGCCATTTTCAGCATAAAAACGGCGTAAACAGGTAAATTCACTCCCATTATCACTACGCAAAATTTTAACTCGTTTATTGAATTGTGTTTGCACCATAGAACAAAAATCCTTAATCAATTGTCCTACCTCACTTTTGGCACTCATCAAATACACCCAAACGGCTCGTGAAAAATCATCAACAATAGTAAGAAAATAATATGCACCACAACTAGATGCAACCTTATAATCACCCCAAATATCACAATGGATCAGTTCAAATATATCAACCGTTTTATTCCTACTCAAAGGAAAAACACTTCTAGTTTGATGAGCAACTAAACAAATTTCACAAGGTTCTTTTGAATCGCAAAAATCAATGTTCCCATTATGAGCCTTATTTTGACAAATAAAAGGTAAAAAAGACACAACTTTTCGTGATGGATGCCCAAGCCGACGATGCCATAATTCTTGCTGTCCCAATGCAGTAATCTGATTAGCTTGAAGTTGTTTCCTTGGCTTGAACCAATATACTCCGTCACTTTGTTCACCTGCTCCAATCAGGGTCCTCGAATTGCGGTCCTGGATAACACATAGCTTATCAGTTATTGTGATAAAATAAGTCAATGTAGCAAGTAATTGAGACACAGAAATAAGATTAACATGTAAATCAGGAACATATAAAACGTCCGTCAAGATCAAGCCATCGCTCAACACAACAGAGCCTTCTTTGGTGGCTGTGGTGTTATGTCCATTCGGTAACCCCACTGGTGAAGGAGTGACATTGTGTATGTTGTTGAATAAATTTATATTCCCGCTCATATGATTCGAACAACCAGTATCTAAAATCCATCGGGTGGAGTTACACTTACCCTCATGTTTACCAGGAGCATCACTAGTAGTCTGTGAGAATTTTAGCATACCCATCAATTGTTGCCATTGACTATCCGAGAGTTGTGGAACACCACTACGATCTGCCTCGCCAAGTTGCTGCCCAGATGAGGTTGCAGTCATATTTAACGTAGCATTAGCGACGTTGCCACGGCCACGTCCACGTCCACTACTTCTTCCACCACGTCTGCCGCCTCCACCTCGAGCAGCAGCCATGTTCTCTGCGTACCACCATTTAGGGAACCCAACGAGCTGAAAACAATTGTCCTTGTCATGCCCTGCCTTACCACAATGCGCACAAGGCCCGGGAGTGTGAGATTTGTCACTCCCCCTGCCATATGTGGTGCCACGCCCACGTGCAGCCCCTTGAGCTGCAAAGCCAACCACCTCAGGCTTCTTATCGTGTTGACGAACAATGAAGTGATGTCTTTCTTCAGTCAACGCTTTAGAGAAGGCTGTGTTCAGTGAAGGAAGTGGTTCTTGCATCAAAATCTGTGAACGCACAGTACCATAGATGGTGGTATCAAGGCCAATCAAGAATTGATGAACCTTTTGATCTTCTCGTTCTTTGACCAACGCTGCTGTCGCACCACACTTGCAAGCACATGTACAACCAGGTGCAGCGTAACCTGTGAGTTCATCCCAAATCATGCGCATTTTGCCATAATAGTCGACCACCGAGTCGCCTCCTTGTTTAAGGTGAATCAATTGGTTCGTAAGTTCGTGTATCCGGGGACCATTTCCGACCGAGAAACGGGCCTGAATGTCTTCCCACATATCCTTCACATTATCAGTGATGGGTACGGAGGAACGGATAGAGGCGTCAAGTGTATTATGGAGCCATGCCCCAAGCATAGAATTCACTTGCACCCATTGAGTATACATAGTAGCTTCAGTCGACTTGGGCGGCAGAATCGAGCCATCAATAAACCCAAGCTTGCTGTTAGCCTTGAAGGCGTTGCGGACCGATCGAGCCCACTCGTTGTAGTTGGAACCACGCAAGACCACAGGAGATATTACTCGATCTGTATTCGCTGCGGGGTGTAAGTAATATGGAGAAGAATGGTCAATACTCTTGCCATTGCTGTCGTCTCCCATTGCTGTAGTTAATTAAGAGGAAAAAAAAAATCGTTTAAGAGCTAACTGATCGAGAGCAATCACTCCTGTCTTTTTCTTGTTATTCACCAAGAACGGCCTCCTCCTTATACAAAGCCCTTTCGTTTAAACTAGATTGAAGTTTCCTATAATAGCTCCGCAGAATCAGGCCAATGAGCTAACAATATATACACATATCCTAATTATATGGAAAGAATATTAACAAACTTGGAAAGAATATTAACAAACTAGTAAATATCCTAATAGTTAGTGCTTCTTCCTTCTCGCTGCTCTGGGGTTGAGTTATTCTGTTAGTTGGGTTGGTACTGCAGCACTACCTTAGCCGCTATCACTGTCGCATCTGCCGGCATTTTTGCACTGCCTTGATTGTTTGCTGCTTTCATTGGATACTACAGTGATTTAATAGAGTTTTTTTCTATGGGAGAATCTATATAGTTGTATGTAACGTTCCGAAAATTCATAACTTTAATTAAACACAATTACTCATAGTAGGGCAGCGGAAATAGAATTTAAGCCTGTGGGATATGGGCCCACTAATACAATACGTCCTTAAATAATCCTTGATAATATACAAATGCTCGACTTAAATAATAATGATTACCCTTGATACAAGATATCCTACATACCCCAAACCATACAAATTCACCTCAACATATTCCATTATAATGGCGCTCTTGAAATTGTTCAGCTCAAACCTAAAACAGAAAAGCAAAACATCATGAGTCGAAGCTCAGTAACATGCTACCCTAACATTGTAAATTCATTTCAATTCGTTTTATTTACAAACAGGGAGAAGATAATATAGTAAAACATGTTACAAAACCATAATGAAATAATAGCAAAATAAACAATCATAAGCGGCATCTTGATACTTCAGATGTTCCCATTATCTTTCTATCTTTTAACGTGGTAACTGGCGAGTATAGACTTGCGGGACGTCTCCCACCATGCGATGATCCTCAAGGATCCCATCTCCCTTGTTGGATACACCGCTCGCACCAAAGTAGAGTAGTAACATAACATGCGGTACCCCTCAAGGAGCCCGGCTCCCTTGTTGGGTGTACGGCGGGTGCGAAGGTACGTGCACGACCATAAAGTAGATAATAAACGTAACATTATACAGCCATAACCTCTTTCACTTTCATTTATCATGTTTCGTTCATTTAGCATTTATGGGCATAAGTCTTAGAACTTTCATGAATCATAATTGAGCATCAATAACTCATAAGCTCATAATATATAAACATATATGAAACTCATTCGTAAACAATTTAAGTGTCCCACAATCCATATAAAGAATGATATCACACAAACCTTTATCATGATCATAACTGTAAACATCATTTCACAAACATATTTCAAAGGGGATCGTGGGTGTTAGCAATAGATGTTACCTCGATTCCTGCTTATTAACCTTGAAAGTCGAGGGAGGCTTGTAATATCCCTTCCTTAATCTAACCAAGAATTTAAATAACGAAAGTATATATATTTATTTACTTTAGTACTTAAGTAGACTTTTAGTTATTATTTATTAGTTATTAATTGTAATCGAAAACAAGTGATCTTATTAATAACAAATAAGAAAATGTTAGTAAGTTAGTATGTTAGCTAGTACAAAGTCATAAAATGTCCAAGTCCTTGTCCATAGTGTCATTGTCCTCGAAAGTAGTCATAATGTCCATAAGTCAATATCGGTCAAAAAGGAATGTCATAGCCAATATATTTTAATTACATGTTATCAATTTCATAAATCATCATTTAAAGTTATCACTTATGAGTTATGACTAGGTGATTTACGAATTAAGTTAATAAAAGTGAAATAGCAACAACTTAATTATTTTCTTTTTATAATTACTAACCATTTTATAGTTACAACTTACAATATTATAATAAAATATAAGTAACAACATTATGTTCAATAGTTAGTAATTAGAAGTTAGAAGTTATGTTAGCATGGGTTAGTATCAAAGTCAACAGTTAGTAGTTAGTATAAGTTACTCATTCATTAGTTAGAACAAGTTAAAGATCCAACATTGTTATCATACTTAGTTAGTATAGCTTCTGTTTAATGCTTTATAAATGAGTAAGCATGAATAATGATATATCATTAATGAAACATGGTAGATCAAAATTAACTCTTATTGTTCAAATGATAAGGTGAGTTCTTTTATAACATTTTAGTTATTAGTTACCTATGATTATAATGTCAACATATTAAGGCATTGTAGATTAATTAATTTACCGATTCAACAATGAAATTCAATAAATAAGAAACTAATTGAACTAACATCTATTTAATCAAGCTTAAAATTTAGGAGGTATGTAAAGTTGTGAATATACCTCAGTGCTTTTACATAGAAGCAATGAAGGGTCAAGAAATAAGGAAGAGCTGCAGCAAGGTTGGTGGCGGTGGTTCTCCAGCGTCGGCACGGAGAGGCAGGGAGGCGCGACATCGTGGCCGCAATGGTGGGCGGCGGTGTCGCGGCTGCTGCGTGCGGTCAGAACAGCAGGAGCAGGGGAGAGAAAGAGAGAGCACAAGAGGAGAGAGAAAGTAGCGAGAGGAGAAGAGAGTGTGGCGACGGAGAACGGCGGGGAAGCAAAGGGAGTGACGCGCGGTGGTGGTGGCCGGCGGCGAACTAGCCAGCGAGGAGCTGGCCGCAGGGGAAGGGGAAGGGGGAAGTGACGGGAGAGAGAGAGAGGAGAAGAAGGGTGATGTGTTTGTGTTTGAAAAATCAGACAAAGTGTTTTGGAACTTAGTTGCTATTTATAGACCCAAGTACTTAGGATTTAGGAACAAGGGATTAAAATAATATAAAATCAGAAAATGATTTGTTTAATAAATAAAATCTGATTTGTTATTGTATGGTCAATTGGTCATGTGAGGAGAGAGAGTGAAATAATGATTTAAGCTTTTTATGCTATTCTCTTCTTTTATTCTAATAGTTTCATCATCCACTAGTTGTTTGTTTGTACATGGCTCTCTTAATTTATTTAAGTAATTTTTATTATTAAGTGAGTATATATTTTATGAACAAGGCTTAAGTTATTTTATTACAACCAATTAATTAAGTCACATTTATTAGATTTTTTACTTGGAGAATTCATGAAATTTATAGTCCAACTTCTAACTTAGAATTTAAGTTTTTATTAATTTAGCTAGAAGAACCTTAAACATTAATAAAGTTAAAAATTCTTACTACTAATTTATGATTATTAATAAATTAAACAAGTTTAAATTTTTGGGATATTACATTGTAAACAAGGCTTAAGTTATTTTATTAACGTTTCATGCCCTGGCAAGTAAGGCTTTTATATGGTTGATCTTTTTCTTCAGTTGAAATGCTCCAACTTATAAGTCTAACTTTGGTTCCAATATTATGCGTGAGCACGTAGTAATTCTTAGTGAATGACAAATGACAACCTTTCAAATCTTTTTGACAAACCAAAATTCGACATTTTCTTTATTTTTCGACATCAAACCTTCTAGAAAACAATAATCAATACTCAATCATCATATTAAGAAACCTCGAAATAGGAAAATTTGATCAAAACAAACAATAAAACCTCATCAACTAAACAAAGCAATTGAATAAATTTATCTTGATATACTCAAACTCTGACCACTATTCTTACTTCTTTCTAAACTCTCCACCCTCTCCATACAATCATCCGCAAGGATACTTGTAACAAAATCAAGCATTTCTAGTATTGCAAATTTACATTTATTTACAGGATTGGGTTCTTGTGGCACTATAAAAAAAGACTATTGTGGCACTAAAAGGCGCTGAAAATACTTATATGGACGCTAGAAAAAGTGTCGCCTTTGTCAATGCCGCTACACCCTATCATGACGCTTTTCATAGGCGTTGTTATAGTTCTCAAAAAGCGCCACAAAAATTGACGCGCTTTTTATCAGCTTATTGAGGAACTATATTAGCGCTGCAAAACTCCCAATGCACTTTTAAAGCGCCTATGGATATTTTCTATAATTAATTGTATTTAATATTATTTTTGTTGTGTATCTCTCAAATAAAGATGAATAGTGTTATGAGTCAAAGTGGGTAAAGCTCTTTTCTCTCTCTCTAGAAACGCTCTCTAGGAGACCCATTTTCCCGCCATTGTTGGCCGTTCGCGGTGCTTGCACTTGAGCTATGGCTCGAACTCGCCATCAATTGGCAAATCATTCTAAAGCTAAGAGGAAAGAGATAGTAGATTCCATCAAAGTACAATCGATGCAGCATGAGGAAACCCATTCTGAGGTTTAGAAGGATGAAGGCATAGACGCCATTGATGATAATATGGATAATCACGAACTTGGCGATGATGACAAGAATGGCGAGGAGCATAATCTAGTTACTATGTGGCTGAATCTATTGAAGAATAGTGATTCGGGGAATGCGATTGAACCTGGAAAACAGAGGATTGATGTGGATATTCCTGAGTCATCTAATGGAGGTAATGTTCGATCTCATACTAAGATTGAATTAGATGATATTGAGGATGAAATTCATTACTGGAGTTTTGCTATGATTTGTTACGTTTTGGGGGCTAATCCGCAATTAAAGATTATAGAAGGTTTTCTTAATCGAATTTGGAAGAATAAGGGGATAGATAAAATTACAGTCATTGGCAAGGGTTTGTTCATTGTTCGCTTCAATTGTATTGAAAGCATGAAAACTGTAATTGAAGGTGAACCTCAATTTTTTGATGGTAAACCGGTTATCTTGAAAATGTGGACTGCTGATGTTGATGTTACTAAAGATAACTTGAAAACAGTTCCAATATGGATCAAATTGCCACAATTAGATCTTAAATATTGGGGTGAGAGGAGTTTGGAGAAAATTGATGGCCTAGTGGGACAAATGATCAAGATGGATCAGGCTACAAGACTTAGACAGAAATTGATGTTTGCTAGGGTCCTTGTTGAAGTTAAAATTGAACAGATTCTCCCTGAGGTTATCTTCTTTGAGAATGAAATAGGGATTATAATGGAACAAAGAGTTGAATATGAGTGGAGGCCTTTATTGTGTACCAAATGCAAGAATTATGGACACACAGTAGAGAATTGTAAAATAACTCAAAACAAGAAATGGGTTCCTAAATCTCAGCAACACTCAGGGGTCAGTATGGCTCATAATGATGCTGGGAAACCTACTACATATCTTGATGCTGATGGGTTCAAGCTTGTCACTAAAAAGAAAGCTAGTCCTTCAAAAGGGAAAGCTGCTGTGCAGGTTGTTCACACTGATAACTCTTTTACTCAGTTGCAAACTGAGGACAATGACATTAAAGTGGGGCAAATGACTGTGAGTGCTCAAATTGACACTGGAAATGGAGAGGCTAGTGAGGGGAGGGAGTCCCCTGCTAGCAATGGATAACATTCTCATCTGGAATGTAAGAGGTCTAAATAGCCCCGCTAAACAAGTGAAAGTGAGACAGCTCATTAGTCTTCACAACATTCAGCTATTTAGCCTCTTGGAGACTAAGGTAAAATCTGCTAATTTAGGTAGATTTTATCTTAGTATGTGTCCTAATTGGTGTTTTTTTACTAATCATCATTGTAATGATAGTGGAAGGATTGTCTTGGCCTGGCAACCTGGGTCTTTTACAATGGATATTAGATTTGTTTCTGTACAAATGATTCACTGTAAAATCACTACTTGTAATAGTAAAAAAGTTTTCTTATGTTCCTTCATTTTATGGTTTTAATGATGTAAATGGAAGGGAAAAATTGTGGCATGATCTGTCCTGCATTGCTGCTCAAGCTACTGAGCCATGGTGCATAGGTAAGGATTTTAATTTTGTCTTGAACAGAGATGAAAGGGTTGGTTCTACTATCAGAGAAGCAGAAACAACCCCTATGAGGAGATGTGTCTCTCTTTGTCAGTTAGAAGATGTTAAAGCAACAGGTAGATTTTTCACCTGAACCAATAAGCAAGCTGGAGACCAGAGAGTTATGTCCAAGATTGATAGAGTCATGGCAAACTCTGAGTGGAATGCTGAGTTCCTTGATGCTGAGGTTTTTTTCATGTCAGAGGGAGAGTTTAACCATAACCCTATGCTCATTAAGACATGCTTCATTGATCATGGGAAAAAACCTTTCCGGTTTTTTAATCATTGGTGTTTTAATGAGAAGTTTGCTGAAATGGTGAGAGAAGGTTGGAGAAGACCTGTGCATGGTCACTAGTGGAAAAAAGCCCATCTGATGCGGTCAAAATCGGGCTTACTAATCCGGTTTTGGGCCGCATCAGGTGGGCTCGCAGCAGATCCCAATTATTTACTGATCTGGTCCAAAATCGGATCAGTAAATAATTTACTGATCCGGTTCTTTAGGAAAATCGGATCAGTTATTAATATTAACTGACCCGGTTTTCACCAAAACCCGGATCAGATAACCCCCCAAAAAACCAAAAAAAAAATCATTATTAATCAATACAAAATCAATAATATATATAAATACTCATTTTATTAAGCATATTATGCTCAATTGAAGCATAAATAATTAGATACATAAATTTCCCACTTCTTTATTAATTTTACGGCAAGCATCCTCAATCTCCTCCTCTCTAGTACAAAGTATACAAGCAAAGAGCCTATACTTACAAGAACAAATTGCTCCAAAACAGAGCTATACAACAAATTGCACTCTTTAATTCCCTAGCTTAAAGCTCATCCCGAAACGTGTGCGAGGATAGAGGAAAAATATATGGAAGCATCTCGATCACAAATGTTCCACTTGGAAATTAAGACTGTAACTCCATAATGAAATACAAGGAGGAGCTTTCAATGATGTACATAAATCACAATTTGAGGATTCATTCCATAAATACAAGACATATTTGCTTCCGAACTTGGCATTCCTTAATATCATCAGAAGACTGCATAAATCCATCATATAAACTTGCTTAGCTCAACATTCACACACACTAAAAATAAACACAGTGACATAAAACTAGTTCATGATACAAAGGTAGCTCACGGCGATGGGGAGCAAGTGAGTAACATACACTAGCTTACTCAAAACAGACTCCGGTGTTCTCATCTAGTGTATGTTGCTCACTTGCTCTAGTGGGGAATTGGGGGAGGGGGTCAATAGTAGGTCGAGTCAAAAGTCCTGTCATCTAATAAGGTGTTCTTATCTAAATTCTTTACGATAATGAGTCGTAGTTTATATTATATCTCTCTTCGGTCCGATATGGTCTAAATTTATCTCATCTCGATTTGAATCTTTATGTTTTGGTCTCGTATAGTCTAGTACTTTATGGTGTGTGTTGATCCATCCAAATCTAATATGATTTTAACAAAAATGTTTAATACATTCATGAAATAAATAGAAAAGAACATAGCCAAGGCCATATGTGATTTATTTTACCATATGTTTTCCCTTGTACAAACTAATTGTATCAATCTTGTTCAATGAAGGTCTTGTTATCAAAAGGCACTATCCAATAAAAGCCATCGGCCTATCGACAACCCTTCTCATTTAGACAATATAAACACGAGACATATAGGTCATAGGATGTTCTATAAGTTATAAAGGGTGCTATTACCTGGGCCGAGGATGTGAGGTACTCTAACTCTCTTGGAACCATCACCCATGCGCTCGCTTAGTAACCGGCTTTCTAGTGGAGCATTATCAATCTGCAAGTATTTCAAAGCATTGATGTCAAACAACGTCGACTTCTTGATTTGGGTTATAACATGCCAAATGAGATTCATTTCTTTCAAAGTTTCATATGTCCCTCTTCCCTTCTTTGTCTGTCTTTTTCCTTTCTTTTTCCTTGCTTCTTGTAGATTCCTCATGACTTTGTGAATCCACACCAGCATATTGCCCCTTCAACCCAATATTGGATCCAATCTGATAATTATAATCAACAAAAAGAGCAAGCAGGAAGATAAACTTGTTTCAGTTACCATTTTATACAATACAATTAATCAACCAAGGGTTTGAAGGCTAGCTGTTCTAGCCTATTTACGCTTTCAATGAAAAGAGCAGAATCTAAAATTCAAAGAACATTATAAATTTATATTCATCATTATTAATATAATATAAGAACAAGTTGCACATGCATTATAATACACTTCACTACATATTAAACCATATCCAGAGAGCAGAATCATTGACAGCGTCACTGTCACAGCCATTAGATAAATCACCAAATGCATATCAATGAAAAGAGAATAAAATAAGACTCCCTAACACTTGTAAGCTAGTCATATATCCACCTACATAAATGAAAAGGTTCTCGAAAGGCACTTTCCATATATAAACTATCATTACCTAAGTATGAATTAAACACGCAGAACGCAATCAAGCATATATAATACTTAATAATAGTCATAGACTCACATCCTTGTAAATTAAGACAACTGAACAAGAGCTAGTTCCTAAAGTTCCTCCAGCTCTGTAGAGTTCCTTTCTCTTCTGCAGCGAAAAAGGACCAAATTAGTCAGTAAATTAGAAGAAAAACCACTCAATTTTGGAAATAAGCTTCATCTTGACAGCAAGAAGACTACAAGAACCAACCTTGGATAACCTGTATTCCAGATTGAATCCGATTTCCACACTCCTTGAACTGTCCTTTTGGGCGCCCAAAAATAACGACCATAAGGTCCACCAAAGCATAAACTGCACTCTTGGGCAACCACTCCCCATCAATGGGATATGGTGCCAGCTCAAGCTTGTCAGCAGAGGGCGTCCTCTCATATTCAACACTTGCGGGATCAGCATAGCCTTGGGGAATGAGACTTGAAGTGGTTATATAGTCTTGAGCTGCTGCTGAAGCTGAGCACATTTCTCAAATAGCATTGAGCAATCTCTGTGCTTCATAGCAGGATCAGAGAGAGTTTCATTCAAATTTTGTAGTTCACTGGTCAGCTCACAAACATGTTCTGTTTGCTGCATGACAGCCTTCATAGCAGCATCAAGCTTGTCAACATGTTGAGCAATATTCTTGTAGTTGCATATGCAAAACCGATAGAAAAGGTGTAGCAGCTCATTATAAAAGAGCAGACCAAGACATTGCTGTCACTGCGAAGGTGAAGCAAGAAGATAGGCAAACAGATGCAGAGGTAATCAGTTTCACAGTCTAAGAGAATTGCAAATAAATAAAATAAAAATAAAAATCACGTTGATTGCAAAGGATAACATGTGGCAAAAGAAGCATCTTTTTCCACAATGCAGCATGTAGTTGCGACATGCAAAGACACAAGGAACCAAACAATAAATTCAAGTTATTCAACTACAGATATCACTAAAGAGACAAGAAGCGCAACCATCCATATTATGTACTCATTTGTGTTATTTGCTTTCACTAACGCATATTGGGTATTAGGCAAGTTCCTTCAACAGATTTTCATTTCAAAATAGATTAAAGGTCCATAACTCCATAAAGCCTTTAAGCAGTATGTTGCCATTCAATCTATATATATTCTCACCTAAGACAAAGGAATATACTAGAGACTAGGTCCAACATCTTCATCTAATGCCCCATACTTTTGGATAATAGCTCCTAGATAGCACAAGAAGTCAAAACTTTGGACAATTTTCTCCTCTAAGTTAATCGCCCCACTCTCCCTGCTTCTAACTCCACTAAAATTACACTCCAAATATTCTTTCTTATTTCTACTCAAACAGGTCCACCGTCCACTATATGCGTTTTCGGAAGCTACTTTTAGTTTTAGTCTCTTCAACAAACACAGCCACATTATTCTATTCTCCACAAGCATTTGGATAAAAAAAACAAGAGAAAAAATGAACAGATATTTTCTAAACTCAAAACTTAGCAGCAATCAATAATGTTAGCATCTTGAAGAAAGCGAATGACTAGATTAGAGAGAGAATACAGAACATAAATTACATGAATCAAGCTAAAACAACGAAAATGAAACATAAATTACGAAGCATAAATTATGTAAATGACATGCATTACGAAACATAAATTAATTAACGAAAACAAAATTACAGAGCATAAATTAGTTAATGAAAAAATAAGAAACTAAAACGAAAAAGAAATGAAACTAACCCTAGAGATGGTGATGTGTGTTGGTGGTAGTTGGCTGAGACGGAATTAAAATCGAAGTACTGACCTCTTCGGGGCCAAACAAGGAGGCGATAACTTTTCAAATATCTCTCATATCATACTGCAATTAATAAAATTCCTTCAGTTTCTACCTTCACCAATTTAACCTAAACCGAAAAGTAACAAAAATGAAACTCAAATCACTGCAAATTTAAACCATTACCAGAGTAGAAACTCAAATAAAATTCCACCGAATTCGACTCTAGTTTAGCAGAATTTCCGAACGAACATAGTACGATCGTTCGAAATCGTCAATTAAATTGCACTAGAAATCAAAAGATCGAATTAGCAATCCCTAGTTGCCGAAAAAACAACGTAAAATTGAAATTGAAACAATATAGATATATACAATTAAGAGAAGCGAAAAAGATAGAGAGAGAAAAACAATGACATACCTAAGTTTTTGCCATTAACGAGTGAGAGAGAAAGAAAAGGGGTAGGATTTAGGTTTTGTGCGTTGAGGAGAGACGTGGCCACGTGGGTGAGGAGATATGTTGGATGGGCCGGTTTTATGGCCTTTTATGCGGGTTTTTGCTTAGAAAAAATAACAGAAAATCTTATCCGGTATTGTGAACCGGATCAGATTTTAGAAAACCGGAGCAGTTTCTATTAACTGATCCGGTTCAATAAAGGACCGGATCAGATTTTCCGCCCAGCTTTCCCTCCCATTTTTTTAATGATTTTCGGATGCGGTTTTGTAAAAACCGAATCTGTTACTAAGTGACAGATAAGGTTTTTTCCACTCACGTGTTCCAACTTTTCAGATTCTGAGAAAATTGAAGCTTCTCAAAATGGATCTAAAAACTCTTGATAGAAGAGGGCAAAGTGAGCTGCAGGAGGCTGAACAGGAAGCAAAGACTAGGCTTATGTCTATTCAACAGGAGATGCACTCTAATCCTGGTGATCATAGTATTGCTCAGCTTGAAAAAGATGCTCAAGAAGTTTATAAGGCTGCTTGGAGAGATTATCATGCTGCTTTACAACAGAAAGCCAAATTGCACTGGCTCAAAGAAGGTGATGAAAACTCCAAAATTTTCTTCAATAGCATTAAGGCTAGGCAGAAGAAGAATACTATTAAAGCTATTCAAAGTCTTCATGGGCAATGGGTGGATACCCCTGAATCTATTGTGCTAACTTTTATGGAGTTTTACAAGAAGCTGCTTGGTGAATGCATGCCTAACAAAACTACTATTATTCCTGATATCATTTAGCTTGGCCCCACTTTAACTATTGCTCATTGTGATAGTTTATCTTTCACCTTCACTACTGAAGATGTCAGGAAAGTTATGCTTTCTATTCCAAGCAACAAGGCCCCAGGCCTTGATGGCTACAACAGTGCTTTTTTCATGGCTGCCTGGGACATTGTTGGTACTGAAGTAAGCCAGGCCATTTTGGAAGTTCTGAGAACTGGCATGATGGTTAGAGAGCTTAATGTCACTACCCTCACTTTGGTTCCTAAGGTGAAGATCCCTAATACAGTTAGTGAATAATTCAGGCCCATTGCTTACTGTTCTACAATATACAAGTGCTTGGCAAAGCTGATATGTGCAAAGCTCAATACTGTGTTACCAGAAGTTATCAGTCCCACTCAAGGTGCTTTTATCACTGGTAGGAACATTATGCATAATGTTCTCTTGTGTCGGGACTCGGTAAAGATGTATGGACCTTCCCAAAAGCAAGCTTGCCGCCTTATGAAACTGGACATCAAGAAGGCCTATGACACTGTTGAATGGCCTTTTGTTGAAGAAATGTTAGTTGCATTACAATTCCCTGCCTCTTTTGTGAGACTTGTCATGAATTGTGTGACAACTCCATCCTATACTCTGATGATTAATGGCAGCCCCAGTGAGATTATTCATCCTCAAAGAGGGTTGAGACAAGGGGACCCTCTCTTTCCCTTGCTCTTCACTCTTTGCATGGAATATGGTTCCAGAATTCTTTCCAAAGTTAGCAATCTCCCTGGTTTTAAGTTCCACTCAAGATGCAAGCATTTGAAGCTAAATCATCTGGTGTTTGCAGATGATTTGCTTATCTTTTCTAAAGGAGACTATACTTTTGTGTGTATGCTTATTAGTGCTTTGAAGATGTTCTCTGAGACTTCTGGTCTTCACATGAGCCCTGAGAAGTCTGAAATCTTCAAAACTAGTATGACAGATGTTGATATCAGTAGAATTCAACAAGTTACAAGCTTCAGAATTGGCTCCCTCCCATTTAGATACCTTGGTGTTCCTATGAGCACTAAGAAGCTGAATGTTGCTGACTGTGAGGCTCTCATTGATAAAATGTGCATGAGAGTGAAGATTTGGAGCAGTAGAAACCTTTCTTACAGTGGGAGACTGCAACTTGTCAACTCAGTGCTTATGTCTATTTGTGTCTATTGGACACAGCTCTTTATCCTCTCAAATCTATGACGCACAAGATAAATGCTATATGTAGAAACTATCTCTGGCATGGATCTTATGACAGCAATAGCCCTGGGTATATTGCTTGGGATAATGTGTGCACCTCTAAGTCTAGTAGAGGACTTGGTGTTAGAAATATTATCTTGTGGAATCAAGCTGCTGTTGCTAAACATGTGTGGGCTATCTCCCATTAAAAAGATAATCTGTGGGTGAGATGGGTCCACTCTGTCTTATTAAAAGATGCAAACTGGGAGGGTTATCATCCTCCTACTAAGTGCTAGCTGGGTATGGAAATGCATATGTAGTGTGAAAGATCAACATTGGCTTATGATATCACAAACTGATTCTCATCAGTTTAGTATTGCTAAGCTTTACAAGTCTCTTCTTCCTGCTGGGCAAAATTGGAGATACAGTAAAGGTGTTTGGAACAGGCTCTCTGTCCCCAAGCATAGATTTATCATTTGGCTTTCCCTGAAGCATAAACTTTTAACTAGGGAGAGATTGGCTGTTATGGGTGTTACTACTTGCACTGATTTGCTGTATTTGTGGTAATGCTGCTGAAACTCACTCCCACCTGTTTTTTGAATGCTCATTCAGCATGAGATGCATTCGTCAGATTCAACAATGGCTAGGTGTCAGAAGATATGATACCAACTTGTATCAACAAATGACCTGGATGCTCATGAACTTTAAATAAAGGTGGAGGCTATAGGAAGAAGGTTATCTTAACTGTTATTGCTGCTCTTGTCTACCATGTGTGGAGGGCTAGGAATGATGCATTATGGAACAACAAGGTCCCCTCCATCAGTGCTACTGTCAAGCAGATACAACATACTATAAAGAATATAATTATACAAGTGTATAGGAGAATGTCCCCTAGTGACCATAGGTGGTTTGATACCTTGTAGTTAGTCTTTTTGAGGCTTTGCCTTAGTTGGTTTGTGGTAGGCGTTTGCCGTGTACTCCTAACCAAATATAATTAACCTACTCTCATGCATACTAAGCAAGTATAACGGAAGTAGGGATCGTATCCACAGGGAACAATGGAACTTGATCGGAAATTAGTGAATTAAAGACCCTAGTATGTGCTAAGGCCAAAGTAACCGAATTGGGGGGTTTTGGATCAATACAAGCAAGCTAAACTAAATACAGTGTTAAAATATGAAGAGATTACAATAGAAAAAGGTCTTGGACTCGATTAGCATCCACCCTAACCTAGTTTGTGATCACGAAAGCTTAACCCCCGACACTTCCTATGGTCACCTACCGAGAAGTCTAGACTTCTATCCTCCTAGATCGTGGCTAAACACACGATCCGCGTGGTTTGAACCGCCCTTACTATGCCTTAACTCAAATGAATCGCACTTAAGTCCAAAGCAAAGTAGCATTAAGTTCGAGGAACACGATAGGATTACTAATGTTATCAAAGCAATAACATTCAAATAACAAGCAATGCTTCTCTAAGTGCAAAAGATTAATGTTCAGCATTTAATCAAACACCTAGTATGCTACATGGAGCTAGGAACACAACAATCCGATTATGCCCTAGAATTAGCATTAGATGAATCACACAACAATACTAGTAACGTTCCTAGCAAAGATTATGCAAACATCATGAATTTAAATACAAGAAGCATCACAATGATCATAGAGAAAGTAGAGGATAAGAACTTCTCACAAGTAGATTAGAGCTTCAACAACCAAATCCAAGATAGAAGTTTAAGCTAGCCAAGCCATAGGATTCATTACAATTCTCCAAAAGAAGAGAGGGAGAAACCCTAGAAAGAAATCTATATCTTTTTTTCTCTCTCTAAAAACTAAAACTAAAAAAACCTAATTAACCCCTCCTCCAAGGGAGGAAAAGAAAAATAAAAGTAGCAGCCGGCACAGGGGTCGCGACTCGCGACAACCCTCGCGACTCGCGAGAATGGGCGGAGTCGCGACTCGCGACACCGATCGCGGGTCGCGACGTTGAGTCCGCCACCGGACCTCCCAAAAAACGAGCATGAAAGATGAAAAAGATGAGAACTTGGCTTTTGAGGAAACCATGAAGCTCCAGAACCATAATGAAGACGATCCTCGGAACTCGGACTCGAAACTCGGACTCGGAACTCGAACAAAGCTCGGAAGCCTCGGAAGATGCGCCATAAAGGAACCAAGGACAAGGACCCCGGGGCACAAAAAATGATCGGGGGACCAAGATCGGCCCTCGATTACGCCACCATGCAAACGACTCCCTAGACTCTTCAAAACACAACATCCTCCGACAACACTTCCTAACATCAAAACTCTCCTAACTCCCAAAACTAAGCTCGAACCGACACCAAAAACGACCCGAAATCCGCCTAAGATTGGCGGATAACTTGGACACATCAAACTCCCCACGCTTAGACCTTACTCGACCTCGAGTAAAAGAAAAAAGAGAACTCGACACACCCAAGCACCAAAATACGCCATACCACGCCAACCTCCGGAATCGCCATCCACAAAAACACAAAAGCCAAACGACAAAATCTACCCCAAAAGAATCCTTCTATACAAATGAATCTCGAATCCCGAAAGGTTTCGAACACGACTATCAACAATGACCTCCCGATTCCAACCTACCCAAAATGCAAGGAAACTAAGGCACGAGGGTAAGTGATTCCCCCACACTTAGCTCCGAGCTCCAACCAAAACATACCACAAGCAACAAAAGAGAAACGAACCAAAAAGAGATGCACACCCCGCCCTCAAAAGACACAAAACAAGGACCTAATCTAGCCCGAAAACATCGACTCCAATGCCGCCACCTTATGACGCCGACACCGACAAATGAGGATCAAAGCAAAAATATTTTTCTTTTTGTTTTTCTCTCTTTTCTTTTTCTCTCATTTTGCCTAGGAGCCCTTCCGGGTTTTCATCCTAGCTTCTCATTTTCATTTTTTTTTTTTTTTCTCATCTCTCTTCTTTTTTTCGGCTCACAAAACTCACCCGCTCAACTAGCTCTTTTTTTGCATAGGCCGCCCTTTCGGGTTTTCGACCTATCCGAGCCCCCAATTTTGCCCGAGTCGCCCGCCCTTGCGGGTTTTCAACTCAGCGGGAATCTTTTTTTCTTTCTTCTTTTGTCACTTTTTTTTTTCTTCACAAAAAATTTTCATCAAAGTACCACAATATATACCAAACAAACCAAACAGAACAAACTAAAACAAGCTAAAATACCACCACATTTAATCAATCTCTCCCCCACGCTTATTATGCACATTGTCCTCAATGTGGAAAGGACAAACACGAATAAGAGGGAAAGGAAAAGGGAAAAACTCTAAGAGCTCGAGGGGCCCCCGCGCTCAAACCTGCGGGCCGCCCTACGGGCCTCTCTCTCCTGGCGGCGTATAATGCGCGCCGCCTCAATCTCGGATGTGGGATCAGAGTACCAGGAGTCCTGGTTCTCCGGTCCCTGGGGTGGATAACGGGACACAAAGAAGTTGTTCATGGCCGAAACCATGGAACCAACTGAATAGATCTGGTCCTCCAACCCATACATCCTATCCTGCATCTCTCCCAAATCGCCCCTGACACTGGATAGTTGCTCAGTTACCTGAGCCTGAAACTGGGCGTGAGGGAGGTAACCCTGTCTCTCGTGCTACCGCTGCCGAAACCGCCGGCATTGGAACCGCCGTGGCTGAGGCTCTGGCTGAAGCTGAGGCTGAGGCTGAAGCTGAGGCTGAGGCTGAGCCTGGACCTCTTCAGGGTCCCTCTGACCTAATTCTTCCGCCACTCCCCGGGCATACCTCTCGTCCGGGGGAAGGAAGAGCTCCTCATGCGTGGTCTGCTCGGTAATGACCACCCGCTCCTGCGGTAAAGCCATATATCTGACATTTCTTGCCCCAAAGAGCCACACAAACCTCGTCTCATCGCCTATGGTTTTGAAATGAAGCATGGTAATACTCCTCAAGGCAATGGTATCATAGCAGTTAGAATCACGGGAAAATCGAGCACTAGCCGTCCCTAAAGGGGGTCAATGTGGGGTCGCCCTTCTTATCCACGGGCACTGGACACCTAGTTGGGAGGCTAAAAGGCTAATCATGCCCCCATACTCAACTTCCCGAGGTCTTCCCTTCACCCGACCGAGCTAAGCACCTCTCCACCCAAATTTTCACCCAATCGGGACATCCCTCCCCTCGAGGTGTCATGGCCCAAAGACATTTAAGGTCAAACTCCGGTATATTAGTGGGCTCTCCAAAGACAAAAGACCGTCATAGACAAAGACGGTGCACGTAGCGCAAGGTCGGGTGGGGGATGGCGCTACTCTTGCAAAGTGGCTATGCCACTTACTACCACCAGGTGATCTTGTACCAAAACACGGTAGGATTATAGTTCTCGGTCTCTAGAAATTCATCCTCAACCATGAGGTCCCAAGCAAAAGCACTCTCTACCTCAAGGAAATTCATTTTGTATTGGTTGTCATTGAGGGAGAAAGTGATATATTGATCTCATCCTTGGTTTCGGCATGTTTTTTGGAGGGGTCGAAAGGAACTCAAGGGTGTACCGCTCATAAGTTCGGGCCCTCTTCCATAGAAAGTTTCGGAGGCCAACCTTATTGAGAAGAAACTCAACCGAGCTAGCTAACCCCAACTTTTCAAGGGTAGGGTAATCTGCAAACTTAGTTTCTTGTATCACCCTCCCGGGCCTATCAAGGCGGTCCCATCGCCTTTTAGCTTGGTCACTTAGCTTCTTAAGGCCACGGGAGTTAATTTGGGGGACGGGTTCGTTTCGGCTTCTCTTGCTCATTTTTTTTTTTTTTTTACTGAAAAGAACTAACAACAGCAAGGGTTTGACACAAGGACACAAATAAGAACACTCTTACACCTCAAACACCCTCCAAACAACAATAACCAACCACCAATTCCCAATTGAGTTCAATAATCACAACAACAGCACCACACAATCCAACAACTTCAATCAACAACTACTAACAATGTCTTAATGAAATAAGCTACAACTCTACAATTAAGCAAGAACAAGATATTTCAAGCAAAATCAAAGAGAAGTAGGAAAGAGTGGGTGATACCGAAATGGAAGTGAAATAGTGTTATGTAGGGTGATTAGGACTCGTGGATAGCTCCCCTAAGCATGTAGAATGATCCTCCAAGCTTCAATTTGGATGGTGTTGCTTCAAATCAAAAACCCCCAAATTCTAGGGTTTGGTAGAATTGGACGATTTTCAGAAATTGTGGGAAGATTATGGTGGGAAGGAGAGAAGAGAGTAGGGAATTTGTGTAGAGAAGTGAAAAGGAGAGGATTAGAGAATAGAATGAGAAGTGGTCCGTGAAGATTTGAGAGTGGGAGATGAGAGGAGGGTGCTTGAGAGAGTTTGAGAGAAAGAGAGGAGGGGCGAGGGGTCGTCGCGAGGAAAGAAGAACGATGAAAAAAAAAGAGCTTCGCGTTTTTTTTAAAAGAAGTCAGGGCCGCCTTCGCGAGTCGCGATCGGTGTCGCGAGTCGCGACCGATGACGTCGCGAGTCGCGACATTAATCGCGAGTCGCGACCTTCACGTTTTTGGCTCCAACCTCCCTCTTCACTCTTGTCCACCTATCACTCTCATTTTTCTTCACTTTTGCTCGCGTTCCTTGCGCTTGATTTGCTTTGATTTCAAATGCGAAACAACTCTCGGCTTTTGATACTCACTCATCAACATATTTACACACAACTTCACAAGTCACGAACTTTCCTTCTATTCCCCGCAAAATAATCAACCACAAGCATAATATCTTCCGAAAACCAAAAGAAAACTAACTTTATACACTATATACAACAAGCTCGTTTATTTACCGTCGTCGACACGACTTACAACTATAAGGTCTAACCATAGTCGGGTCACCGAGAGGAACATCCTCGGCCCCAACCCGCTTGAATCCTTCACAGGTACGGCTTAAGCCGCTGCCCATTCACCTTCAAAATCTTGGAGGTGGCTTCACTTTGGATTTCCATGGCTCCATGTGGAAACACTTTCACGACAATGAATGGCCCGATCCACCTAGAACGCAGTCTTCCTTCTTGCTCCTGGGTGAGCCGACTTGAGATGATCACTCGGTAATGTGTCTCCTTCTCCAAGGAACACATACTTCAAATCATCGGGAAGTGGTTTCAATTCCACTTTTGGGGCCTCGCAAAACAGATGGTAACAACTTCTCTCTAGGAATGGTGAGTGGGACGGGTCCAAAATGAAAAGGGACGGTCGGAAGCTTGTCTTGCTCTTCCAAAACCCGCACTATTTCCGCAAATTAGCGCTTAAAACATATTCAATTTCATCATCTTTCAAATTATGCTCAAGAGCTACCCGCAATTCATCTTTACCATCAATTTCAAACATGTCCCCGCGAAAAAGAGTCAATCACATCTATAGAATAACATGAATGATCATCACTCGGAAATTTCATGGAATCATAAATGTTGAACTCGATCGTATCTCCATCGAGACTCCATAGTAAGAGATCCACTATGCACATCAATTTTAGTCCTAGCAGGTTTTTAAAAATGGTCGTCCTAACAAAATAGGGGTCGCATGTTTATCGTGCTCCATATCTAGGACATAAAAATCGGCAGGAAAAATCGCCTTATCAACCTTAACTAACACGTCTTCCACTATTCCCTTAGGATAAGCATTAGAACGGTCGCCTAACCGAATCACAACACCTGTTTCATGTAAGGCACCTAGCTTTAAGGACTCGTACAAAGAATAAGGAATTACATTTATAGAAGCCCCTAAATCTAGCATAGCCCTTGGAAACGTGGTGTCCCCAATCACACAAGGTATAGCAAACATGCCCGGATCATCGCATTTTGGAGGAAGTTTCTTTTGAAACATGGCGGACACATGTTCGCTAACCTTAACCTTTTGAGCTCCCCTTAATCTTTGTTTTCTTTTGGTAGTGCACATTTCTTTAAGAAACTTTGCATACCTAGGAATTTGTTTTAAAGCATCTAAAAGGGGAATGTTTACCTCACATTTACGAAAGGTTTCGTAAATGTCCTTATCGCACTCCTTTCTTCGAGTGTCTTTCGTTGCTTCGGAAATGGTGGAACCGGCTCATAAGGTGGTGGAGGTGGTGGTTGCTTAGATTGCTCATCTGATGTAGATGACAATGGCTCGGCATCAGGCACCGATTCATAAACAACAACCTCTTCCTCTACCTCTTTGTCTTTAGCGGTCTCTTTATCATTGCCCTTTAGTTCTCTTCCACTTCTTAGTGTTATGGCACTTGCATTTTGTCTCGGATTAACCTCCGTTTGAGACGGTAGCTTACCCGAATCACGAGCCTCTAATCGACCCACAGCTCCCGAGACCTGACTCATTTGCTTTTCCGGATTCTTTATGCTCGAACGGGTTTCCTCCCCGAAACCGAACCATATTTCCCGCATGTTAGTAACATTTTTAGTTAAAGCATTAATCATATCCTCGGTAGACATGCCGGTACTCGGTCCTCGTGATTGGCCTTGCGGCCGAAAATGCGGAGCTCCTTGCTCAGGTGGCCTCGAGTAAGGGAGTGGTGGGCGGTTATCTGCTTGTGGCGGGCTTGGTTCCCTGATGAATTCCCGTACCTCAAATTAGGATGATCTCGCCATCCCGGATTGTAGGTACCAGAATATGGATCATATCTTTTTTGGAAACCTTGGCCCTGAAAACCGGCCGCCTTAACCTCTTCACTCGGTTCTTCTTGTAGATGAGGGCAAAAATCAGTTGGATGATTTGAAGAGCAAATGCCACAAGCCTTCACTTGGTGAGTTTTCTCTTTCACTATGAATTCTCGCATCATGGATGTGAGAGCTTGCACCGATCTTCCAACTTAGAAGAACTAGAACCCTCGGCGACCACACGTCGAGTTCCGGCACCTTCTACTAAACCGCCTCGAGCTTTAAAGAAGCTCATTTAACAGGTTCCTTAGCAAGTGAGTGCGGTTTTATTCACAATGGAGCCACCACTTGCTGCATTGACCATCCTAGCATCCTCATCACCACGTGCCATTATAGAAGTATAACACCAAATCTTCCTCCGAATAACCGTGGTATGGACAATCGGCACATAACTTCTTAAACCTCTCCCAATACTCATAAAAAGACTCATCACCCCGTTGCTCAATGTTACTTATCTCCTTCTTCAATGTAGATGATTTAGAAGTGGGAAAGTATTTCTCGAGAAAGCTCTTTTTCAATTGTGCCCAAGTGGTGATCTTGCCACCGGAAGGTAGTACATCCAATCCTTTCTTTGCGTCTTTTAATGAAAAAGGGAAGGCTTTAAGCTTGATTCTCGTCTTCCGAAACTCCACTTGGTTTCATGCTGCTTGCATACCACATGAAACTCGACAAATGTTTATTTGGATCTTCCCCATTTAGCCCATGGAATGAGGGGAAGCAAATGTATCAACCCCGACTTTAGCTCAAATGTGTCCCCCCGCTTCCGGCTCCGGAAATGTGATACACAAAGGTCAGTTGGTCAAGGTTAGGAGCGATGAGCTCCTTTAAAGTGCGGTGCTCAACTCTAGGAGGCATCTCTTCTTCAAATTCAAGCGAAAAGGGAGCTCTTTAAAGCCTTCACGCAATTCTCTTCTTAACCTGAAAAGAGTTAGTTCTAGATCTCGATCGTACTGCAAAGGCTCTTGGTTAGTAGCACGAGTAACAACCATAAACCACAATGCAAGCAATACAATCAAAATGACTAAACTACACTAATTACAAACAAGTATCGCCTTGCTCCCCGGCAACGGCGCCAAAATTTGGTAGGCGTTTGTCGTGTACTCCTAACCAAATATAATTAACCTACTCTCATGCATACTAAGCAAGTATAACGGAAGTAGGGATCGTATCCACGAGGAACAATGGAACTTGATCGGAAATTAGTGAATTAAAGACCCTAGTATGTGCTAAGGCCAAAGTAACCGAATTGGGGGGTTTTGGATCAATACAAGCAAGCTAAACTAAATACGGTGTTAAAATATGAAGAGATTACAATAGAAAAGGTCTTGGACTCGATTAGCATCCACCCTAACCTAGTTTGTGATCACGAAAGCTTAACCCCCGACACTTCCTATGGTCACCTACCGAGAAGTCTAGACTTCTATCCTCCTAGATCGTGGCTAAACACACGATCCGCGTGGTTTGAACCGCCCTTACTATGCCTTAACTCAAATGAATCGCACTTAAGTCCAAAGCAAAGTAGCATTAAGTTCGAGGAACACGATAGGATTACTAATGTTATCAAAGCAATAACATTCAAATAACAAGCAATGCTTCTCTAAGTGCAAAAGATTAATGTTCAGCATTTAATCAAACACCTAGTATGCTACATGGAGCTAGGAACACAACAATCCGATTATGCCCTAGAATTAGCATTAGATGAATCACACAACAATACTAGTAACGTTCCTAGCAAAGATTATGCAAACATCATGAATTTAAATACAAGAAGCATCACAATGATCATAGAGAAAGTAGAGGATAAGAACTTCTCACAAGTAGATTAGAGCTTCAACAACCAAATCCAAGATAGAAGTTTAAGCTAGCCAAGCCATAGGATTCATTACAATTCTCCAAAAGAAGAGAGGGAGAAACCCTAGAAAGAAATCTATATCTTTTTTTCTCTCTCTAAAAACTAAAACTAAAAAAACCTAATTAACCCCTCCTCCAAGGGAGGAAAAGAAAAATAAAAGTAGCAGCCGGCACAGGGGTCGCGACTCGCGACAACCCTCGCGACTCGCGAGAATGGGCAGGTCGCGACTCGCGACACTGATCGCGGGTCGCGACGTTGAGTCTGCCACCAGACCTCCAAAACAGAGCATGAAAGATGAAGAAGATGAGAACTTGGCTTTTGAGGAAACCATGAAGCTCCAGAACCATAATGAAGACGATCCTCGGAACTCGGACTCGAAACTCGGACTCGGAACTCGAACAAAGCTCGGAAGCCTCGGAAGATGCGCCATAAAGGAACCAAGGACAAGGACCCCGGGGCACAAAAAATGATCGGGGGACCAAGATCGGCCCTCGATTACGCCACCATGCAAACGACTCCCTAGACTCCTCAAAACACAACATCCTCCGACAACACTTCCTAACATCAAAACTCTCCTAACTCCCAAAACTAAGCTCGAACCGACACCAAAAACGACCCGAAATCCGCCTAAGATTGGCGGATAACTTGGACACATCAGTTTGCAGCTAAGGTCTTTTCTTAGCTTGCTTGAGTTGTACAAAAGTTTGTTTTGGTGCAATATATTTTCTTTCTTGCTTCTCAAAAAAAAACATTATTTTTGTTGCTATTTTTCATTATACATTTTATATTAATGAATATTATACCAAATTGACAATACATACAAATAAATTAGAAAATCGAAGTACTTTAATTAATGTAAAGCAAATACAGAGTAATGTGGTTTAATATGAGTACTACAAATGAAAATATCTAAGACAAAGTTATCTCAATTAATACATACTGGCGATACTGCCCAAACCCTTCAAATATAGAGAAATTTCAACCACAATATCTACAACATTTTTCATTATCTAAACCAACTACATTAAGTCCTATTTTAGATTTTTGGATGAATCTGAATCCCTTGATGATACTCCGGTACGGTGCTCCAAAAGCATATCTGCAAAAACAAATTAATAAGTAAAAAATTTGTGTAGGTGCTGCCAAACTTCTTACCTATAGATGAGATAGTGTATTTGTAGTTAAAGAAAACTAATTAAAGTATGACATGATGATTCTACAAAATTTCATTGCAACTTCACAATTATATCATATAACGAAGACTCTGACCTTTTCTTCTACCTTGCGGCAAAGCCAATTGCTTTTTCGAAAAAAAACACCCTTTTATTTTACCTTCCTTTTAATATGTAGTGTTTACAGAATTATATAGAAAGTGGATCCTGAATATCATAACAGTGAAGATATATAGGTTGACTAGTTGACTACACCAGTTTCGACAATTCTAAGCTACTGTTCAAATACTTAATTGAAATTAGAGAGTGATAGTTTTTGCAATCTAAATAACATAAATATTATTCTAATATTATTCTCTATCACATATTATGTCGATGGTAAATTAGTAAGTCACATTTATAGTAAAATGCGTACTTATTAATTCTAGATGAAGGTGAAAAAATAGAGTAAAAGAACACTACATGGATCTTGAAATTGCATTCTGAGACATATCAAAGAAAAACGTACATAACTAAATTAAAATGCTAAAGGGTAAATTCAGGGTAAATTCTCTACTAATGTTAGAGTTTTTTGTCAAGAGGGACCTTTTAAAACATTTTAGTTGTGAGCAGGGACCCAATTTTTTTTATTGTGAGACAGTACCTTTTAAAATATTTTGGTTGTTATTTGGGACCCGAAGCCCATTTTTCGGCATAAATGTCAACATTCCGGCATTGACTTCATTTAGCTCCCCCCTCTCTTTCCTAAACCTCAGGCGTAAAACTCAATTCCCCTCTTTTTCCACTTTGAGTTTGGCATATTGGGGGTGTTAATGGAGGGAAGAATGAGGGAGCAGAAATAAGGAAAAGGTGGGGGTTTTAATGGAGAGTGGGATGGGAGAAAGAGGTTGGGGTTCACGCGTGAGAACTAAGGAAAAGGGTGATCAATTTAAATGAAAAAGGTGGGTCAATGCCGGAATGTTGACTTTTATGCCGGAAAATGAGTTTCGGGTCCTAAATAACAACCAAAATATTTTAAAAGGCCTCATCTTACAATTAATTTTTTTTTGGGTACCTGCTTACAACCAAAATGTATTAAAAGGTCCCTTTTGACAAAAAGTTCTTAATGTTATAAGACCTTTTCAATTGTGGCCAATGTCTCATTACGAAGAATTCGGACAACTTCAGGAGAAGTTATAGCAGGGAATTACTTGTACATTAATAGGTTATGGATTAAAGAATTATATGGATTATTGATAATATCCTAGTGAGGTTAATGCGTGATGCATCGTTCGAGAGACGAGCTAAGAGAGTAATGACTATAGTTTACTTTGTCTTGGTGTTAGGTTTACGGAAACTTCAAAGTCTACAAAGAAAAGATTGGTATGTGGTACTCTAAGTTCCTTCTATAGATAAATTTCTACTAATCATGCATAACTTTATGCAGAAAAGGGTAGGTATGTCCAAATTTCTATGTTCATGTTTTGATACTAGCTCTCTCTGAATTTTTTTGCCACAATATTAACGTGATAACTTCTCTAAGAGGAATATATGTCAAATATTAAACATAGAGATATTGGCAGTTAGCTTCTTAGTGGTCCATGTCACAAATGATGCTGAGGGAGAGGTGGTAGCTCAATGGAGTACCACCCCGAATTTAAGGGCATTGCCAAGAGTTCGAATCCTCATCCCAACAATATGTTGGGACATTCACTTGTGGCGACAATGGGCCTTTAGGCTTGTTATCTTTTGTGTTGTTTGGCCTTATACCCAGCCTCTGAGCTGGTGTGCCCTGCATGCTAGTAGCCTAGCAGGGGTTGGTTTTCAGACCTATCTTTCCTAATTAAAAAAAAATCTCTATTAGCCTTAGCATAGATGGAAATTTGAAATTGGCCAAAAAATATTTAGGCTTGTTATCCCGTCAAGTATACTGCTACACTAATACACTACTAACTTTATATACACGCAATGTGTGCAAAAATATATAGAAAATTAAAAATTAATTGTGCACAAAAACTGTCTTTGCATTTTGTTTTTTCCAAAAACTACCGCGCAGTCTAAATGTGGTACTTTTTCATGCCCCTCTTTTTCGTTTAAATGAAGCAGGTAGGTATCCTTTTTTCCTTTTTCTTTTTTTTGGTGTTCCCATGTGTTGCCATATATATATATATATATATATATATATATATATATATATATATATAAAATAGAGATTGGATTGTCTTTACAAAATACCGGATGGTTTTTAAATTCATTTCCGAAAAATTGTGTTATAAAATTGTAAATATGGTCTAATTGATAATTTCCTAAATCCACGTGTATAAAATAGGAAATGGTTTAAAATCATTAGATCAATTTTTCCATGATTAACGTTGAACATGATTTATATCTAAATATTAAAGATTATATATAATTGATTTAGGGAAGCGTAATCAAATGTGGCCCATATCAATCAAAATCCACGTGGATCTTGAATGGTGTATGCATGACACATGGCTTTAAAAAGAGAATGGATGATTTTTAGTTTGCCAAATGGCGGGAGCAAACATATGGTTGACATATAGTCAAATTTTTCTAGGTTTATTAGTATATATATATAAATATTGATATAGATGGATTGTTTACAAGAACCATTCATTCATTGTGATCGAACTAAAACTATTCTAGTGGAGCTCCATTTTTGTCTGAGTCGAGACACCAGAGATTATATCGATTGCAAAACCATTTATGGATGGGATAATGACTTTGAACAAACGTTTCGCTTCGTTTTTTTTGACATCAGGAAAATTTACATTAATTAAAAACGGGAATACAACCTAATACTAATACAGCCAAACTAAAACTAACATGAGCTTCATTTGCTCGTACATAATTTACGAAGAAAAAACTAACTATTACGAGTCCAGTCCAAATGAAGTTTGTCTTGAGCAATGGTGGGAGGGGTTGGATTATATGTCTTGATGAAAAAGACTTGATATGAGAGGGAATCTGTTGAGATACAAAAAACCCTAACGATCTTCGAAAAGTGATTATCGCGTGACATCTAGTAAACTCCAATGTCCACTAGATGCTAAATCCCAAGGTCCTTGAAGAGAAATGTCCTCTTGGGATTCTATTGATTCAACTAAAAATGAAGTCACGTCCTTTGGTGACTTCTGACCCTGCTGTGAGGGTACCCAGAGTTTAGTCTCACTAGACTGAAACTTGAAATGCGTGGAGGTCAAAACTGGCCCCAAATTAAATTGGAGGGCCTCCCACAAGATGTATTTTTTTAATTGTGATGACGCCTGAAGCCATCACGAGACCTTGGGTCGAATTAGATTGATGGAATTCGCCAAAGTTACGGATCCGAAGATCCAACCTCGCAATCCCGAAACTAGAAGAACGAAGCACAACAGATCTAAATTGAGACCCTCTTCTCATCTTATCCAACACTGGAATTCCTGAAGCGGCATAAACCAAACCATGGCCAACTCCAGGATTATTTGCTCTATTAACCAGGTTTCCTAGATCCTCCTTTGTCGTAGGAAACCAAGAACCTTGTACTGTGCACCAATAATCACCACTTGCTAACACCCAAGCACAACCATACACAAAAAGGCAAGGGTTATTGGATCTGGAAGAAACTAAACTAAGGCTAAAACATAAAACAAACATTAAACAAACCAGTAAACCGATCACTAGATCGTTATTCAAAACCCAAACCAATTGGAACCGGGGAAGGGGAAGGGAAATACGCTACACCGGGGAAGGCAAGGGAACTACGCTACATCGAGGAACGGGGAGGGGGACCGACAACCACAAACAGGGGACCCAAGCACGAGAATTTACCCCACCCGACAACCACAAACAAGGGAGGAGGATTAGACTACTACTGGCGCACAGACACGAAAGAAACTGACGCACCTCCTAAACCTACTTTCTCGCCGACGAAGTCGAAAGGAACTGGCGCACCGGTAAACACCAACACAAACACTTGACTCGCAGGGGAGGGGGAAGAGAAGACGCGGGGAACCAACAGGTGAACACAGCGGGACGACAAAGGGAAACAACAGGGAATGGGGGGGGGGAACGGCGGATCTACGAACAAGGTAGGGGAAAGGACTCGACATGGGGGAACGGGGAGGGGGACAACGAAAGAAATAATTAAAGGACAAGGGTAGTGGGGTAGGCTCGCCGGCGACCGCGCGCGAGGTTGGCCACCAGCGAGTTTGCTAGAGCGGCGGGATGTTAGGATTGTTTCCTAGGGTTTGTTTTTGGAGAGCGTAGAAAGAGAGAGAGAGATATATATATATATAGAGAGAGAGGCTGCTTTGATCCTGCCATACTATTTGGGTGTAGGGATGTCAACGGGTAGGATCCCGACTGGATCCTCTAGGATCCAGATCCATATTCGTTTTTTAGGCATGGATCTAGATCTAACCCAGATCCTCTGGGTAATAAAATTAAAGATCCAGATCCAATGGATCCTTCGGATCCGGGTCCAAAACGAATCCTAACCTATTTTTTTCAAACGACCCTAATTTTCACAATAATTAAAGATTTAAAGAACAAAACAACGCCATTTAACATTTCATTTGTTGATGTTGAAGTAAATAAGCATTAAACCTTAATATAACAAATCCAAGCATAAATAACATTAACTGTTTAACATTAACTTTTACCCTCTTAATAATATATTTTAAAATAATTTTGGAAAAACGGGTAACAGGTCCGGATCTGGGTAATAATTTAGGACCCGGTCCATATCCGTTTTTAGAAAATAGGATTCATATCCAACCCGGATCTGTCGGATCCAAAATTTGAGGACGGATCTGGATCCACGGATCCGGGTAGGGTCCATTACCCACTGACATCCCTATTTGGGTGCGATGTGGTGATATAGTTTTGCTTCGTTTAATCAGCAAGTAGAAGAAACAATTCCCAGCCTTCTAGAAATTTAGATATCTATGCCTATGGAAACTTTTATAAGGGTTACAATCTTTATGTAACCTTCACAATAATAAATGATATTTCCTAGATCTTGCAATATTTAATAATATATACTTTAGCCAATTAGGTTATAGTTATTACTCTCTTTTATTTCTCTTTGATTTATTCACGTTTTACTTTGGCACCATTACCTACTTCTTTAATTTTCACTAATGTCATGATTTATCTCTATTATAAAAGTCGAGGAGGGAGCTATGGTGTCCCCCTATGAAAAGACTTATATACCCCTGATTTGAAACATAAAAAAATCCTATTCAAAACTTCTCATTCATTTTCTTATTTACAATTATGCATAATAAAGAAAGTTGTAAAAAGAGAAATTCGACATATAAAAGGTTTAAGATTGCCATTCAAAGCTTGCTTACGATGTGGAAACTAACATAAAAAAGAACTTTTCCAACAATTTTAAAGCCAAAAAATACAAATTTTTCTTTTACCTAAATATTCAATAACCATTACAAAGAACATAAATTAAAAATTCATAAAAATACTGAGAAAAAAAGAGTATAAAGGTTTAAGATTGCCATTCAAAGCTTGCTTACGATGTGGAAACTAACATAAAAAAGAACTTTTCCAACAGTTTTAAGCCAAAAAATACAAATTTTTCTTTTACCTAAATATTCAATAACCATTACAAAGAACATAAATTAAAAATTCATAAAATTACTGAGAAAAAAAGAGTATAACTCATCTTTTTATTTTTGGATTTCATAATTGTCGTAGTCAAGATGATATTCAAGCGAAATAGTTAAACCTGATGAGAAAAAGTAACCATAAACCAACTTCTTTTATCTTCATTTTCAATCTTATATTTTGTAAAAATAAACTGTAAGTACGAAGTACATGTTTATTATTCGCCATATATTTAAATAATCTATTATTCTTCCTACTTGCCATATATATTGAACAAGCTAACAGTGGAATTGAATTTGGAATTTGGAATTTGAATTAAATATTAAATTAAGGAGAATGATTTCTTCTTCTTACATATGTGTGAAAAACTCTGATAAAAAGTTAAATTGACAATATAACTTAATTAACACAATCAGAAGAAAAAATAAAAACTCGAATTTCATATTAATAATTATACTGATAATATTTTAAAAACCTAAATATTGTTTATTATTCGGTAATCTCTATTATATAAATCAAACTCTTCCACTTTATTAATATTCAACGATTGAACCTGATACACAAATTCTTGAACTTTATTTGAGCACAAGCTTTCTTCTACTTTATAGTTCCTTCTTTCAATAATATATTTGAGTAATGATGAACCAATAACTAAAACATCAATGAAACATTGATTTAAGAAAAACATATTAAAAAAATTAAATATAACTATAAATGTTTGTTCGAATCAAAATTTTTGTAACACTTATGAATAACTAATTGAGAAAAAAAAAACATTAATATGACTCGCACGCATAGCGTGCAAAAAATTCTATAACTAATATGTTGTAGCAAGCATCGCGTGCATATGAGGCTAGCACATATATAAGCAAAAACATATATATACACACACACACACACATAGGGTTGAGTTCTAATGAGAACCCTCTTATGGTGAGAACCGTGAGAACTACTTAAATTGAGCAAAAACTTTATAAAATGAGCAAAAAAAGATTAAAAATGAGCAAAAGTATAAAATGAGTAGAAAACATTAATTGAGCAAAAACGTTGTGAAATGAGCAAAATCTTCGTAAAATAAGGAAAAACAAGTGGTTCTCACCATAAGAGTGGTTATTATATGAACTTAAACCTATGTATATGTGTGTGTGTGTGTATGTGTCGATACATATATATATATACTTTCTTCGTTCCAAAATAAGTGAAACACTTGTCTCAAAAAGCTCTCACATAAATGAGAGAAGTGTTTCACTTATTTTGGAACGGAGGAAGTATATATATATATATATATATATATATATATATATATATATATATATATATATATATATATATATATATATATATATATATATATATATATATATATATATATATATATATATATATAATCTGGGGTCTTTTTAGATTCTTTTCAAATTGTATTCTCAAATCATATATTTGTTATATACTGTTTGCTAATATGTAACTAAAAATATATTAATTAATAATCAAATTTGTACGGTAATAATCCGTACCCAGTTGGACCCCCAAATTAAAGTATGACCCAGACCTAATCTGTTTCCTACCCAAAACTAACCAACACCAAACTCACCCGAAAATGGCCCAGTTGTACCCGAGCTAATTACACCCGACCCATTGACGACCCACCCAATATCAACCTGACCCAATATCAATCCGATCTAATATCAACCCGACTCAATTCCTACTTGACCAAATCCTACCCGACCGAAATAGAACCCGACCCAGGTCCAAACCGACCCAAGGTAACCTGACCCAAAACCATTCCCGATCCAGTCATGATATATTATATTTTTATTATCAATATAAATATATATATATTGAAAAACAAAACAAATAATGAAAAATGAAATAAATGTGTATTTTTTAAGAAAGACCGAAAGAGTACAAAATAATTTCATTCTCATCGGGCCCTCTCTTCCCTCCTGGCTTTGAGGAAGAAATTCCCATCAACCTCAAAATTTCACATGCTGCCAAGAGAGCAAAAAAAACAAAACACAAAGCCCAAAAATCTTCTAAAAATGTCTCAAAAATCCCTGCATCAAACCCAATGCCCAGTCTGCGCTCTCGTCCCCAATCCCCATCAATCACTCTTACCTCATCTGATATCCTCAACATCGCCAGTCAGCTGGGTCTTCACTATGATGGACCCCCAGCATCCCTTCAGAAGCAAATTGAGGCCATTTTGGGCTGACAACAATCAGATTGGATGGCTAATCAATAGCATCATCTACATCTCATCTTCACACTCATCATCATCATGATTATACTATCGTGGAACATACGTGGCCTCGGGGCTAAAGTCAAAAGGAATTCCATTCGCAGTCTAATAAACCATCATAGACCGCAGTTTGTTTTTGTCCAAGAAACCAAAATTGAAGATTTCAATCCAAGAATCATCAATTCGTTTTGGAAGGATTCTCAGGTTCAATGAGCCGCAAGCCCGTTTCATGGCAAATCTGGAGGACTAATCTCCCTTTGGAACTCCGGTTTTTTTCATCTGGCCTCCTCTCACATAGAGAAGCACTAGATTGCAATATCGGGGGAAATCACTTCTATTCAATTCAAATGCAATCTCATCAACGTTTATAATCCTTGTTCAGTGGATGAAAGATTGGTTGTGTGGCAAAGCATCCTTGATTTCCAAAACTCTTCTCAATTGCCATGTCTATTGATGGGCAATTTTAATGAAGTTCTCGAGCCAAGTGAGAGAGGAAGTCAACATGTTTCTACTAACGGATTAAATGATTTCAAAGCTTTTTTGCAGGAACTACATGTTATAGAAATCCCCGCATCGAACGGCAAATTTACATGGTTTCGCGGCCACTCTAAAAGCAAGCTGGATCGCTTGCTTGTAGCCCCTGAATGGCTTATGTCTCATCCAGCCTTGAAGGTCTCACTTCTTAAGAGATCAATTTCAGATCATTGCCCGTTGCTTGTAAATTCAAGGGAGAAAAATTGGGGACCTAGACCATTTAGGTTCCTCAATTGTTGGTTAGTAGATCCGAAATGTCTCAAGATCATACAAGAATCATGGGAATACGCTAATTCAGCTCCTTTGATGGAAAAATTGAAAATTACTAGAAGCAATCTCAAAGCATGGAATGTTACTGACTTCGGCAAAATTGGTGAAAAAATTGCAGAACTCGAGAATACAATTCAAATCTTCGATCAAGCTGCGAATGAAAGAGATCTCAATGATAATGAAGTCTCTCTAAGAAAGTCGGCTCAACTTGAACTGTGGAATTGGTTAAGCGCCAAGAGTCCTATTGGGCTCAGAATTCCAGGGCAAGATGGATTCAGGAGGGAGACAAAAACACCCGATATTTCCATACAATCGCAACTATGAGGAAAAGGAAGAACAATGTTGAGCGAATTTCAGTGAATGGGAATATAATTGAGGATCCTGCAGAAATTAAACTTGAGGCAGTTAATTTCTTCAATAGAATCTTCAAAGAAGATCAGCGAATAAGGCCCACTTTCAATGACCTTGGGTTTAATACTCTAAGCCCAAAACAAGCGCAAGCCATTATTGAGGAATTCACGCATGATGAAATCGACCAAGCCGTAGCCTCTTGTGATGGATCCAAGGCCCCGGGGCCCGATGGATTCAATTTCAAATTCATAAAAAATGCTTGGGAAGTGATTAGGGCTGATATTTATGATATAGTTCGAGAGTTTTGGGAATCATCCAAGCTTCCCCGTGGCTGCAACTCGGCATTCATCACCCTTATTCCGAAACTTGAGAATCCCATCGAATTCAAGGACTTTCGTCCTATAAGCATGGTGGGCTGTGTGTATAAGATTATAGCTAAACTGTTAGCTAGGCGACTCCAAAAAGTCATGAGCTCCCACACTAGTCCGCATCAAACATCTTTCATCAAAGGAAGGCAAATCCTTGATGGAGCATTAATCGCAAGCGAAGTAATAGATTCTTGTAGAAGAAACAAAGTAGAGGCAACAATGTTGAAGCTTGATTTTCAGAAAGCTTTTGACAGTGTATCATGGTCTTATCTTGATTGGGTTTTGGATCAAATGAAATTCCCTCGTCAATGGAAGGAATGGATATGCTCATGTGTGATGTCGGCTTCGGCGTCGATTTTGATAAATGGATCTCCAACTTCAGTCTTCATGCTTCAACGGGGCCTTAGACAAGGCGATCCTTTGTCACCTTTCCTCTTCAACTTGGCGGTTGAACCATTAAACCTACTGTTTCACAAAGCGATTTCAATGAAGCTTTGGGAGGGGATTGAGATATGTAAGAATGGCACCAAAATCTCGCACTTGCAATATGCGGATGACACGATAATGTTTTGCCCCCCGGATTTACAATCCTTGTCGAACATCAAATCCGTGCTCATCCTATTTCAACTCTCTTCGGGCCTACAAGTCAATTTCCATAAAAGCTCTATTATAGGGCTCAATGTGGAAGATTCATGGCTACAGCTTGCTGCAAACTCGCTCTTTTGTCGAATAGGGTCACTACCAATCACTTACCTTGGGCTTCCAATCGGAGGCAACGCATCTAGGCTTGCTCTATGGGAACCAATTCTTGATCGCATGAAGAAAAAACTCTCATCTTGGAAAGGCAATCTTCTCTCTATAGGTGGTCGCGCGACTCTCATCAAGGCCTCATTATCAAGTTTGCCGCTATATTATACGTCAATTTTTCCAATTCCCATGGGAATTATTGATAAAATTAAACAGATCCAACGCCAGTTTTTTTGGAGCAACAACTCCGGAAAGCATCGTCTTGCCCCTGCAGCGTGGCTCCTCCTCGAAGTTCCTAAAAACCTTGGTGGATTGGGTTTTGCAAATCTGCAACATAAGAACCTGGGCCTTTTAGCGAAATGGCTGTGGAGATTCGTTTGTGACCCCCAACCTCTTTTGCGCAACATTATTTATGAGAAATACAAATATGGGCCCTTGTTTTCCATCCGTGATCTTCAAATTCCCAAATCAGGTGGGCCGTGGAGGAGCCTATGTTCAACTATCCTATCTCACCCTCGGTCCAAAGATTCTTCTCACTTCCCCGCATCGGGAAAAAGGATTGGCAATGGCTTGGACTCTTTGTTTTGGCATGATGTATGGTTGGGCAACACTCCCCTCAAATCATTATATCCTAGATTATTCTTGCTAAGCTCCTCTAAAAATGCCACAGTGGCTGCCAACTGCTTTTGGGATGGTTTAGAATGGAATTGGACCCTTTCATGGAACCGATCTTTACGACCGCAAGATGTTATTGAACATCAATCACTGCTCCAACTCTTATCTCAGGTCAATCTCTCCCCTAATGACTCAGATTCTTTTATATGGACGCCGAACAAGAAAGGCTGGTTCTCCGTCAAATCTTTCTGTTATGAGCTGGCAAAATCAAATCTAAACCGCCCTAATCAGGTCATTCGAGGGTTATGGTGTGGTCTAGTTCCTCATAGGATCGAAATATTCACTTGGCTTGCTCTATTGGGGAAGCTCAACACCAAGGATAAGCTTGTCCGTCTTGCTATTGTGGATGCCTCTAATGCTCTTTGTGTCTTATGCAACACCGAACTAGAATCATGCAATCACATGTTCTTCCACTGCTCGACTTCGCGTCAACTTTGGAATTGGTGGCTTTGTACTTGGAACCTCCAATGGTGCTTCCCATTTTCAATCCGAGAAGCTTTTGATCAATGGACACCACCGTTGAGTGGTGTGTTCTTTAAAAAAATCTGGGCCAGTTTTCTTCATCATACTATGGACTCGTGGAAGGAGCGCAATTGTAGGTGCTTCGAAAACACTTCGTGCTCTATCAACCAACTTCAAGACCTTGTTCTTTTGCGTCTATGTTGGTGGATCAAGGGCTGGGGAGTTCCTTTCCCTTATGGGCCCAATGAAGTTGTAAGGCACCCTCAATGCCTTAACTGGAATTCATCCTCACCAAGCTTACCTTCAATGCAGTGTCTTCGGCCGCCGAGGCCTTGGTCTCCCCCTGCAGCTTCTTCCTTCAAATGGAATGTGGATGCCTCTTTGAAGATTAGTGAAGCCAAGTCTGCAATTGGCGGTGTCCTTAGAGACCATAATGGGAAATTCATATGCCTCTTCTCAAGTCCAATTCCCTTTGTGGAAATAAACCACGCTGAAATTCTCGCCATTCATAGAGCTCTCAAAATCTCATCATCTACTGCTAGTCATGCTCAATTCAAGCTTGTGGTGGAATCGGACTCCCTCAACGCTGTTAAATGGTGCCATGGGGACAACAGTGCCCCTTGGAACCTAAGTTTCATCATCAACTTCATTCAGAACTGCATGGGAAGAGGACTAGGGGTTGAAATTTCTTACAAAAGTCGCGAGTCAAATATCGTGGCAGATTCGCTTGCAAAGCAAGGCCTCACTCGCATGGATGAATTTATAGCATGGTTGTAACTCTATCTCCTTGGTCTTGATTCTAGTTTATGGTTGCGGATGTAAATAGAGTTGAAAGTGTATCCCTTGCTATGGTAGGTTGCTAGCAGGTTGACTTTGTAATCACTATTTCAAAGTACTGAATAAACGCAAATTATCAAAAAAAAAAAAATAGCAGTTTATTATGATTTTTATTATGTTAATAATTAATTTGGTTTGCTATTATTGTTTAGGTACTCTTGGAGTCTTGGAGTCTTCGTCATTTTTTATGTTAACAAATGACAAATCTTGGGTACTCTTGGAGACTTAGAATCTTGGAGTCTTGGTCATTTTGTATTTTAGTTACTACTTAGTACTTTCTACTTACTAGACATTATTATAGTTAATACTTAATAGTTATGTTATGATAACCTTGCAAAGTGTTGAACTTATAAATTCGAGAATCGGAAATTAAGGATCCTAGAAAAAGACAAGTGTTTTGTCTTGGGCATACACATCACAATTGTCATGGATTTCAAGGTTATTGCGATCAGTTTTTTGGCTATCCTTCTGATTGTTCAATCAGGTAACTTTTTTTTTCCTGGTCGTGTTTCAAGTGTAGTTTGCCTTGCCATACCTCCAACAACTACATATAACAACTTATTCATAGAAAATTTTTATAACATTTCAAAATGTAGTAAAATTTTATTGGCGATTTAGTGACAATCAACTTTTCCTCTTTAAAGATTATTAAATGAAATTATCCTTTTTCATTCGTAGATAATCACTTGTTACGTGATTTAAATAAATATAATAAAGATGTTATATAAACATGATCTCAATATAACTGCATGACTGATGAAGTTCCCATTATTATAGTAATTATTAGCAACTTCCTCCAATTTTTTTATTAGTATTATCTAGTGACGTTGTCTTATGAATAATAAAATTCATTCTGTTATTTTTTTGGCGGGTACTTATAGTAAACTCAAATGGGCCAAGCGACCAGATTAATCACTTCATCATGACCTTGTCATGGCCAACTAATTTTTGCCGCACAACCAGATGCACTAGGCCATCAGGTGTGGCTTTGCCTAGAATTTTTACAATACATGGTTTGTGGCCGCAAAAGGCACTCTTACCAGGGGAAAGAAGACTACCTTGGTCCACATCGCTCGTTGATTGTAATCCTTCCTCAAATTTGGACCCAAATACTATCGCATCTCGTTTGCCTGCTCTAAGGCAATATTGGCCTAGTCTTACCAATATGGACCAAAAATTATACTTCTTTTTCTGGCAACATGAGTGGAAAAGGCACGGCACTTGTGCCGAACCCATGTTCAATCAAGATTACTATTTTGCGCGCGCAGTTGAGCTCATTTCTGGACTTGATATCCTACGTATGCTGGCAGATGAAGGTAATTTTTTAAGTATATTATTTAGTACGTCCAAATGTATGCGATACCTAACATACGTATTTTCATGTGATCATATATTAATGTTTGAAATATGAGTGTCATGAGACATTTTCCGAATTTCACTTGAAATGTGTCCTACCGGCCAATTTTCCAATTTACATCCAAATTTGTGAAAATTAAATACCTAAAGTATTCCCATACTTTACTATGCTGTTAGGTGGTAGATCAACTAATAGTAGTTTACCATAAACGATCTTGTGATCAGCAAATATCACTCTTAATGGCTGAACATGAGTTTTCATTGGTCTTAATCAGTAATAAATTATTTAGAATTACTAAATGCATTTGCATGTATGAAAATCAATGGAAAAAAGAATGTACTCCATGTTTTTAGTTTGTAAAAACCAACCATTTGCGAAAATCAACCAGGAAGGAGATAACAGTTTACATTTGCATCTATGAATCAATGAAAAAAAAGGAGTATAGTTTAGTTTTTATGAGTAGAAGTTTTATAACTAAAATCAGTATTGATCAATATATTCAGTTTCAATACATGATGAATAGTTTCAATCAGGTAAAAATTCTTTTTAAGTATATACTTCCTCTGTTTCAAAATAGTTGCACCACTTGCTTTTTCACGTTTGCCGAGACACTTTTTTGATCGTTAATATCTCTAATTGTGTCTAAGTAAAAATTATAAAAATTTGATATTTGAAATCCTGGTATTGAGACGATTTTAACAAGATCCGACTTGACTATGTTTTTTCTTATATAATGATGAGAAAATGCTTGTCAAAGTTGGTTGATAAATAGTGACCAAATGAAAAATGGTGCAACTATTTTAAAACGGAGGAAGTATTAAAAGTCGTATCAATTTGATAAAAAAGTGTGAAAAGAAGATGGCTATGGTATGAACTAAAAAAAAGTAATAGCAAAGCTATAAAAGGTCCAATTGACTTATTTTAGCACATAACGCGTCATATATCATATGATTGATTTTTGACTAAATATGTTGATATATTGTTTTTCAGAAATTAGGCCGGGAGCTCCACATTTAACCGCAAGAGATGTAAGAGCCGCTTTCAGTGGGAAAGATAACATAAAAGAACCATTCATTCATTGTGATCCAACTAGAAGTTTTCTAGTGGAGCTCTATTTTTGTCTGAGTCCAAACACCAGAGATTATATCGATTGCAAAACCATTTATGGAAGGGATAATGACTGTGCCCAAATGTTTGGCTTCGTTTAATCAACAAGTCGAAAAAACAATTCCCAGTCTTCTAGAAATATAGATATCTATGCCATGGAAACTTTTATAAGGATTACAATCTCAATGTAACCTTCAAAATAATAAGTGATCTTCCCTAGATCATTTTAAATAGTGATAATAGATGTTTGCAATCTTTAATAATGTACTTCACTTTAACCAATTAGGTTATAGTTATTGCTTGATCAATATCATATATGGTATTATTATATCAATAGAAATCTAGTAGTAGGAGATATGATTAAAGTTAATAGGAAAAATTTACATGAATAATCCCAATTTTCACCTATTTTCTCAAAATAATCCCAAGTTAGGATTAACTTTGGATTATTCCAAAGATAATCCTAACTTTTGAGGGGATCTTCACAAAATAGATCAAACTATCACTTTTCTTGCCTACACTAATCCGTTTTAGGTCTATAATATATAGAAAATTAATAGTTCAGATAATTTTGAGAAGGTAGCCCTAAAGTTGAGATTATTCTATAATAATCCAAAGTTGGGATTATTTTTAGAAGATTGGCGAAAGTTGAGATTATTCCTGTAAATTTTTCCAAGTTAATAAGATAGAATTAGGAGATATAATTTATGAGAAGAGTTTGTATGAGAAGGAAAATTGAGTCAAAAAAAAAAGAAAAAAGAACCTTTACAAAAGTTGGTGATGAGTGAAATTGAAATAAAGAGAAAACAAAAACCTCCTTGAGAGTGAGAGGGGAGATTGAACTAAAAACCTTTACAAGAGTTTGTGATGTGAGATACATAACTAAACACACCACCTTCGAGAATTCGTATGATATGCAGGAAAATTCTGATTTTTAAGACAATCATTGTCTGGTTGGGAGTTTGGACAGTGATTGTGTGAAAGATGGCAATGTCCTGACTCCTGATGATGAGGACTATATTGATCATGAGAAAGTATGGGCGCATACCCGGTATGGGCCAACAGTGTCCATACCGGGGTATGCAAGTAATTTTGCCAGAAAAAGACAAAAAAAAGTTGACTTCATGGCAATTTAGACAACTCTGATCATGTAGGAGAGAAATTAGATCAACTATTATATGAATCAGATCAACTATAATGTGAATCAGATCAACTATAATGTGAATCAGATCATATGTAAATTTTATATAATGGCAATTTAAACGACTCTGATCATGCAGGAGAGAAATCAGATCAACTATTATATGAATCAGATCAACTATAATGTGAATCAGATCATGCATGTATGCATGTATGTAAGTAAAAAACAAAAAAAAAAACAGAAAAAGTTGCATTTATTTACAACTTTGCCACGGTATGGACACTGTTGGTCCATACCGGGTATGCGCCTATCACAGCTCTATTGATCATGATCAAATAGGAGATGAATGTTACTGCGATGAGAAGGATGAATAACATGATATGATGATATGAAAATGATAATTTTTTTTAATATTGTTTTATCTTTTTTATCTTTGTTATTTACTCCCTCCGTCCCTAAATAGAAAAATGGGCACTCTATTTAGGGACGGAGGGAGTATTTTCGAAGCAAGAAGTGTGATATGATATTCAATCTGTAAGGAATAAAGTGGCATAATTATATAATGAAGATCAATTGGCTGGACAATGTGTGCGGTGTCAAGGCCATCGTTTGCATCCATTTTTTTACTATTGAAAAAATGGAAATTGTCAATGGTAGACTTCTATTCTTGAGAATTTCCAATGGTAGATTCAACTTTTTTCTTCCCATTGTTAGGCCTCAGTTTTCCTAATTTACCCAAATGTAGCATTAATTAGGCATAAACGTTAATTTCATGTTTAGTTTTAATGCTTCTATTAAGTTTGCCTAAAACTTAAAAACCATGATTTATTAGTTCTAGACTTTTAGTTGACTAACAAAATTTTTTTCCTCCAATTCTAATTTCACTTTCCCTCCAACCTAACCTCCTCTTCTCATTATGGAATGCGTTGTCTTGTGATTGTCACTCACCTTATTCTTTTTTTCTAAAAAAAAATTAGGATTAATTGATTCTAATAATGCAACCTTTTTACCATTCGCAAGTAATAAGCTAACATTTTGATTATTTCTTAATAATCCAACCTTTATACCTAATTTCATGGAGTAAGTCAAGATGACCTATAACCTGAAGATGAGGTAATATTTAATTTAAAAAAAAAAATTTCCCTTCTTGACTATAACCACCACCTTTGACCACCATGAACTACCTCACCACCAACAAACCCCATCTAGCCACCCACCCCATCCAGGCATCCACCCCTTCCACGGCCAAACCTCCCCCACCCACACACTCACCCAGAACCAATGTGCCACCACCAAACCCCACCCAAACACTCACCAAAAACCACCCCACCCAAAATCACCACCCAAACGTCATTCACCCAAAACCATCCCACAACCACAAAACCACACCTCCTACCCAAACCACCCCACGGAAATCCCACCCAGCCCACCGCCCACCCAACACCACGAAAACCCACCTCACTCGACCAGCCCCACCATGAAACCACCATAAATCCCAAAAAGATACCACCACAAAACCCTAATTTGAGGAGAGAGAATCGAAGAAGAGAGGAGATAGGTGGTTTTTGTGAGGTTAGATCATGATTAATTTGAGGAGAGAGAATCGGAGAAGAGAGGAGAGAGATTAGAGGAATCGTCTTCGTCGATGAGGAGATCGGCGGGGTCGAAGCAGAATGGTTTATACGTGCGCCACCTCCCCCCGCCTGTTCCGCTCATCTTTCTTTGCCTTCACTTTTGCTTTATCGAAGTGATGTCGGTCTTTGTTTGAAGACTCGTGGAGGGGTGTTGAGGGTTGTGGTGGTTTGTCTTGGCCGAGGAGGAGGCGAAGGTTGTGGTGGGAGTTATGCAACGAGGGAGAAGGTGTTGGGACCGGGTGAAGACTCGTGATCATAGTTACGGAGGAGGGAGGAAGAGGGAGATAATGGATGGAGGGGAGGTGAAGAAGAAGGATGAAGCTAGGAAAAGGAGAGAAGGGGGGAAGATGTGGTGATTTCGGGTTAGGGGACTAAGGGGGGGTTTTCGGTGGGTAGGGCGTAGGGGGTGTGGGAGGGGGAGAGTTTAGTGTGCTTGGTGGAGGGGGAGAGGGAAGAGAGAAAAAAAGAATTTTGTTTTTTTAAAGAACAAAAAGTAGAATCCAACCAATGAAATTGTGACAAGTGTTCCGGGCAACCTGTTTATTAGGTTGCATCCGGTTTTTACCCATTTGAAGAATTTTTTGTTAAAAGTTGCATTATATAGGAATAATGAAAAGGCTAGCGTATTCGTTGCGAATGGCTAAAAGGTTGCATTATTAAAATCAAAAAATCCAAAAAAATATCATGGCAAATTCATCTTCTCACTAGTGGAAAAAACCTTATATGACACACAAAAATAGATTCGGTTCTCCAAAAACCGAATCAGTAAATCCGCAATTTCTTTGGTGCAATTTTTTGGGCTAATAATCTGATGCGGTTTGCAAGAGAACCGCATCAGTTTTATAACCTGATGCGGTTCTCTTGCAAACCGCATCAGATTATCAGCCCAAAAAATTACAAGGCCTAGTCTCTCGTGGCCCAATCCCTCATGGTCCAATTTCCCGTCCCCCTAATAATTCATTAACCCTGGCCCAATCCTCATGGCTAATTTTCCGTCCCCCTAATAATACACAAGCCCCTCCCTAAAATTTATTTACCCTAAAATTTCCCAAAACTCTCACCCTCCTCCCTCCTAATAAATCGCGACGAACAACGCATCGCGACGAACCTCCTCCCTCCTTTCTCCTCCCAACGACGAACAAGGCTTCGCCTGAAACACGCACCACCAACGACGAACAACGATGAAAAACGACGACCAACGCATCGTTCTTCTCTGCCGCTTCGAAAATTTCGCCCAACCATATCTGAAGTTCTCTTCGAAGATTGCGCTCAGATCTGAATTCACTCTTCTTCGCCACTTTGAAAATTGTGCTCAGATCTGAATTCACTCTTCGCCGCTTCGAAAATTGCGCTCAACCATGAACTCCCTCATCTCCGCCCTCTTCGACCTAGCATTCGTTGTTGTGGTTTTTTTTCATTTTTTTTTCTAATTCCTGCCTTTTTGTAATACTCGTATATTTCCAGTTCAATTTCTTTAATTTTTGTTTCGATTAGTTGGTGTTGTTATTTGTAATTATTTTTGCATTTTGTTTGTATTTTATTGTTTTTTTTGTAATTATAATGTAATTTAGCTTTCATTTTCTATTAATTTTTGGTTTGGAGATTTTGTAAATCCCTCTTACCTAATTTGTAGTTTTGTTATTTACTGTTACTAATTGAATTTGCTATTAAGTCTGGTTGATTTTGGCTCCCATTCATTTAGTTTTTTAGTTTCGATTTAGAAAAAGAAGAAGTTGAAGGGGAAATGGGTGATGTGGGGAAAAAGGTGGAGGATCATGGGAATCAAATAAGGCGGCAAATTCCACCAGGTTATGTGGGTGGACTTTTTTTTTTACCTAAATTTCAAGAAGCTGCTGCGGTCTTGAGGAAAAAACCGCATCAGATTATCACCTAAACTGATGCGGTTTTCCCTAGGAACCGCATCAGTAAATCGTTTTCTAATGTGGTTTTGGACCGCATCAGAAAATGTTAGTGAGCTGCTGCGAACCCACCTGATGCGGACCAAAACCGCATCAGAAAGGCCAGTTTTGACCGCATCAGGTGGGGTTTTTTCCACTAGTGTCTTACTTCATTACTGTGTAATTTTTTTCCCTTTGTGTATGCATTATATATTTCAGAAGTCAAAGAATAGTGAATCTTTCACTTTGTTAGAAAAGCACATGGATAGTATGCATACTACTAACAGTATACAATATACAATATACCAAGATATGTCACGATTCATCGTAAAGATTAATATTGACTTACTCTTTGACCTAAATAAATCATGGTTAGTTGGAGTTAGACAAAACTTAACAGAATTTTTTAAATTAAACATGAAATTAACGTTTAAGCCTCATTAATACAACATTTGGGTGAATTAGGAAAATTGAGGCCTAGCAATGTGAAGAGAAAAAAGTTGAATCTACCATTGGGAATTCTCAAGAATAAGAGCCTATCAGTAGGAATTTCCCTTGAAAAAAAGAGAAGTTAATTTATATTGGAGATTTGACAGGTTTGAAAAAAAAAAGCATTTCCAGTGAATTAATATACGTGACAAGAGATTCGAAAAGAATGGCGTCCCTCGTATCAAATACTTGACGAGTTCGAAAAGAAATGACGTTCTCGTTCGATTGATATATGTACCAAGAGCTAAAAAAGAATGGCATCCCTCGAAGAGAAACTTAACAGATTCGAAAAGAATGATGTTCTTGTTTGACTAGTGATTGATGGATTCGAAAAAATTAACGTTTTCATCATCAAGAAAAAGAAAAAAAGTTTAATTTTAGTACAAATATGTCACTAAAAAGTCAGAGGGGACCACTACTTTTTTGTTTCATCACTTAAATTACCTTACTTTATTGTGGTCCCAACTTTCTCTCTCTATAGTCCTTGGTATTCCCCACTTTCTCTATGATTCACTTATTGAGAAACGGATGAAGTATTTGTTATATAATTTTAGCTAAATATATTAATGATCACATATTTACTGTAATAATCCTAAAAATGTAAAAAGGAATTGTGAGACAACAGAGTATTTCCTTACAAAATTTAACGCAATTTATATTAATAAATAGTATGTTTGAATATGAACATAAAATGAATTACAAAACAATAAGTGATTGTCATTAGGATTAGTGGTTGTTTGGTATATAGGAAATCATGTAGGCAATAGAAATTCCCACGATAAGTGATAACTGATAACAGGGTAATGCAAATGGAATTAGTGGTTGTTTAGTATATAGGAAATCATATAGGCAATATAAATTCCATGATTTTCTAATTTGGGTAGTTGTTTAGTGACAATAAGTGAGGAAAATGAGGTCAATGAAAATTCCTTGGGAAATTGAAATTCCCACAAAACATGGGAATCATTCATCCACCCTACCCTTGATCATATAAAATTCTCACATCAGTTCATGGGAAGTCCAAATTCCTTGATGTCAACCAAACATATTATGGCCATTTTCTAGAAATTAAATAAGGGAAATAACTTCCTAGGAATTGGAAATTCCTATGGGAATTAAATTCTCATGTATACCAACACAACCATTAAGAAATAGAATAAGTACATATAGATGTGGGCATGGGCCGGCCCGGCCCGAACCCGCTCGAGGCCAGACCCGTTGTCCGCTCCATGGGTCGCGGGCTTGCCACGGTCAAGAAATTTTAATTCATGACCGGCCCACGAGCCTGCCTATATGGCCTATGGGGCGGCTCGCAGGCCGAACGCCCATTCTTATTATTTTTTAGTCTAAAACTACCAAGAATCCAAAAAAATAACATGAAACACGGGACAATCCCGTAGGAGGCACGAGCCCGGCCCGCAAGCCGGTGGGCCTGGGCCGGGCCGTGTATAAAATTAGAAAATTTCAGGCTCAGCCCGGCACAACCCGCCACTCATGGGCTCGGGCCCGGCTTGGCGCGCCATTTCCCCAAGCCCGATGGCGAGCCCGTGAACAGTCCCGACCTATGCCCAGGTCTAAGTACATATCACTAGCCACTAGGACCTATTCGGACAAATGGAACTATACAACTTAACACTTTGTATAACCTCTTCCAATGTTTATTTTTAATAGCTTAACTTAGGCTTTATAAACAAAAAAGTAAAAAAAAAAAAAAATAAGGTAGTCATTTGTTGAACATATATTTAGTTTCAGCTTATTCCATACTCCCTTTGTATCTTTTTGTTCTACCTATTTGGAATCTTGACACTATTCACAAGTAGAGAATTTTTTTTTACTAATATATAATGATAAATATTTAAGGTTAAAGAATCGCATTGACAAATGTGCACATCTAAGTAGGAAGAACAAAAAAAATACAGAGGGAGTACATAATAAATTTGTACACATATTTTGCTATGCATTACGAAACTAGGATATCCATCACATGACACCTCTCTCATTCTAACCATGAGTGAGAAATAAGATTGTGAACACAATCTTTACATTTGGGCCTTAACCATGATTGGAACAAAGATTGTAGGGTGATTGGAAGAAAAAATGGGATGGGAGAATGAAACCATGATCGGGCGTTGGTGTGAGGCCCACTGCCAGATCTGGCGAATTCAATTTTTTTATTATTATTTCCCTCCAGTCAAAACACTGCGTTTTGGCTTGCGGAAAATAAGAAAAAATACCGACTGACACGCTGCAGCTGACAGCTGACACATAAGTCAGCGCCAGTTGCAACGTGTCGTTTGTCACACGTCAACACACTTGTCACGCCATGATTGGTTATTAAAATATAACCGATGTATATTTTGCAACGGTTATATTTTAGAAGTACAAAGAAAAAAAATCGACGACTCTATTTTTCCGAGATCTATAAATTTAGACACATTTTGCTATATTCACTTAATTTTCTCCATCATCACTAAATTCTTCTATTTTATTTTCATTACTCTTATTCCATTATTTCTCTTTGTTTATAAATTCTTATAATTATGGATTCTAATAATCCTAATTATATAAGAAATCAAATCAAAATTGCTCAAAAAACCAAATGCCTAGACAACAAAATCGCTCAAATACCTCTCAAAATCACTCAAATTATCTCCAACTCTCTCAAATTATTACAAATCAAAGGGGTGAAAATTCTCAAAATTATTCTCCTCAATATGATAATTTTTACCATGAATCTGCATCTCAAAATGTCAACCTTTCATATAGTCAATCTGATTCTAATTATAGATTTTCTCAATACAAAGAATATTCATCTCCAAACAATGTGGTCGATGGTGATGATGATTGTGGTCAAGACCAAGAAGGTGACAATTCTGATGATTATGAAGAGTTTGTTCAGCCAACTCAATCCTTTTCACAATTACTATCACCTTCTCTCTCTCAGCCACCACCTCCATCACAACCACCACCCACTCAATCACAAAACCCACTTATTGTAGAATTATGTCTATTAATTTTAGCCTTAATTATCAACATCTATATGTCTTTGAATTGATAATAAACGCTACTTGTGTCTTAAATTAATTATTAGGTCGCTAATTATGTATTTATGTATGCATGTAAGATAGCGGTAGCTAATTTTATACTCCCTCCGTCCCATATTATAGTGCCTCTTTCCTTATAAGGTGTCCCAAAATATAATGCTTGTTTCTACTTAAATACAACATTTATGCCTAAAATACCCTCATTGTTAATTTTTATTTTCCATTATGTCCTCAGTTATTCCACATAAACTCAGCCATACATTAATGCATTTGGAATCTTTTGACTCTTTTACCAAAAAAAATCACCCGTTCACACCCAGCTAAACCAACCCATACCCCCCACTTCATTTACCACATTTACTGTTACTTTCTCTCTCCTCTCTTCATTCTCTCTGTTCACACACCCAAATCACCCCCAAATTCTCTCTGTTCATATAGAAACCCTAGATTTTTTTTCGATTTATCTCTCTAGAAATGCATGAATATCTTCAATTTTGCTCTAGTTTATGGTGCGGCATTTCTTCAATTCTTGTTCAGATCTTACTCAAGCAAATTAATATGGGTAAGATTTGAAGAACTCTCAACTTTTCGGTGTCAAAGTTTGTTGGTGCGATATTTCTTCAATTCTTTTCGATGTCAAAGATTTGAAGAACTCTCAACCAAATTCTTGTTCGGATCTTACTCAAGCAGTGGATGGTTAAAGGTGTTTAAGTTTTTTTTTTTTTTTGTTTCTCTCTTTTTTTTTCCTTTCCAATTTGGTGGATGAAATGACTAGGGAGTATTGGTTCTGTATCTTAGAGGGAAAAACTAAATTCTTTTGCTGCCTTGTTTTTGGATTAAGAGAGTAATCCATATACTCTCAATTCTTGTAATCCCATTGGTTGCAAAAAAAATGAAGCAATATCATTGGTCAGTTTATGTTTATTTGGATTCATGCACAGTGTTAAACATATTTCAGCTAAGAAAAAGAAGAAAAACTCTTCAAATTCTCCGTTGAAGCTGTACATCAGACTTCTGTTTTTTTTTTTTTTAACAAATTCATTAATACAGTTGCTATTAACTTCCCAATGTAAAAATTCCATTACTATAGATTCTACTCATCTTAATAACCGTGCAAAAACGGAATCAGGCACTATAATATGGGACGGAGGGAGTATTCAATTTATTATTAAAAACGGTAATTATGTATGCTAGTTAACTAAGAAAAGCTAATTATGTAGATAATTAATTATTAAAATGATAATTATAATTTTATTATTAATTCACTGAATTAATATTTTTTATCAATTATTAATGAATATTTCATATTATTAAGAAGTAAATAATAAAAATATTGTATAATTGTTGTTGGATGATGAGAGAGAAAAAGTAGTTGGGTGGGGTCAAAAAGTAAGAGAGAGAGGAAAAAGTTGTTGGAATGATTTTTTATTGTTCATAGTTAAGATGATAGTTGGGAAAGATTGTGGGGTGATATTTTCTAGAGAGAGAAAATGAGAGAGTGTGTGGGATGATCTTTTTTTAAGATTATGAAGGAGGATGGTCTTTTTCTTAAAGATTATGAAGGAGGATGATCGTTTTTTTAAGATTATGAAGGATGATGCTCTTACAATATTAATATATTGTAACATAGGTGTTAAATTTACAATAAGACTTGAATGATTTCAAAGACGTATCCATTTAAGCATCCACTTTTAGTGATTCTTTTTCCCAACAAAAGATACATAAGGCTTTGTTCTGTTCAACTTATTTTAACTTATTTTAGAAAATATAAGTTCAGATAAGATAAGATAAGTTCAAATAAGATAAGGTGAAACAAGATAAGATAAGATAAGATAAGTTCAGATAAGATTAGATAAGGTAAAATAAGTTGATCTGAATAAAACGGACTAACTATGTTAGACAACACAATAAACTAGAATATAAGTTCAAGATAAGATAAGATAAGTTCAGTTCAGGTAAGATAAGATAAGATAAGTTTAGATAGAATAAGATAAGTTCAGATAAGATAAGATCAGATTAGATAAGATTTGATAATTTCAGATAAGTCAAAATAAGTTGAATCAAACGGAACATAAATGGTTTTTGTTTCAAGCCTTTAAAATATTCATTTATTCTTGTAGAACTTTAATCTCATAATTTACAATAACTCATGAGGCATGGCCTAAGCCAATAACTAGTTAAATTTACTAAAAATAATAGTAATTTGCATCTAAGAATTTGTTAGCAATTTGGAGGAAAATTGAGTGATTCATTGTTTTCCAGTTTTAATACAACCTCAGGGAAGGGATTAGGGATAGATGAAAATAAATGAAGGAATTTCTTTTTCCTCTGAAAAAGTCAGATTTCGTCAAGATTGAAAAGATTTGGGAGGAAATTACAAAAATGTTTTGACACACTCATTTCATTCCTTTGTTTTCTATCTCCTTCCCTCCGGTACTTTTACCCCTATAATTGTTATCCAATCAAAATGTAAGATATAAATAACACCTTTTAGAGAGCGCAATTAAACAAGAAATGAAGAAACAAACCAAGCCCAAACAGAAAAGCCAAAGAAAGGGGGAAACTGAAATCACTTGGAGCTCGGTAGTAGGATACTGTTATAAGACATATCACATTTGCATTTTACCCTATTTGGGTTGCCTCATTCCAAACAATTACTCAGTAAAGACCCCATTTGCATTACTTGCACCCCGAACTTGGAATTCCCTAGAGCAAAATGTCAAGATCCCACGACGGAGAATTCCAACCCAAAACCCAACAACAACAACAACAACAACAAGCAATAAACAATAATGTCATAGTTGTTGAGAGTACACTGGAATGCCAAATTCCACTGTTTACCAAAGTGAATGTCCTGACATGCATTTAATGCATGTTAGGAAAAAATTTCTTCCCCGCACAGAAAACGTTAAATTTGCAATTGTACACAGTAGAAATTTTGCTTATAAATGCCGTCGATGTAAGAATCAGTTTTACACAATACGAATTCAATACACTCTCTGATATATTTCTATCCATAGCTTCTCTCTCTACATTTTCTCACAACACGTTATCAGCACGAGTTTGCTACCGAACAAAAAATAAAGGTAAACATCCATTCAGTTTCAAGTTCTAAATTCTTTTTCTCCAAGCCCAAACCTTTACTATCCAAACATGGATCAACAAAGTAACGGGATTAACATTGTTTTACACAATGTCTCTGTCTCGGGTATTTACTTTTGGATAGAGCGAAACAATGTGCCATTCACTACCAACCCGAGCGGGAACCGTGAGACGGCCCGACCCAAGAACATTAACGACAGTACAAATACCCATACCAGAGAAAACCCACAAACCCCTGTTCCCAACACCAATAATAACCCTCCTATACAACCAACTGAAAATCAACCTCCACCAAGTAATAAAAGAGATAGGGATGAACAGGATGGGACTAGTAGTAAACGTCACCATGCCACTAACCCAGAAAATAAATAATTTGATAATAAAGCCACCTTCATGGAGGGCAATGACATTTATTTTATGTTATTTCTTTTGCTCTTGAACCGCCTATATGGACGCGGGTTAATTTTTTTGAACTTACCGCCTATATGGACGGCCTAGTTTAGTGATAAAATTATTGTCTCTTATATGTGCAATAATGTTATATGTATGCAGGGAACAAGCATTCAGAACACTATTATATATTACTGTCTCTAATCTTCTATTTCTTTTTTTTGCATTTGTAGTTACATATATTATATTGTCATTTTACCAACATGCTCTAATATCTATTTGCCAATCTTAAAATTTTATTGCATTGTATATTTTTAACTGTAGATGAACTGCACATTTAGGGATAACCCTCTATAAAAGCGGATTACCCGCCCCATTTTCACCACACATCTCTTATCTTCTTCCAATTTTTGTCTCTAAACTCAAAAAAAAAATTTCTTCTTCCTCAACCTTCCGACCACCATGTTCCACGCCGACGACAACCGTCCTCCACCTTCCTCTTCTTCATTTGAGGAGGATTTTAGGATGATACGGCTATACTTATTCCTTATAGCCGGTTTCTTTTTCCTTCTTATGGCATTCATGATCTATCTCCTCATACACAAATAGGAGACAATTTTTTTTTCATCTCCCTCGTTGTATTTTTTCAATTTTTGGCATCTTTTTTTTTTTGTGTCTTTTAAGTGCATTTTTAGGAAGTTTTTTTTGTTTCTCTCACTCATTGTATTTTTTTCCATTTCTGGCATTTTTTTTTGTTTCGTTATATTGTACGCTATTTTCGTATTTTTTTTCCTTTTGTTTGTACTGTTTATGTATCATTATAATGATATAAAACGGGGGGAGATAATATATATGATTTATTATCATTTACTAATTTTAAATATTTACATGATTGTAGTAAAATTGGGAGATCTAGTTAAAAGATAATTTAACATACTAGATCTATCTGGGCAAAAGTTTTTAGAATGGACAGTGGACGCCCAAATGAATTTAAAGGCCCAAGGACTGGAACATACAATTAAGGGTGTGACAACCCAACAAGGTGATGCAACTACATTAGTTAAAAAGGCGACTGAACAAGAAAATGCAAAAGCCTTAGTCCTTCTCAGGCATCATTTACATGAAAGTTTAAAAAACTGAATATCTCCTTGTGGAGGATCCCAAAGAACTATGGGATAGCCTGAGTGAAAGATATGGGCATCACAAAAATGTGCTCCTCCCCAAGGCACAATTTGACTGGCTCAATTTGAGATTCCATGACTTTAAAGCAGTCAGTGATTACAATTCAACGTTGTTTAGAATTGTATCATTGTTGAAATATTGTGATCATCCCATCACGAAGAAGCGGATGATAGAAAAAACGCTCTCCACTTTCCACGCCTCTAATATAATATTGGCAGAACAATACAGGGTTCGAAGCTTTCAAAAAATACTCGGAGCTAATATCAGTACTACTTGTGACTGAACAAAATAATGATCTTCTACTGAAGAATCATAATCTTAGACCTACGGGGTCTTCAGCCACACATGAAATAAATGCAATAGAAAGCTCTAATCCACCTGAAGCAAATGCTATACATAGAGGTGGACGCGGTAATTACAACAGTCGTGGGAGAGGAGTGGTAATTACCGTGGCAGAGGGCATGGACGTGGCAGAGGGCGTGGACGTGGCAGAGGTCGATTTTCCCCAAGAAATAACAATTTTAAAATTCTGACAAAAATTGGGGACAATCATCAGGAAATCAGAGGCAGTCGTCCTATAAAGGAAATGACACTTGCCACAGATGTGGCATGACTGGGCATTAGGGCCGCACATGTCGTACTGCTAAACATTTGGTAGACCTATACCAGGCTTCAATAAAGAACAAAGGGAAAAATGTTGAAGCAAATTTTGTTAATGAAGCTAATACATCCATGCCCGACCTTGATGTTTTGAATTTTTTTATGGATAATCTTGAAGCCGAAAACAACTTTGCAGTGCATTAATATGCTTAGTTTATTTTAATTACTTCGATAATCATTTTCATGTATTCCCTCTTTTGATTATTAATAAAATATGCATTTTCTTATACTGATCTTCATATTTATTATTTATGAAGATATGTATTTGCCAGAAGTTGGATCCAAAGAACAATGTCTCCTCGACAGTGGGACAGCACACACCATATTGAAAAATAAAGAGTATTTTTCAAAACTTACAACATTCCAGGCAAATGTTAGCACAATATCTGGGACAGCTAAGTTAATTGAAGGCTCTGGGAAAGCCTGTATTATATTTCCAAATGGGACAAAATTGATAATCAATGACGCATTATATTCAAGTAAATCTCGAAGAAACCTTATAAGTTTCAAAGATATACGTCAGAATGGTTACCATTTGGAAACCATGACTGTGAATCAAGAGGAATTTATATGCCTCACGGCAGAAAAATGCGGCAAGAAATACATCTATGAAAAGGCTGACAATTTCCTCGGGACTATATCGCATAGATATACGTCCAATTGAAATTAATATGATATCTAACCGAGGTTAGATAATAGAGAATTATTTACTCTATGGCATGACCTATTTGGCCATCCCGGCACGGAGAATGATGCATAGAATCATTGAAAATTCAATTGGACACTCTATAAAGAATGTCAAAATTCCTCGGTCAAATGAATTATCATGCTCTGCATGCTCACTTGGCAAATTGATAATAAGACCATCTGTAAATAAGATTGCCACGGAATCTCCAATGTTTTTAGAAAGAATACAGGGAGATATTTGTGGGCCTATTCACTCCGCATGCGGACCATTCCGCTATTTCATGGTATTAATTGATGCATCTACTCGATGGTCACATGTGAGCCTTTTGTCAAGTAGAAATGTTGCATTTGCAAAACTTCTGGCTCAAATAATTCGATTAAGAACTCAATTCCCAGATCATACAATAAAGAGGATAAGATTAGACAATGCTGGGGAATTTACATCCCAAACTTTTAATGATTATTGCACGTCTATTGGGATTGTTGTAGAGCACCCTGTGCCTCATGTACATACACAAAATGGTCTTGCTGAATCATTAATCAAGAGACTGCAATTAATTATAAGACCATTAATAATGAGATCAAAATTGCCCTCTTCTGCTTGGGGTCATGCTATATTACATGCAGCAGCATTAATAAGATTAAGGCCGACAGCCTATTATAAATTCTCACCGTTACAATTAGTATCAGGTCGAGAACCGAATGCCTCACATTTGAAAATTTTTGGGTGCGCTGTACATGTACCTATTGCTCCTCCCCAACGTACTAAAATGGGTCCACAAAGAAGGATGGGAATATATGTTGGATTTGAAACTCCATCAATTATCAAATATTTAGAGCCAACAACTGGTGATTTATTTACGGCTCGATTTGCTGACTGTCATTTCAATGAGTCAGTATTCCCATCCTTAGGGGGAAAGAAAGTGGACCCACAAAATATAAAAACATAAATTACATGGAATGCATCTGATAAGAGGTTTTTAGTGTGTCGTTAAGGCACCAAAAATCGCTTTTCAAACAATATTTATAACACCTAACGAGCAATTACTAAGAACGTAGTAAAGGCAAGTCAAGGGTCGATCCACAGGGAAAATGGGATTAATTAAATTCTATCAAGTCTAAATTACTTAATTGAAGGGTTTTTGGGGGTTTTAAAATGATTTAGTATCAACTAATGACTAACTACTATCAAAGTACTAGCAAGTAAATTGAGATGAAAATATGAATAAAGAAGACACTAGAGTCAAGGTTACTAGTATGGATCAAAGTGGACCACGTTTATTAATGCAATTGTGAATCAAATGTGACAATTAGGCAAGGTTTAGTTTTCCTCTAAAATACCCGAGTCCTCTCTCGAATGGTCCTCGAGAATGATCGCTTAATCAATCGACTAAATCCTCTCTCGAATGGTCTTTAGTCAATGGATTAAGAGATCCAATGAATTTGGAAAACCCCTAATATAGGATCCCCTTAATTTCTGCCCAATATCTTGGCCTAGAAATTAAGTTGATTCATGGGGATGATAAAAGAATTCATAATTCAATTAAGAACATTTGAAATCAAAATACCAAAGCACAAATGTGATCAATATCTATCCTAAGGCCTCAAAACACCAAGATCAATGCATAAACGTCTTTAAATCATCACAATCACATTAACAATACATTTAAACTCTAATCCATACTTTCACCCTAACCCTAGATAGGGAACTACTCACTAATCATGGATTCTAAGCAATAAAACATGAATTCTATAACTAATCTAGGGCTAAACATGATTAAGAGATAATTAATCTAATGAATATAACAATTATGAAACAATAATATAGTAGATCTAATAAAAGGGAAGAACAAATAATAGCAACGAAAAGAGATAATAAAAACTAAAACTTTGAAACTAATTGAATTAAATATACCTTCAATGTTGTAGAAATCACAAACTATGATCTAGAATCTCCAATCTTAACAAAAACTAAGTGTTTATCTCTCTAATGTAAGCCCTAATATTCTCCTCTAAACTCTAGAATAAAGCCTCAGTTTTTTTAAAAACTAATCAACTCCAATGTTATTAAGGCAAGCCTCGTTTTTTTTCTTCGCGGATTTGAATGGTGCGGGTGCACCAAAATCGGGTGCGGGCGCACCAAAATCGGGTGCGAGCGCACCAAAATCGGGTGCGGGCGCACTATTCCTTCTGCTCCAAAACTGACATCAAGCGTTGAATGGTGCGGGCGCACCATAGATTGGTGCGGGCGCACCATAGTTTGGTGCGGCCGCACCATTCTTTCTGATCTGGTCAGACAGTTCAGCGTAAAATGAGCATAACTCTTTCGTTTTAGATCTAAATCAAGCTTATGACCAGTCGTTGGAAAGCTATCGAAACAAGCTTTCACCTCCAACTGGAATCATTTTCATCCGATTTGTGGTTCAAAAGTTATATCCATTTGAAATTCTCTGTTCAAGATTCTATTGTGCAATGTGCTCCTTTGTGCGAGCGGATATGGGGCATGGTGCAAGCGCACCATTTCTCAACGTGTGCTCTATTTTTATTGCTTCCTTTGCCAACTCTACAACATGTAGCCATCTTAGTAGTTCCACCTATATTAAGAACATGGCAAAACAGGGTGAAAGCAAATGTACTAGAAATTCGGTCAAAAATGACTGAAAATCTAGCAAAATGTCACTATGATCAAGAATGATTAAGTGAATGAAATAGAAGGGCAAAGGGAGAAGAAAGAGGGAAGAAAGGGGAGAAAGAGGATCAAAATGAGCTAAAAGGAGTCCATAAAGTGCGTTTGAAACGCACTTATCAAACTCCCCCAAGCTTAGCATTTTACTTGTCCTCAAGTAAACCAAGAATGAGAAAAAAGAAAGAGAAGAAGTGAACCAGAGGAAAAAGAAAAACCATGCAACAAACTAACCTAAATGCTCTATAAGCAAAGCTACAAACATGACATGCAAGCTAAATGAGTTCATAACAAGATTTAGGCGACCAACCAAACACAAGAGGGAAGATGATTAGGAAGCACAAGAGTGACTCAAGGGATTCAATCCACCGATCAACCGAGTCTCCTTGAAAAATAGGCTTTCTAAGAGTGATTTCTCACTCCTCTCCACTTCCAAGTCCCGAATTTGACTCCTCGCTAGGGATGCTCAACCATAGTAGCTCGCCTCTACCACATTTTGATGACCCTCATCATGACTTGCACAAAATCTCACCCGCCACTACTAATTGACCAAGTCCAATCTAGAAGTCAAATGGGACTTTATTAAGGTTATAACGGGGCTAGGTTAAAGGTGTCGATAACAATTTAGGAATGTGGTGCAAAAAGGGTAAAGTGGAGTACACACTGGGGGGGTAAAAACTTCCCCAAGCTAGTCCAAACACCAACTCAAATTAAAATCTCACACATCTTTGATTCTCACTTTGATTTTTAATTTTTGAACACATTTTTTTTCTCAACAATTTGCTCTTTCTTTCTTTTCAATAGAAATCCAAATGAAGCACTAAGAGCAATCTTTCTTTCTTTTATTTCTTTTATTTCTTTCCTTTCTCACAATTTTCCTCAACTTTTGCAATTATACACGCACATTAATTTACTTTCAACCAAAGACTTAGTATCAAAACAACTCAACTCAACACAAACTAGACATGTACTCCACTTTGGGGAAAGTTTGGCCATGACTTATTATGAGGGTTAAGCAAAAATAGGATAGAAAGGCTCAAATGGGTTGAGAAGGGGATAATTATGCCGGTATAAAAGCTTTTTGGCTTTTGAACTCCTAATTCTAGCAAAATGAAACGCCCTAAATCATCCTTCTATAGGCTCGGTCTTATGCAATCTTGGGGAGCTAAAATGCAAGTCACAAGTTAGGCGATCAATGGTGAGGGTTGTAAATGAGTCTTATGAGGTTTGTGGCCCTCCTTCGGGGTTCATCGCACAAGAGATAAGGCAATCCAAGCAACCAACTCGCCTAATTTCAAAAAGACTCTACCAAAAGTTACCGATCTCAAAGATCACCTAAAGTCACAACAAGGCTTCCAAAATCATCAAGTCAAATGCAAAGAAGGTCTTCGAATCAAATTATGAACACTCTAAGCAACATATCATGCATGCAACCAAACAACTCTAAAAGTAGAAAAGAAAGAAAGAAAAAAAATATTTTTGTGGTTTTTTTTTATGCAAACCTAACACGCAAAAGCACTAAAAAGAACCTAAATACAAAGAGGATGAAGAAAATGTTGAGATGGAGAGAACACATGCTAACTCCCCCAAGCTTAATACAAACTCCGACCTCGGAGTGTACAAGCAAAGAGAAAGTAAGGGATGAGGTAAGGGCACAAAGTCAAGCAAAAATCCTAACCAAGTAAGATAAGGAGAATGGTCTCAGAATACCTGCCAAAAAGAGCTCTTTTAGGATCATTATCTAGACCTTACCACTAAATAATTTGACAAAGATCTCAATAGTTTGTCATAAGCATTAACACATTTCACAGTGGATCAAATAGGTATGACATAAACAAAGAGCATGCACAAATTTCAATGGGTCTATATGCTTACCAAGTGATGAGTGTCGAAAATAATGAAATTTCCGAGAGAATCCTGGAAAGTATGAAGAACAAACATTAAAATTCAAATAAAAAGAACAAAACAATGAGTTCTCCTTTTGATGGTCCTTGCAACTTTTAAGCTCGATCCCGTCCTCTATGAATTCCATTTGAGTCTTGTGAAGGTTTGAAGAGGACAAAGGCTCTTCCAATGATGAAACTTTGAGGATAGGGAATAAGATGGGGAAGGAAGGAACTAAGTCGAGTTTCCTTGAAAAGGGAATATGAAGAGGACGAGTAGAAATAAAAGTCTTATCAATTACTTCATCAACATCATTAGACTCTATAGTGTAAGCTTTCTCAACAAATGATTCCTCTACTATGGGGTTCTCATCCATATCCCAATCATCATCATCTTCATTGATTATAGTCATGCAAGAGTGATTTTGATTATTGATAATTCGACCCAAAGTTTCGATTGATCTTTTGCTAGATTCGACAAAGTTTTCCATCATAGAATCACACCTCTTTAACAAGCACATATTTTCTTTGAGTGAATCAAGAATTTCAGAATATATATGTAGTTCACAACTAGAGACATCTTCTATATTTGAGAAAGTAGTATTTCCATGGTCCCACTCATAAGTGTCTCTAGATAGCCACCCAAAGAAACCCCATGCTTCATCAAAGTGTTGCCATCGAAATTCACCATTAAACATAGACTCCACCACTTCTCTTGTATGCATATTCAGACCTTCATACATCACCTCACACATCTCCCAAATCTCAAGTCTATACTTAGTTAGAAGAGTATTCTCAAATCTCTGAAAATAATTCCAAAATGATTCATCTCATATTGAGGAAAAAAGAAGTTTGCCATTTTTTTTGGAATTCTCTTAAAAGAAGAAAAAAAATTATATACAAATTCCTAGACTCATATACACGACACTTACCAAATAAAATAAAACAAGATAAAAAAAATAAGCCAATAAATAAAAGTAAAAAAAAATCAATTAAGCAATTTCAAACAAAAAAAACCTTCAATCAATAGCACAATTTCCCCGGCAACGGCGCCATTTTGATAAGAGGTTTTTAGTGTGTCGTTAAGGCACCAAAAATCGCTTTTCAAACAATATTTATAACACCTAACGAGCAATTACTAAGAACGTAGTAAAGGCAAGTCAAGGGTCGATCCACAGGGAAAATGGGATTAATTAAAGTCTATCAAGTCTAAATTACTTAATTGAAGGGTTTTTGGGGGTTTTAAAATGATTTAGTATCAACTAATGACTAACTACTATCAAAGTACTAGCAAGTAAATTGAGATGAAAATATGAATAAAGAAGACACTAGAGTCAAGGTTACTAGTATGGATCAAAGTGGACCACGTTTATTAATGCAATTGTGAATCAAATGTGACAATTAGGCAAGGTTTAGTTTTCCTCTAAAATACCCGAGTCCTCTCTCGAATGGTCCTCGAGAATGATCGCTTAATCAATCAACTAAATCCTCTCTCGAATGGTCTTTAGTCAATGGATTAAGAGATCCAATGAATTTGGAAAACCCCTAATATAGGATCCCCTTAATTTCTGCCCAATATCTTGGCCTAGAAATTAAGTTGATTCATGGGGATGATAAAAGAATTCATAATTCAATTAAGAACATTTGAAATCAAAATACCAAAGCACAAATGTGATCAATATCTATCCTAAAGCCTCAAAACACCAAGATCAATGCATAAACGTCTTTAAATCATCACAATCACATTAACAATACATTTAAACTCTAATCCATACTTTCACCCTAACCCTAGATAGGGAACTACTCACTAATCATGGATTCTAAGCAATAAAACATGAATTCTATAACTAATCTAGGGCTAAACATGATTAAGAGATAATTAATCTAATGAATATAACAATTATGAAACAATAATATAGTAGATCTAATAAAAGGGAAGAACAAATAATAGCAACGAAAAGAGATAATAAAAACTAAAACTTTGAAACTAATTGAATTAAATATACCTTCAATGTTGTAGAAATCACAAACTATGATCTAGAATCTCCAATCTTAACAAAAACTAAGTGTTTATCTCTCTAATGTAAGCCCTAATATTCTCCTCTAAACTCTAGAATAAAGCCTCAGTTTTTTTACTAATCAACTCCAATGTTATTAAGGCAAGCCTCGTTTTTTTTCTTCGCGGATTTGAATGGTGCGGGTGCACCAAAATCGGGTGCGGGCGCACCAAAATCGGGTGCGGGCGCACCAAAATCGGGTGCGGGCGCACTATTCCTTCTGCTCCAAAACTGACATTAAGCGTTGAATGGTGCGGGCGCACCATAGATTGGTGCGGGCGCACCATAGATTGGTGCGGGCGCACCATAGTTTGGTGCGGCCGCACCATTCTTTCTGATCTGGTCAGACAGTTCAGCGTAAAATGAGCATAACTCTTTCGTTTTAGATCTAAATCAAGCTTATGACCAGTCGTTGGAAAGCTATCGAAACAAGCTTTCACCTTCAACTGGAATCATTTTCATCCGATTTATGGTTCAAAAGTTATATCCATTTGAAATTCTCTGTTCAAGATTCTATTGTGCAATGTGCTCCTTTGTGCGAGCGGATATGGGGCATGGTGCAAGCGCACCATTTCTCAACGTGTGCTCTATTTTTATTGCTTCCTTTGCCAACTCTACAACATGTAGCCATCTTAGTAGTTCCACCTATATTAAGAACATGGCAAAACAGGGTGAAAGCAAATGTACTAGAAATTCGGTCAAAAATGACTGAAAATCTAGCAAAATGTCACTGTGATCAAGAATGATTAAGTGAATGAAATAGAAGGGCAAAGGGAGAAGAAAGAGGGAAGAAAGGGGAGAAAGAGGATCAAAATGAGCTAAAAGGAGTCCATAAAGTGCGTTTGAAACGCACTTATCAGCATCGCAAATGTCGTTTCTAGACCCAAGAACAAATTCTTGTGAACAAGAAGTCAAGAAAATTGTTCATTTGCAAAGTATTGCAAACCAATTACCTGATGCATTCACAGATACTAAGAAAGTGACAAAGTCACATGTGCATGCTGAGAATGCCCCTGCACGAATTGAAATTCCTAGTGACAATAAGGCCATTGAAGATGAGTCAATAGCACGTCGAAAACGTGGTAGACCACCCGGTTCTAAAGACTCAAAATCGAGAAAAATGAAAAAGCAAGGAGAAACAACAAACGAAATTAATATAAATCCTCCAAAGGAGCATGATGAAATTCATGATGAAAACAAAAATGAAGATAAGCATGTTCCAGAAGAACATGAACATGAAAGCATAAACAACAATGAAACTTCAATTAATTATGTTTCTACAAAGAAACAATGGAATAGAAAAGATGTTGTCTTGAATGAAATCTTTGCTTACTCCATAGCGGTTGAAATGACATACGATGAAAATGATATAGAACCAAATACAGTAGATGAATGTCGTCGTAGAAAAGATTGGCCAAAATGGAAAGAAGCTATACAAGCAGAATTGAAATCACTTGAAAAACGTGAGGTATTCGGACAAATAACCCAAATACCAAAAGGTGTAAAACCAGATGGGTACAAATGGGTATTCGTGAGAAAACGGAATGAGAAAAATGAAGTTACTAGATATAAGGCAAGGCTAGTAGCCCAAGGCTTCTCGCAAATGCCAGGGATTGATTATGATGAGACATATTCTCCAGTAGTTGATGCAACTACACTAAGATTTCTGGTAAGCTTATCAGTTTCAAAAGGATTGCAAATGAGGTTAATGGATGTAGTGACTGCATACTTATATGGGTCACTTGACACATATATTTATATGAAAGTCCCTGATGGACTAAAACTACTAGAAAATCACATGCCCAAAGAGATGTTTTCAATAAAAAGGTGAAAAAGTCACTCTTTGGGTTAAAACAATCTGGAAGAATGTGGTATAATCGCCTTAGTGAATACCTATTGAAACAAGGATTCAAAAATAATCAAATCAGTCCTTGTGTTTTCATAAAGCGATCCAAATCAGGATTCGCCATCATTGCTGTTTATGTCGATGATTTGAATATTATTGGAACTCCCAGAAAACTCGAAGTAACTGCAAAGTACTTGATGAAAGAATTTGAGATGAAAGATCTCGGGAGGACAAAATTTTACCTTGGCTTGCAAATAGAGCATTTGAGAAATGGAATTTTTGTCCATCAATCAAACTATACAGAAAAAGTTCTGAGACGTTTTTTCATGGACAAAGCCCACCCAATTAGTTCTCCAATGATAGTGCGTTCTCTGAATGTGAAAGATGATCCATTCAGACCACGAGAAGAAAATGAAGAAATTCTTGGTCCTGAAGTACCATATTTAAGTGCGATTGGTGCCTTAATGTACTTGGCTAACAATACTCGACCCGACATAGCTTTTTTCGATAAACTTGTTAGCTAGATACGGCAATGCACCAACGAAGAGACATTGGAATGGAATCAGACACTTGTTACGCTATCTTCGAGGAACATAAGATCTTGGATTATTCTACCAGTTGAAACCGAATGCGTCACTTATTGGATATGCGAGATCTTTGGGTACCTATCGGATCCACAAAAGGCTAAGTCTCAATCCGGGTATCTATTCACTTATGGAGGATCTTGCAATATCTTGGAAATCCACGAAGCGGACTTTGATGACCACATCATCAAATCATGCGGAATTAATTGCTCTTTATGAAGTTTGGAAGGGAATGTGTATGGCTAAGATCAATGATCAAGAATATCCAAGAAGAATGTGGGATGAAAAGAATAACAACAAATCCAACTATCATCTACGAAGACAATACTGCATGCATCACCTAAGTAAGCGAAGGGTACATCAAAGGAGACAGAACTAAACATTTATCACCAAAGCTCTTCTTCACTCATGACCTCCAAAAGGAAGGGACGATAAACATCCAACAAATCCAATCATGTGAGAATCTTGCAGATTTATTCACCAAATCCCTCCCGGCAAAGAAATTTGAAGAATTAGTCCGAAAAATTGGAATGCGTCATCTTCGTGATGTATGTTAAATTCAGGGGGAGTATTATATGCACTGCACTCTTTTTCCCTTCGATCAGGTTTTTATCCCACCGGGTTTTTCCTGACAAGGTTTTTAATGAGGCAGTAAATTTTAAGCATATAAGGATATATAATAGTTGTACTCTTTTCCCTAGTTATGGATTTTTCCTACAGGGTTTTTCCTAACAAGGTTCTTAATGAGACAACGTCAAATATGAGTTATCAGTGGACATTCAAGGGGGAGTGTTGAGAGTACAGTGGAATGCCAAAGTCCACTGTTTACCAAAGTGAATGTCCTGACATGCAATTAATGCATGTTAGGAAAAGTTTTCTTCCCCGCGCAGAATTCGTTGAATTTGCAATTGTACACAGTAGAAATTTTGCTTATAAATACCGTCGATGTAAGAATCAGTTTTACAAAATACGAATTCAATACACTCTCTGATATATTTCTATCTATAGCTTCTATCTATCTCTACATTTTCTCACAACAATAGTCTTTTTTTTTTATATTTATTAAGAGTGCACGAATTGGAGGTTGGGACACCCTTCTCTTAAGGGAGTAACGTAACAAATCATGAAGAACATCATTTTCTAAGGGCTAGCACCAACTACAACGTCAACCGTGGCAGCAGAATTGTTGTGACCTTTTTTTGAAGAGATTATCTGCTACTCGGAACATGAGTAACTCAAGATCGGACATCATCAATGAGAGTTTGCATAATCCAAGAGCAGGAATACTAGCCTTGGAGAATTCGAAATTTTTTCCCGGTATTTGAGGTTTTAATCCCAGTTAAATGGGTTTGATTGGTAAATTAAGATTTTATCTCAAGTATTCATTTACATGGATCCTCTATCTCCATTATCTTACATCAAATAGCGCTACATGATATTGCAAACCTAATTTCTTCATTGATCACCCTTTATTCAAGTCATTTTTACCTCCCCCCTTATTTTTTCCAAATTCTGTCATATTTCAACCTTTCACTACCCTAACCATTGCATTTTCTAGACGACAATTCACATGCCTAAATCACTGTAACCGGTTCTCTCTTATCTTATCTCAAATGTCTGCAACACTAATTGTAATTGGAATATAGTCTTCAATATTTAGTTAGAGAGTTTGAGAGTTTGAGTGTGGGTCTTTGTCCCACATGGAAGGAATAGGTTGTTGTTGATGTCTTTATATTAACTCTTGTGCTAATTATATTAAATTGGATATTGGCCTAACTACTTGGGCCAAGTGGAGCATAGGGCTTGGATGTGCTTGTATCTGGGTTATTAATATACTTTATATATTACTAACTTATTGTTTTGATTAACATTTAATTTTCAGCCAAATTATTATTTTTAAATTATTTTCTTTATTCCGGTTTTATGGGATAATATCAGATTGACAGTTTCTCAATAATTGGCATCTGATTTAATCCCATTAAATACTTTTTGGCAGAACGTTATTTGTGATCAATTTTCTTTTCTGTCATTCCTTCACAAAACGTATTCTCTCTAAAGTGTACAACCATGGTCATGGAGGATGGATAATCATGTTGTATATCCATTCTAAGATTAGGGAATTCTGGGGTAAATTAGCAATTAATCCCATCAGCATAATTGTGGGGCTAATATTTTCTTAAGGACAGAGGATAACTCGCCCTAGTCTAGTTTATGTAATTTTCGTTTTGTTTGTAATTCTTGTATATCTAACACTAATGTTATCACAATAGACAGCGGTAATTATTTGAATCTGGCAATGAAACTCCTTAAGTAAGTTATGGATCTAATAAATTTATAACAACATTAACAACACCACAATATATAGCCTCAATAGTCAATCTATACCATGACAGGGCGAGTTTCCGTTAAGATGACCAAGAAAGAAGGTAATTCCGCAAGTAGTGGTGTTAGAAACAGATCTGACTGCTGGGTCAACCTGATATTGACCTGACTTGAACCTGGTTTGACCTGACTTGAACCTAGTTCAACATGTGAGGGTCAGTCCCCAGACCTAACCGAAACCTGACCTGGGATTACCCAAACCTGACCGGCACCCGGCAAGATCATATTCTGACCTGACCACACAGACCTGCATTCAAACCCGAACCTGACCGTGACCCAACCAGATATCAACCAAAATCCGACTAGACCCATTAAATACCCGATTTTTTTGTGACCAACCCGAATTCAACCACCACATAAATCAAATATGCCTTATTTGATCCAATTTTTCAAACTAACCTATTTGGACGACTAAACCCCACCAGATTATTAAAATTTAATTATTATTCTATATTTACAAAATCATTTAAAAATGTACATGTTTTCAAAATCATTATAATTCAATTATTATTCAATTTTTTCATTCCTTTAAGGTGTCAATAACATATGAGTAGAAGATCAAGTTATAATATATGTTACAAACGTAGAAATTATTTGCGAAAAAGAAAAAAAAGGAACTACTAGTATATAATATCGTAATTTGATCTTGGTTTCACTCTTTGTTTTTGTTTATATTTTTATTTTCATTTATTTTTTGAATTATTTGTGTACATTGCTCTCTTGTTTTCATTTGACATCTATTGATGTATATCATACAGCTCACAAGTCACTGCAAGCGATGTATGTATATACGTAGTTTTTTAACATTTTTCCAGGGTATCTAAATTTTTGATGTAATTTTAATTGGTACATGTCATAGTGTTTTAATTGTTGATAAGATTATTTGGTCACTTTTTAGCTGCTAGATTCTTAGTGCGTACTATTGAATATCTTCTTATTAATTTTTCTGTTGCTTTGCATAATGCAAATGCTTCCATAAAATACTATACTTTAATATTTGCACAACATATAATTAAGATCTTAGCTTGTTTGACTGAAGAACAAATTAAAGTTAGGTAATTGGGTCGAGTTAATATAATATCATAAGTTCATTCAAAATACAACATATGTGTCAGTGTCAAACTAATTTACAAAAATCAAATTGCTGAATTTATAAGCAGCAAGCCAGCAACAGCAACAACCACAAGCAACAGTAACAACCACAAGCAGCAGCATCCGACAAGCGTAGCAGCCACAAGCAGCAGCAGCAACATCCAACAAGCGCAGCAGTATCCCACAAACAGCAACATCATCCAACAAGCAACATGTATTTAGCATAAAAAACATATTAAAAAATAAAAAAAAAACCCTAACCCTAACCAGAAACCCTAACCCAAAAACCTAAAACCTAACCCTAAAACCTATTAACATGTATTAAATTAAAAAATAAAAACACACATATATTAACATGTATTTAGCATAAAAAATAAAAAAACATATTAAACATTTTCCGGCAAATAATGAAATAATACAACAAAATCGTACCTTCAAATAATACAGCAAAAACAAATAATACAGTAAAATCATATTAAAATATAAAAACATATTAAACCTATTAACTTGTACCTTCAAATAATAGAGCAAAATCAAACAAGCATATTTTACTCAAATCTTCACGATTTACAGGGATAAATCAACAATGAAGCAATTAAAGCTTGAGTAAAAACTCTTAAATCGATAAAATCATATAAACTGGTGCCTCTTAAAAATTCAATTAAAGCATATCTTATCAAATCAAAGAAATTCGAGAAAATTAAAATAAGACAGCAAGCAGGTCAAAGGAGAAGCAAGAAAATAGACACGGAAAATAGACAAGAAAATAGACAAGAAATTACTTGTTCTGGCGAGAAATTACTTGTTCCGACGAGATCTTAATGTTTTCCGGCGAGATCTATATGTTTTCCAGCGAGATCTTTATGTTTTCCGGCGAGAGAGAGACGAAACAGGTGAGAACTCAAGAAATTTAACGCTTTCCGGCGAGAGAGAGAGAGACGAAACAGGTCAATCACTGAGTGAACTCAAGAAAAGATAATGCTTTCCGGCGAGATCTATGTGTTTTCCGGCGAGAGAGTGAAGGAATCAGACGACTGATGAGAGTGAAGAGAGTGAAGCGGCGCCTGAGAGAGAGAGAGAGATGACTGATGAGATGAGAGCATGATTAAGATAGGGGGGTTAGTTTTTATAGGGGGGTTGCTTGGGGTTGTTCCAACCGTTGGATTAGATCTAAAGATTAAGATAGAAAGAGAGGAGAGGTGAGGGATTCTGAAAAAGAAGGGGAGATTGGATCATTATGGCCCGTCGGATCAACAAGGTATTGCTCTTTCACAAATCAAAGGCTAAAATTTAGGATTAGTGTGTTTGTTTTTTGGCCAATGAGATTTGAGAAATGATAATGCTTATGGATTATGGCAACAAAATTATTGAATAACCATTTAACAATTTATTTATTGTTATTATTATTATTATTATTATTATTATTATTATTATTATTATTATCATAATTAATAATAATAATAATAATAATAATTATTATTATTATTATTATTATTATAATAATAATAATTATTATAATTGTTTTTGTTATTGTTATTGTTATTATGTTATTTTATTATTATTATTATTTCGAATCATAATGCTTACCATAATCGAGTCATTTATATAAATCCAGTAATTGATCGTCTATTCGTAGTTAATATATAATATTCATTATTATTATCGTTAGTTATACTATTGGAGCATATCAAGAGTCGATACTCATTAATAATCAATCGCGTATTAGCTAGAATGGTTCCAATATTATTATATCGTACTGAATTATTTAAGCCTACTAATAAAATAGTTTGTTTATAGTCACATATATATACAAAGTTATGAGCAGACCATAAACACTATACTAGTATTAAACTATAGTATAACATAAAGACAATTAATTAACTTAAATATTCTTATAACTTATAAAGACAAGGGAGTAACTGACTAAGTGTTAAGTTACTATATGGTTGTTAACAAGTTACTATCTAGTAACTAGTAAGTACTTGTTAACTAATTTACTTATGGTTATTACTTGTTAACAGTTAACTTATTGATTTTACTTTTTAATAAGTTATGGTTAGCTTTTATTGGGCAGAATGATTTGGGGGTATAATTTATTATTATTATTATTATTATTGTGCAACATAGGAACCCTCGTTATAATCACTTAGGCCTCATATGAACCGTCGTTGTAAACATATGAATGTATGATTGTCATTTGTTATAATATTATAACATATCAAGAGTCGTTATACTAATTTATAATCAACAGAGTATTAGATTGGTTTTACAATTATTTTGATACTTATACTAAAATGATTAAACATATTGATAAAATAGTTTGTTTATACTTTATCATATATAGTCCCAACATAATACATATATACCGCGTTATGTTTGTTATTGTTATTTGTATTACTATTGCTATTGTTAGCATTGTTTATCATCATAGCTATTTACAAACTTATATATCAATCATAATGCTTATAATAATAAGTCATTTATATAAACCTTGGAATTGATCGTCTACTCGTTATTATTGTCGTTGGTTATAATATATAATATATTATATTAGAACATATGAAGAGTCGTTCTACTCCTTTACACATTAGAGTGGTTTTACGCAGTTGATTAGTCGAAATAAGAGTTGACTAAGAGAATACACTAAACATCATGGTAAACAATATAGTGTTTTTATTAGTTTTTCGTTATCATTCATATAGTTATCGCACACACACATATGTATATATATATGTCGATCTTAATACTTTTAATAATATGATTCGTTTACAAAATCCATAACAAAATCAAAATTACCCGACCTTGAGTTAACCGAAGTTGAATTGACGTTCAATAGCGAATGGACCCGATGCTTCATAATGATCGAACTAAGGTCATTAGTGATTCAACCCGAGTACACTTGGCTCTACCCAAGCGTACATGAAACCCAAATACGACATGCGCAAACCCGGTAAAAAAATGTCCACGGACGATCATACCCGGGAATGGATCGACTTGTAAATGGAACGCTCAGACCTGTCCGGCACCCGACAATCTCATAATTCAAATGTGATCGACCCAGATGAACAAAACCTAGCCAATCAAGACCTGGGGCACTGACTGTCAGAATCCTGACCTGTCCAGGTCTGACCTGGTTCGCCGTGGGTATACCCAGAACCTGTTTTGACACATAGACGCAATACGTCGAAGCAAAACATCTAGGGTCCGGACATGCACGGATGCACCTAATGGTAACGTCCTAACCCAATCTACATCAATATAAGCAATCAAACTCGTGATAGGGGAGGCATTAACATATATAGTATATAAAACCCAGTTAGCTATTTAGTCTGTTATTGTCGCACGCGGTTTCCACCCTTGATTTACATGATCCAACGATTGCTTTTTTCAGCTCGCAATATAAGGGCTGTGGTCACCATAAGGTTAATCTCCCAAGACGTTAACAAGTACTCCCTCCATTTTTTTTAATTTACATATTTCACTTTGGGGAAAACTAAAGATGAACCCAAAAGTGAGAGAGAAACTGAATAATGAGATAGATAAACTGATAAGGTGGAGATAAAAATTTTAAGGTTGGTTACTAAATTATAAAGTGGATCATATGGGTGGAAAAGGATGAGGAATAGGTGGAGCATGTTGCTAAGAATAGAAAAAGCAACAATGTGTACATTAAAAAGTAACGGACCAAAAAAGAAAGTGTTTAGATTAAAACTAGTTTTTGTCCCGGGCCATACGCCCCGGATTATTTACCGACGTGCATTTGAAGTCTTCAAAAATAGAAATATTTGTCTTTAAATGATTTTTTTCCCCCACAAAGACCAACATTAGCATTGTAGTGTAGTTGGTTAGTGCATTATCATATCAAATGAGAGGTCATGGGTTCGAGTCTTGAAACATACATTTTTATTGTTTAATATCTCATTTGATTGTGTGGGAGAGGGGAGAGTACATGTGGCAGCATGACATTTGTTTGTCTTGGGTTTTAGATATATATATAGATAGACGGAGGTAGTAATGTACTATGGAAAAGTTTTATCACCCCTGCTTCAATGTACTTGCACCACTTTCATTTCCACGCTTGTCAAAATATAACTTCAGTTCAACCATTATTATCATTATAGATAAAATTTATTATAAATTCGATATTTTAGAGATGTACATTGTGATTAATTTATAACATAACATGTGTTTTATACAATAGTAAAACAATATGATCAAAACTAGTATACATCAATAATGCATTGGGTAAAATATAACAAGTATATTTGGAAATAGAGGAATTGCATCATAAGTTGACGTGCACAAATGGTCGGTCGGGTCGGGTAAATTCGAGTTCGAGTCAGTTAAGGGTCAGGTCAATTTCGATTGCTGGTCGATGACCCCTTGTTTAGGACCTAGAATATTCGGTTGTGGGTCGGTCGGTCAGGTTTAGGGTGTGTATTTATTATTTTAAATTTTGGCACACCTTTTTGTTTTTTATAATGAAATTTTTTTAAAAATTGTATACTCTATTACTAATGCACAAGTGTAGTCTTAGTTAGAGTTTCATAAAAGTGAGTTTTGTAATTACCAAACTCTTAATGTCAATTTAAAATTAACATAAAATTCTCCCTAACAAAAAAATTAAGGCAAAAAAAGTAAAATACAACTTTATTTTGCCTTAATTATAAGTGTTGTTGCAAGGCGTTTTTTGGGGAAAATTGAATTTTGTAATATAAAATTTGGACACTCAATCGGCGAGTCAGTTTCGGGTCCCGTCGAGCTTGATCCACTTATTTCCAGATTTTTGGGTTTGGTTATTTTCGGGTTACGGATCCTAACTTATTGTTCAAGACCTAATTTTATGGATTTGGTTTATGGATCACGGGTTGAGTCGAAATCTGCGAGGTCTAAATTCATAAGTACTCGTCCATGACCTCTCAACAATATTCACTCTTTCAGTTCTTACAGTGCTTTTTGACAATGGTAAAATCTGGTTTGCTTTTCCAAATTATCTGAACTAGTTCTTTTTTCTTAACGTCAAATTTTGTTACAAGCTTATGGCCTTATGCGTGTTTCATTATGCATCATCAATTTACGGTCTTACTTTTTTCAAAAATGGGGCCAAGCAAAAAATATATATTTTGCTTGACTAGCCAAACAGAAAAAAGAAGTTGATAGTAATGGATCAATTCCTTTTTTGTATATGGGATATTAATGGCTATACTTAATTAATGTACATAGTGCAATTCCTATATAATGGGCGTCACATAGATTGGACTTCATATACACAAACTTGACATGGAGATCAAGGTTTTTGTGATAGGTTTCTTGGCTATCCTTTTAATTGTTCCATCAGGTAACTCTCTTTTTTGTACCTATGGCTTTCTAGTGTATGATAAAACATTAAAAGACTTCCGAAGCAGACAAATCATAAAGTTCATTATTGCCCGAAGATATTCAATCTGTACTCTATTTGTCTGTCACAAAAAACAAATGAGAGACTACTTACCTGTCAAAAAAAAAGAAAGAGACTAATTACAAGCTATGGATTGTGAGTTATAAACTTTATTGGCGGGTTAAACCATCCTTTTCTCCTAGAGAACTTTTTTTGAAATTATGTTTTTGATTTTCGAATCTAATTCACTGTTGATCGAAATTTTTTATTCTAAACACAAATCATAAAGTTAAAAACATTATAGTGATTAATCTGCACTAAATGCCAAACCATTATCGCGATATTATATGACATTATTACATACTAATAATGAAGGAACATATAGATGTATATATAGCGGAATTGCAGGAAACAATTACCGAACATCTATCATAGGATCGCAAACATAATCAAACACACGAATCATTCAATAGGGATTAAATATCAAACCTTTGTAGCGTAATTTCCCTGTTGTATGTGCAAACTTTGAAGATCCGAGAGCCCCAAGTGTTGCTCCTCTAATCAGTCCACGAGCACCAGTTGAACACCAACGTTTGCTAGAACGAAAGAGAATAAATTCTCTTGCTTTTGATGGTATAGGCGCCGGTTTAGAGTGAATAGTTTAGGGTTTCACTTTCTCTCTCTTGTGAAAAGAAACTGCTTAATGAATTGATCACCTAAACCCTAATATTATATCCTATATATATAATAGAAGAGTCATAGGCTAGTTAGGAGAACTAATTCTCCTCCTATTCCCCTTATGGCCGGCCCAACCCAAATCCTAAATGGATTTGGATTGCATTGTCCAACTTGTGCTACAATGTGTGACCTCATTGGATTAATCTATTTTAGTTATAGGCCCAATTAATATTGTCCTATTAATCATATTCATTCTCTAGCAAGAAAATACGATTACTGAAATAATTAACTTTATTATCTTCATAATATAATTCCTATTTATATTTAGTAATTGCCGGGATGTCTAAGGACATATTCCTTTAATCTCCCACTTGTCCGAAGACAAGAGCGCAATGTTAAATTCCTTAAGTCACTTAATGCCAAATTTGATAACACCATGTTATTCTCAAATTTTTGTTCCTTGATCGCTGAGTTTGAATTGCTCAAATAAGGATTAACTCTTTGATCCTATTCCGCATGGCCATGCAATTTTTCAGTTCTCGCTCATCAAGAGGCCCAGACAACATTCCTTTTTAATAGGAGGACTTATCCTATCTTGTATGACCATAACTCTCACTCAATTCTTAGACCACCTGATCATTGCCTTTATAACCTACTTTTATGGCGCGTCGTTTAACAGCGTCAAGGTTAAACTAATTATATTGTGGTTATTAAGACATACTCATGTCTAAGGAATCCATTAAATATAGTAGTTCGATTCTACTTTAGAATCTAATTAGGTCAAGTCTCAATGTATCAAGTATACATCCATATAATCAATTAGCCATCTCTATGTCTCCATAGCCCATGGAACTGCGCTATCAATTAATTATATACTAGTCTTTTAAATAAATCACTTATGTCCAATTTAGTGATTTAGACTAGGGACTTTAAATAAATTGTGATTTCAGTTCACTTTATAGGGTTCCATTATCAAAACGTTTTCGATAATCCTATTTAAAAACACAAATTATTTGGACATTTTATTTAATACTTAACCAAACAATTAAATAAGAAACGAATTTTTATTGATAAACATTCAAGGCATAATAAATGTCTTTACAATTGTAAACATGAAGTAAACAACCTAAAGCCATTCTCCCATATGCTTAAGCCCCATAGACCTAGTATGACACTCATGCTTATGTTGAACAAGCGGTTTAGTCAGAGGATCTGCTATATTATCCTCAGTATGAACCTTGCTTACTTACACATCCTCTCTTCCAACGATCTCTCGAATAAGATGGAACTTCCTGAGCACACGTTTAGACCTTTGATGTGATCTAGGTTCCTTAGACTGAGCAATGGCACCATTGTTGTCACAATACAACTCAATGCCATTCTCAATGCTAGGAACTACACCAAGCTCACTAATGAACTTTTTGATCCAAACAACCTCATTTGCTGCATCAGCTGCTGCAATGTACTCAGCCTCTGTTGTAGAATCCGCGATGGTACTTTACTTAGAGCTCTTCCAGCTCACAGCTCCTCCATTGAGACAAAATATGAAACCAGATTGGAATCGGAAATCATCTTTGTCACACTAGAAGCTTGCATTAGTGTATCCAGTAATAACCAACTCATCATCTCCACCATAAACCAAAAAATTATCCTTAGTCCTTCGCAAGTACTTAAGGATGTTTTTCGCTGCAATCCAGTGCTCATCTCCTGGATTTGACTTGTATCTGTTGCATATACTCAAAGCATATGCAACATCCGGTCGAGTGCATATCGTGGCATACATAATGGATCCTACTGCAGAAGCATAGGAAACATTACTCATACGCTTGACCTCATCAGGACTCGAAGGGCACTGAGTCTTGCCAAGTGTTATGCCATATTGCATGGGAATGAAACCTCTTTTGGAGTTTTCGAGCTTGAACCTTGCATGAACCTTATCAATATATAAGTCTCTTGACTAAGTCCAATCAGCCTTTTCGATCTATCTCTATAGATCTTTATTCCCAATATGTACTCTGCCTCTCGTAGATCTTTCATAGAGAAACAAATTTTAAGCCATTCCTTGACTAACTCAAGCATGGTTTTATCATTTCCTATGAGAAGTATGTCATCCACATACAAGACCAGAAAAGTAATACTACTCCCACTTAACTTCTTGTATACACAAGATTCCTCTTCATTTCTGAGAAAGCCAAATTTCTTGACTGCCTCATCAAATATGAGGTTCCAACTCCTTGATGCTTGCTTTAGTCCATAAATGGACTTCTTAAGCTTGCATACCCTCCCTGGATTTTCTGGATCTTCAAAACCTTGAGGTTGTGTCATGAGCACATCCTCTTTTAAGAACTCATTCAAGAAAGCGGTTTTGACATCCATCTGCCATATTTCATAGTCATGAAAGGCAGCAATCGCAAGGATTATCCTAATGGACTTCGGCATGGCTACTGATGAGAAGGTTTCATCATAGTCAATACCATGAATTTGTTTGAAACCTTTTGCCACCAACCTTGCTTTGAAAACACTAATGTTTCCATCCTTCTGTGTTTTCAACTTAAAAATCCATTTTCATCCAATGGGTTTTACCCCATCAGGCAAATCAACCAAATTCCATACTTGATTTTCAGACATGGAATCCATTTCAGATTTCATGGCCTCAAGCCATCTTTCGGAGTCTTGACTATCCAAAGCATCTTTGTAGCTAGTAGGTTCTTCTGATTCTAAAATCGTTATTTCAGAACTTTCAGTCAAAATGAAATCAATATATCTCTTTGACGGAAGGATGTCTTACTAGACCTACGTTGGGGAGCAACAGAAGAAGTTTCTACCTCACTAGGTTGAGTGACTTTGCATGGAGTATCTCCAAGTGGGATGGTAGGAGGTACGTGAATTGAATGCACCGCCTCCTGGGCATTTTCATGTCGGGCCGCCTCTGATGAGGTATTAACCTTATCCATTTGTTGCTCGTCTCGAATTTCTTTGAGATATAAATTTCTCCCACTTGTTTTTCTGAAAATAAACTCCTTTTCCAGAAAGACACCATTAGGAGCAACAAACATTTATTTTCGCTTTGGTTGTAGAAGTAGTATCCCTTAGTCTCTTTTGGGTAACCTACATAGAGACATTTATCGAATTTGGGTGAAAGCTTATCAGAGAGTAAACGTTTTACACAAGCTTCACAACCCCATATTCTTAGAAAAGACAATTTTAGAACGTTTCCAGTCCACATTTCATATGGTGTCTTTTCCACTGCCTTGGATGGTGCTCTTTTAAGTGCGAATGCCGCTGTTTTAAGCGCAAATCCCCAGAATAAAATAGGAAGATCAGCAAGACTCATCATGGATCGAACCATATCAAGTAGAGTTCGATTCCTTCTTTCATGATCGTCATTTAACTGTGGTGTTCCTGGTGGCTTCCATTGTGAAAGGATGCCACAATCTTTCAAATGATCAACAAACTCTTGAGATAAATATTCACCACCATGATCGGATCGCAATGCCTTAATTTTCTTCCCAAGTTGGTTTTGTACTTCATTCTAGAATTCTTTAAATTTTTCAAAGGATTCTGACTTATGCCGCATGAGGTAAACAAATCCAAATCTGCTCACATCATCGGTAAAAGTAATGAAGTAACTGTACCCTCCCCTAGCCAACGTACTCATAGGTCCACACACATCCTATGTATGAGGGCTAAAAGGTCATTGGCCCTTTTACTTGAACCTGTGAAAGGAGACTTCATCATTTTCCCCATCAAGCAAAACTCACAAGTATCAAATGATTCGAAATCAAATGATTTGAGAATTCCATCTTTATGAAGTTTCTCAATGCGCTTTGAGCTTATGTGGCCTAATCGACAATGCCATAGGTATGTAGGGTTTGAATCATTTGTTTTATGTTTCTTGTTGTCTATGTTATAGATGTGGGTTTCTAAGTCTAGCACATATAAACCATTTGATAACTTAGCGGAGACATAGAACATATACTACCTCTGTTTCTTAATAAGTGCAACACTTTCCTTATTTGGAATAGTCATAATAAGTGCAACCAAGCTCAAAATGGTAAAAAAAAGTTCAATATTATTACAAATATGCCCCTAAAAAGTAAGAGGGACCACAACTTTTTTGTTTTATCACTTGAATTACTCTACTTTGTTGTGGTCCCAACTTTCTCTCTCTACATTCATTAGTCTTCCCCTACTTTCTCTATGTTGCACTTATTAAGAAACGGAGGAAGTATATCATTCAAGTACGCAGAACAACAATTGTTCTCTATGGTAAATGAAAAGCCTTCCGAATCCAAAACAGGAATTGAAATAATGTTCTTTGTGATAGTAGGAACATAATAACAATTATTAAGTTCTAAAACTAATCATGAAGGTAAAAGTGGGCTATATACTCCCACCGCCAATGTAGCAACTCGTGCTCCATTGCCAATGCGAAGATCTACTTCTCCCTTTCCTAATGTTCTACTTCTTTTGAGGTCTTGCATATTACAGATAATGTGCGAACCACAAGCGGTATCAAATACCCAAGAAGCAAAAGTTGCTAAGTTAGCTTCTATAACATACATATCTGAACTAGAAACTCCTTTCTTTTGATCCTTTAGATACTTGGGGCAATTACTCTTCCAATGACCAACCTTGTTACAGGTGTAACAATAGTGCTCATCAGCAACTTTTGGTTTTGGTGTAGTCTTTTGCTTTTCAGAAGTTTCAGACTTGGCAACTTGTTTGCTTTCGTCCTTCTTAATAGCAATCCCAATCCTATTGAGCGATTTCCCTTTACTAACCATAAGAACATCCTTATGTTCTTCTCCTGGCTTGTTAGGGATATTTCGCTCGGTCTGAGTTAGCATTTCATGAATCTCATGCATCGTTGCTTTCTCTCCTTGCATGTGAAAGTTGTTTAATTTTTCAGTTCTGAGAACGATTCTCATATTCCTTTCACTTGCAATGAAACGTTCAACATTCAATTCATCCTTCGAAAGGACGGAGCGCAATTTACAAGTAGAATTGTTGGTGTTGTTGTTGTTATTGTTACTAGACATGATAACTACAACAAATAATAAAGCAAGATTCAATCAATGTTTATCAAGAAAGCAGCAATTAAATAAATTTTAATTAACTACTACCTTTATTCAAAATGAAAGTCCCTTATTGAATAAAGAAATAACCAAGATCCCCTCCCACTACAATCAAACGGACTTTGGCCCTGCCTTCAATTTATAGTAGTTGAGGTAATTAAACACTTTACTAATTATAACTAATTATAATTCTTGATAGAGAGGTTAACTAACTCCTTGTTTACTCCTATCTCTTAGCTTGAAAACCCAAAACTTTGTCTTTCGATGATTTTGTTGAGTTGAACCAAACATTAACATGTAAGTTTCGAAAATCTACCCTACTATTCCCGGAATTATGAGTAACACCCTGCTTTGGCAGAACCTATCACTCATTATCTAAGGCTTTATAGGGGTTGTTTGGAAAAGAAATTAAAACTAAATATTACTTTTGGGCACCTAAGTTTACTAATATGGTCAATTAATAGTGAACACATGAATCAATTAACCACAAACAAACTTAGAAGCAAGCATTGAAACACAATAAATGGAAGAAATTAATAAAAGCAATAATTAAAATGATCTAGTATGGCCCCTAAACTTAGGAAAATAACTAATCTTCATGAATCTTCCCTTGAATCTACATGGATCACCATCCTTGAAATTCCTTGGATCCTCATGCTTGATTACATAATTTGAATTTAATAAATAACGAAAATTGAAAGTTACAAAAATACAAACGATTCGCATATCGTATTTAATTTACATTCAAATATATCGATTCGCAGATCGTATTTAGTATCCTAATTTGGGCCATACTAGTCATAACATGTAAAATATAATATCATACATGTTACATTAAACATCCACGCATTTATAATATCAAAATAAAATAAACACAAACTATTTACTTATTAACAATTAATAAGCAAATAAAACTTTCCATAATAATTATTAAACTTAACAAATTTAAGTTGGAAATCATTTAGGGAACTTTATTATTTTCATTCAATTACAATGTAAATATGGCAATAACATTTATTAATGTCAAATTTGCATTAGGGGAAATTTTGGATTTATGTTCAACATGAAAATCTGAATTTTCCCAAAACAATTTTTGTTTTGTTTTTTTTTTTTTACAATAAAAATTTGAACCTGCAGTCAATGTGACTGCTTGTAGTACAAAAGAAAAGCACGACAAACTTTCACCCCAACACTACTAGGCGCGAAGCCCACCACTGCGTGCAGCCATGCCAACCACGCACACCACTGGCCACTGCACATACTAACTCCGGCAGTCACGCCAAGAAACCGCCGGCAAGGGATACGGTCGCCAGCACACGCCGGCAGAAAACCCCACCAGCGCTCGCCAGCAGCCACGCACGTTACACGTGCGCTGCTGGTTGTTTCTTCCACCACTTGTGCCCCCGCGTTCTTCCCCTATTGCTCGTCGGCGACCCAGCCAACAGCACACGCTGGCAGCAAGAGCCACCAGCGCACGCCAACCGACACAACGCCACACGCCAGCAGCAAGAGCCAGCGCACGTCAACCTCAGGGAAGGGATTAGGGATAGATGAAAATAAATGAAGGAATTTCTTTTTCCTCTGAAAAAGTCAGATTTCGTCAAGATTGAAAAGATTTGGGAGGAAATTACAAAAATGTTTTGACACACTCATTTCATTCCTTTGTTTTCTATCTCTTTCCCTCCGGTACTTTTACCCCTATAATTGTTATCCAATCAAAATGTAAGATATAAATAACACCTTTTAGAGAGCGCAATTAAACAAGAAATGAAGAAACAAACCAAGCCCAAACAGAAAAGCCAAAGAAAGGAGGAAACTGAAATCACTTGGAGCTCGGTAGTGGGATACTGTTATAAGACACATCACATTTGCATTTTACCCTATTTGGGTTGCCTCATTCCAAACAATTACTCAGTAAAGACCCCATTTGCATTACTTGCACCCCAAACTTGGAATTCCCTAGAGCAAAATGTCAAGATCCCACTAGGGAGAATTCCAACCCAAAACCCAACAACAACAACAACAACAACAACAACAAGAAGCAATAAATTATAATGTCATAGTCTTTTTTTTTTTTATATTTATTAAGAGTGCACGAATCGGAGGTTGGGACACCCTTCCCTTAAGGGAGTAACGTAACAAATCATGAAGAACATCATTTTCTAAGGGCTAGCACCAACTACAACGTCAACCGTGGCAGCAGAATTGTTGTGACCTTTTTTTGAAGAGATTATCTGCTACTCGGAACATGAGTAACTCAAGATCGGACATCATCAATGAGAGTTTGCATAATCCAAGAGCAGGAATACTAGCCTTGGAGAATTCGAAATTTTTTCCCGGTATTTGAGGTTTTAATCCCAGTTAAATGGGTTTGATTGGTAAATTAAGATTTTATCTCAAGTATTCATTTACATGGATCCTCTATCTCCATTATCTTACATCAAATAGCGCTACATGATATTGCAAACCTAATTTCTTCATAGATCACCCTTTATTCAAGTCATTTTTGACCTCCCCCCTTATTTTTTCCAAATTCTGCCATATTTCAACCTTTCACTACCCTAACCATTGCATTTTCTAGACGACAATTCACATGCCTAAATCACTGTAACCGGTTCTCTCTTATCTTATCTCAAATGTCTGCAACACTAATTGTAATTGGAATATAGTCTTCAATATTTAGTTAGAGAGTTTGAGAGTTTGAGTGTGGGTCTTTGTCCCACATGGAAGGAATAGGTTGTTGTTGATGTCTTTATATTAACTCTTGTGCTAGTTATATTAAATTGGATATTGGCCTAACTACTTGGGCCAAGTGGAGCATAGGGCTTGGATGTGCTTGTATCTGGGTTATTAATATACTTTATATATTACTAACTTATTGTTTTGATTAACATTTAATTTTCAGCCAAATTATTATTTTTAAATTATTTTCTTTATTCCGGTTTTATGGGATAATATCAGATTGACAGTTTCTCAATAATTGGCATCTGATTTAATCCCATTAAATACCTTTTGGCAGAACGTTATTTGTGATCAGTTTTCTTTTCTGTCATTCCTTCACAAAAAAGTATTCTATCTAAAGTGTACAACCATGGTCATGGAGGATGGATAATCATGTTGTATATCCATTCTTAGATTAGGGAATTCTGGGGTAAATTAGCAATTAATCCCATCAGCATAATTGTGGGGCTAATATTTTCTTAAGGACAGAGGATTATTCGCCCTAGTCTAGTTTCTGTAATTTTCGTTTTGTTTGTAATTGTTGTATATCTAACACTAATGTTATCACAATAGACAACGGTAATTATTTGAATCTGGCAATGAAACTCCTTAAGTAAGTTATGGATCTAATAAATTTATAACAACATTAACAACACCACAATATATAGCCTCAATAGTCAATCTATACCATGACAGGGAGAGTTTCCGTTAAGATGACCAAGAAAGAAGGTAATTCCACAAGTAGTGGTGTCAGAAACAGATCTGACTGCTGGGTCAACTTGATATTGACCTGACTTGAACCTGGTTTGACCTGACTTGAACCTAGTTCAACCTGTGAGGGTCAATCCCTAGACCTGACCGAAACCTGACCTGGGATTACCCAAACCTGACCGGCACCCGGCAAAATCATATTCTGACCTGACCACACAGACCTGCATTCAAACCCGAACCTGACCGTGACCCAACCAGATATCAACCAAAATCCGACTAGGCCCATTAAATACCCGATTTTTTTGTGACCAACCCGAATTCAACCACCAGATAAATCAAATATGCCTTATTTGATCCAATTTTTCAAACTAACCTATTTGAACGACTAAACCCCACCAGATTATTAAAATTTAATTATTATTCTATATTTACAAAATCATTTAAAACTGAACATGTTTTCAAAATCATTATAATTCAATTATTATTCAATTTTTTCATTCCTTTAAGGTGTCAATAACATATGAGTAGAAGATAAAGTTATAATATATGTTACAAACGTAGAAATTATTTGCGAAAAAAAAGGAACTACTAGTATATAATATCGTAATTTGATCTTGGTTTCACTCTTTGTTTTTGTTTATATTTTTATTTTCATTTATTTTTGAATTATTTGTGTACATTGCTCTCTTGTTTTGATTTGACATCTATTGATGTATATCATACAGCTCACAAGTCACTGCAAGCGATGTATGTATATACGTAGTTTTTTAACATTTTTCTCGGGTATCTAAATTTTTGATGTAATTTTAATTGGTACATGTCATAGTGTTTTAACTGTTGATGAGATTATTTGGTCACTTTTTAGCTGCTAGTTTCTTAGTGCGTACTATTGAATGTCTTCTTATTAATTTTTCTGTTGCTTTGCATAATGCAAATGCTTCCATAAAATACTATACTTTAATATTTGCACAACATATAATTAAGATCTTAGCTTGTTTGACTGAAGAACAAATTAAAGTTAGGTAATTGGGTCGAGTTAATAAAATATCATAAGTTCATTCAAAATACAACATCTGTGTCAGTGTCAAACGAATTTACAAAAATCAAATTGCTGAATTTATAAGCAGCAAGCCAGCAACAGCAACAACCACAAGCAACAGCAACAACCACAAGCAGCAGCATCCGACAAGCGTAGCAGCCACAAGCAGCAGCAGCAACATCCAACAAGCGCATCAGCATCCCACAAGCAGCAACATCATCCAACAAGCAACATGTATTTAGCATAAAAAAACATATTAAAAAATAAAAAAACCCTAACCCTAACCAGAAACCCTTACCCAAAAACCTAAAACCTAACCCTAAAACCTATTAACATGTATTAAATTAAAAAATAAAAGAACACATATTAACATGTATTTAGCATAAAAAATAAAAAAAACATATTAAACATTTTCCGGCAAATAATGAAATAATACAACAAAATCGTACATTCAAATAATACAGCAAAATCAAATAATACAGCAAAATCATATTAAAAAAAAATATATTAAACCTATTAACTTGTACCTTCAAATAATAGAGCAAAATCAAACAAGCGTATTTTACTCAAATCTTCAAGATTTACAGGGATAAATCAACAATGAAGCAATTAAAGCTTGAGTAAAAACTCTTAAATCGACAAAATCACATAAACTGGTGCCTCTTAAAAATCCAATTAAAGCATATCATATCAAATCAAAGAAATTCGAGAAAATTAAAATAAGACAGCAAAGCAGGTCAAAGGAGAAGCAAGAAAATAGACACGGATTGTTCCGACGAGATCTTAATGTTTTCCGGCGAGATCTATATGTTTTCCAGCGAGATCTTTATGTTTTCCGGCGAGAGAGAGACGAAACAGGTAAGAACTCAAGAAATTTAACGCTTTCCGGCGAGAGAGAGAGAGAGAGACGAAATAGGTCAATCACTGAGTGAACTCAAGAAAAGATAATGCTTTCCGGCGAGATCTATGTGTTTTCCGGCGAGAGAGTGAAGGAATCAGACGACTGATGAGAGTGAAGAGAGTGAAGCGGCGCCTGAGAGAGAGAGAGAGAGAGATGACTGATGAGATGAGAGCATGAGGTTTTTAGGATTTCATTTTAGGGGTTAGTTTTTATAGGGGGGTTGTTTGGGGTTGTTCCAACCGTTGGATTAGATCTAACGATTAAGATAGAAAGAGAGGAGAGGTGAGGGATTCTGAAAAAGAAGGGGAGATTGGATCATTTTGGCCCGTTGGATCAACAAGGTATTGCTCTTTCACAAATCAAAGGCTAAAATTTAGGATTAGTGTGTTTGTTTTTTGGCCAATGAGATTTGAGAAATGATAATGCTTATGGATTATGGCAACAAAATTATTGAATAACCATTTAACAATTTATTTATTGTTATTATTATTATTATTATTATTATTATTATTATTATTATTATTATCATAATTAATAATAATAATAATAATAATAATTATTATTATTATAATAATAATTATTATAATTGTTGTTGTTATTGTTATTGTTATTATGTTATTTTATTATTATTATTATTTCGAATCATAATGCTTACCATAATCGAGTCATTTATATAAATCCAGTAATTGATCGTCTATTCGTAGTTAATATATAATATTCATTATTATTATCGTTAGTTATACTATTGGAGCATATCAAGAGTCGATACTCATTAATAATCAATCGCGTATTAGCTAGAATGGTTCCAATATTATTATATCGTACTGAATTATTTAAGCCTACTAATAAAATAGTTTGTTTATAGTCACATATATATACAAAGTTATGAGCAGACCATAAACACTATACTAGTATTAAACTATAGTATAACATAAAGACAATTAACTTAAATATTCTTATAACTTATAAAGACAAGGGAGTAACTGACTAAGTGTTAAGTTACTATATGGTTGTTAACAAGTTACTATCTAGTAACTAGTAAGTACTTGTTAACTAATTTACTAATGGTTATTACTTAACTTATTGATTTTACTTTTTAATAAGTTATGGTTAGCTTTTATAGGGCAGAATGATTTGGGGGTATAATTTATTATTATTATTATTGTGCAACATATGAACCCTCGTTATAATCACTTAGGCGTCATATGAACCGTCGTTGTAAACATATGAATGTATGATTGTCATTTGTTATAATATTATAACATATCAAGAGTCGTTATACTAATTTATAATCAACAGAGTATTAGATTGGTTTTACAATTATTTTGATACCAATTTTATACTAAAATGATTAAACATATTGATAAAATAGTTTGTTTATACTTCATCATATATAGTCCCAACAAAATACATATATACCGCGTTATGTTTGTTATTGTTATTTGTATTACTATTGCTATTGTTAGCATTGTTACTATTACTGTTATTATTTGTATTATTATTCTCATTATCATCATAGCTATTTACAAACTTATATATCAATCATAATGCTTATAATAATAATAAGTCATTTATATAAACCTTGGAATTGATCGTCTACTCGTTATTATTGTCGTTGGTTATAATATATAATATATTATATTAGAACATATGAAGAGTCGTTCTACTCCTTTACACATTAGAGTGGTTTTACGCAGTTGATTAGTCGAAATAAGAGTTGACTAAGAGAATACACTAAACATCACGGTAAACAATATAGTGTTTTTATTAGTTTTTCGTTATCATCCATATATTTATCGCACACACACATATGTATATATATGTCGATCTTAATACTTTTAATAATATGATTCGTTTACAAAATCCATAACAAAATCAAAATGACCTGACCATGAGTTAACCGAAGTTGAATTGACGTTGTTCAATAGCGAATGGACCCGATGCTTCATAATGATCGAACTAAGGTCATTAGTGATTCAACCCGAGTACACTTGGCTCTACCCAAGCGTACATGAAACCCAAATACGACATGTGCAAACCCAGTAAAAAAATGTCCACGGACGATCATACCCGGGAATGGATCGACTTGTAAATGGAACGCTCAGACCTGTCCGGCACCCGACAATCTCATAATTCAAATGTGATCGACCCAGATGAACAAAACCTAGCCAATCACGACCTGGGGCACTGACTGTCATAATCCTGACCTGTCCAGGTCTGACCTGGTTCGCCGTGGGTATACCCAGAACCTGTTTGAGAACCTGTTTTGACACATAGACGCAATACGTCGAAGCAAAACATCTAGGGTCCGGACATGCACGGATGCACCTAATGGAAACGTCCTAACCCAATCTACATCAATATAAGCAATCAAACTCGTGATAGGGGAGGCATAAACATATATAGTATATAAAACCCAGTTAGCTATTTAGTCTGTTATTGTCGCACGCGGTTTCCACCCTTGATTTACATGATCCAACGATTGCTTTTTTCAGCTCGCAATATAAGGGCGGTGGTCACCATAAGGTTAATCTCCCAAGACGTTAACAAGTACTCCCTCCATTTTTTTAAATTTAGATATTTCACTTTGGGGAAAACTAAAGATGAACCCAAAAGTGAGAGAGAAACTGAATAATGAGATAGATAAACTGATAAGGTGGAGATAAAAATTTTAAGGTTGGTTACTAAATTATAAAGTGGATCATATGGGTGGAAAAGGATGAGGAATAGGTGGAGCATGTTGCTAAGAATAGAAAAAGCAACAATGTGTACATTAAAAAGTAACGGACCAAAAAAGAAAGTGTTTAGATTAAAACTAGTTTTTGTCCCGGGCCATACGCCCCGGATTATTTACCGACGTGCATTTGAAGTCTTCAAAAATAGAAATATTTGTCTTTAAATGATTTTTTCCCCCATAAAGACCAACATGAGCAATTGTAGTGTAGTTGGTTAGTGCATTATCATATCAAATGAGAGGTCATGGGTTCGAGTCTTCAAACATACATTTTTATTGTTTAATATCTCATTTGATTGTGTGGGAGAGGGGAGAGTACATGTGGCAGCATGACATTTGTTTGTCTTGGGTTTTAGATATATATATAGATAGACGGAGGTAGTAATGTACTATGGAAAAGTTTTATCACCCCTGCTTCAATGTACTTGCACCACTTTCATTTCCACGCTTGTCAAAATATAACTTCAGTTCAACCATTATTATCATTATAGATAAAATTTATTATAAATTCAATATTTTAGAGATGTACATTGTGATTAATTTAAAACATAACAAGTGTTTTATACAATAGTAAAACAATATGATCAAAACTAGTATACATCAATAATGCATTGGGTAAAATATAACAAGTATATTTTGAAATGGAGGAATTGCATCATAAGTTGACGTGCACAAATGGTCGGTCGGGTCGGGTAAATTCGAGTTCGAGTCAGTTAAGGGTCAGGTCAATTTCGATTGCTGGTCGATGACCCCTTGTTTAGGACCTAGAATATTCGGTTGTGGGTCGGTCGGTCAGGTTTAGGGTGTGTATTTATTATTTTAAATTTTGGCACACCTTTTTGTTTTTTATAATGAATTTTTTAAAAAAATTGTATACTCTATTACTAATGCACAAGTGTAGTCTTAGTTAGAGTTTCATAAAAGTGAGTTTTGTAATTACCAAACTCTTAATGTCAATTTAAAATTAACATATAATTCTCCCTAACAAAAAAATTAAGGCAAAAAAAGTAATATACAACTTTATTTTGCCTTAATTATAAGTGTTGTTACAAGGCGTTTTTTGGGGAAAATTGAATTTTGTAATATAAAATTTGGACACTCAATCGGCGAGTCAGTTTCGGGTCCCGTCGAGCTTGATCCACTTATTTCCAGATTTTTGGGTTTGGTTATTTTCGGGTTCCGGATCCTAACTTATTGTTCAAGACCTAATTTTATTGATTTGGTTTATGGATCACGGGTTGAGTCGAAATCTGCGAGGTCTAAATTCATAAGTACTCGTCCATGACCTCTCAACAATATTCACTCTTTCAGTTCTTACAGTGCTTTTTGACAATGGTAAAATCTGGTTTGCTTTTCCAAATTATCTGAACTAGTTCTTTTTTCTTAACGTCAAATTTTGTTACAAGCTTATGGCCTTATGGGTGTTTCATTATGCATCATCAATTTACGGTCTTACTTTTTTCAAAAATGGGGCCAAGCAAAAAATATATATTTTGCTTGACTAGCCAAACAGAAAAAAGAGTTGATAGTAATGGATCAATTCCTTTTTTGTATATGGGATATTAATGGCTATACTTAATTAATGTACATAGTGCAATTCCTATATAATGGGCGTCACATAGATTGGACTTCATATACACAAACTTGACATGGAGATCAAGGTTTTTGTGATAGGTTTCTTGGCTATCCTTTTAATTGTTCCATCAGGTAACTCTCTTTTTTGTACCTATGGCTTTCTAGTGTATGATAAACATTAGAAGACTTCCGAAGCAGACAAATCATAAAGTTCATTATTGCCCGAAGATATTAGTCTGTCACAAAAAACAAATGAGAGACTACTTACCTGTCAAAAAAAAGAAAGAGACTAATTACAAGCTATGGATTGTGAGTTATAAACTTTATTGGCGGGTTAAACCATCCTTTTCTCCTAGAGAACTTTTTTTGAAATTATGTTTTTGATTTTCGAATCTAATTCACTGTTGATCGAAATTTTTTATTCTAAACACAAATCATAAAGTTAAAAACATTATAGTGATTAATCTGCACTAAATGCCAAACCATTATCGCGATATTATATGACATTATTACATACTAATAATGAAGGAACATATAGATGCATATATAGCGGAATTGCAGGAAACAATTACCGAACATCTATCATAGGATCGCAAACATAATCAAAGACACGAATCATTCAATAGGGATTAAATATCAAACCTTTGTAGCGTGATTTCCCTGTTGTATGTGCAAACTTTGAAGATCCGAGAGCCCCAAGTGTTGCTCCTCTAATCAATCCACGAGCACCAGTTGAACATCAACGTTTGCTAGAACGAAAGAGAATAAATTCTCTTGCTTTTGATGGTATAGGCGCCGGTTTAGAGTGAATAGTTTAGGGTTTCACTTTCTCTCTCTTGTGAAAAGAAACTGGTTAATGAATTGATCACCTAAACCCTAATATTATATCCTATATATAATAGAAGAGTCATAGGCTAGTTAGGAGAACTAATTCTCCTCCTATTCCCCTTCTGGCCGGCCCAACCCAAATCCTAAATGGATTTGGATTGCTTTGTCCAACTTGTGCTACAATGTGTGACCTCATTGGATTAATCTATTTTAGTTATATGCCCAATTAATATTGTCCTATTAATCATATTTATTCTCTAGCAAGAAAATACGATTACTGAAATAATTAACTTTATTATCTTCATAATATAATTCCTATTTATATTTAGTAATTGCCGGGATGTCTAAGGACATATTCCTTCAATCTCCCACTTGTCCGAAGACAAGAGCGCAATGTTAAATTCGTTAAGTCACTTAATGCCAATTTTGATAACACCATGTTATTCTCAAATTTTTGTTCCTTGATCGCTGAGTTTGAACTGCTCAAATAAGGATTAACTCTTTGATCCTATTCCGCATGGCCATGCAATTTTTCAGTTCTCGCTCATCAAGAGGCCCAGACACCATTCCTTTTTAATAGGAGGACTTATCCTATCTTGTATGACCATAACTCTCACTCAATTCTTTGACCACCTGATCATTGCCTTTATAACCTACTTTTACGGCGCGTCGTTTAACAGCGTCAAGGTTAAACTAATTATATTGTGGTTATTAAGACATACTCATGTCTTAGGAATCCATTAAATATAGTAGTTCGATTCTACTTTAGAATCAAATTAGGTCAAGTCTCAATGTATCAAGTATACATCCATATAATCAATTAGCCATCTCTATGTCTCCATAGCCCATGGAACTGCGCTATCACTTAATTATATACTAGTCTTTTAAATAAATCACTTATGTCCAATTTAGTGATTTAGACTAGAGACTTTAAATAAATTGTGATTTCAGTTCACTTTATAGGGTTCCATTATCAAAACGTTTTCGATAATCCTATTTAAAAACACAAATTATTTGGACATTTTATTTAACACTTAACCAAACAATTAAATAAGTGATGTGTCATATTTTTATATTGATTTTAGGTGCATTTAGGTTGCATTCTAGGAGCATTTAGATGCATTGTAGTTCATAATTGCATACTATTACTTAATCTGCGAAATATTACTCCTCTTGTGCGTTTTTGGTATTATTTGATGAATTTCAGGTATTGAGAACATAATTGGAGTATTGTTGGACAAGTTTGAGTACTTAGGAGCAATTGGAAGTAAGCTACATTGATAAGGATCATTATGAACATCTTTGAGTGCAATTTGGAGCTAAAATGAAGTTGGAATTTAATATAAGAATTGTTGAAATCGAGTCATGCCTACTATTTTATCCATAACTTTTGACTCCATTATGATAATTGATTAATTCCAGCGGCATTGGAAAGTAGGCTTGAAGAGGTTTCCAACGATAGGTTGCACGGACCAAGACAAGTTGTATTCTGAGATATATGGGCATCGCAAGTTGGCCAAGTCTGCCAGGAACTTCTTACGCGCACGCGGTTTTGACAATTTCGGCCATTTAATGATTTATTTGGCTTCCTTATCTTGTAATTTGGTTTCCTACTAGTATTAGGAGTTATAACTATATATTAGAGGTTTTCTAATTAGAGGAGGACATCTATTACTCACTTTTCAATATTACGTTATTTTGTTTCTCTAGTTTTCTCTCTAGTTTTGGCCCTAGTTTGTTTCTATTTGCTACTTTGGAGATTCAAGATTCAAGCTTTCAAATTCATCTTCAATATCAATCAAGTTTTATTCTCTCATTTTCTCTTTATTATTATTTTGATTATGTTTTCCATTATGTTTATTGCTTTTATTGCCATGATTAGTGAGTAGTCTTTTTATCTAGGATTAAGTTGAGCCCTAGTATGGATTGATCATGTAAATTCTTCTCTAATTCCCATGTTATTGAGTTATATGTTTAGGGTTTGATAAGATTGTTGTTATTGTCAATTGTGCATCTTGATTTAGACCTAGTTTTATATTATCAATGAAAGTTGGAGTTGAGATTAGGAATATTTATTCGATGTTAAATTGTTATTTCATTAATTGAGTTCATCAACGAGAGTTGGGTCTTAATTTAGATAATCTTGTTATTGATTTGAATTCTCCCATGAAAATAGGTGAGAACTAGAATTGGGAATTATTTGACATTGGTTCTTAATGCTTCTAATTATGTGTGTAAATCATGAAAATAGGAGACATGCATGTTAGTTAGGCCTTTTGCTATCACGAAAGTGAGCTCTAGGTATTGATGAGTGACCGAGTATTTAGTTTCGGTTCGCAACTGTGCTTTATTACTGAGTCATAAGGGAATGTCAATCTCGCCTAAGCTATAATTGAATAACTGGGATGTGGGTCGTGTTTTGATCAATTCATATTAGTGGTGATACTTAATTCTAGTGTTTTAATCATCATATTCTTATAGTTTGCCATAAATCGTCATTAGTTTAGCCTTTAGTTTATAGACTATTCTTCATATATTTGGATTGTGTAACTATTTCGTAATCTAAAATCAAGTAGTGTTTAATCTTGCACCTCCCTGAGTTCGACCCGTATGTGCTACAACACCGTACACTTGCGGTATTAAAATAAAACCCTAACAAGTTTTTGGCGCCGTTGTCGGGGAGGTAACGGATTAGAATTAGTTTGATTATAGATTTAATAGACTACATTGTATATATTTTTATCTTCTTTTGTAAATAACTTCTTCCTTTTTACTTTTGTAAATTTCTTCCCTTTCACTGTTCATGGAGTCATATCATCACTATAATAGGGACAATTTTATTGATAGGGCCAATGGTTATAATTCTTTGGATTCTCATGTTTCTTATTTCGATACATCGTGTCAATATACTTCCAATTTTTGCATGAGTTCTAATTAATTACCTGATATGTGTTGTGATCCCCATATACATGCTAGTAATTCTAGAGCAATTTTCTATTCTCCTCAATATGAGAATGAATTGTTTTGGAAATACTATCGTAGACTTGGAGACTTTATTGGTCCTAATCACGGATATGAACAATGGGATATGTGTCAAGTGGTTTATGAGGGTTTAAATGAAGAAAGTAGAGCGGTGTTTAAGTTTATGTCTTATGGACAATTTCTATCCCAATCACTTGATTATTGTTGGGATCTAATCGAGTGGTTGGCTAAGAATAATTATGAGTGGGATATGTCATTGTCTGCTAGACCAGCCCAGAAAAATTCCTCCACTCCTTCACCTCAAAGCTACATTATAACACCTCTATATAGTTCTAATTGTCACTCTACTTTTCATGACATTTCTTTATGTGATGTGACATTAGTAAATGATTTTGACTCCTCTCCCCAATATGATTGTCAATCTGCTCGGAGTTATAGTTTCCACCCATATATTTATGATGATGATGATGATGATGAGGGTTGGAAAGAACTTGAAAATTATGGGGATGATTATCAAATTACTGGGAAGATTGATGTGAAGGACATTCTGAATGAGGAACAACTCTTGGTTGAAAATCCTTCATTGGATGAGTCTATAGATGAGAGTGAGGTTATTCATGAGTTTTTGTTGGGTCCACCAACTGTTTTCGGGTCTCATGTTCCGTTCTCTCGAAAGTTTGACCTTATTCCTTCTACCCCTATATTATACCCCCCATCGTTCTCTATTTCTCCCCATTTGAATGACTCTTATGACCATATAATTGATGTACAGTTAGTGGTTATCTCTCCTTTTGAGTCATGTAAAATAACTAACAATTTTTCCTTTTCATACTCTTGTAAAAATCATTTTTCTTTTGATTTTTCTTTTTCTAGGTTTGATAGATTTTTAGGACTAATATATTTCATTTTTACTTCTCACCATTATCTAACATATTTTGAGATGTTTGCAGAAACATATGATAAGCTTCTTAGAACATTGAACTCTTCTGCATTGGTATACTAGTCCTAAACGGTTATGCAAAACCTTAAATTTGCGCTTTTCGGGAGGCAACCCGAGTCTACACCCAATTTTTTCCATTTTCTTTGATTTTTCCTTTTTGTGTGATTTTAGTTACATTGATGTCTGTGTTTTGTTTTTGGTGTGTTTTTAGGTTCATAGAAAAGAGGGTGGAAGACGATCTTTAAAAAACGAGCCGCGGTACAATTGCTCAGCTCGCGGACAAATGCCGAGAGCATACCGTGACTCGCGGGGGCCACCGCGCCTCGCACCTAGAACCGCGACTCGCAGCATCCACCGCGACCCGCGTTTTTAGAGGATGAAATTTTTCAACAGAAACTGAACAAACATCAAGCAGTTACATCTCCCCTGCATCCACGGCCCGAAGCCCCACATCCCACACAACACCGCCCCGAACCCGGCACCAACCTCGCCGACCACATCCGCACCACCAGCGCACCCCCACCACCGTCAAGTCGCCCCCATCGCGCGCCGCATCTCCATGGTTTGATTTGATAGTGTGAAGGAAAAGAGCAAAAGAAATCAATTTCGTAAAAGAATCGCACGGCCACCGTTGATGATGATGCGTTGATGATGGATGATGGACCGTGGATGATGATGCGTTGATGATGCGGAGTCGAACAATGGAGCGGCGAAGACGACGACCGAAAGAGGAAATGGGTGCAGGTGTTTTAGAAATTAGGGGTTTTTGTTTTTCATTTTAGTTTTCTTTTTTCCTTTTATCTTTCCTTTCTTTTTTTTTTCTTCTTTACTTTTCTCCCCTTGACTGTACATTCCTTTCCCTTTTTTTTTTATTTTTTTATCCTTTTTTTTATTATTAATCTGTATTTTTTTTTTTATTGATTTTTCTTTTGTTGATATTTTTTTTCCAATGAACTTTTAGTTATTCTTTTTATCATTGTTGTTATAGGATTCTCTCCAGTCGGCACCCATCCAAATTGGTCCAAGTTCGCCTTCGTGAAGCATTATGACATGATTTTTGAGCATATTTGACTCTTCTCCCCAATTATTGGGTAGTAAGCATCTTTTCTCCCTTATACTTGTTGTTAATGTTCATCTCGAATTCTTGCTTGGATTTTGTTTTGCTGCCATCTTGTTGAAAATCTTGCACATTGATTGAATCATTAGTTCATTGGATTACTGGGATTTGTGTTTGGTTCGATTGGTGTTTTGTGGCTCTTGGTGTGTAACTTTGGTGAGTTGATGGTCTTGGGGTTGGTTTTGGTTCCTTTTCTGAACTGGTTTATGCAGTGTGGACACTGCATATTCTAGCTTGGGGGGAGGAATATTTTATCATTTATTTGCTTTCTAGTTTAGATTTTAGTGCTTTCGTAGGATGTTGCATGGTTTGTACTACTCATTAGGAGTGGGAGTTTACATGTAACCAAAAAAATTATACTGCTTTCTTAGTTGCATCAGCATATTAGATTTCATCTCATTTTAGTTGCATCTATGGGACCATTGCTAGCATTATTTGAGAACCTTGTTGATATCCTTACTACGGTCTTAAGCGTAATTCATCTCATTCATGATTCTTCATAGCATGATTGTATTGCGATTGATCGCTTGCGGTAAGATTGGTTGATCTCTCTCTGGTTTGATTTAACCTTACTGTTTAGACATCTTAACCCACGTGAGCTTTTGTGCCTATAAACTGACGTATCTGTGTCAGTTATGTTCTTTCATGTGTGATTAGTTCCTCATTTGTTGCATGGATCTTGACTTTGACTTGGTACTCTTTGACACTTGACTTTATAAGCATTTGGATATGATTGAGGCGTTCTTTCCATTGTTCTGAGCTTTCAGATATATTTTCTTTTCATATATATATTATCCTTTCTCTAGCCCCGCTGAGCCTTTCCTGACTTTGTTCTGAATTAATACCTACATTACAAGCCTCTAGCCTTTTATGATTTCTCTACCCAAGCCTTGCTAAGTGGAGTAGCGTTGAAGTTTATGTTTTGAGCTTGGTCATTATTGGAAGGAAATATGTTGAAAGAAAGTTACTTGAAATAGTGTGAAAGTGCAAAATGATAAGAATGGTGAAAAAGTTGTGAAAAACAATTCTGAAAAAAAAATGAAAAAAAAAAGATTGAATAAAAGGTGAATGAAATTGGTTGGAGTTGGTAAAGATGGGTACTCTCTTGATTTAATGGTAATGTGTTGTTGAACTTCTAGTAGAAGTTTTTGTGACGTTTGCATCTAATGGCCATAGATGTTAAGTGTTGTTTTCTCCGCTAGTTGGCTTTTAGCACCACATTTCCAAATACATTTCCTACCCATAACCTCAGCCCCATTACAACCCTTGAAAGTCCTCATGATCTGTTTGCTTTATAATTTCAAGTGGATAGTGAGTCGATAGTCAAAGTTAAAGAGTAAATGTTTCATCTGAGTCGACATTTAGGTTGAGAGTCAATAATTTTACCATAAACACATGAGAGTATGAGTGCACATGACTAAAGTGAGGTCTCTCAGGTTTGGTTAAGTCTAGCTTGGGGGAGATGGTATGTGGTCTGCTAGGAGAGTTGATTGCATTACATGACGTGCTATGCGGCTTTGCTTGAGAATGTTTCGATGCTTGGTTCGTGTAGTAATTGTATCTCTCGTGTTCTCGATTGTGTGCTTGGCCCTATCGTAGTCCCATATTGTAGGTTGTTTTTCCTTTCCAATGTCTATGTCTAATTGCTTGAGGACAAGCAATGGTTTAGCTTGGGGGAATTTGATGTGTCTTATTTTTATATTGATTTTAGGTGCATTTAGGTTGCATTCTAGGAGCATTTAGATGCATTGTAGTTCATAATTGCATACTATTACTTAATCTGCGAAATATTACTCCTCTTGTGCGTTTTTGGTATTATTTGATGAATTTCAGGTATTGAGAACATAATTGGAGTATTGTTGGACAAGTTTGAGTACTTAGGAGCAATTGGAAGCAAGCTACATTGATAAGGATCATTATGAACATCTTTGAGTGCAATTTGGAGCTAAAATGAAGTTGGAATTTAATATAAGAATTGTGGAAATTGAGTCATGCCTTCTCTTTTATCCATAACTTTTGATTCCATTATGATAATTGATTAATTCCAGCGGCATTGGAAAGTAGGCTTGAAGAGGTTTCCAACGATAGGTTGCACGGACCAAGACGAGTTGTATTCTGAGAGATATGGGCTTCGCAAGTTGGCCAAGTCTGCCAGGAACTTCTTACGCGCACGCGGTTTTGACAATTTCGGCCATTTAATGATTTATTTGGCTTCCTTATCTTGTAATTTGGTTTCCTACTAGTATTAGGAGTTATAACTATATATTAGAGGTTTTCTAATTAGAGGAGGACATCTATTACTCACTTTTCAATATTACGTTATTTTGTTTCTCTAGTTTTCTCTCTAGTTTTGGCCCTTGTTTGTTTCTATTTGCTACTTTGGAGATTCAAGATTCAAGCTTTCATATTCATCTTCAATATCAATCAAGTTTTATTCTCTCCTTTTCTCTTTATTATTATTATTTTAATTATGTTTTCCATTATGTTTATTGCTTTTATTGCCATGATTAGTGAGTAGTCTTTTTATCTAGGATTAAGTTGAGCCCTAGTATGGATTGATCATGTAAATTCTTCTCTAATTCCCATGTTATTGAGTTATATGTTTAGGGTTTGATAAGATTGCTGTTATTGTCAATTGTGCATCTTGATTTAGCCCTAGTTTTATATTATCAACGAAAGTTGGAGTTGAGATTAGGAATATTTATTCGATGTTAAATTGTTATTTCATTAATTGAGTTCATCAACGAGAGTTGGGTCTTTATTTAGATAATCTTGTTATTGATTTGAATTCTCCCATGAAAATAGGTGAGAACTAGAATTGGGAATTATTTGACATTGGTTCTTAATGATTCTAATTATGTGTGTAAATCATGAAAATAGGAGACATGCATGTTAGTTAGGCTTTTTGCTATCACGAAAGTGAGCTCTAGGTATTGATGAGTGACCGAGTATTTAGTTTCGGTTCGCAACTGTGCTTTATTACTGAGTCATAAGGGAATGTCAATCTCGCCTAAGCTATAATTGAATAACTGGGATGTGGGTCGTGTTTTGATCAATTCATATTAGTGGTGATACTTAATTCTAGTGTTTTAATCATCATATTCTTATAGTTTGCCATAAATCGTCATTAGTTTAGCCTTTAGTTTATAGACTATTCTTCATATATTTGGATTGTGTAACTATTTCGTAATCTAAAATCAAGTAGTGTTTAATCTTGCACCTCCCTGAGTTCGACCCGTATGTGCTACAACACCGTACACTTGCGGTATTAAAATAAAACCCTAACAATAAGAAATGAATTTTTATTGATAAACATTCAAGGCATAATAAATGTCTTTACAATTGTAAACATGAAGTAAACAACCTAAAGCCATTCTCCCATATGCTTAAGCCCCATAGACCTAGTATGACACTCATGCTTAGGTTGAACAAGCGGTTTAGTAAGAGGATCTATCCTCAGTATGAACCTTGCTTACTTTCACATCCTCTCTTCCAACGATCTCTCGAATAAGATGGAACTTCCTGAGCACACGTTTAGACCTTTGATGTGATCTAGGTTCCATAGGCTGAGCAATGGCACCATTGTTGTCACAATACAACTCAATGCCATTCTCAATGCTAGGAACTACACCAAGCTCACTAATGAACTTTTTGATCCAAACAGCCTCATTTCTTTGCATCATTCGTTGCAATGTACTCAGCCTCTGTTGTAGAATCCGCGATGGTACTCTGCTTAGAGCTCTTCCAGCTCACAGCTCCTCCATTGAGACAAAATATGAAACCAGAGTGGAATCGGAAATCATCTTTGTCACTCTAGAAGCTTGCATTAGTGTATCCAGTAATAACCAACTCATCATCTCCACCATCAACCAAAATATTATCCTTAGTCCTTCGCTAGTACTTAAGGATGTTTTTCGCTGCAATCCAATGCTCATCTCCTGGATTTGACTTGTATCTGTTGCATATACTCAAAGCATATGCAACATCCGGTCGAGTGCATATCGTGGCATGCATAATGGATCCTACTGCAGAAGCATAGGAAACATTACTCATACGCTTGACCTCATCAGGACTCGAAGGGCACTGAGTCTTGCCAAGTGTTATGCCATGTTGCATGGGAATGAAACCTCTTTTGGAGTTTTCGAGCTTGAACCTTGCAAGAACCTTATCAATATAAGTCTCTTGCCTAAGTCCAATCAGCCTTTTCGATCTATCTCTATAGATCTTTATTCCCAATATGTACTCTGCCTCTCGTAGATCTTTCATAGAGAAACAAATTTTAAGCCATTCCTTGACTAACTCAAGCATGGTTTTATCATTTCCTATGAGAAGTATGTCATCCACATACAAGACCAGAAAAGTAATACTACTCCCACTTAAATTCTTGTATACACAAGATTCCTCTTCATTTCTGAGAAAGCCAAATTTCTTGACTGCCTCATCAAATATGAGGTTCCAACTCCTTGATGCTTGCTTTAGTCCATAAATGGACTTCTTAAGCTTGCATACTCTCCTTGGATTTTCTGGATCTTCAAAACCTTGAGGTTGTGTCATGTACACATCCTCTTTCAAGAACTCATTCAAGAAAGCGGTTTTGACATCCATCTGCCATATTTCATAGTCATGAAAGGCAGCAATCGCAAGGATTATCCTAATGGACTTCGGCATGGCTACTAATGAGAAGGTTTCATCATAGTCAATACCATGAATTTGTTTGAAACCTTTTGCCACCAACCTTGCTTTGAAAACACTAATGTTTCCATCCTTCTGTGTTTTCAACTTAAAAATCCATTTTCATCCAATGGGTTTTACCCCATCTGGCAAATCAACCAAATCCCATACTTGATTTTCAGACATGGAATCCATTTCAGATTTCATGGCCTCAAGCCATCTTTCGGAGTCTTGACTATCCAAAGCATCTTTGTAGCTAGTAGGTTCTTCTGATTCAAAAATTGTTACTTCAGAACTTTCAGTCAAAAGGAAATCAATATATCTCTTTGACGGAAGGATGGTCTTACTAGACCTACGTTGGGGAGCAACAGAAGAAGTTTCTACCTCACTAGGTTGAGTGACTTCGCATGGAGTACCTCCAAGTGGGATGGTAGGAGGTACGTGAATTGAATGCACCGCCTCCTGAGCATTTTCATGTCGGGCCGCCTCTGATGAGGTATTAACCTCATCCATTTGTTGCTCGTCTCGAATTTCTTCGAGATATAAATTTCTCCCACTTGTTTTTCTGGAAATAAACTCCTTTTCCAGAAAGACACCATTAGGAGCAACAAACACTTTATTTTCACTTTGGTTGTAGAAGTAGTATCCCTTAGTCTCTTTTGGGTAACCTACATAGAGACATTTATCGAATTTGGGTGAAAGCTTATCAGAGAGTAAACGTTTTACACAAGCTTCACAACCCCATATTCTTTGAAAAGACAATTTTAGAACGTTTCCAGTTCACATTTCATATGGTGTCTTTTCCACAGCCTTGGATGGTGCTCTTTTAAGTGTGAATGCCGCCGTTTTAAGCGCAAATCCCCAGAATAAAATAGGAAGATCAGCAAGACTCATCATGGATCGAACCATATCAAGTAGAGTTCAATTCCTTCTTTCATGATCGCCATTTAACTGTGGTGTTCCTGGTGGCTTCCATTGTGAAAGGATGCCACAATCTTTCAAATGATCAACAAACACTTGAGATAAATATTCACCACCATGATCGGATCGCAATGCCTTAATTTTCCTCCCAAGTTGGTTTTGTACTTCATTCTAGAATTCTTTTAATTTTTCAAAGGATTATGACTTATGCCGCATGAGGTAAACAAATCCAAATCTGCTCACATCATCGGTAAAAGTAATGAAGTAACTGTACCCTCCCCTAGCCAACGTACTCATAGGTCCACACACATCTTATGTATGAGGGCTAAAAGGTCATTGACCCTTTCACTTGAACTTGTGAAAGGAAACTTCATCATTTTCCCCATCAAGCAAAACTCACAAGTATCAAATGATTCGAAATCAAATGATTCGAAATCAAATGATTTGAGAATTCCATCTTTATGAAGTTTCTCAATGCGCTTTGAGCTTATGTGGCCTAATCGACAATGCCATAGGTATGTAGGGTTTGAATCATTTGTTTTATGTTTCTTGCTGTCTATGTTATAGATGTGGGTTTCTAAGTCTAGCACATGTAAACCATTTGATAACTTAGCGGAGACATAGAACATATACTACCTCTGTTTCTTAATAAGTGCAACACTTTCCTTATTTGGAATAGTCATAATAAGTGCAACCAAGCTCAAAATGGTAAAAAAAAGTTCAATATTATTACAAATATGCCCCTAAAAAGTAAGAGGGACCACAACTTTTTTGTTTTATCACTTGAATTACTCTACTTTGTTGTGGTCCCAACTTTATCTCTCTACATTCATTGGTCTTCCCCCACTTTCTCTATGTTGCACTTATTAAGAAACGGAGGAAGTATATCATTCAAGTACGCAGAACAACAATTGTTCTCTATGGTAAATGAAAAGCCTTCCGAATCCAAAACATGAATTGAAATAATGTTCTTTGTGATAGTAGGAACATAATAACAATTATTAAGTTCTAAAACTAATCATGAAGGTAAAAGTAGGCTATATACTCCCACCGCCAATGTAGCAACTCGTGCTCCATTGCCAACGCGAAGATCTACTTCTCCCTTTCCTAATGTTCTACTTCTTTTGAGGCCTTGCATATTACAGATAATGTGCGAACCACAAGCGGTATCAAATACCCAAGAAGCAAAAGTTGCTAAGTTAGCTTCTATAACATACATATCTGAACAAGAAACTCCTTTCTTTTGATCCTTTAAATACTTGGGGCAATTACTCTTCCAATGACCAACCTTGTTACAGGTGTAACAATAGTGCTCATCAGCAACTTTTGGTTTTGGTGTAGTCTTTTGCTTTTCAGAAGTTTCAGACTTGGCAACTTGTTTGCTTTCGTCCTTCTTAATAGCAATCCCAATCCTATTGAGCGATTGCCCTTTACTAACCATAAGAACATCCTTATATTCTTCTCCTGGCTTGTTAGGGATATTTCGCTCGGTCTGAGTTAGCATTTCATGCATCTCTTGCATCGTTTCTTTCTCTCCTTGCATGTGAAAGTTGTTTAATTTTTCAGTTCTGAGAACGATTCTCATATCCCTTTCACTTGCAATGAAACGTTCAACATTCAATTCATCCTTCGAAAGGACGGAGCGCAATTTACAAGTAGAATTGTTGGTGTTGTTGTTGTTGTTATTGTTACTAGACATGATTACTACAACAAATAATAAAGCAAGATTCAATCAATGTTTATCAAGAAAGCAGCAATTAAATAAATTTTAATTAACTACTACCTTTATTCAAAATGAAAGTCCCTTATTGAATAAAGAAAAAACCAAGATCCCCTCCCACTACAATCAAACGGACTTTGGCCCTAACTTCAATATATAGTAGTTGAGGTAAGTAAACACTTTACTAATTAAAACTAATTATAATTCTTGATAGACAGGTTAACAACTCCTTGTTTACTCCAATCTCTTAGCTTGAAAACCCAAAACTTTGTCTTTCGATGATTTTGTTGAGTTTAACCAAACATTAACATGTAAGTTTCAAAAACCTACCCTACTATTCCCGGAATTATGAGTAACACCCTGCTTTGGCAGAACCTATCACTCATTATCTAAGGCTTTATAGGTGTTGTTTGGAAAGCAATTAAAACTAAATATTACTTTTGGGCACCTAAGTTTACTAATATGGTCAATTAATAGTGAACACATGAATCAATTAACCACAAACAAACTTAGAAGCAAGCATTGAAACACAATAAATGGAAGAAATTAATAAAAGCAATAATTAAACTGATATAGTATGGCCCCTAAACTTAGGAAAATAACTAATCTTCATGAATCTTCCCTTGAATCTACATGGATCACCATCCTTGAAATTCCTTGGATCCTCATGCTTGATTACATAATTTGAATTTAATAAATAACGAAAATTGAAAGTTACAAAAATACAAACGATTCGCAGATCGTATTTAATTTACATTCAAATATATCGATTCGCAGATCGTATTTAATATCCTAATTTGGGCCATACTAGTCATAACATGTAAAATATAATATCATACATGTTACATTAAACATCCACGCATTTATAATATCAAAATAAAAAAAACACAAACTATTTACTTATTAACAATTAATAAGCTAATAAAACTTTCCATAATAATTATTAAACTTAACAAATTTAAGTTGGAAATCATTTAGGGAACTTTATTATTTTCATTCAATTACAATGTAAATATGGCAATAACATTTATTAATGACAAAATTTGCATTAGGGGAAATTTTAGATTTATGCTCAACATGAAAATCTGAATTTTCCCAAAACAATTTTTGTTTTGTTTTTTTTTTACAAAAAAAATTTGAACCTGCAGTTAATGTGACTGCTTGTGGTACAAAAGAAAAGCACGACAAACTTTCACCCTAACACTACTAGGCGCGAAGCCCACCACTGCGTGCAGCCATGCCAACCACGCACACCACTGCACAGACTAACTCCGGCAGTCACGCCAAGAAACCGCCGGCAAGGGAAACGGTTGCCAGCACACACCGGCAGAAAACCCCACCAGCGCTCGCCAGCAGCCACGCACGTTACACGTGCGCTGCTGGTTGTTTCTTCCACCGCTTGTGCCCCCGCGTTCTGCCCCTATTGCTCGTCGGCGACCCAGCCAACAGCACACGCTGGCAGCAAGAGCCACCAGCGCACGCCAACCGACACAAAGCCACACGCCAGCTACAAGAGCCACCGCACGTCAAACGTGCGTTGTTCTGTCGCCGTGGCGTTGCTGTGGAGTCGCCGCCCCTCTGCCGTCGCCTCAGTCCACCACCGTAGCTCTACCTTTCGGTGGAGCCACCCAGCCATTGTGGTTGTCTCCTTTTAATTTTTATGCAACAATTGCATATAAATTAAATTTATCTTATTTAACAATTAATTAATGATTTAAGATATTTAATTAGTCTTTAAAATTCCAAAAATTTTGGCTGATATTTTTGAATCCATCAACAAAATTTAAACAAATTTTTAGGTTTGTTAAGATTATATTTGAATGAATAATCAACTATTAAACATTAAATCTAACAAGAATCCAAAATTAGGGCAAAAATCAAATTATATCCAAAAATTCAGAAAATTAACAATTAAATTCCAAAAAATTTGAAAATAATTTTTAGGGTAATCTAGTGAATTATTATAACATATAAAATCTAATATTTTAATTGTTATCCTTAAAATTTATGTATGATCAAATTAAACATAAAATTTAACCAAAATTCACAAATAATATGATAAAAATCCAGAAATTAGTGGGAAAGTCCGAAAATTAATTGTTAACAAATTATTTTAATGATTAATCAAATTAAACATTAAATAATTTTAAATCTAACAAATATATTTATAAAAATCATAAAATGTTGGAGTGAATAAAAAAATTTATTTCGTCCATAATATAAAAAATTTGGACTTTTATAAAATTATTTGAGCATAAATCACAAATAAATCCATTATTTACAATTTCCAATCAATTAATATCAAATATCAATTATGCAAATTCAAGCCATAAATAAATCCTTCCTTAATTGAATAAAAATATTAACTTTGCATACAGTTACATGATCATATGAATATTAAAAATTAGGCAAAACTGATACCACTGAAGGAACATATAGATGCATATATAGCGGAATTGCAGGAAACAATTTCTTAACATCTATCATAGGATCACAAACATAATCAAACACATCAATCATTCAATAGGGATTAAATATCAAACCTTTGTAGCGTGATTTCCCTGTTGTATGCAAGCTTTGAAGATCCGAGAGCCCCAAGTGTTGCTCCTCTAATCAGTCCATGAGTACCAGTTGAACCCCAACATTTGCTAGAACGAAAGAGAATACATTCTCTTGCTTTTGATGGTATAGGCGCCGATTTAGAGTAAATAGTTTAGGGTTTCACTTTCTCTCTCTTGTGAAAATAAACTGCTTAATGAATTGATCACCTAAACCCTAATATTATATCATTTATATAGTAGAAGAGTCATAGACTAGTAAGGAGAACTAATTCTCCTCCTATTCCCCTTATGGTCGGCCCAACCTAAATCATAAATGGATTTGGATTGCTTTGTCCAACTTGTGCTACAATGTGTGACCTCATAGGATTAATCTATTTTAGTTATAGGCCCAATCAATATTGTCTTATTAATCATATTTATTCTCTAGCAAGAAAATACGATTACTAAAATAATTAACTTTATTATCTTCATAATATAATTCCTATTTATATTTAGTAATTGTCGGGATGTCTAAGGACATATTCCTTCAAATAAAACTTCATTGGTTATTTCTTTTTCTTGTGTGTACGTACTTGAAAGTTGTATCACAAGGATTAAGCGAAAAAATTAGCCACTTCATCCTAAGCTTGACATGGCCGAGTAATTTCTGCCGCACAACCACATGCACTAGGCCACCGAATGTGGTTTTGCCTAAATATTTCAGACTTTATGGCCAGTGGCCGCAAACGGCACCTGCACCAGGAGAAACAAAACCTATCGTCACATCGCTCATCAATTGTGATCATACGTCAACTTTGGATTTTACTATCATTTCTACTCGTTTGGCTAATCTAAGGAAGTATTGGCCTAGTCTTACCAATATGGATAAAACCAATACTACTTTTTCTGGCAACATGAATGGAAAAAGCATGGCACTTGTATCGAGCCCATGTTCACTCAAGAATACTACTTTGAACGCACAATTGAGCTTGTTATGGGGAGTCCTGATAGAACGATATCAGATATGGGTGAATTTGCCCATATCAAGGGTAGATGTGTCATTTTGCATGGTTTAGTAAAATGATATCCTAAAAGCATGGGAATGGAGTATTCCCTCGTATTCTCTTAAGTTATTGTATTGTGTCATCTCTCTCTCCTCACTATTCAACCCACTTCTCACGAGCTGAACAAGCTCATGGAGTTCCCTTAACTTGTGGAAGGCTCTATTTTTGAACATTTAAGTTAATGGTGGTTGGTGAATTCAAGGTATGTAAAATTTATTGAAATTTCTTGGGTTTAATTCATGAAATTTAGTGGGTTAAAGTCATGAAATTTCGTGGGTTTTAACACATGAAATTCCGTGGGTTTAATACATGAAATTTCGTGGTGTTATCTATTGAAATTAATCAAAAATAATTTGTTGCATGTCTTCAATTTCGTGGCATGATGTAATTTCGATGGTGGATTATAATTCACGATTTGTTAAATTTCATGAAATTGAGGGGGTTTTGTTGTTTGAGTGGGTTATGTTAAATTTCATGAATTTGAGTGGGTTATGTGAAATTTCATGAATTTGAGTGGGGTTTTGTTAAATTTCATGAAATTGAGTGGGTTATGTTAAATTTTAAATTTTATGAAATTGAGTGGGTTTAAGTTATCAAATTTCATGTTATTTGTTGAAATAAGATGAGAGAGAAAGCCAAATTTCGTGGTATTATTTGTTGAAGTGGTGCTAATTGTGGAAAAATTTGAGCTTGTAGAGATTTTCAAGAGTATTAGTTTCGAATAATTGCAATATATATAAAGTCGAAGTTTTTTGTTTGTTTACCACTTCAATTTGCATGAACTTGAATCAAATATTTTTAGTTTCACTGATTCATTCTAATATGCACCTATTTTCGAATTTGTATAATTCACACAATTTAAAGAAGAAAAGTTTGAATATTGAGCCAATTTTTAAATTTATATATGTTGTAGTTTCAGTGATTCATTGTAATATGCACCCATTTTTTCCAAATTGAGTGAAATCCAATTTGGAATTTGTACTCATACAGTCATATTGCTCTGTGCAAATTAAGCATGTGAGAAATTAATAGGAAAAATTAAGGAATTTTTTTTAGGGGAGAAATTAAGGGAAATAAAGGACAAGATGAACCCTATATATGTTGGAGTGAACATTGGTGTATCAAACTTTTAAGTGTATGTTGGGGCTCGAGGTAGCGTAATATGATGTTGTAGATGTCATTACAGGGGGTGAAGTTAGATGCATCTAATGTGTACATGGGAGTGATTGCCACATAGATTTGTGTAATTAAATTTGTGGGACTTTGAGGTAGATTTACCACCTACTCGGCCTTCATATTTTGTATTTCTTATTTCATTAGGACTTCATATAATCATATATACTCTCAGCTGATCAATGTTACATGTATAGAAGTTCATTAATATCTTTTCATTCTTTGTTATGTCTTTTGTTCATTGAGAATTCTGGTTAGGAATCTTTAGTTGAAGTGGAAAGTCTATGACATTATATGCTAGATTTGCATGAATCATGCACTTAAAATTATTGGAACTACATCTTGAGCAGGTTCTGTTGTCTGTTAAAGTCATTTCATGAGAATATGCTCAATATATCTACCCTCATATTTGGTCTCATTTCTTCAAGTACAAAAGAATAACAAGATTAACTTTCTATGATGCTAACCATCTTTTAGGTACTATTATTATTTCAATAGGGCCATGAAGAGATCAAAAGTCATGAAGGAATGTAATAGGAAGAAAAAAACCAAGGTATAACTGTTATTTAATCATGTGTATGAACACATAACACCTTGGTGTGAGAATGTAACATAAATTTCTTCCCTTCTTCTTAGGTGGAGGAACATGATGGTGTCATCACCGAGCATGATTGGGGAACGGATTCAGAGGAAGATGAAGATTGGCAAGCAGACGGGGAAACATAAAGTCAGAGGGAGAAGAAAAAGTATCAAATGCGTCTGAGGAAGAAGAATTAGAGCAAGAAGAATCAGGCCAAGGGGGTAATGGTCATGAGCAGGCAGGGAAAAGGAAGAGGAGGAGGAAGGTGGACGACAGAGTTGTTGGAGTATGTCCTACGATCAAGTGCATAACTCAATGTTATAAATAATTATATGAATCCAATATGGTTTGGGTAGTCATGATGCTTTGCTAGAAGCCAATCTTGACTTGTAATATTAATAAATGATTGATATTTACTACTAAACTATATTGGACCTACAGGGTCACACATAAACTACAACGTTGATTATTTAGTCTTTTTAGATTAATATTATACGATAATGCCAATATGTTCTTTTGACCATAAAACAAATAAGCTATGGGTAACTTGCTATTTTGGATCAAAATCAATTATAGGATAATTGATTGATATCAATATTAATTGATTGAGATAGTCAATTAATTAATGGATTGATATCCTCTTAATTGAAAGGAAATCAAGTCATTCCTTTTATATGCATACAAAGCAAAATAAATATGGATGTAGATGAGTTTGACTAACTTAACTCATTTTACAAAATTCTGGCCGTGAGGTTGCAAGTAGGGAGAAAAGAGTTTCTCACAAATATTACAAAAGTTCATACAAAATACAAAGGGTTTGTTTTGGGTTCTAGTAAACCAAGGTATAATCAACTTGTGGTGGTGGACCTTTGTAGAGGAACTTCAATTGACGTTCTTAAACATCAACGAGGCACGCTTCAAAGGTATAATTACTTCACCCCCTTTTGTAGATTCATTATAGTATTTTAGGGTGTTCTTGGGAATAGGTTTTGTATATATTGTTTATATTTCCGCATCGTAAATCCTATTAGTGGTATCAGTCGCCTCCCTAATTATACTATTTTGATCTTTGTTGATGCATATAATTTAATCTTATTAGTATTAAACTATGGACTTATGAAATTGCAACATAATAATTTGTTTTTGTTGGAATTCGCATATTATTGATATTTGATATTTAATATTCGCATTTAATTTTATTTATGAATAGTTCATATAATATTTTTTAAAAATTGTATTCGAAATAATTTATTTTTAATTTGATAAGATCAATACAGTTTTTTTTTTCCTTCTTGCGATTATATTTTATTTTAAGTATTTGTTAGAATAATATGATTATAAAACAAAATTAAAGTAGAAATTCCTTGTTCAATTTTTTTTTTGGTGTGTATATTTTATTTTTAAGTTACACAAATTTGTAGACAAGGGTGTCTAATTTTTTTAATTTTTGTGATAAAATTACACATTATAATTATTGAACATGAAATTTTGTTTTTTTTAAAAAAAAAAAAAAGAAGAAGAAGGAGGACAAGTGTCGTATCATATATTCATATGATGTTCTCTGTGATACTTCTTGAACTAATTAGATATCACAAAGAAGTATATCACTCCCATGTTCATCAAGCATGTGATACTTGGTTCAGTATTAGTACGTTGGACATGTCCATGTTGTTGGCTTCTTAGATGGGCTGCTGTAGTTATAGACTGGGCCTGGCAGTGGTTCCCATGAGCCTACTGTTGGGCCTGGGCTACAGTTAAAAAAAACTGTTTTGGGCTTGTTTTGATTGTTTGGACATCATTTCTTAAATTCAGTTTTTGGGTTTTAAAAGTTGTTTTGCCCACACGTTTCTACAATCCAAAATTTGAACCTAATAGTTAGGTGATCCATTTCTAAGTGGGAGTTTATTAGTTTGATGTTCAACTCTCAAATTTTGGATAAAGTTGTAATTTTATTATCATGATAATATAAAGTCCAAGTATAATTTCTAACACTATTAAATTTGTTGTTATTTAAACTAATTAAAATTGTTGATTAGTTTAACTAATATTTTGTATTAGAATTGTCTATTATAAACTGGGTCACTTACTCTAAGTAAGTGAATGAATGAATAATTTTATGCTTGAATGTTGGATGACTAGTATGGCCCAAATTAGGATAGAAAATACGATCTGCGTACCATTTATGTATTTTTGTATCTTAAATACGGACTGCGAGTCGTTTTGTATTTTTGTAATTTTATTGTAATTTCAAATAACTTGTATGATGATTGGAGAATCAAGCTTTGATGGAGATCAAAAGGCGGATACAAGGAAGCACCTTCAAGTTTAGTTTAAGGTGTAGGGGCCATACTAGGATCATTTTAAATTATGCATTTAATTATTGCTTTTATTTTGTTATTATGCTCTTGTTCTAATTACTATTAGTTCATTAAATTTAGAACCGACATAGTAACTTAAGTCCTCAATTTTTTAATTTTTTAATAAATTAGATACCACCCTTACACACCTCTATTCATGTCTTTGATCATTGGTAATGGGCTTGCCAAAGCAAGGTATTATTTTTTTATCTTAGAACATTTAGAGTATATTTAAGAAATTTACAAGTATGTAAGGTTTTATTCAACAAGGTATCCAATTAGGACTTGGGCTTTGGGGTATAGGAATGGGCTTTTACATGCGATGTTTCCCATTAACCAAGAGTTATAGGAGTATAACTAATAAAGTGTTATTTACCTAAATCATTTATCTCTTAGGTGACCGGCCAAAGCGGCTTAGGATTAAATGAGATGGGGTCTTGGAATCTTTTAACCTAAATGAGGACATTTTTAGACTAAAAGCCTTTAACTTGTTGTAACTTGGTTAAAATTTGAAGTTATTGTTTATAATCATAAACCTAAAACTTTACTTTTTCATTTGTAGATGGTTATTCCTAATTCAAACTCCGCTATGTCATCTTTTGGTATTCGCTCTATTCTCGAAAAGGAAAAACTTAATGGAAACAATTTTCTGGATTGGTATCGCAACTTGAGAATAGTTCTTAAGTCTGAAATGAAACTAGATGTTCTTGAAAACCCTCTCCCTGCTGAACCTACCCTTCGAGCATCTGCTGAGACTCCAAAAGCATATGATACGGCAGTAGCTAGATCTCTTCACTAGGGGAAAAAAAAGGAAGGGCTGCGCAAGAAGGGCTGCGTTTTATTAAAAACGCAGCCCTTCTTGTATGAAGGGCTGCGGTTTTCAAGGAAACCGCACCTTTTTGTGAAGGGCTGCGGTTAGACTTAAAACCGCAGCCCTTCATGCAGTATGAAGGGCTGCGGCTTTAAGGCTAACCGCAGCCCTTTTTGTGAAGGGTCCGGTTAGCCTAGAAACCGCAGCCCTTCATACACGAAGGGCTGCGTTTTCTAGGATAAGCGCAGCCCCTTCCTATCCCGCCCATTTCAACTCCGTGAGTTTTGCGCGCAACACACGGTGAGTACTCACTCGCAAATTTCCCTCGCACACTCACCCCTCTCCCTCACACTCACTCGCACACTCACTCCTCTCCCTCACACTAACTCGCACTGCCCTAACGGCCATCACCGGAGCACCGACACATCGCCGGAGTGCCGTCCCATCGCCCGGTGCACACTTCTTCTTCTCTTCTCTCGCCGTTGCACGAGCTCCTTCTTCTTCTCTTCTCTCGGCGCGCCTTGACGCCACCACCACCACCACTACTTGCATTGTCGGTAATTCCCCTCTCACTCTCTCTCCTCTTTGTTTTATTTAATTTCTCTTCTATTTTGTGTTGTAAAATGTGATTGTAGGGGGGTGGGGGGAGGGCTTATGGAGGGTGGGTAGGGGGTGGGGGGTTGGGCAGGGGATGGGGGATGGTGGGGAGGGCGGCCGTGGGGTGGGGCGGGGGGGGGGATCTTTGGAAAGGGGGGGGGGGGCTGGGAAGGGCTGGGCATGGGGTGGGGGAGGGCGGGGGGATCTTTGGAGAGGGGGTGGGGGGTGGGGTGGGGTGGCTGGGCATGGGGTGGGGGAGGGCGGGGGGATCTTTGGAAAGGGGGTGGGGGATGGTCGGGGAGGGTGGGCATGGGGTAGGGGAGGGTGGGCATGGGGTGAGGGAGGTCGGGAGGCCGGGCATGGGGTGGGGGAGGGCGGGGGGATCTTTGGACGGTGGGTGGGGGGAGGGCCGGGGGAGGGTGGATAGGGGTGGGTGAGGCATTGTTGTGAAGGCATTGTTGTAAGTTGTAACACATGTTTGGTATCACTACTATCTTTCATTTTCTTTTTTGTTTTATAATGTAACTATGTAGATTTTTAGGCTTCGGAAACGAAAATTAAAGGTCATTTTACGCCTACATGGCAATGAGGGAGTGCAGTGGGGGGCAGTAGTGGCGGTTGTGGTGGGATGATGTGTCCAAGTTATCCGCCAATCTTAGGCGGATTTCGGGTCGTTTTTGGTGTCGGTTCGAGCTTAGTTTTGGGAGTTAGGAGAGTTTTGATGTTAGGAAGTGTTGTCGGAGGATGTTGTGTTTTGAGGAGTCTAGGGAGTGGTTTGCATGGTGGCGTAATCGAGGGCCGATCTTGGTCCCCCGATCATTTTTTGTGCCCCGGGGTCCTTGTCCTTGGTTCCTTTATGGCGCATCTTCCGAGGCTTCCAAGCTTTGTTCGAGTTCCGAGTCCGAGTTTCGAGTCCGAGTTCTGAGGTCCGTGGTTCAAGCCGAGGATCGTCTTCATTATGGTTCTGGAGCTTCATGGTTTCCTCAAAAGCCAAGTTCTCATCTTTTTCATCTTTCATGCTCTGTTTTGGAGGTCTGGTGGCAGACTCAACGTCGCGACCCGCGATCAGTGTCCCGAGTCGCGACCTGCCCATTCTCGCGAGTCGCGAGGGTTGTCGCGAGTCGCGACCCCTGTGCCGGCTGCTACTTTTGTTTTCTTTTCCTCCCTTGGAGGAGGAGGTTTTTAGGTTTTTTTTAGTTTTAGTTTTTAGAGAGAGAAAAAAAGAGATAGATTTCTTTCTAGGGTTTCTTCCTCTCTTCTTTTGGAGAATTGTAATGAATCCTATGGCTTGGCTAGCTTAAACTTCTATCTTGGATTTGGTTGTTGAAGCTCTAATCTACTTGTGAGAAGTTCTTATCCTCTACTTTCTCTATGATCATTGTGATGCTTCTTGTATTTAAATTCATGATGTTTGCATAATCTTTGCTAGGAACGTTACTAGTATTGTTGTGTGATTCATCTAATGCTAATTCTAGGTGCATAATCGGATTGTTGTGTTCCTAGCTCCATGTAGCATACTAGGTGTTTGATTAAATGCTGAACATTAATCTTTTGCACTTAGAGAAGCATTGCTTATTATTTGAATGTTATTGCTTTGATAACATTAGTAATCCTATCGTGTTCCTCGACCTTAATGCTACTTTGCTTTGGACTTAAGTGCGATTCATTTGAGTTAAGGCATAGTAAGGGCGGTTCAAACCACGCGGATCGTGTGTTTAGCCACGATTTAGGAGGATAGAAGTCTAGACTTCTCGGTAGGTGACCATAGGAGGTGTCGGGGTTAAGCTTTCGTGATCACAAACTAGGTTAGGGTGGATGCTAATCGAGTCCAAGACCTTTTTCTATTGTAATCTCTTCATATTTTAACACTCGTATTTAGTTTAGCTTGCTTGTATTGATCCAAAACCCCCAATTCGGTTACTTTGGCCTTAGCACATACTAGGGTCCTTAATTCACTAATTTCCGATCAAGTTCCATTGTTCCCTGTGGATACGATCCCTACTTCCGTTATACTTGCTTAGTATGCATGAGAGTAGGTTAATTATATTTGGTTAGGAGTACACGGCAAACGCCTACCAAATTTTGGCGCCGTTGCTTGGGGAGCAAGGCGATATTTGTTTGTAATTAGTGTAGTTTAGTCATTTTGATTGTATTGCTTGCATTGTGGTTTATGGTTGTTACTCGTGCTACTAACCAAGAGCCTTTGCAAGACGATCGAGATCTAGAACTAACTCTTTTCAGGTTAAGAAGAGAATTGCGTGAAGGCTTTAAAGAGCTCCCTTTTTCGCTTGAATTTGAAGAAGAGATGCCTCCTAGAGTTGAGCACCGCACTTTAAAGGAGCTCACTGCTCCTAACCTTGACCAACAGCCTTTGTGTATCACATTTCCGGAACCGGAAGCGGGGGACACATTTGAGCTAAAGTCGGGGTTGATACATTTGCTTCCCTCATTCCATGGGCTAAATGGGGAAGATCCAAATAAACATTTGTCAGAGTTTCATGTGGTATGCAGCAGGATGAAACCAAGTGGAGTTTCGTAAGACAGAATCAAGCTTAAAGCCTTCCCTTTTTCATTAAAAGACGCAAAGAAAGGATTGGATGTACTACCTTCCTGGGCAAAGATCACCACTTGGGCACAATTGAAAAAGAGCTTTCTCGAGAAATACTTTCCCACTTCTAAATCATCTACATTGAAGAAGGAGATAAGTAACATTGAGCAACGGGGTGATGAGTCTTTTTATGAGTATTGGGAGAGGTTTAAGAAGTTATGTGCTAGCTGTCCATACCACGGTTATTCAGAGGAAGATTTGGTGTTATACTTCTATAATGGCCTGTGTGATGAGGATGCTAGGATGGTCAATGCAGCAAGTGGTGGCTCCATTGTGAATAAAACTGCACTCGCTGCTAAGGAGCTGTTAAATGAGCTTGCTGAAAGCTCGAGGCAGTTTAGTAGAAGGTCTGGAACTCGACGTGTGGTCGCCGAGGGTTCTAGTTCTTCTAAGTTGGAAGATCGAGTGCAAGCTCTCACATCCATGATGCGAGAATTCATAGTGAAAGAGAAAACTCACCAAGTGAAGGCTTGTGGCATTTGCTCTTCAAATCATCCAACTGATTTTTGCCCTCATCTACAAGAAGAACCGAGTGAAGAGGTTAAGGCGGCCGGTTTTCAGGGCCAAGGTTTCCAAAAAAGATATGATCCATATTCTGGTACCTACAATCCGGGATGGCGAGATCATCCTAATTTGAGGTACGGGAATTCATCAGGGAACCAAGCGCGCCACAAGAAGATAACCGCCCACCACCTCCTTACTCGAGGCCACCGGAGCAAGGAGCTCCGCATTTTCGGCCGCAAGGCCAATCACAGGGACCGAGTACCGGCATGTCTACTGAGGATATGATTAATGCTTTAACTAAAAATGTTACTAACATGCAGGGAAATATGGTTCGGTTTCGAGGAGGAAACCCGTTCGAGCATAAAGAATCGGAAAAGCAAATGAGTCGGGTCTCGGGAGTCGTGGGTCGATTAGAGGCTCGTGATTCGGGTAAGCTACCGTCTCAAACGGAGGTTAATCCGAGACAAAATGCAAGTGCCATAACACTAAGAAGTGGAAGAGAACTAAAGGGCAATGATAAAGAGACCGCTAAAGACAAAGAGGTAGAGGAAGAGTTGTTGTTTATGAATCGGTGCTCGATGCCGAGCCATTGTCATCTACATCGATGAGCAATCTAAGCAACCACCACCTCCACCACCTTATGAGCCGGTTCCACCATTTCCCGTAAGCACCGAAAGACACTCGAAGAAAGGAGTGCGATAAGGACATTTACGAAACCTTTCGTAAATGTGAGGTAAACATTCCCCCTTTTAGATGCTTTAAAACAAATTCCTAGGTATGCAAAGTTTCTTAAAGAAATGTGCACTACCAAAAGAAAACAAAGATTAAGGGGAGCTCAAAAGGTTAAGGTTAGCGAACATGTGTCCGCCATGTTTCAAAAGAAACTTCCTCCAAAATGCCAGTGATCCGGGCATGTTTGCTATACCTTGTGTGATTGGGGACACCACGTTTCCAAGGGCTATGCTAGATTTAGGGGCTTCTATAAATGTAATTCCTTATTCTTTGTACGAGTCCTTAAAGCTAGGTGCCTTACATGAAACAAGTGTTGTGATTCGGTTAGGCGACCGTTCTAATGCTTATCCTAAGGGAATAGTGGAAGACGTGTTAGTTAAGGTTGATAAGCCGATTTTTCCCGCCGATTTTTATGTCCTAGATATGGAGCACGATAAACATGCGACCCCTATTTTGTTAGGACGACCATTTTTAAAAACTCGCTAGGACTAAAATTGATGTGCATAGTGGATCTCTTACTATGGAGTTTGATGGAGATACGTCAAGTTCAACATTTATGATTCCATGAAATTTCCGAGTGATGATCATTCATGTTATTCTATAGATGTGATTGACTCTTTTCGCGGGACATGTTTGAAATTGATGGTAAAGATGAATTGCAGGTAGCTCTTGAGCATAATTTGAAAGATGATGAAATTGAATATGTTTTAAGCGCTAATTTGCAGGAAATAGTGCAGGTTTTGGAAGAGCAAGACAAGCTTCCGACGGTCCCTTTTCATTTTGGACCCGTCCCACTCACCATTCCTAGAGAGAAGTTGTTACCATCTGTTTTGCAGGCCCCAAAAGTGGAATTGAAGCCACTTTCCGATGATTTGAAGTATGTGTTCCTTGGAGAAGGAGACACATTACCAAAGTGATCATCTCAAGTCAGCTCACCCAGAGCAAGAAGGAAGACTTATTGAAGTTCTTAAGGAGCATAGAGAAGCAATTGGATGGACGATTGCCGACATCAAAGGCATAAGTCCTACCACATGCATGCATCGAATCTTGGTGGAAGATGACGCGAAACCCGTGAGGCAACCACAACGCCGGTTAAACCCACCTATGATGGAGGTAGTGAAAGCGTAAATTCGAAATTACTCCAATCGGTATGATTTACCCTATTTCTGATAGCAAATGGGTTAGTCCTACCCAAGTTGTGCCTAAGAAGACGGGTGTAACTGTTGTGGAAAACCAAAATGGTGAGTTGATTCCTACACGTATCCAAAATGGATGGCGTGTTTGCATTGATTATCGAAAATTGAATGCTGTGACTAGGAAAGACCACTTTCCTTTGCCATTTATTGATCAAATGCTTGAAAGACTTGCTAGTCATGCCTTCTATTGCTTCTTAGATGGTTATTCGGGGTACTTCCAGGTGGCTATTGCGCCCGGAGGATCAAGAGAAAACCACATTTACGTGTCCTTTTGGCACGTTTGCATATAGGCGCATGCCTTTTGGGTTATGCAATGCCCCCGCCACTTTTCGTAGATGTATGATGAGTATATTCTCCGAATATGTCGAAAGGTTTGTTGAAGTTTTTATGGATGATTTCACTATACATGGGGATTCTTTTGACAGGTTGCTTGCAACACTTAGTTTTTGTACTTAAAAGATGTATAGATTCTAACCTTGTGTTGAATTCCGAGAAGTGCCATTTTATGGTGCGAAAAGGGATTGTTTTAGGCCATGTGGTTTCCGAAAAAGGACTTGAGGTAGATAAAGCTAAGGTAGACACTATTCAATCTTTGCCTTATCCTACTAATGTTCGGGAAATACGTTCTTTTCTTGGCCATGCAGGTTTTTATCGCGAGTTCATCAAGGACTTTTCGAAGATTTCATCTCCTTTATGTAAGTCGTTGCAAAAGGATGTGGATTTTTCTTTTGACGAACATTGCAAGAGTGCTTTTGAAACCTTGAAAGAAAGACTCATCTCGGCTCCAATTATACAACCACCTGATTGGTCTCTTCCCTTTGAGATCATGTGCGATGCAAGTGACTACGCCGTCAGAGCGGTGTTAGGTCAAAGAGTGGGGAGAGCACCTCATGCTATCTATTATGCTTCCATGACGCTAAATGAGGCTCGGCGTAACTATTCTACTACCGAAAAGAATTGTTAGTCGTAGTATTTTCTTTGGAAAAATTTAGATCTTATTTGCTTGGAACAAAAGTTATTGTATATACTCGACCATGCAACTCTTCGTCATTTAATGACGAAAAAAGAAGCCAAGCCAAGATTGATCGGGTGGATTCTACCGTTGAGCGAGTTTAATTTGGAGGTGAAAGACAAAAAGGGGACCGAGAATTTAGTAGCGGATCATTTGAGTAGATTGGTGTCTTCCTATGATTTAGAGAAGAATGTTGAAAAACCGTGGAAAGAACCAATTCGAGAAGAATTCCCTAGGATGAACATTTGTTCACCCTTAAGGAGTTTAGTCCATGGTATGCTAACATTGTGAATTTCCTTGTCTCTAACAAATTTCCTCCTCATTTTTCAAAAGCACAAAAAGACAAATTACGAAGCGATGCGAAGCATTATGTAATGGGACGATCCATATTTGTGGAAACATTGTGCGGATCAAGTGATTAGAAGGTGCATTCCCGATAATGAGGTAATATCGATTCTCACCTTTTGTCATTCTCATGCATGTGGAGGTCATTTTGGAGCAAGAAGAACCGCTCGAAAGGTATTAGATTGTGGTTTTTATTGGCCTAGTTTGAATAGAGATGCATTCCATTTCGTAAGTCGTGCGATAATTGTCAAAGAGTCGGGAATATTTCCCAAAGAAATGAAATGCCACAAAACTCGATCTTGTATTGTGAAATATTCGATGTTTGGGGCATTGATTTTATGGGGCCATTTCCTAACTCTTTTGGTTTCATGTACATTCTTTTAGCAAGTGGACTATGTATCAAAATGGGTGGAGGCTAAGGCCACTGCATCGACGATGCTAAGGTGGTTGCAGATTTTGTGAAATCTCACATATTTTGCGAGTTTGGAATTCCAAGGGCATTGATTAGTGACAAGGGAACTCATTTTTGCAATCGAACCATAGGTGCGCCGCTGAAAAAGTATCATGTGACTCACAAGACCTCCACGGCTTACCATCCACAAACAAATGGCCAAGCGGAGGTGTCCAATCGCGAGATCAAATCAATCTTGGAGAAAACGGTGAATCCAAGTAGGAAGGATTGGAGCTTGCGATTAGAGGATGCACTATGGGCATATAGGACGGCTTATAAAACCCCCATTGGTATGTCACCATACCGATTGGTGTTTGGAAAGCCGTGTCACCTTCCAGTAGAGCTTGAGCACAAAGCATATTGGGCCATTAAAAACTTCAACATGGCCTTGGATGAAGTCGGATTGCATCGGAAACTACAGCTTGCAAGAATTGGAGGAGATACTTTAACGAGGCTTATCAAAACACAAAGCAATTTACAAAGCAAAGACTAAGGCATGGCATGACAAGGTAATAATAAGAAAAGAGTTTGTGGTGGGCCAAAAGGTCCTCTTGTTTCGATCCCGCCTACGTCTTTTTCCGGGGAAAACTGCGTTCTAGGTGGATCGGGCCATTCATTGTCGTGGAAAGTGTTTCCACATGGAGCCGTGGAAACTAAAGTGAAGCCACCTCCAAGATTTTGAAGGTAATGGGCAGCGGCTTAAGCCGATCGTGAAGGATTCAAGCAGGTTGGGGCCGAGGATGTTCCTCTCGGTGACCCGGACTATGGTTAGACCTTATAGTTGTAAGTCGTGTCGACGACAGTAAATAAACGAGCTTGTTGTATATAGTGTATAAAGTTAGTTTTCTTTTGGTTTTCGGAAGATATTATGCTTGTGGTTGATTATTTTGCAGGGAATAGAAGGAAAAAGTTCGTGACTTATGAAGTTGTGTGTAAATATGTTGATGAGTGAGTATCAAAAGCCGAGAGTTGTTTCGCATTTGAAATCAAAGCAAATCAAGCGCAAGGAACGCGAGCAAAAGTGAAGAAAAATGAGAGTGATAGGTGGACAAGAGTGAAGAGGGAGGTTGGAGCCAAAAACGTGAAGGTCGCGACTCGCGATTAATGTCGCGACTCGCGACGTCATCGAGTCGCGACTCGCGATATCGATCGCGACCGCGAAGGCGCCCGACTTCTTTTAGAAAAAAAACGCGAAGCTCAGATTTTTTTCATCTTTCTTCTTTCCTCGCGACGACCCTCGCCCTCCTCTCTTTCTCTCAAACTCTCTCAAGCACCCTCCTCTCATCTCCCACTCTCAAATCTTCACAACCACTTCTCATTCTATTCTCTAATCCTCTCCTTTTCACTTCTCTACACAAATTCCCTACTCTCTTCTCTCCTTCCCACCATAATCTTCCCACAATTTCTGAAAATCGTCCAATTCTACCAAACCCTAGAATTTGGGGGTTTTTGATTTGAAGCAACACCATCCAAATTGAAGCTTGGAGGATCATTCTACATGCTTAGGGGAGCTATCCACGAGTCCTAATCACCCTACATAACACTATTTCACTTCCATTTCGGTATCACCCACTCTTTCCTACTTCTCTTTGATTTTGCTTGAAATATCTTGTTCTTGCTTAATTGTAGAGTTGTAGCTTATTTCATTAAGACATTGTTAGTAGTTGTTGATTGAAGTTGTTGGATTGTGTGGTCTTGTTGTTGTGATTATTGAACTCAATTGGGAATTGGTGGTCAGGTTATTGTTGTTTGGAGGGTGTTTGAGGTGTAAGAGTGTTCTTATTTGTGTCCTTGTGTCAAACCCTTGCTGTTGTTAATTCTTTTCAAGTAGAAAAAAAAAAAATGAGCAAGAGAAGCCGAAACGAACCCGTCCCCAAATTAACTCCCGTGGCCTTAAGAAGCTAAGTGACCAAGCTAAAAGGCGATGGGACCGCCTTGATAGACCGGGGAGGGTGATACAAGAAACTAAGTTTGCGATTACCCTACCCTTGAAAAGTTGGGGTTAGCTAGCTCGGTTGAGTTTCTTCTCAATAAGGTTGGCCTCCGAAACTTTCTATGGAAGAGGGCCCGAACTTATGAGCGGTACACCCGAGTTCCTTTCGACCCTCCAAAAACATGCCGAAACCGAGGATGAGATCAATATATCACTTTCTCCCTCAATGACAACCAATACAAAATGAATTTCCTTGAGGTAGAGAGTGCTTTTGCTTGGGACTTCATGGTTGAGGATGAATTTCTAGAGACCGAGAACTATAATCCTACCGTGTTTTGGTACAAGATCACTTTGGTGGTAGTAAGTGGCATAGCCACTTTGCAAGAGTAGCGCCATCCCCCACCCCGCCTTGCGCTACGTGCACCGTCTTTTGTCTATGACGGTCTTTTGCCTTGGAGAGCCCACTAATATACCGGAGTTTGACCTTAAATGTCTTTGGGCTATGACACCTCAAGGGGAGGGATGTCCCGATTGGGTGAAAATTTGGGTGGAGAGGTGCTTAGCTCGGTCGGTCAAGGGAAGACCTCGGGGAAGTTGAGTATGGGGGGCATGATTAGCCTTTTAGCCTCCCAACTAGGTGTCCAGGTGCCCGTGGATAAGAAGGGCAGCCCCACATCGACCCCTTTAGGGACGGCTAGTGCTCGATTTTCCCGTGATTCTAACCGCTATGATACCATTGCCTTGAGGAGTATTACCATGCTTCATTTCAAAACCATAGGCGATGAGACGAGGTTTGTGTGGCTCTTTGGGGCAAGAAATGTCGATATATGGCTTTACCGCAGAGCGGGTGGTCATTACCGAGCGGACCACGCACGAGGAGCTCTTCCTTCCCCGGACGAGAGGTATGCCCTGGGGTGGCGGAGGAATTAGGGTCGAGGGACCCCGAAGAGGTCGAGGCTCGGCCTCGCCCTCGGCTCGGCCAGAGCCTCGACCACGGCTAGCCCAATGCCGGCTAGTTTCAAAGACAGTACCGGCGAGAGCGGGGTTACCTCCCTCACGCCCGGTTTCAGCTCGAGTAACCGAGCAACTATCCAAAGGTCGGGGCGATTTGGGAGAGATGCAGATAGGATGTATGGGTTGGAGGACCGCATCTATTCATTGGTTCCATGGTTTCGGCCATGAACAACTTCTTCGTGTCCCGTTATCCACCCCGGGGACCGGAGAACCAGACTCCGGTACTCGATCCCACATCCGAGATTGAGGCGGCGCGCATTATACGCCGCCGAGAGAGAGAGGCCCGTAGGGCGGCCCGCAGTTTGAGCGCGGGGCCCCTCGAGCTCTTAGAGTTTTTCCCTTTTCCTTTCCCTCTTTTTCGTGTTTGTCCTTTCCACATTGAGGACAATGTGCATAATAAGCGTGGGGGAGAGATTGATTAAATGTGGTGGTATTTTAGCTTGTTTTAGTTTGTTCTGTTTGGTTTGTTTGGTATATATTGTGGTACTTTGATGAAAATTTTTGTGAAGAAAAAAAAAGTGACAAAAGAAGAAAGAAAAAAAGATTCCCGCTGAGTTGAAAACCCGCAAGGGCGGGCGACTCGGGCAAAATTGGGGGCTCGGATAGGTCGAAAACCCGAAAGGGCGGCCTATGCAAAAAAGAGCTAGTTGAGCGGGTGAGTTTTGTGAGCCGAAAAAAGAAGAGAGATGAGAAAAAAAAAACGAATGAAAATGAGAAGCTAGGATGAAAACCCTAAGGGCTCCTAGGCAAAATGAGAGAAAAAGAAAAGAGAGAAAAACAAAAAGAAAAATATTTTTGCTTTGATCCTCATTTGTCGGTGTCGGCGTCATAAGGTGGCGGCATTGGAGTCGATGTTTTCGGGCTAGATTAGGTCCTTGTTTTGTGTCTTTTGAGGGCGGGGTGTGCATCTCTTTTTGGCTCGTTTCTCTTTTGTTGCTTGTGGTATGTTTTGGTTGGAGCTCGGAGCTAAGTGTGGGGGAATCACTTACCCTCGTGCCTTAGTTTCCTTGCATTTTGGGTAGGTTGGAATCGGGAGGTCATTGTTGATAGTCGTGTTCCGAAACCTTTCGGGATTCGAGATTCATTTGTATAGAAGGATTCTTTTGGGGTAGATTTTGTCGTTTGGCTTTTGTGTTTTGTGGATGGCGATTCCGGAGGTTGGCGTGGTATGGCGTATTTTGGTGCTTGGGTGTGTCGAGTTTTTTTTTTTCTTTTACTCGAGGTCGAGTAAGGTCTAAGCGTGGGGGAGTTTGATGTGTCCAAGTTATCCGCCAATCTTAGGCGGATTTCGGGTCGTTTTTGGTGTCGGTTAGAGCTTAGTTTAGGGAGTTAGGAGAGTTTTGATGTTAGGAAGTGTTGTCTGAGGATGTTATGTTTTGAGGAGTCTAGGGAGTGGTTTGCATGGTGGCGTAATCGAGGGCCGATCTTGGTCCCCCCGATCATTTTTTGTGCCCCGGGGTCCTTGTCCTTGGTTCCTTTATGGCGCATCTTCCGAGGCTTCCAAGCTTTGTTCGAGTTCCGAGTCCGAGTTTCGAGTCCGAGTTCTGAGGTCCGTGGTTCAAGCCGAGGATCGTCTTCATTATGGTTCTGGAGCTTCATGGTTTCCTCAAAAGCCAAGTTCTCATCTTTTTCATCTTTCATGCTCGTTTTGGAGGTCTGCGGTGGCGGACTCAACGTCGCGACCCGCGATCAGTGTCCCGAGTCGCGACCTTCCCATTCTCGCGAGTCGCGAGGGTTGTCGCGAGTCGCGACCCCTGTGCCGGCTGCTACTTTTGTTTTCTTTTCCTCCCTTGTAGGAGGAGGTTTTTAGGTTTTTTTAAGTTTTAGTTTTTAGAGAGAGAAAAAAAGAGATAGATTTCTTTCTAGGGTTTCTTCCTCTCTTCTTTTGGAGAATTGTAATGAATCCTATGGCTCGCTAGCTTAAACTTCTATCTTGGATTTGGTTGTTGAAGCTCTAATCTACTTGTGAGAAGTTCTTATCCTCTACTTTCTCTATGATCATTGTGATGCTTCTTGTATTTAAATTCATGATGTTTGCATAATCTTTGCTAGGAACGTTACTAGTATTGTTGTGTGATTCATCTAATGCTAATTCTAGGTGCATAATCGGATTGTTGTGTTCCTAGCTCCATGTAGCATACTAGGTGTTTGATTAAATGCTGAACATTAATCTTTTGCACTTAGAGAAGCATTGCTTATTATTTGAATGTTATTGCTTTGATAACATTAGTAATCCTATCGTGTTCCTCGACCTTAATGCTACTTTGCTTTGGACTTAAGTGCGATTCATTTGAGTTAAGGCATAGTAAGGGCGGTTCAAACCACGCGGATCGTGTGTTTAGCCACGATCTAGGAGGATAGAAGTCTAGACTTCTCGGTAGGTGACCATAGGAGGTGTCGGGGTTAAGCTTTCGTGATCACAAACTAGGTTAGGGTGGATGCTAATCGAGTCCAAGACCTTTTTCTATTGTAATCTCTTCATATTTTAACACTGTATTTAGTTTAGCTTGCTTGTATTGATCCAAAACCCCCCAATTCGGTTTCTTTGGCCTTAGCACATACTAGGGTCCTTAATTCACTAATTTCCGATCAAGTTCCATTGTTCCCTGTGGATACGATCCCTACTTCCGTTATACTTGCTTAGTATGCATGAGAGTAGGTTAATTATATTTGGTTAGGAGTACACGGCAAACGCCTACCATGGGACTGTGTTACAAATGTGGAGAGTGACGTCACATGGCAATGGAATGCTCTCCACATTTGTAACACTTCTCACTAGCTCCGCCGCTACCAGCTGATGGGCATTCCATTGCCATGTGACCTGATTCTCGGGTCATTTTAGGCCTAATTTAGCCTTTTCGCTTCCGAATCGTACTTATCGAGTCATTTAACCCCAAATTCTTTGTGAACATGATTATATGAGGTATAATGTAACTATTGTGTAGAGTTTTACGCTTGAATTTGTTCTTGGTTGAATTTCGGAAACGAATATTAAAGGCCATTTTACGCCTACATGGCAATGAGGGATTGCAGTGGGGGGTAGTAGTGGCGGTGGTGGTGGGGCTGTTGTAAATGTGGAGAGTCGGTCACATGGCAATCGAAAGCCCATCCGGTACTCTCCACATTTATAACAGTTTCAACTCCGCCGCTACTACCGGGATGGGCATTCCATTGCCATGTGACTCCGATTCAATTCTCGGGTCATTTTAGGCCTATTTTAGCCTTTTCGCTTCCAAATCGTACTTACCGAGTCATTTAACCCCAAATTTTTTTGAACATGATTATATGAGGTATAATGTAACTATTGTGTAGATTTTTAGGTTTGCAATTGTTGTAGGTTGAATTTTGGGAACGAAAAGGGCATTTTAGGCCTATTTTTGCCTTTTCGCTTCCAAATCGTACTTATCGAGTCATTTAACCCCAAATTCTTTTTGAACATGATTATATGAGATATAATGTAACTATTGTGTAGATTTTTAGGCTTGCATTTGTTCTTGGTTGCATTTCGGGAACGAAAAGGTCATTTTAGGCCACATTTTGCCTTTTCGGGTCCAATTCGTACTTATCGAGTCATTTAACCCAAAATTCTTTTTGAACATGATTATATGAGGTATAATGTAACTATTGTGTAGATTTTTAGGTTTGCAATTGTTGTAGGTTGAATTTTGGGAACGAAAAGGGCATTTTAGGCCTATTTTAGCCTTTTCGCTTCCGAATCGTACTTACCGAATCATTAAACCCCAAATTCTTTTGAACATGATTATATGAGGTATAATGTAACTATTGTGTAGATTTTGTAGGTTTGCAATTGTTGTAGGTTGAATTTTGGGAACGAAAAGGGCATTTTAGGCCTATTTTAGCCTTTTCGCTTCCAAATCGTACTTATCGAGTCATTTAACCCCAAATCCTTTTTGAACATGATTATATGAGATATAATGTAACTATTGTGTAGATTTTTAGGTTTGCAATTGTTCTTGGTTGCATTTCGGGAACGAAAAGGTCATTTTAGGCCAAATTTTGCCTTTTCGCGTCCAATTCGTACTTATCGAGTCATTTAACCCCAAATTCTTTTTGAACATGATTATATGAGGTATAATGTAACTATTGTGTAGATTTTTAGGTTTGCAATTGTTGTAGGTTAAATTTTGCGACCGAAAAGGGCATTTTAGGCCTATTTTAGTCTTTTCGCTTCCAAATCCCCCCCCCACTGCACTGCCCCCTCCCCTCCCCCGCCGCCCTCCCCCCGCCACGGCCCCTCCCCCTACCGCACACCCCTCCCCTCCCCCCCACCGCATGCCCCTCTCCTTCCCCCTGCTTGCCCCTCCCATCCCCCACCGCATAACCCCTCTCCCTCCCCACCGCACACCCTCCCCCCCTCCCCCACCGCACGCCCCCCCCCCACCGCACGCCCTCCCCCCCCCCCTGCCCCTCCCCTCCCCCGCACAGCCCCTCCCCCCCACTACGCCCCTCCCCTCCCCCCCCCACCGCACACCCCCTCCCCTCCCCCCACCGCACCCCCTCTCCTCCCCCGCCGCCCCTCCCCTCCCCCACCGCACAACCCCTCTCCTCCCCCTGCCCCCTCCCTCCCCCCACCGCACAGCCCCCCCCTCCCCCCTCGCACGTCCCTCCCCCTCCCCCTCCCCGCCTGCCCCCCCCCCTCCCTCCCCCTCCTCCCCGCACTGCTGCCCCCCCCTCCCCTCCCCGCACCTCGCCGCCCTCGCACACGTAACCCTCTCCCCCACACCCCACCCCCTTAGTGGCAATGTTAATTTTAATTTTTTGTTTTATTAATGCATTATTTGTACAATTTTCGGGAGATGGCGGATGTGCATACGGATAACACCACAAGTGGTGCCGAACACACTACCGAGGATGAGTCTTTCGATGCGAGAAAGGAACGGGGTAAATTGTCTCGATTTCGCCGTGAAGAGATAAATGCACAAATGCCTAGGAAGTCATTGGCTCTAAAAAGAGAAAAGGAAGGGGACCTACAAAGTCACTAGGGAAACACACAAATATGACTTTGGAGTACGATAACATGGGTCAACCTTGTGGAAAGTGGCGTCAAAAGTATGGCATGCAAGTTGGCATTTGCATGCATAAACTCTCCATTTTGCACTCATGGAAAGAGGTGCCCGAGGATTGAAGCGGTGTCTATGGGAAGATACCATGGTAAGCTTCAAGTACAATAACGTTTAGTTTCTTAATTATTTAGTTAAATATATGTGTAATATTACTTATAGCATATAAATTACAACATTTGCGAAAACTAATTTGTGAAACTGCGTTTTTTGTAGAATCAATTCAATATCGAAGATGATGAAGCCAAGAAGAATGTATTTCTATCCGCGGTTGCCCAGAGATTCAGAGATTTCAAGGCTAAGTTAGTGTCTGGGTGGATCACTAAGCGGAGGAAAGTAGTAGGTACAAAGAAGAAGAACATCTACGGCGGAGAAACACAAGCCGATCCTGAGGCTTCACCGGAAACATCATCTGCACCATCCAAATTACCATTTCAAATATGGAAAACTATCAAACCTGAAGAGTGGGAAGCATTTGTTGCCAAGAAAACAACCCCACAAGCTATTGTAAGAATATTTTATTAAGATTTAATAAACTTAGATCCAAGATATTGTATAGCACCATACGTAGCTAACCTTTGTTTATAATTGCGTGTTTTAGGTAAGTCGTGAGAAAAGTAGCTCGAGTGCAAAAGCTAGGAAGTATTATCATCATTTGGGTGCTCATTCGTACAATGAGGCGAGAGAGAAGTGGATGTTCAGCCATTACCCCACAATAGGGTCGACAACGGCAACGGGGAGTGGCTCAATGACGACAGTTGCACATCCTCGGCAACCAAATAGAGTCCTCGATTGGTGGTGTTCGATGCATGGGGTTGATGCAAAGGGAAAAAGAGTCTTGCCTGACCCCGTAACACAACAGATAGCCAACGCCATTGTAAGTACAGATTATATGGTTATATAAGGTATATATAATATAACTTTTGCGCTCACAAGCATTTCTCTCTTATACTTATGCAGATTGGCTTGAAGGAAAAAGAGACAACTGGTGAGTTCACTCCTAAAGGACACATTGATGCATTGCACGAAACTTTAGGACCGGACCACAGTGGACGCGTGAGGGGCGTAGGAGGTGTCCGCCTCGGTTTGAGAAAGGTATATGGTGATCAATACACTACAGCGACAAAATCAAGTGTAAGTACTGTGAATTCGGTAGCGTCAGTAGATGTGGAGGCTATGAAAGCTGCAATTCGGGAGGAGCTAAGGGAGGAGATGACCCATAACTTCAACGCCATTTTGGAGCAAATGGGTTTACCGACTTTTGCTGCATTCAAGAAGGGTAGTGATACTACACCTAGCCAGCCTGATCCACCTGTAGGACCCGAGTTGAAGGTAGTCACTTAATCCCTTTGCTTTGTTAAACAACTATTGTTACGTTCTTAAATGCATGAAATTCTTACTATATATATGTTGTTTCATAGACTAACTATAAATAGAGTTTTTTTTACAGGAAGAGACACCATGTGAACTATTAGCTGGAGGAGATGGTTATGATAGTTTCATCCTCGAAGCTCATGGCCATGCACAACCCCCTAGTGACCGAGTACGATTGCATAACCAGTTAGTGGATCATAATCACTATGTGGTCACCCTCAATGAAATTGTGTCAGGTTTCGAAGAATTACCTCTTCCGCTGCCGAAGCCAGAAGTTGGTCTACAGTTACTAAATGATGCCCTTGGCAGTTATGTTCTGTGGCCGCGTGCATTGGTGCGGTTTTCAGATGAGGTACAATGATTAACATTCATATATATATATGCGTGTTTTCTTTTATAGTTCCTATGATAGTCAGTAATATCTTTACTTTTAACTAAATACTAGGTTTGGGGGAAAGCCGACTCACATGCCAGAAAGGGAAAGAAGGCATGTTCACCTTATAAGAAAGCAAGTTTACGTGATGAAGGTGAACGAAATGTGGTGACGGGAAATGTTTCTAAGACAAAAAATCCACTTATTATCGATCCAGAGGTGGTGCGGAGCCTTACTACGCCATGCTTTTGGTTACATGAGTGCACTAGCGATTTACCCGATGAAAGCGCAATTGAGGTTGCTTTGGGGGAGCAACAATTCCACTACCTTGAGGACTCATCGACATTCATTTCAAAAGTTGATATTAAAGAATTCTTATGTGGGGTAGAGTTGAATGTTTCCATGATACAAACATTCATGAGGTAATACATAAGTATATAAATTAAATATACATATACATATATATGCCTTAAGTAGTTTTCAAATCCATAATAAGTAATTGTTGGTTTACTTTTAATATAATCAATATAATTTCTCGATGTTATTATACACCGAATTGCTTGCAACATCTAGTGCAATGTTTGGTTGGTTATGTCCAAACATAATACGAGATGACAATTGCTTACAAAACAAAGCCGAAGTGAAAGAGTATCTCGACATGAGTTTCAAAGCATCATCTCGTTTTGGATATCATCAGATCATTCTTGTTCCTTATATTGAAAAGTATGCTTGTTAAACTCACTTTACTTTTATTATTCGATACTTAAATTGACCTATTAATTGTTCTACGATTAATAATAACTATATTTTCTTGTTGTAGGGCTCATTGGACACTGCTTGCGATATGTTTGTCACGTAACGAAGTCTACCACTTTGATTCTTTGCGTCGACAACCACCACGGACCTTACTAATCAAATCATTGTTAAATAGGTAGCCTAATCGAAACTGAATATATGCGCACTTATTAATATTACACATTATTCATCATCTTTAAATATATAAACAAGTTAGTACATCTAATCTTATAATAATGTTGTTGATGTAGTGTGATGAAGCATATTAGTGCAACAGACTTCGAGCACCAAAAGCTCTGTTTGGATATCGGTCGAGGTAACATGACTAATTTATTTGTCCTTATATAGAAACACTTTTAGCCACATACTACACATCTAATTAACATGAATGTCATTGGATGCATCCTTTGGTGAACATTTAGTGTCCGCAACAAGAAGATGGACTTGCATGTGGCTATTACGTGCTGAGGTACATGTTCGATATCGTCAACCAGTGCACTAACGCCGATGATCTTCAAAAGGTATGTAACTTATTAGTATATGTTAGTTTAGATTAGATCGATTGGTAATAGGTATTAATTGGTTTAGAAACCAAAGTAGCACATGCATATATTTGGGAACGAAAATGTCATTTCTAGGCCTATTTTTGCCTTTTTACGCTTCCAAATCGTATTTATCGAGTCATTTAACCCCAAATTCATTTTTAACATGATAATATGAGGCATAATGTAACTATTGTGTAGATTTTTAGGTTTGCAATTGTTGTAGGTTGAATTTTGGGAACGAAAAGGGCATTTTAGGCCTATTTTTGCCTTTTCGCGTCTAATTCGTACTTATCGCTTCATTTAACTCCATTTTCTTTTTCAATATGATAATATAAGGTATAATATAACTAGTGTGTAGAGTTTTAGGCTTGCATTTGTTTTTGATTGAATTTCGGGAAAGTATATGTCATTTTTAGAACTACTAACTACGGTACGTAAATGATTGAATTCTTATATTATGTGTTTATTCCTTGATTGTTTTGCAAGGTTTATATGAATAACACACCACGTTTGAGGGCCTTCACCACAGCCGAATTACATGAAGTTCGGGATAAGTTGGCGTCCCACATTTGCGATGATTGCTTATGATACATCTACTAGTTTGTATTAATTCTATGTACATTTTTCACATTATTAAATATATACATATTTAAAGTTAATTATTATATTACGTTCAAAAAACTTGTCATATATTATTATTGCAATTTGATCGGTTTTTTTTGTGTCGAAGGGGAGGTTTTGGGTGGGGGGTGGGGTGGGGCTGCCATGGGTGGGCTGTTTGGCCGGGCTATGGGGTGGTTGGGTGGCTGGGGTGGGTCGGGCAACAATGGATGGAGGAGGTGGCAGAGGGTGGGTGGGGTGGGGGTGCAAGGGGGTGGGGTCAGGGTGGGGTGGGGGGTGGGGGGGGCGGTGGGGTGGGCAGGGGTGGGGTGTGCTAGGGTGGGCGGGGGGGGTGGGGGTGAGGGGGGCAGGGGGGGTGGGCAGAGGTGGGGTGGGCAGGGTGGGGTGGGGGGGCGAGGGGGGTGGGCGGGGGGTGGGGTGTCTGGCGGGCAGAGTGGGGGCAGGGGGGGGGGTGCAATTTATTTTTAAAAAAAAAAAATTTGAATGTGAAGGGTGCGGTTTTAAGCCTAAACCGCACCCTTCACTTAAATAGGCGGTTTAGGCTTAAAACCGCTGACCCTTCACATAGAGAAGGGTCGCGGTTTAAGCCGAAAAACGCAAAGACTTCAAGCTTATAAGGGCTGCGTTTTTGGCCTAAACCGCAGCCCTTCGTTGTGAAGGACTGCGGCTAAAAACCGCAGCCCTTCTTATCTATTGAAGGGCTGCTATGGAAAGGGCTGCTGGCCAAAAGCGCAGCCCTTAGGGCTGTTTTGACCGCAGCCCTTCCTTGTTTTTCCACTAGTGCTTGATGTCACATGTTTGATGTTAGCATCCATGAATTCTGAATTGCAAAAACAATTTGAAAATATGGAGGCTTTTGACATCATTCATCGCCCGTAGCTATGTTTCGAAACAAGCAAGAATCGAGCGCTATGAAACGGTTAAGGCTATCCTGAGAGAAGCGTTCTCAAAGAAAGTGAACTTGCGTTGGTCCACACGTTCTCAAAATGATGGGTTATTTTAAGAATCTGGAACGATTAGGTGTCACTTTAGGTGATGAGCTACCAATTGACATTACTCTCCACTCCCTTCATAAGGGGTATGACCAATTCGTGTTAAACTTTAACATGAATGAGTTGGAGAAGACTATGAATGAGCTTCTAGGATTGCTTAAGACTGCTGAACCAAGTATCAAGGTTGCACCTAAGAATCTTGTTCTTATGATTCAGAAAAAGAAAGGGGTTTTCAAGAAGAAAGGCAATAAAAAGCAATACCCTCAGAGTAAGGGTAAGGGCAAACAGATTAGGGAGAGATGCAGGATAGGATGTATGGGTTGGAGGACCAGATCTATTTAGTTGGTTCCATGGTTTCGGCCATGAACAACTTCTTCGCGTCCCGTTATCCACCCCAGGGACCGGAGAACCAGGACTCCTGGTACTCTGATCCCACATCCGAGATTGAGGCGGCGCGCATTATACGCCGCCAGGAGAGAGAGGCCCGTAGGGCGGCCCGCAGTTTGAGCGCGGGGGCCCCTCGAGCTCTTAGAGTTTTTCCCTTTTCCTTTCCCTCTTTTTCGTGTTTGTCCTTTCCACATTGAGGACAATGTGCATAATAAGCGTGGGGGAGAGATTGATTAAATGTGGTGGTATTTTAGCTTGTTTTAGTTTGTTCTGTTTGGTTTGTTTGGTATATATTGTGGTACTTTGATGAAAATTTTTGTGAAGAAAAAAAAAGTGACAAAAGAAGAAAGAAAAAAAGATTCCCGCTGAGTTGAAAACCCGCAAGGGCGGGCGACTCGGGCAAAATTGGGGGCTCGGATAGGTCGAAAACCCGAAAGGGCGGCCTATGCAAAAAAGAGCTAGTTGAGCGGGTGAGTTTTGTGAGCCGAAAAAAGAAGAGAGATGAGAAAAAAAAAACGAATGAAAATGAGAAGCTAGGATGAAAACCCGGAAGGGCTCCTAGGCAAAATGAGAGAAAAAGAAAAGAGAGAAAAACAAAAAGAAAAATATTTTTGCTTTGATCCTCATTTGTCGGTGTTGGCGTCATAAGGTGGCGGCATTGGAGTCGATGTTTTCGGGCTAGATTAGGTCCTTGTTTTGTGTCTTTTGAGGGCGGGGTGTGCATCTCTTTTTGGCTCGTTTCTCTTTTGTTGCTTGTGGTATGTTTTGGTTGGAGCTCGGAGCTAAGTGTGGGGGAATCACTTACCCTCGTGCCTTAGTTTCCTTGCATTTTGGGTAGGTTGGAATCGGGAGGTCATTGTTGATAGTCGTGTTCGAAACCTTTCGGGATTCGAGATTCATTTGTATAGAAGGATTCTTTTGGGGTAGATTTTGTCGTTTGGCTTTTGTGTTTTGTGGATGGCGATTCCGGAGGTTGGCGTGGTATGGCGTATTTTGGTGCTTGGGTGTGTCGAGTTCTCTTTTTCTTTTACTCGAGGTCGAGTAAGGTCTAAGCGTGGGGGAGTTTGATGTGTCCAAGTTATCCGCCAATCTTAGGCGGATTTCGGGTCGTTTTTGGTGTCGGTTCGAGCTTAGTTTTGGGAGTTAGGAGAGTTTTGATGTTAGGAAGTGTTGTCGGAGGATGTTATGTTTTGAGGAGTCTAGGGAGTGGTTTGCATGGTGGCGTAATCGAGGGCCGATCTTGGTCCCCCGATCATTTTTTGTGCCCCGGGGTCCTTGTCCTTGGTTCCTTTATGGCGCATCTTCCGAGGCTTCCAAGCTTTGTTCGAGTTCCGAGTCCGAGTTTCGAGTCCGAGTTCTGAGGTCCGTGGTTCAAGCCGAGGATCGTCTTCATTATGGTTCTGGAGCTTCATGGTTTCCTCAAAAGCCAAGTTCTCATCTTTTTCATCTTTCATGCTCTGTTTTGGAGGTCTGGTGGCAGACTCAACGTCGCGACCCGCGATCAGTGTCCCGAGTCGCGACCTTCCCATTCTCGCGAGTCGCGAGGGTTGTCGCGAGTCGCGACCCCTGTGCCGGCTGCTACTTTTGTTTTCTTTTCCTCCCTTGGAGGAGGAGGTTTTTAGGTTTTTTTTAGTTTTAGTTTTTAGAGAGAGAAAAAAAGAGATAGATTTCTTTCTAGGGTTTCTTCCTCTCTTCTTTTGGAGAATTGTAATGAATCCTATGGCTTGGCTAGCTTAAACTTCTATCTTGGATTTGGTTGTTGAAGCTCTAATCTACTTGTGAGAAGTTCTTATCCTCTACTTTCTCTATGATCATTGTGATGCTTCTTGTATTTAAATTCATGATGTTTGCATAATCTTTGCTAGGAACGTTACTAGTATTGTTGTGTGATTCATCTAATGCTAATTCTAGGTGCATAATCGGATTGTTGTGTTCCTAGCTCCATGTAGCATACTAGGTGTTTGATTAAATGCTGAACATTAATCTTTTGCACTTAGAGAAGCATTGCTTATTATTTGAATGTTATTGCTTTGATAACATTAGTAATCCTATCGTGTTCCTCGACCTTAATACTACTTTGCTTTGGACTTAAGTGCGATTCATTTGAGTTAAGGCATAGTAAGGGCGGTTCAAACCACGCGGATCGTGTGTTTAGCCACGATCTAGGAGGATAGAAGTCTAGACTTCTCGGTAGGTGACCATAGGAGGTGTCGGGGGTTAAGCTTTCGTGATCACAAACTAGGTTATGGTGGATGCTAATCGAGTCCAAGACCTTTTTCTATTGTAATCTCTTCATATTTTAACACTGTATTTAGTTTAGCTTGCTTGTATTGATCCAAAACCCCCCAATTCGGTTTCTTTGGCCTTAGCACATACTAGGGTCCTTAATTCACTAATTTCCGATCAAGTTCCATTGTTCCCTGTGGATACGATCCCTACTTCCGTTATACTTGCTTAGTATGCATGAGAGTAGGTTAATTATATTTGGTTAGGAGTACACGGCAAACGCCTACCATGGGACTGTGTTACAAATGTGGAGAGTGACGTCACATGGCAATGGAATGCTCTCCACATTTGTAACACTTCTCACTAGCTCCGCCGCTACCAGCTGATGGGCATTCCATTGCCATGTGACCTGATTCTCGGGTCATTTTAGGCCTAATTTAGCCTTTTCGCTTCCGAATCGTACTTATCGAGTCATTTAACCCCAAATTCTTTGTGAACATGATTATATGAGGTATAATGTAACTATTGTGTAGAGTTTTACGCTTGAATTTGTTCTTGGTTGAATTTCGGAAACGAATATTAAAGGCCATTTTACGCCTACATGGCAATGAGGGATTGCAGTGGGGGGTAGTAGTGGCGGTGGTGGTGGGGCTGTTGTAAATGTGGAGAGTCAGGTCACATGGCAATCGAAAGCCCATCTGGTACTCTCCACATTTATAACAGTTTCAACTCCGCCGCTACCAGCTGATGGGCATTCCATTGCCATGTGACCTGATTCAATTCTCGGGTCATTTTAGGCCTATTTTAGCCTTTTCGCTTCCAAATCGTACTTACCGAGTCATTTAACCCCAAATTTTTTTGAACATGATTATATGAGGTATAATGTAACTATTGTGTAGATTTTTAGGTTTGCAATTGTTGTAGGTTGAATTTTGGGAACGAAAAGGGCATTTTAGGCCTATTTTTGCCTTTTCGCTTCCAAATCGTACTTATCGAGTCATTTAACCCCAAATTCTTTTTGAACATGATTATATGAGATATAATGTAACTATTGTGTAGATTTTTAGGCTTGCATTTGTTCTTGGTTGCATTTCGGGAACGAAAAGGTCATTTTAGGCCACATTTTGCCTTTTCGGGTCCAATTCGTACTTATCGAGTCATTTAACCCAAAATTCTTTTTGAACATGATTATATGAGGTATAATGTAACTATTGTGTAGATTTTTAGGTTTGCAATTGTTGTAGGTTGAATTTTGGGAACGAAAAGGGCATTTTAGGCCTATTTTAGCCTTTTCGCTTCCGAATCGTACTTACCGAATCATTTAACCCCAAATTCTTTTGAACATGATTATATGAGGTATAATGTAACTATTGTGTAGATTTTTAGGTTTGCAATTGTTGTAGGTTGAATTTTGGGAACGAAAAGGGCATTTTAGGCCTATTTTAGCCTTTTCGCTTCCAAATCGTACTTATCGAGTCATTTAACCCCAAATCCTTTTTGAACATGATTATATGAGATATAATGTAACTATTGTGTAGATTTTTAGGTTTGCAATTGTTCTTGGTTGCATTTCGGGAACGAAAAGGTCATTTTAGGCCAAATTTTGCCTTTTCGCGTCCAATTCGTACTTATCGAGTCATTTAACCCCAAATTCTTTTTGAACATGATTATATGAGGTATAATGTAACTATTGTGTAGATTTTTAGGTTTGCAATTGTTGTAGGTTAAATTTTGGGAACGAAAAGGGCATTTTAGGCCTATTTTAGTCTTTTCGCTTCCAAATCCCCCCCCACTGCACATGCCCCTCCCCTCCCCCTGCCTTTGCCCCTCCCCCCGCATGGCCCTCCCCCCTCTTTGCACGGCCCCTCCCCTCCCCCCCCCACCTGCACACCCCCTCTCTCCTTCCCCTCCCTGTGCCCCTCCCATCCCCCCATTGCATAACCCCCTCCCTCCCCCCCTTGCCTGCCCCTCCTCCCCTCCCCCACCTCCCTGCCCCTCCCCCCCCCGCACAGCCCCTCCCCTCCCCCCTGTTTGCCCCTCCCCTCCCCCTGCACTGCCCCTCCCCCACTACACAGCCCTCCCCCTCCCCACCGCACACCCCTCCCCTCCCCCCCTGCCTGACCCCTCTCCTCCCCCCTGCTTTGCCCCTCCCCTCCCCCCGCACAACCCCCCTCTCCTCCCCCTGCCCCTCCCTCCCCCCATCGCACCCCCTCCCCCTCCCCCCTGCGCACAGTCCTCTCCCTCCCCCCCCTCCCCCACGCCCCTCCCCCTCCCCCCCCTCCTCCCCGCCTTGCTGCCCCCTCCCCCCCCTCCCCCGCACTTGCCCCTTGCACACGTAACCCTCTCCCCACACCCCACCCCCCTTAGTGGCAATGTTAATTTTAATTTTTTGTTTTATTAATGCATTATTTGTACAATTTCGGGAGATGGCGGATGTGCATACGGATAACACCACAAGTGGTCTTGAACACCTACCGAGGGGATGAGTCTTTCGATGCGAGAAAGGAACGGGGTAAATTGTCTCGATTTCGTAGTGAAGAGATAAATGCACAAATGCCTAGGAAGTCATTGGCTGACGAAAAAGAGAAAAGGAAGGGGACCTACAAAGTCACTAGGGAAACACACAAATATGACTTTGGAGTACGATAACATGGAGTCGACCTTGTGGAAAGTGGCGTCAAAGTATGGCATGCAAGTTGGCATTTGCATGCATAAACTCTCCATTTTGCACTCATGGAAAGAGGTGCCCGAGGGATTGAAGCGGTGTCTATGGGAAGATACCATGGTAAGCTTCAAGTACAATAACGTTTAGTTTCTTAATTATTTAGTTAAATATATGTGTAATATTACTTATAGCATATAAATTACAACATTTGCGAAAACTAATTTGTGAACTGCGTTTTTTGTAGAATCAATTCAATATCGAAGATGATGAAGCCAAGAAGAATGTATTTCTATCCGCGGTTGCCCAGAGATTCATAGATTTCAAGGCTAAGTTAGTGTCTGGGTGGATCACTAAGCGGAGGAAAGTAGTAGGTACAAAGAAGAAGAACATCTACGGCGGAGAAACACAAGCCGATCCCGAGGCTTCACAGGAAACATCATCTCGCACCCATCCAAATTACCATTTCAAATATGGAAAACTATCAAACCCGAAGAGTGGGAAGCATTTGTTGCCAAGAAAACAACCCCACAAGCTATTGTAAGAATATTTTATTAAGATTTAATAAACTTAGATCCAAGATATTGTATAGCACCGTACGTAGCTAACCTTTGTTTATAATTGTGTGTTTTAGGCAAGTCGTGAGAAAAGTAGCTCGAGTGCAAAAGCTAGGAAGTATTATCATCATTTGGGTGCTCATTCGTACAATGAGGCGAGAGAGAAGTGGATGTTCAGCCATTACCCCACAATAGGGTCGACAACGGCAACGGGGAGTGGCTCAATGACGACAGTTGCACATCCTCGGCAACCAAATAGAGTCCTCGATTGGTGGTGTTCGATGCATGGGGTTGATGCAAAGGGAAAAAGAGTCTTGCCTGACCCCGTAACACAACAGATAGCCAACGCCATTGTAAGTACAGATTATATGGTTATATAAGGTATATATAATATAACTTTTGCGCTCACAAGCATTTCTCTCTTATACTTATGCGAGATTGGCTTGAAGGAAAAAGAGACAAGCGGTGAGTTCACTCCTAAAGGACACATTGATGCATTGCACGAAACTTTAGGACCCGGACCACGGTGGACGCGTGAGGGGCGTAGGAGGTGTCCGCCTCGGTTTGAGAAAGGTATATGGTGATCGATACACTACGGCGACAAAATCAAGTGTAAGTCTTTGTGAATTCGGTAGCGTCGGTAGATGTGGAGGCTATGAAAGGCTGCAATTCGGGAGGAGCTAAGGGGAGGAGATGACCCATAACTTCAACGCCATTTTGGAGCAAATGGGTTTACCGACTTTTGCTGCATTCAAGAAGGGTAGTGATACTACACCTAGCCGGCTGATCCACCAGTAGGACCGAGTTGAAGGTAGTCACTTAATCCCTTTGCTTTGTTAAACAACTATTGTTACGTTCTTAAATGCATGAAATTCTTACTATATATATGTTGTTTCATAGACTAACTATAAATAGAGTTTTTTTACGGGAAGAGACACCATGTGAACTATTAGTGGAGGAGATGGTTATGATAGTTTCATCCTCGAAGCTCATGGCCATGCACAACCCCTAGTGACCGAGTACGATTGCATAACCAAGTTAGTGGATCATAATCACTATGTGGTCACCCTCAATGAAATTGTGTCGGGTTTCGAAGAATTACCTCTTCCGAAGCCGGGAAGTTGGTCTACGATTACTAAATGATGCCCTTGGCGGTTATGTTACGTGGCCGCGTGCATTGGTGCGGTTTTCGGATGAGGTACAATGATTAACATTCATATATATATATATATATATATATATATATATATATATATATATATATATATATATATATATATATATATATATATATGCGTGTTTTCTTTTATAGTTCCTATGATAGTCGGTAATATCTTTACTTTTAACTAAATACTAGGTTTGGGGGAAAGCCGACTCACATGCCGAAAGGGAAAGAAGGCATGTTCACCTTATAAGAAAGCAAGTTTACGTGATGAAGGTGAACGAAATGTGGTGACGGGAAATGTTTCTAAGACAAAAAATCCACTTATTATCGATCCGTAGGTGGTGCGGAGCCTTACTACGCCATGCTTTTGGTTACATGAGTGCACTAGCGATTTACCCGATGAAAGCGCAATTGAGGTTGCTTTGGGGGAGCAACAATTCCACTACCTTGAGGACTCATCGACATTCATTTCAAAAGTTGATATTAAAGAATTCTTATGTGGGGTAGAGTTGAATGTTTCCATGATACAAACATTCATGAGGTAATACATAAGTATATAAATTAAATATACATATACATATATATGCCTTAAGTAGTTTTCAAATCCATAATAAGTAATTGTTGGCTTACTTTTTAATATAATCAATATAATTTCTCGAGGTTATTATACCATTGAATTGCTTGCAACATCTAGTGCAATGTTTGGTTGGTTATGTCCAAACATAATACGAGATGACAATTGCTTACAAAACAAAGCCGAAGTGAAAGAGTATCTCGACATGAGTTTCAAAGCATCATCTCGTTTTGGATATCATCAGATCATTCTTGTTCCTTATATTGAAAAGTATGCTTGTTAAACTCACTTTACTTTTATTATTCGATACTTAAATTGACCTATTAATTGTTCTACGATTAATAATAACTATATTTTCTTGTTGTAGGGCTCATTGGACACTTTGCTTGCGATATGTTTGTCACGTAACGAAGTCTACCACTTTGATTCTTTGCGTCGACAACCACCACGGACCTTACTAATCAAATCATTGTTACATAGGTAGCCTAATCGAAACTGAATATATGCGCACTTATTAATATTACACATTATTCATCATCTTTAAATATATAAACAGTTAGTACATCTAATCTTATAATAATGTTGTTGATGTAGTGTGATGAAGCATATTAGTGCAACGGGACTTCGAGCACCAAAAGCTCCTGTTTGGATATCGATCGAGGTAACATGACTAATTTATTTGTCCTTATATAGAAACACTTTTAGCCACATACTACACATCTAATTAACATGAATGTCATTGGATGCATCCTTTGGTGAACATTTAGTGTCCGCAACAAGAAGATGGACTTGCATGTGGCTATTACGTGCTCGAGGTACATGTTCGATATCGTCAACCGGTGCACTAACTGCCGATGATCTTCAAAAGGTATGTAACTTATTAGTATATGTTAGTTTAGATTAGATCGATTGGTAATAGGTATTAATTGGTTTAGAAACCAAAGTAGCACATGCATATATTTGGGAACGAAAATGTCATTTCTAGGCCTATTTTTGCCTTTTACGCTTCCAAATCGTATTTATCGAGTCATTTAACCCCAAATTCATTTTTAACATGATAATATGAGGCATAATGTAACTATTGTGTAGATTTTTAGGTTTGCAATTGTTGTAGGTTGAATTTTGGGAACGAAAAGGGCATTTTAGGCCTATTTTTGCCTTTTCGCGTCTAATTCGTACTTATCGCTTCATTTAACTCCATTTTCTTTTTCAATATGATAATATAAGGTATAATATAACTAGTGTGTAGAGTTTTAGGCTTGCATTTGTTTTTGATTGAATTTCGGGAAAGTATATGTCATTTTTAGAACTACTAACTACGGTACGTAAATGATTGAATTCTTATATTATGTGTTTATTCCTTGATTGTTTTGCAAGGTTTATATGAATAACACACCACGTTTGAGGGCCTTCACCACAGACGAATTACATGAAGTTCGGGATAAGTTGGCGTCCCACATTTGCGATGATTGCTTATGATACATCTACTAGTTTGTATTAATTCTATGTACATTTTTCACATTATTAAATATATACATATTTAAAGTTAATTATTATATTACGTTCAAAAACTTGTCATATATTATTATTGCAATTTGATCGGTTTTTTTTGTGTCGAAGGGAGGTTTTGGGTGGGGGGTGGGGTGGGGGGCTGCCATGGTGGGGCTCTGGGTGGCTATGGGATTTGGTTGGGTCTTTGGGGTGGTGGCAACAATGGATGGAGGAGGTGGCGAGAGGGTGGGCTGGGGTGGGGGTGCGGGGGTGGGAGGGGGTGGGAGTGCAGGGGGTGGGGGTGGGGGCGCGGGGGGTGGGGCGGGGTGGGGTGTCTTTGGGGTGGGCGGGGGGGGGGTGGGGGGGCGACGGGGGGTGGGCAGGGGGCTGGGGTGGGCGGGGGTGGGGGTGAGGGGGCTGGCGGGGGTGGGCGGGGGTGGGGGGTCTTGGGGTGGGCGGGGGTGGGGTGTCTTTGGGGTGCGGGGGGTGGGCGGGGGGTGGGGGGTGCAATTTATTTTTAAAAAAAAAAAAAAAATTGAATGTGAAGGGCTGCGGTTTTAAGCCTAAACCGCGACCCCTTCACTTAAATAGGCTGCGGTTTAGGCTTAAAACCGCGACCCTTCACATAGAGAAGGGTTTGCGGTTTAGCGAAAACGCAAGCACTTCAAGCTTATAAGGGGCTGCGTTTTTGGCCTAAACCGCGGCCCTTCGTTAGTGAAGGATCGGCTAAAAACCGCAGCCCTTCTTATCTATTGAAGGGGCTGCTATGGAAAGGGCTGGCGGCCAAAAAACGTAGCCCTTAGGGGTCAGTTTTGACCCATGACCCTTCCTTGTTTTTCCACTAGTGCTTGATGTCACATGTTTGATGTTAGCATCCATGAATTCTGAATTGCAAAAACAATTTGAAAATATGGAGGCTTTTGACATCATTCATCAGCTCAGAGCTATGTTTCAGAAACAAGCAAGAATTGAGCGCTATGAAACGGTTAAGGCTATCCTTGAGAGCAGTCTCAAAGAAAGTGAACCTGTTGGTCCACACGTTCTCAAAATGATGGGTTATTTTAAGAATCTGGAACGATTAGGTGTCACTTTAGGTGATGAGCTACCAATTGACATTACTCTCCACTCCCTTCATAAGGGGTATGACCAATTCGTGTTAAACTTTAACATGAATGAGTTGGAGAAGACTATGAATGAGCTTCTAGGATTGCTTAAGACTGCTGAACCAAGTATCAAGGTTGCACCTAAGAATCTTGTTCTTATGATTCAGAAAAAGAAAGGGGTTTTCAAGAAGAAAGGCAATAAAAAGCAATACCCTCAGAGTAAGGGTAAGGGCAAACAGGTTGTCAAAACTACGGCTGGAGCTACTCTAGACCAAGAATGCTTTCATTGCCACAAACCAGGTCATTGGAAGAGGAATTGTCCTAAGTATCTAGAGGACAAGAAGAATGGCAATATTGCTTCTACCTCAGGTATACATGTTATTGAAGTTAATCTCACTATTTCTAATTCTTGGGTATTTGATACCGGATGTGGATCTCACATTTGTACAAATGTGCAGGGACTAAAGAAAAGTAGGAGCTTGGCTCGAGGGGAAGTGGACCTACGTGTTGGCAACGGAGCAAAGGTTGCAGCTTTAGCTGTAGGCACTTTTAGTTTAATAATGCCCTCTGGGCTTGTTTTGGATCTGAATAATTGTTATTTTGTTCCAGCTATTTCTAAAAACATTATTTCTGTTTCCTGTTTGGATACAGAATGGTTTACTTTTGAGATCAAGAATAAATGTCTTTCTTTTCAAAAGGATGGAATGTTTTATGGTAGTGCTCACTTATTTAATGGGCTCTATTTGCTAGATTTAAAAAGACAAGTTTATAACATTGATACTAAAAAGGCCAAATCAAATGATTCAAATAAAACTTACCTTTGGCATTGTCGTCTTGGCCACATAAATGAGAGACGTATACAAAAACTTCAAAAGGAAGGACTTTTGGAATCATTTGATTTCGAATCATATGATACATGCGAATCTTGCTTACTTGGCAAAATGACAAAAGCTCCATTCACTGGTGTAAGTGAAAGAGCAAGTGACTTATTAGGTCTCATACATTCTGATGTTTGTGGACCAATGAGTACAAATGCTAGAGGCAATTATCAGTACTTCATAACATTCACAGATGACTTCAGTAGCTATGGGTATATCTACCTTATGAGGCATAAATCTGAAGCTTTTAAAAGGTTTAAAGAATTTCAAATGGAAGTACAGAATCAGCTTGGCAAGACAATAAAAGCCCTTAAATCTGATCAAGGTGGTGAGTATTTAAGCCAAGAGTTTGATGACCATCTCAAAAGTTGTGGAATTCTTTCCCAACTAACTCCTCCAGGAACATCACAATGGAATGGTGTGTCCGAAAGGAGAAATTGAACTCTATTAGATATGGTTCGATTAATGATGAGTCAGGCCGATCTTCCGATATCATTCTGGGGTTATGCCTTGGAAACTGCCGCACTAATCTTAAACAGGATTCCAACCAAAGCTGTTGAAAAGACTCCATATGAGTTATGGGCTGGAAAAACTCCAACTATGTCTTTTCTTAAGATTTGGGGATGCGAAGTTTATGTAAAACATTTACAATCTGACAAACTTGCACCAAAATCTGACAAATGTTACTTTTTGGGTTATCCTAAAGAAACAAAGGGGTATTACTTCTACAATAAAACTGAGAACAAAGTGTTTGTGGCTCGAACTGGTGTCTTTCTCGAAAGAGAACATCTTTCTAGAAATTCAAGTGGGAGAAATATTCACCTCGAGGAAATTCGAACTGAAAATGAGCCACAATATCAGGAGCCTCCACAAGTTGTTGTGGAAACTGATAAGACTCCACAACCTGTTATGGAATCTATATCTGTGGCACCCGCCCCTCGTAGGTCTACTAGGAAAATTTCATTTTGAGAGATATGGATTTCTCATGTCTGATAATAAAGAAATATTGCTTTTAGAAAACAATGAGCCTACTACCTACAAAGCAGCTATGGCTAGTTCAGATTCCGACTTATGGTCAAAAGCCATGAAATCCGAAATGGATTCCATGTAAGAAAATCAAGTTTGGAACTTGGTTGATTTGCCCGATGGGGTTAAACCTATTGGATGCAAATGGGTTTTCAAGTTGAAAACTGACATGGATGGAAATGTATATATCCATAAAGCTAGGCTAGTGGCACAAGGTTTCAAACAAATTCATGGTAAAGACTATGATGAAACCTTTTCACCAGTAGCTATGCTGAAATCTATTCGGATACTTCTAGCAATTGCCTCATATTATGACTATGAAATATGGCAAATGGATGTTAAAACCGCTTTCCTAAATGGTTTTTTGGAAGAAGAAGTGTACATGACACAACCTGAGGGTTTTATTGATCCTAATGCACCTAGAAAGGTATGCAAGCTTCAAAAGTCCATTTATGGATTAAAACAAGCATCAAGGAGTTGGAACCTCCGATTTGACGAGTCAATCAAAGGTTTTGGTTTTCTCAAAAATGAAGAGGAATCTTGTGTTTACAAGAAAGTTAGTGGGAGTAAGATTGTTTTCTTGGTCTTGTATGTAGATGACATACTTCTGATTGGAAATGACATTCCCATGCTAGATTCCGTAAAGATGTGGCTTGGAAAGTGTTTCTCAATGAAAGACCTTGGTGAGGCTCAATACATACTAGGCATTAAGATCTATAGAGATAGATCTAAAAGAATGATTGGACTAAGTCAAGAAACTTATATTGATAAGGTTCTGACTAGGTTCAATATGAAAGGTTGTAAAAGAGGTTTTCTACCCATGTCTCATGGCATAAGTCTGAGCAAGACTCAGTGTCCTTCGACGACTGATGAGAAAGACCGCATGAGCAAGATCCATATGCGTCGCTATTGGATCCATCATGTATGCCATGATATGTACTAGACCAGATGTTTCCTATGCTTTGAGCATGACCAGTAGATACCAAGCAAATCCAGGTGATGACCATTGGACTGCTGTGAAGAATATTCTAAAGTACCTTAACAGGACTAAAGATAAATTCTTAGTGTATGGAGGAGAAGATGAGCTAAGTATGAAAGGTTATACTGATGCTAGTTTTCAAACAGATAAGGATGATTTTCGATCGCAGTCGGGATTCATATTTTGTTTGAATGGAGGAGCAGTGAGTTGGAAAAGTTCCAAGCAGAGCACTATAGCAGATTCTACAACTGAAGCTGAGTATATTGCTGCATGAGAAGCAGCAAAAGAAGCCGTTTGGATAAAGAAGTTCATTTCTGAACTTGGAGTGGTTCCTAGTATTGCTAGTGCTTTGGATGTTTATTGTGATAACACTGGAGCTATAGCACAAGCAAAGGAACCAAGATCACACCAAAAATCCAAACATGTACTCAGGAGAATTCATCTGATTCGAGAGATAGTTGATCGAGGAGATGTTAGGATATGTAAAGTTCATACGGATAACAATGTTGCAGATCCGCTTACTAAGCCAATTTCTCAGCAGAAACATGAGAGTCATACTTCAGCTATGGGAATTAGGAACATTGGAGAATGACCTATATTTGTATTTAATATTGAACGTAGTTCATTATTGAAATAAAAGGTTTATGTTTATTATTTTATAAATATATGTTTGTTTAAATTCGGTTTAGTATTAAAACAAATGTCCAAAGTAATCAGTTGTTTTAAATAGGATGTTGAGTACGAGGACTCAACTATGGAACCCTATTAAGTGAACTAAAATAAATGATTACCTAGTCACTAATCTGGTCATTAAGTAGGTACATTAATGACCTATAATGATTAGTTTATAGATAGATTGATTGATGATCATGTTTCATGGATCATAGGGGCATTGGATGTCTAATCAATTATATTAATGTGAATTGGTGAATACACATTGGATTTGACCCACATAGAGAAATCTTTAAGAGCTGAATGTCATAAGTTTCTCTAAAATATATAAACGAGTTGATTCCTCAGACTTGAGTTTACCACTGATTCCTTACATTGATGACTAGTACACTTTGGCATTGTCAAACGTCGTGCCGTAAAAGGAGACTATAAAGGCAATGTACATGTTACTATGAGTCGTGTGAAGGATAGAGGGTAAATAAGATGGAATTGTCCTCCTATTACATAGGAATGTTGTTTTGGGCCTCTCGGAGAGTTTAGACTGTAAAATGCATGGTCGTGCTCGAATGGATTGTGATTCAATCATTCGTTTGATAGTTGAACTTGGAGACTGAGAAATATTCTGGACTTCATAAGGATGACAAGTTTTCTTACCTTATGTTCAGATATAACAATAAGAGACAAAGGAGTTATAAAGCACCACTTGCTCTAGGACAAGTGGGAGATTATTGGAGTATGTCCTAAGATCAAGTTCATAACTCAATGTTATAAATAATTATATGAATCCAATATGGTTTGGGTAGTCATGATGCTTTGCTAGAAGCCAATCTTGACTTGTAGTATTAATAAATGATTGATATTTACTACTAAACTATATTGGACCTACAGGGTCACACATAAACTACAACGTTGATTATTTAGTCTTTTTAGATTATTATACGATAATGCCAATATGTTCTTTTGACCATAAAAAAATAAGCTATGGGTAATATCTTGCTATGTTGGATCAAAATCAATTATAGGATAATTGATTGATATCAATATTAATTGATTGAGATAGTCAATCAATTAATGGATTGATATCCTCTTAATTGAAAGGAAATCAAGTCCTTCCTTTTATATCCATACAAAGCAAAATAAATATGGATGTAGATGAGTTTGACTAACTTAACTCATTTTACAAAATTCTGGCCGTGAGGTTGCAAGTAGGGAGAAAAGAGTTTCTCACAAATATTACAAAAGTTCATACAAAATACAAAGGGTTTGTTTTGGGTTCTAGTAAACCAAGGTATAATCAACTTGTGGTGGAGGACCTTTGTAGAGGAACTTCAATTGACGTTCTTAAACATCAACGAGGCACGCTTCAAGGGTATAATTACTTCACCCCCTTTTGTAGAATTATTATAGTATTTTAGGGTGTTCTTGGGAATAGATTTTGTATAAATTGTTTATATTTCCGCATCGTAAATCCTATTAAGAGTTTACCGAGTAAGCGATACAAATTAATGTTATGTTTTTACTTAGAGTATAACACATTATTTACTTAACACATTATTCTGAAAAACATGTAACTTTTGACCTAAGCATATATACACCCAAAGATGTGAAGTTAACTATTATACACCCTAAGATATGATAAGTGCATAATGAAGTTAATTGGTAAATATTTTTTAAGCCAAATACAAGTCTTAGAATCTTGAATTTATGTACTTATAACATATCCTACAACTTTATTTACAATTTATGAGTTTTGTTTAATTTGGAGCAGGTGAACTCACTAAGCGTAGGTGATAGGCTCAAGGAAGCTGGGAAAGTGCTTGCCACAAGGTTAGGAAGATGGGCCTTAAAGGGTTATTGTATTTGGCCGATCTATTAGTCTCTTCCTTGTGGGTTTTATTAGTATATATGTACCCACAATAATGGAATTTTTTTGGCGCCAAACCAAAACCATAGTATGTGAAATATTGTTTAATGTGCATTTGGTTTCCCCATCAAATGTTAAAGTGTATTACCCCCCCCCAAAAAAAAAGTCCTCGTCAAAGTTTCATGTAATTGATAGGCGTTTTGGGGATGACATCATATAACATGTGAAAGATGTATTAAGTTCCTATAAGATAATCTTGTGTTGATAATTAGTAGTATTGTGTTGGGTCTCATCTTAACCATATCTTTTGTATTACTATAATTGTTACTATAATTGTGCTCTTGAATGGGTTTGTTATTGTGTTCTTGAATAGGTTTGTTATGCCAAGGATGTTAAGGTTTCTACAAATATTTTGACATTATGTATTACTATAATTGTAACATTATTGAAAAACATAAACAATGCCTAAATGATCGAACGAGCTACCTACTACTGATTGGTGTCGTGATTCGATTGTACTTCATAATTAAGTCTATGATCTTCAATAATAAAATGGTGAAGTGAATTTCCCCACCAAAATAACTCCTTGTACAAGTATGATTTAAGTATTAATCGTTTACGGGATGACATCATATAGCATGTGAAAGACGTATTGTGTTCTCATAAGAGAATATTGTGTTTATAATTAGTGGTATTGTGTTGGGTCCAATCTGAACATATCTTTGTCAATAGCTAAAATTGTGTTCATGAATGGGTTTGTTATGTCAATGATGTTAGGGTTTCTACAAAATGGTGACATTATTTTCAAACATAATAAAGGCATGAACGAGCGAACAAAGTATCGACTACTGATTCGTGTCGTGATTCGGTTATGTTGTTGTTCATCCTTATTAGGTTTAGGGTTTCTACAAATATGGTGACATTATGTTAAAACATAATTAAGGCATGAACGAGAGAACAAAGTATCGACTACTGATTCGTATCATGATTTGGTTGTATTGTTGTTTATCCTTCTCAGGTTTAGGGTTTCTACCAAATATGGTGACATTATTTCAAAACATAATGAAGGCCTGAACTAGCGAACAATGTATCGACTATTGACTCGTGTTGCGATTCGGTTGTATTGTTGTTAATCCTTCTTAGGTTTAGGGTTTCTACAAATATGGGGACATTTTTGTAAAACCAAAACGATGCCTTAACGATCAAACGACCCACCGACTACTGACTTGTGTTCGTGATTTGCTTGTGTTGGTCTTCCTAATTTAGTTTATGACCTTGAATAATCAATTAATTGATAATTACTACAAACATTGCAAATTCAAGACATTAAATAACTATGACATAAATATCCTACAAAAGTCAAGTAGATTGTGTTTTTGATTACATAATTATGTTCTACAGTAAAAATATTGTGTTCCGGCTACCATTCTTTATCAATTAATTGTAAAGAATTTAAAGCATTTGTACGTCTAAATCACCAAATAATAATGTTGTGAAACTTAATAAAGGCTTGAACAATTGAACAAATTAGCGACTTAATGTTGTGAAATTTAAGGCATTTGTACATCTAAATCTCCTTATTCGCTTTTGATGTTGTTCTATTCGTTTAGAAGTCTAGGGTCTTCAATAATCAATAATTTGATAAATAATTCCAATACTTGTAAATTGATATCCTTAAATAAATAATTATTACAGAGATATGCTAAAAAGTAAACAATATTGTGCATAATTTGAAAAACATTATGTTATACAATATCCTTTTTGTGATCTGACTACCATTCGTAATCAATAAATAATTATTAAAGTAATATGCTAAAACAAAACAGTATTGTGTTTTTTTTGGAAAAAATTATGCTATACAATATCATTATTGTGTTCTGGCTACCATTCTTAATCAATAAATAATTATTCAGGAAATATGCTAAAAAGTACAATATTGTGTATTTTGTTGGAAAAAATTATGTTATACGGTCTCCTTATTGTGTTCTGGCTACCAATCTTAATCAATAAATAATAAAATATTTCAAACATTTGTACATTTACATCACCATATAATAATGTTTTGTTACTAATAAATAAAGTTCCATAATAGCAATATTGTGTTTTGTGGTAAAATAGTAACGGTAAGAAGAAGTGTTGAGCTCGATATTATTGGGCCATATATTATTGGGCCACAACAAAAGTTTAAATATTTAACCCTTAATATTGTGTAATTCATAAATGTAAAAGTGTTAAACCTTGATATTATTGTGTTATTTTCAAAATACTATATTGTGTTCTCAAGTTTTGAATTTGAGTTTCTGGTGAAACTATTAAACTTAGCCTCCTTGTTGGGCTTATCTTTTTACTATTATGTTGATATATTGTCAAGTCCTAGCCTATTGTATTATTCAACATTTGTATTTTGTAATTTATTATAGGATTGTTTTTAAGCATAAGTATAATATTTATCATATGCTTCTTCATAAACTTCATCCACATTATCCACCAACATATCAGAAGACACCACACTTCCCTATCACACATTTTAACCATAACCCCAAATATCACCAATCAGAAACACAACATGTGAACACAAACACAATAACAAGTGAAATATTTATACTTCTAATTTTTAGTCATGAAGTTAACTAAGTCACTGCAAGGTTGTTCAACATTTTCCAAATCATACTAGTAATGGTCTACTCTACTACTTTGTGCTATGAGTCAATTGTGGTAATCATAAACACAACAACATGTGAACACAAACACAATACCAATACACAATATTTAAATATCCCTAGAAATATCTGATTTTTTATTCTTCTCACCACAGCTCTCCACCTCCATGAAAGCGCAATTGTCTTCTTCAAATTCCTGCAATACACAACAAAACAACAACAATGGCGAGACCTCTTTTCCACAATTCAATAACACTTAATTTCCTCCTTAATTTTGGTTTTCATTTCTCCCCATAATTTGCGTCAACTTATTCATCTCCAAATGTTACGTACTAATTTCCTAGTTTTCTTACCGTTGTTGTCCAGTCACTTGTAGTGGAGGATAGAGATAGGAAGTCATTTTTTCCCCATTCCCTTCTATTCCCCTTCTATTCTCTTTCTCAAACTCAAAAGGCTGAATAAAATATGTTTTTTGAATAAAATAACTTATTTAAGTACTTTCACCTTTTTACAAGATTACTTTTTCAATATTATATTGCTGATATGGGGAAATTCCCCCATATTTGATATCATTTTATCACTACTCTGTTATGGGTGTTGATGTCCTAGGTCTGCTGAAAGCTAAAGGTTAGTTCTAGTCTACTAGCTCATTCAAAATCAGAATGTATGAGATTTTTGTTCTACGTGCTATCTTGTGATGTGGCAGTAATCTAGAGAGAGATAACTCAAGAGGAAAATGTCCGTCAATTATTGTCACGTATAATTCACTAGTGGAAAAAACGATATATGTCACAACACAACCGCTGCGGTCCTTAAGAGAACCGTAGCGGTAAATCCTCGATATTTGGGTGGGAAAATTGGGAACATAAACAGCTGCGGTTCCCAGAAAACCGCAGCGGTTCTCTGTTAACCGTTTCGATTCGGTGAACCGCAACGGTTAATTAGCCTCAAAACGGGGAGCCCAAAAATTGCTTGGCCCAAACATTTTCCTTTGGCCCATTATTCATCTAGGCGCCAGCCATCAACGCACACCCCAAACCTAAGTTCTTTCTCTCTCCTTCCCTATCCGGTTCTCTCTCACCCTCCTCGCTCCTTCCCTATTACCAAGCCACCAACGAACAATATCCACCAAACCCTCCTCCCTACTCCCTGTTCCAACAACGATCCACAACCATCATCGACATCGATGCCCACAACAACGAATCAACACCGTCATCGACAGCAACGCGCACAACAACGAACCACCATTATCACCTCCCTAATCGCTCCACAACAACGAACCAGCACCGTCTCCATAACGAGTCAACTGCATCAACAAAAAGAAGAAGATCCAACACACCAACCAACGGCAGCAACAAGAACAAGACGGACTCACCACAATTCACCACCGTCGCCAAAAAAGAGCGATTATTTTCTTCAAGTTTCTCTCTCCTCCGCATTTTCGGTGCAAACGAAAACTCGTCGGCAAGGTTTCTCTCTCCTACTTCTTATTTCTATGTATCAATTGAAATCGATGTGAAATGCCATGAAAAATGTCGTGATTTGACAGTTAGGTTTTGTTATTTGATTGAATTTTTTTGGTTCAATTGGAAATTAGGAGATGTTGAGGGCGATATCATTGCAACTCCTACTTAACTTGTTACCCGATCGGAAAGTTCTAGCGCATTTTCACTTCGATTCAAAAGCTAATTTTTCCTCCTCCAATGGCGGATATCATCTCCATCTCTTTCCTAAGGCTATTTATCAGCTTGTATGTTTCTTCGCTCTTCTTTATTCTCTCCTTTCAAATGACCTTTTTCTTTTGGTCTTTTCTAGGTTTTCGGAGATATAATCATAGCTTCAACTTAATTATTATGTTGCATAGTGTTTGATTCTGAAAAAATATGATTTATGAACTTAATTGATGTTTAATATCCCCATTTGTTGTATGATTGCATCTGTTTGTATATATAGATGAAGTTTGGTGATTATTATTAGCTAGTACTGTAATGCTGGTTGTGAAATTATCGGGAATTATTCTAAGTTTATCGATTGAATTTAGTAACCTTTCTATTGATAAGATCATTTAAACTCATTACAATTAGCTTAACTGTGCTATATGCTAAAGATTGTCTATTTGGAAAACATCCAATCGCCAATTGACGGCGAGAGGGTCATTTACTTGTTCATTGTTTAAGGGTTGATTCACTTTTCATGTTTGGGATGGCTAATGTGTTTGTTTCCAAATCTGTTCTTTATAATGTGAACAGAAATTCATCAAATATGTGAAGTTATTTGTATACCCGATCTATAACGTGTTTCTTGGTTCTATACATCATATACACAACTCCGTTAAAAGCACGTCCTTTGAAAAAGAACAAAAAACCCTCCACTTTCCATTTGCTGTCAAATTCCATTCTTTCTGTTTCTGTTGATCAAGCTTCAATTAGTTTGTAGTGGGTATGTTGTAAAACAAGCATCTTTTGTAGTTTCCTGTGTTCAAGTGTAATTATTTCTCTTTTCATTTTATTCAACAAGCATCTTTTGTAGTTTGCTATTGTAATTGTGAGTTTATAGCCAGCATTTTGATCTTGTTGGGTTGTGATGGGTTGTCGCTGCTCGAGACTCTCAGCTTGTTGTTGGGATCCAGGGCATGATGGAGAAAAATCAGAATCTTGTTCTAGAATTTGTATATTTGAATTGACGCTGCTTGATCAGTAATTTAAATCAAAGTTGATATTCAAGAAGTGAAGTAATGTAGTGTGGTAGATTTGACGAGTTTGGACTTCAAATTAGCAACCAACATAAAAAATTTTGAGTTAGAGATTTTCAAAAAAAAATTATGTATTGATTGTATCGAAGTTATATGATCTTGATTATATGACTTTGTGTACTAGGCTTGATAAATTTGTATTTGCGATGAAGATAATGCTCCGAAATGTATGCTTGTTCAGAAGATGCATGCTTTGAATAGAGGATCATGGTTATGGCCTATTTTCTTGCATGAAAACTACACATCCAAAGATTTGTTGTTGGCTTTGCAGAGATTACTCTCATTTTTAATGTAGCTAAAATGTTGCTGATCAAAGTATTTACTCATTACTTTTTTCTTTCTTTATTTTTTCTTACAGCTAGGTACTGTCCAGGATAGCACATCTACAGGAGCTGTAGCTGCTGCTGATCAAAGCCAGACTACTGCTCAGACAGGATTACCTGCTTCTCAAGCTTCTTTTCTTTTTCCCAGTTCTAGAGCTTACAAAAAATTTCCTAGTCTAAGGTACCTAAGCTTTGTCAATAGGGTGCTAAGTTGAGCTACATTGAGACACATTGTAAAGGATTCTTATGCTTCAATTGAGCATAATATGCTTAATAAAATGAGTATTGATATATACTATTGATTTTGTATCTATTAATAATGAAAAAATGAAAAAAAAATTTGGTTTTTGGGGTGGTAAACCGCTGCGGTTTTGGGTCAAAACCGCAGCGGTAAATGATTAACTGATGCGGTCCGGAACCGCAGTAGCTAAAATTTGGCTACCGCTGCGTGTCCAACCGCTGCGGCCCAAAACCGCAGTGGTAAGCCCGGTTTTGACCGCAGCGGTTGAACTTTTTTCCACTAGTGATTGGCAGTGCTTTTAGATGGTAGAATTCATAGTTAACATTGGAGTATGTTTGCATTTCAGCTAGCAAAATTCATTTTAATACGTGAAAATGTGTTTTATTACTTTTAATCAATAAAAACAATTTATTGTGAGTCATAATCATATTAATCAATATAATATAGTTTTATCACTAGAAATTTGTTTTAATTGATAACTTTAAGTTTAAATACTAAATATTAGTTTCAATCACTAAAATTAGGTATTACTTTGTGAAAATCAAATCAATCTAGCTAGACATATTGTAAGGTGAAGAGAAGTTGTACTCAAAGTGCGATATGTGGAAAGCTAAGCTTTGGAAGAAAGTCCAATTAACTTATTATATTAGCACATAACATGTCATAACTTTGTATTATGGTTGTTTTTCAAGTATTACACCGGAATCGAGACGAATATAAAGCAAGTGATATAAGAGCCGTTTTAGGGATTGCCGCTTTTTAAGAGATAAAAGAACCATTTTTTCATTGCGATAGTCTATGGAACTTTGCTAGTGGAGCTTTACTTCTATCTAAGTCGTGACACCCAAATATTTATCTAATGTGAAATTATTTATACAATAAATAATGATTGTGAAGAATCGTTCGGCTTTGTTTAATAAGCAAACGAAACAATTTCGATCTCCTTTAGGATTTCATATATCTATGTCATGGAGACTAGTCCTCTAAGATCTACAATCTTATTGTAACCTTTATTATGTAAAGGGATATTTCATCAATCAAATAAAATATGGTAATTATTGATCTATTTAATCTTTTATATTACATACTCCATAGTCCATTCGTTTTAATAAGGCATCCTCATAAAAAAAAAATAAGTCAAAATATAATACATTCTACAATACCTTGCAATATTAAATATAACTTTAAAATATCAATGTAAGATTATATATAGGGTCTTTTATATTTTCAATATAATGTATAATGTCAATCTTTATTACCAGTATAATTGTGAGCAAAGTTGTTAAATTCTTGATATGTTTTAGAGTTTAGCATATAATTAAATAGGGATTAACGACTAACGTTTTATATTTTTCACCTTTAAGAATCTCATACTTTTTTTTTCATATTTAACTCTTTAAGGACGGACCTAAGTCCACTAATCCATTAAGTTAAGCTCGCCATTATCCCAAGTAATAATACTTTATTTTAGTCAATTCTTCATGTATAATTAGTAAAGGCATGAAAACTGAAAAGTCATTGAATCACTCTCTTTGCTCCATGCCTCCATTAAGTTATTTCAACATCTCTCACATTCATCATCCGTTAGTCAAACTTTTTCCCACTTTTACTTTATTTATTTCGTTTTTAGTGAACTTATTCCCATTTTGTATATTTTCTTAACCCACCACATGAGTTCCCTTGGTCCAAAACAATGTACCTTCTCTATCTTACCCCAAGAGTTAAAAAGGACTCGCATTTGGCACACCTCCACATTTTCTTTATATATGAACTAGCCTTATATGCACGTGATGCGTGCGAAGACATATTAAGATTAATATTGACATTAAAAAGCGCTAGAGGCTCTAATATTATTTTATTGTAGTTTAATTTGATCATTCACATCTTTCTTTTTAATGTGATAAACGAACATGTATCATAATGTAATATAGGTTGATATTATTGGATTCTATATGATAATCTCTTTAATATATGTGTAATTTATTGCGTAACATTACATTGAGAAACTGAATGGGATAAGCCATTTCATTAATATATTCGAATTATGAACATATTTTTAAATAATATTATTAGTAATCATGACATGTTTTTACATAAAAAAAATAATAAGATGGATTATCCCAACTGATAAAAACGACTACTACAAACCTTTAAATAAATAAAATGATAAATTATCCTAATCGACACACACGAAACTATAAAAGCCAAAAAATAAAAAGATGAGATTGTCCTCTTATTTTTCTTGGTATGTTTATGCATTGTTAATGTATGTTCTTTGAAATTGTAATTGCAATTGAAAGTTTAGGTAGAAAGAAACTTTGTAAGTTCTTACTTTGTAATTGTTTGGAAATGTTTTAGACATATCAATTTAATTTTCAATCGAAAATTTATCTTTTTAAGCATATTTTTTTGGGAAAAGTTTTTTGCATACATTACATCTTATTATAAGTTATGCAATCTTAACTTTCGTTATTACACATAATTGTAGATCAAGAAAATAATTATTTTTTGATAAGTGAAAGGCAAAAAGGTAATTTTACAGGGGGAAACCATAACTCCCCCTTCGCTTATATAATAGAGATATGATGCTACAATAAGTTTAAAGAACTTTCAGGAATGAAAGGGATATTATGTTAAACACCTTTCATCAATCTAAATAATCCTTTGGCTTAAGTATTATTGTTGTGCAATTAATAAAGTGGGGGGGTGAAATTATGGATGAGAATAGGGAAGGGGGGCCATCATTCATCTTTTGCATTCATTCCGCCCTATTGACATCCCTGAATACAATATCAAGGAAAGGAATGGAAGATGTATGACATGATTCACTTTTCCTGCCTTCTTAATTAATAATTAATTTCTTTGTAATAGAGAAGAGATGTAGGTTTGTTATTGACATATACATCTACATACAAGCACCAACTCTTAGGAAAATAATAAATTTTCACCTTAATGTATTTACATGGTATCAAGAGCCTAAAAAACCCCAAAAATCGTATATATTGTTTTTGATATTTTCAATTTTGAGTTCGAGAAATTTGAAAGAAAAATGCAAGATCTTTATATAAATTTCCTTGCTTTGCTTCCTCTTCACTCTTCTTCAGATGGAAATGGGTCATGCCATGTACATTTTTATCAAGTTCACTAGTAAACAGGTTGAACCTCCTTAACTCTAACACAACTCGATTATTGAACGGGTTACTTGACCCAATTATTGACCTGTTTATCAAGCACGTATATATAAACTAAACAAAACAACCTCATGTCTTTCTTAACCCACTTCTTATATACACATCCTTACCGAAATGAACCAAATAGAAGAACCAATGAATAAATCTTAACTAGTTAACAAAAATAATTTATTGATAGTATGAAAGTAGCCAAGAAATTAAACGGATTATTGTTTCAGGTTCAGGTTGAAATGTTCAACACCGGCCCTATCAACCAGTTTAAGAAATTCGTCATGTTGGGTCAACACGCTTATTTAGAAGGGTTGAAAATCTTATCCCAATTATGCTAATTTCATGTCGAGTTTGAATCGAGTCGATAGGTCGTGCCCCTTTTCGCCACCTCTGCTCTCTCCTTTCCTACGCTTTCCTTCATAAGTTCTCTCCAAACAAAATGTAAGATATAAAATAACAACTTGAAGACCCAATGTAAACAAGAATTGAAGAAACAAATCCAAGAAAAATAGAAGTAAAAAAACAAAGAGAGAAAGAGGGAGACATTACTTAGAGCTTGGTAGTGGGCTACGAGCTCTCCCTGATTATGAAATTATGAACAATTTTTGTTACAAACATATACAAATGTTGTATATATAATTTTAAATGTTGTAAGTCAAATTACAAATGTTGTAGATAAAAATTCATCATCTTATGTTAGTTATACATGGTAATGATAACTAATGTTCATATACATAATATTTATGGTTCAATATAAAACATTCATAAATAGAATATACAAAAATTGTGTTATAACGGATGTGAGAAAGAAACAAATAACGAATGTAAAAGCAATAAAAACACACACAGATTTAACGTGGTTCACCAACAATGTGTTGGCTACATCCACAGGCAGGCGAGAGAAAAGCTTTATTGATCTTGAGGAATTCCATAATTACAGAAGTGATTACACACTAATGACAGCTTAAAGACCTAGGGTTAAAATATATCATAACCCGCTAATAGTCCCACGTCAAACTCCATCGCCAGGGCCAAAACCGCCCGGTCGGGCGCGAGAGCCGAAATCGTCACGAAGATAAACCCAGCTTGCCCGGTCACCGCCCGGTCGGGCCATTCCAAACGCCAGGTCGGGCAAGTCTCCCTGGTTAGCTGCTTCTGTTAGGGTCATATACTCTGCTTCAGTGGTTGACAAAGTCACCGTAGGCTGGAAAGTAGCTTTCCAACTAACAACAGAACCATCAAGGGTGAAAACATAACCAGTCATAGATCTTCTACCATCCACATCCCCAGCATAATCAGAATCTGAGAAGCCTATAACTAAACATGTCACATCACTACCATAAATGAGACTAATATCTGACGTACCTCTAAGATACCGAATAATCCTCTTGACTACCTGCCAATGCTCCTTACCAGGATCACCCATGAACCAGTAACAACACTGATTGCATGTGCAAGATCCGGCCTAGTGCAGACCATGGCATACATCAAGCTCCCTACTGCACTAGCATAAGGGACCCGAGACATGTACTCCTTCTCCTCAGCAGACTTAGGCGCAAAAGCAACCGACAAATGACTATTGGTCGCACTTGGAGTATCTATAGGCTTTGCTGTTGACATGCCAAACCTTGACAATATCTTCTGAATATAACCTTTCTGTGACAAGAAAAGCTACTTTTGAGTCCTATCCCTATAAATTTCCATGCCCAATATTTTTCGAGCCGCAACCAAATCCTTCATTTTAAACTCAGCACTGGGAATACCCCTCAACTTCTGAACATCAGACTTGTTCTTTGCTGTTATCAACATATCATCTACATACAGAAATAAGTAGATGAAAGACCAATCTGTCAGCTTGTTGTGATAGACACAACAATCATATGAACTCCTGTTGTAGCCTAGCTCCATCATGTAGCTATCGAACCTTTTGTACCACTGTCTCCTACGTGTAACCTTTCTTGTTATCAGAGTGCACAGCGAAAGCGAAGTGATTTATAGCCCTCTAGTTCGGGGTTGAGTTGCGCGTTTAAATTCTTTTGTGTTGTGCATTTTAAAAATAAACTTTTATTTTTATGTTAACATAGTCATGTATAGTGCATTGCTATTATTCTATTTTTATGGTTGCTTAATAGTGTGTTTTATTATGTGAGAAGATATATAGCGTCTATTTCTTTCAACTAAGTGCTGGTTTTATGTGAGTACTTCTTATTTATTTATTTTTTGTCATTTACAAAACTTTCGAACTTGAGTTCATATTTCAAATAATATTCTTTATCTTTGCTCTTAATAAATTTCATACTTATATTAGAATTATATTTTGATATTCAAGTTTTGTTATTGTTAATATTTTGCTATTCTCTTTGAAAAGAAAATTGTGTTTAGCCGAAATCTAAAACTTGTTTGAGTTGATATTAAGTCATAATGGGTGATTCCTTTGACTTGTATGTCAATTTGATAAGTCTAAATTTTGAACTTATTTGAGTTGATATTAAGTCATAATGGGTGATTCCTTTGACTTGTATGTCAATTTGATAAGTCTAAATTTTAAACTTGTTTGAGTTGATATTGAGTCATAATGGGTGATTCCTTTGACTTGTATGTCAATTTGATAAGTTGACACATTTTATCTATTTTGATTTAATTTCCTTTTTGAGTTGATATTAAGTTTATATTGGGTGATTCCGGTAAACTTTAATGTCGATTTGATAAGGAGGCTTTCAAATATTGTTTTTGTTGATACTAGGTTGCAATGGGTGTTTCCATGCACATTTGTGTCGACTTGGTAAATTTTATAATTGTTGTTTATAATTTATTACTATTTATTATTAGTGTTTCGTCGTTGTGAAATTTATTTTAAAGTTACCAATTTCTTTTGTGAACTTTAAATTTCATATATATGTTTAGGAGGACGTACGCTCTTATAACATATGTCATGACTTAAAGTTCGTAAGTGCTATTTTAATAAAGCAGTTAGCTACTCTTTATTAAAGTGTTCTTATCTCTTTAAGTGGAGTATAAGCCTGTGTGGTTTTCTCTATTTAAATTGGTTTCGCTATCAATTTACGAACTTTTGCTTCTTCTTTTCTTTTTCTAAAAATATTTATGTATGATCGAATTTATACTTTTACAATTTTACGTAATGATTTATTCCTACTTCTGTTGCAAAACTTCTCATAGTTGATCTTACAAACGTATTTACCTTAAACTCTCTTCATGTCTTTAGTTCTTCCACATTTATAAATGTTGGTTGTTACCATGCTACTTTAATACATAGTTCTTTTCGGATTTCCAAAATAAAATGTATGTTTGAGTTATCAAAATTTTATGGCCGCAGGGTTGTTTAGTTCTTAAACTAAGATCCATCAATTTATGTTATCTTAATGTTCTTTATCAAGAGTATTTTCTTTTGGTCTCCTATTTCTTTCTATGTTTCGAGGACGAAACTCATTTAAGGGGGAGTGATTGTAACACCCCGTAATTTTCACTCTTTATTTTTGGCGTTGTTTACATTAAAATGATATTTTCTGTTAAAATAAAATAATTTATTATTTAAACTTTTTTTAACATGTATAATTATTTAGTTGTTGCACTATGTGGTTTTGTTTACTAATTTAAAGTGTATATATATTTATTTAGTAATTTCATTAGTTATATATATAATGTGCGTAGTATTTATTTTATCATATAGTTAGTAATTCTATAAGATTAGGTAGCGTGTGATTTTATTTTTAAGCGTTAAATATATTTTGGACCGACCAATGTAACAAAATTGCAAGCCCATTGTATACACTATATGGTCTGAACTCTTGGGTGTAAAAACATGGGATGAGCATCTCCATTTCAGCTTTGTAACCACCAAGAAATGAGGAGTCAAACCTTCATAAACCTCCCCCCATCAATTGCCACCATTAACCCACCTTAATGCACCCTTAAACTCTTTTCTTAGTGAGGTGAATAATCTCATTACTTTCTGCACTTTAACCCCCCTCCAAAAGCTGGAAACAATCAGGAAAAACGCTTCACAACTCTTCTTCTTCTCCCTTCTCGCATTTTCACCCGTTTCTGCACACCCATTTTGTTTGCATCGTATCTCCTTCATTTCTTATCGAAATTGGGCGTGTGAGTTGTCGAAATTCATCTACTCGGAGAGATCTTGCTCGTGGTGTCATCAGTTTTTGAAGATACAGGAAGAATTGGTCGCAGTTTGCGTTTCAAGCAGACGAGTCATCCGGTTTTCTTGGAGTTTTCGGGAGCAATGTTATTCTCTTCTTTCTCCGCCGTTCGAGTATTATTTTCCATGTAAAATTAAGGTAACTAATGGCGATCTTAGTACGATTAGAATCCATTTGGGATTTATTTAGTTTTAATGGGTAATTAGTTTGGGTTAGTATCATGCTAGAAATATGGGTAGGGAAAATTATATACTTCCTCTGTTCTATTTTAAATGAAACGTTTGCTTTTTCACGCAACCAATGCACTTCTTTAATCATTAATATCTTTAGTTGTGCACACGTAAAAAATATAAAAAAGTTATAATTTGATAGTATGCATCGAGACGAATCTAACAAGATCCCACTTGACTATGTTTTTCTTTATATATTGTCGATAAATTAGAGTTACAAATAGTGTCATTTCACCCAATGTTTCATTTAAAACAGAACGGAGGAAGTATATGTTAGTGTGGTTATCTTCTTGAAATTTCCTGATTTAATGATTGATAGTTACTGTGATTTTGTTGTGTTGTTGGAGTGTTTATAATGAGCCATGTTTATAAGTGGTGTGTTGTTGTGTTGCATTGGAAAGATGAGTGAGTAGTTTATTGGTGTTGGCTTCTGTTTCGATGTAATGTTGTTGTCTAGTTGTTGTTGTGGTTCATGCGTGAAAATGATGATGATTGCTCTCTGCAATACCGTTGTCGTTCTTACGACAAACTTGGGAGTATGTATATAGTTATATTCCCTGCAATCCTCCCTTCTCTTGTGTGTTGATGATTTCATAATGTATGCAGCAAGCTTTAGTTATTGTTGTTGTTGTTCAACGGGTTATGTATTGTAACTTTAATAGTTTTTGTTTCTTTCTTTCTTTCTTTTTCCTTTTGTTTTATGGTATTATATGGGTTACTTAGTTTCATTTATTTTACTTTATTCTATTGTGTTCGAGTATTATTATTAGTGGCAACTTCATCTAATAATCTAAGTTTATTTTCCAGTTTTGGTGTGAAATGTGTTGTATGCATAGGAAGTATTATGTGTTGGTGTTATGGATAGTATTGCATTCAATATATCTATGCTTTGTCTGAGACTGTATATATATTTCTTGTGATGTGTCTATATGTTATAAATAGTTAAGTCATGATTTTTGTTTTACAAAGATAGTTATATTATACTGAGTATAGTTCGTAAGTTGTTGCTTTGGCTATATCTTCGTAAAACATGTATGAATAAATTCATTATTTTATAATGTTTTGGTTTGCTTGTACCAAATTGGGAGTATGATAATGTTGTACTGTTATAAATCAATATCTAAGTTGTCGACGTTTCAGTACTCGAGGGAGAATAATACTGTCTTTAGTACCGTTTCGCCAAGAGTTATGTACTGGGGGTATTATAACTAACGTTTTAATTAACCTTGTACCCAAACTCAGACAACAAAAGTGTAGTAGTTGGAGTGTTTGATTATATTGTGTTGGTGTATAATTTATGTTTTAATGAAGGTTCATTCTTTTTAGTTTGATGAAATGATTTTATTAGTATTATTATTACTATTACTTTGGGAAGAATAAATATTGTTCAATTGAGACTCTTGGATTGCGATCCTAGGTTCTGCTGATTTTAGGTGTAAGGCCTGAAGGGCATCCTTATTATTTATATTTGATGAGTAAATGTTGAATAAATTATAGTATTTGTTTGTGGAAATATTTTATTGAGATTAAGATATCCGGTGGGATAGATGTAGTCCCCGGTGAAGAACATGTCAACCACCTAGGTTGCGATCTAGGGGTATTACCTGGGTTAATTGTTGTCGTCCGAGAGGTTGGGAAGTACTGAGCTGGTACTATCCTGCATCGGGAGTTTGGCCATTCTTAGACACAGGCAGTAGGGAACGTAAGCCCATAGGCTGTCTGGAGATTTCGATCTGACAAACCTTAGGAAGTGGGTTGCGATCCACTGGCGTTCTGCTCTTTCTCAAACCCTCTTATATTACTTTTGTTTAATTATTTTGGAGGCTTATGCTATGGATCTTGTATGCTTATCGAGTTCATTATTGTTGATTTACTTTATTTAAGCATGTTAAACTGTTAGTTGTTGTTTGGCTGTTATTTGGTTCAGTTTGATATTTTATGTTGATTGAGACTTATTTATTAATGCTTGATAACTCCTGTGTAGATCCTAATTGAGCTGGGAGAGCTGTTAGTTACTCCCCACTGATTGTGGATATTTGTTGTATATTTTTGCAGGTTATGTTGATGGGAATCTTCTTTGGTTTTTGGCTCGGGTTGAGATGTGAGCATTAAAATGTTAGATATTTTAGGCTTAAATTTTTAGTTAGTTGAAGAGTTAGTTTTCTCTTTTTGTTTTTAATCTAGTTAATTTAATTTATTTATACTATTTATTTATGTTGGTTTAATCACATAGATATTTGAAAGCATTTCTTGTATTAGTGACATTCCCAGAAGACGATGTTTCCGCCATCGTCCTATAATACTATTATTATTTATTTCTTTTCCGCTTTGAAATTCTGGGGTGTTACAGTTGGTATCAGAGCAAAACGCTCCTAAACTCTGAAAAAGAGTTGCTAATGATTTTTTAGAATTATTAGTTAACCTTAGGAGATAAGATCTGTTTAGAATTAAGTTTTGTAGTTTCACTATAATGAGAGAAAGATGGGTAGAGTAAGTAAGAGGAAGACTTATGGAATGTGGTGTGCTCTTATACTTGTGGAGCATATATAATATGTATAGTTACTTGTTTATTGGTGGAATTAGTCAACCTAATATGCTAATCTTATTTGCAGGGCCTCCTACGTGTAACCTTTCTTGTTATCAGAGTGCACAGCGAAGAAGTGATTTATAGCCCTCTAGTTCGGGGTTGAGTTGCGTGTTTAAATTCTTTTGTGTTGTGCATTTTAAAAATAAACTTTTATTTTTATGTTAACATAGTCATGTATAGTGCATTGTTGTTATTCTATTTTTATGGTTGCTTAATAGTGTGTTTTATTATGTGAGAAGATATATAGCGTCTATTTCTTTCAACTAAGTGCTGGTTTTATGTGAGTACTTCTTATTTATTTATTTTTTGTCATTTACAAAACTTTCGAACTTGAGTTCATATTTCAAATAATATTCTTTATCTTTGCTCTTAATAAATTTCATACATATATTAGAATTATATTTTGATATTCAAGTTTTGTTATTGTTAATATTTTGCTATTCTCTTTGAAAAGAAAATTGTGTCTAGCCGAAATCTAAAACTTGTTTGAGTTGATAATAAGTCATAATGGGTGATTCCTTTGACTTGTATGTCAATTTGATAAGTCTAAATTTTGAACTTATTTGAGTTGATATTAAGTCATAATGGGTGATTCCTTTGACTTGTATGTCAATTTGATAAGTCTAATTTTAAACTTGTTTGAGTTGATATTGAGTCATAATGGGTGATTCCTTTGACTTGTATGTCAGTTTGATAAGTTGACACATTTTATCTTTTTTTATTTAATTTCCTTTTTGAGTTGATATTAAGTTTATATTGGGTGATTCCGGTAAAATTTAATGTCGATTTGATAAGAAGGCTTTCAAATATTGTTTTTGTTGATACTAGGTTGCAATGGGTGGTTCCATGCACATTTGTGTCGACTTGGTAAATTTTATAATTGTTGTTTATAATTTATTACTATTTATTATTAGTGTTTCGTCGTTGTGAAATTTATTTTAAAGTTACCAATTTATTTTGTGAACTTTAAATTTCATATATATGTTTAGGAGGACGTACGCTCTTATAACATATGTCATGACTTGAGTTCGTAAGTGCTATTTTAATAAAGCAGTTAGCTACTCTTTATTAAAGTGTTCTTATCTCTTTAAGTGGAGTATAAGCCTGTGTGGTTTTCTCTATTTAAATTGGTTTCGCTATCAATTTACGAACTTTTGCTTCTTCTTTTCTTTTTCAAAAAATATTTATGTATGATCGAATTTATACTTTTACAATTTTACGTAATGATTTATTCCTACTTCTGTTGCAAAACTTCTCATAGTTGATCTTACAAACGTATTTACCTTAAACTCTCTTCTTGTCTTTGGTTCTTCCACATTTATAAATGTTGGTTGTTACCATGCTACTTTAATACATAGTTTTTTTCGGATTTCCAAAATAAAATGTATGTTTGAGTTATCAAAATTTTATGGCCGCAGGGTTGTTTAGTTCTTAAACTAAGATCCATCAATTTATGTTTTCTTAATGTTCTTTATCAAGAGTATTTTCTTTTGGTCTCCTATTTCTTTCTATGTTTCGAGGACGAAACTCTTTTAAGGGGGAGTGATTGTAACACCCCGTAATTTTCACTCTTTATTTTTGGCGTTGTTTACATTAAAATGATATTTTCTGTTAAAATAAAATAATTTATTATTTAAACTATTTTTAACATGTATAATTATTTAGTTGTTGCACTATGTGGTTGTGTTTACTAATTTAAAGTGTATATATATTTATTTAGTAATTTCATTAGTTATATATATAATTTGCGTAGTATTTATTTTATCATATAGTTAGTAATTCTATAAGATTAGGTAGCGTGTGATTTTATTTTTAAGCGTTAAATATATTTTGGACCGACCAATGTAACGAAATTGCAAGCCCATTCTATACACTATATGGTCTGAACTCTTGGGTGTAAAAACATTGGATGAGCATCTCCATTTCAGCTTTGTAACCACCAAGAAATGAGGAGTCAAACCTTCATAAACCTCCCCCCATCAATTGCCACCATTAACCCACCTTAATGCACCCTTAAACTCTTTTCTTAGTGAGGTGAATAATCTCATTACTTTCTGCACTTTAACCCCCCTCCAAAAGCTGGAAACAATCAGGAAAAACGCTTCACAACTCTTCTTCTTCTCCCTTCTCGCATTTTCACCCGTTTCTGCACACCCATTTTGTTTGCATCGTATCTCCTTCATTTCTTATCGAAATTGGGCGTGTGAGTTGTCGAAATTCATCTACTCGGAGAGATCTTGCTCGTGGTGTCATCAGTTTTTGAAGATACAGGAAGAATTGGTCGCAGTTTGCGTTTCAAGCAGACGAGTCATCCGGTTTTCTTGGAGTTTTCGGGAGCAATGTTATTCTCTTCTTTCTCCGCCGTTCGAGTATTATTTTCCATGTAAAATCAAGGTAACTAACGGCGATCTTAGTACGATTAGAATCCATTTGGGATTTATTTAGTTTTAATGGGTAATTAGTTTGGGTTAGTATCATGCTAGAAATATGGGTAGGGAAAATTATATACTTCCTCCGTTCTGTTTTATATGAAACGTTTGCTTTTTCACGCAACTCAACGCGCTTCTTTAATCATTAATATCTTTAGTTGTGCACATGTAAAAAATATAAAAAAGTTATAATTTGATAGTATGCATCGAGACGAATCTAACAAGATCCCACTTGACTATGTTTTTCTTTATATAATGGCGATAAATTAGAGTTACAATTGATCAATGAATAGAGTCATTTCACCCAATGTTTCATTTAAAACAGAATGGAGGAAGTATATGTTAGTGTGGTTATCTTCTTGAAATTTCCTGATTTAAGGATTGATAGTTACTGTGATTTTGTTGTGTTGTTGGAGTGTTTATAATGAGCCATGTTTATAAGTGGTGTGTTGTTGTGTTGCATTGGAAAGATGAGTGAGTAGTTTATTGGTGTTGGCTTCTGTTTCGATGTAATGTTGTTGTCTAGTTGTTGTTGTGGTTCATGCGTGAAAATGATGATGATTGCTCTATGCAATACCGTTGTCGTTCTTGCGACAAACTTGGGAGTATGTATATAGTTATATTCCCTGCAATCCTCCCTTCTCTTGTGTGTTGATGATTTCATAATGTATGCAGCAAGCATTAGTTATTGTTGTTGTTGTTCAACGGGTTATGTATTGTAACTTTAATAGTTTTTGTTTCTTTCTTTCTTTCTTTTTCCTTTTGTTTTATGGTATTATATGGGTTACTTAGTTTCATTTATTTTATTTTATTCTATTGTGTTCGAGTATTATTATTAGTGGCAACTTCATCTAATCTAAGTTTATTTTCCAGTTTTGGTGTGAAATGTGTTGTATGCATAGGAAGTATTATGTGTTGGTGTTATGGATAGTATTGCATTCAATATATCTATGCTTTGTCCGAGACTGTATATATATTTCTTGTGATGTGTCTATATGTTATAAATAGTTAAGTCATAATTTTTGTTTTACAAAGATAGTTATATTATACTGGGTATAGTTCGTAAGTTGTTGCTTTGGCTATATCTTCGTAAAACATATATGAATAAATTCATTATTTTATAATGTTTTGGTTTGTTTGTACCAAATTGGGAGTATGATAATGTTGTACTGTTATAAATCAATATCTAAGTTGTCGACGTTTCAGTACTCGAGGGAGAATAATACTGTCTTTAGTACCGTTTCGTCAAGAGTTATGTACCAGGGGTTTTATAACTAACGTTGTAATTAACCTTGTACCCAAACTCAGACAACAAAAGTGTAGTAGTTGGAGTGTTTGATTATATTGTGTTGGTGTATAATTTATATTTTAATGAAGTTTTATTCTTTTTAGTTTGATGAAATGATTTAATTAGTATTATTATTACTATTACTTTGGGAAGAATAAATATTGTTCAATTGAGACTCTTGGATTGCGATCCTAGGTTCTGTTGATTTTGGGTGTAAGGCCTGAAGGACATCCTTATTATTAATATTTGATGAGTAAATGTTGAATAAATTATAGTATTTGTTTGTGGAAATATTTTATTGAGATTAAGATATCCGGTGGGATAGATGTAGTTCCCGGTGAAGAACATGCCAACCACCTAGGTTGCGATCTAGGGGTATTACCTGGGTTAATTGTTGTCGTCCGAGAGGTTGGGATGTACTGAGCTAGGTACTATCCTGGATCGGGAGTTTGGCCATTCTTAGACACAGGCAGTAGGGAACGTAAGCCCATAGGCTGTCTGGAGATTTCGATCTGACAAACCTTAGGAAGTGGGTTGCGATCCACTGGCGTTCTGCTCTTTCTCAAATCCTATTATATTACTTTTGTTTAATTATTTTGGAGCTTTATGCTATAGATCTTGTATGCTTATCGAGTTTATTATTGTTGATTTACTTTATTTAAGCATGTTAAACTGTTAGTTGTTGTTTGGCTGTTATTTGGTTCAGTTTGATATTTTATGTTGATTGAGACTTATTTATTAATGCTTGATAACTCCTGTGTGGATCCTAATTGAGCTGGGAGAGCTGTTAGTTACTCCCCACTGATTGTGGATATTTGTTGTATATTTTTGCAGGTTATGTTGATGGGAATCTTCTTTGGTTTTGAGCTCGGGTTGAGATGTGAGCATTAAAATGATAGATGTTTTAGACATAGACTTTTAGTTAGTTGAAGAGTTAGTTTTCTCTTTTGGTTATTAATCTAGTTAATTTAATTTATTTATACTATTTATTTATGTTGGTTTTATCACTTAGATATTTAAAAGCATTTCTTGTAGTAGTGACATTCCCAGAAGACGATGTTTCCGCCATCGTCCTATAATACTATTATTATTTATTTCTTTTCCGCTTTGAAATTCTGGGGTGTGTATCCACCACTTCAGCAACCTGCAATGCATAAGCCACCATATCTTCAAAACCATACCTGCTTGGGGGTTTCCCAAAATTCGTCCTCATAGGACGCTCCCGAGCAAGACTAGGCTGGTCTTTACTTGGTGTTGAAAGATGTGGTGCTTCAGAATTTCTGTGTTGATTCTCTTCATGTGTTTCATCACCCTCATCATGAATGACTTGCTGCTCTACCTACACTTCAACACTACTACTATCTGCTGCAACATGGACTTCACAGTAGGATTAAACATAGAATTTTCATCAAAGACTACATTTCAACTAAGTATAACCCTATTCTCCGATGGGGACCAACTTCTATAACCTTTCACCCCATCTCCATATCCTACAAACACTCCCTTCTTGGCTCTTGGCTCCAACTTACCCTCATTTACATGATAGTAAACATTACAACCAAAAGCTCTCATATTTGAGTAATCTGCAGGCTTACCTGACCACATCTCATATGGCGTTTTAAGGTTGATTCCAGAGTGAGGTCCACGGTTGATCAGATAGCAAGTTGTACTGACGGCTTCTCCTCAAAACCTTCTAGTCATTCCAGCATTAGAGAGCATGCACCGAGCTCTCTCCAGAGTGTCTGATTCATTCGTTCGGCAACACCATTCTGCTGTGGTGTATCCTTGACAGTATGATGCCTAGCAATCCCTTCATTCTTGCATAACTCATCGAACTTAGACCAACAGAATTCCAGAATTCCAGTTTGTTTCTCCACCAAAGCCTTCCACTGCTTGAAGTTCTTGAAAGCTTCACCTTTTGACTTCATTATGATCACCCAAGTCATCCCTGAAAAGTCATCAATGAAAGATACAAAATACCTCTGACCTCCCAAAGATTCAACACGTGAAGGACCCCAACAATCGGAGTGGATATAATCAAGAGTACCTTTTGTTCTATGAATGCCCTTAGGAAACTTGCTATGATGTAATTTCCCGAAGACACAATGCTCACAAAACTCAAGGTTTGTGACCTTGTGGCCACCGAAAAGATCTGCCTTGGAGAGGATTTGCATTCCTCTCACTCATATGCCCAAGTCTCATGTGCCATAGCTTGGTCATATTCTCCTTTTGGATTTCAGATGAAGCAACAACAGCTGAACCTGAGAGAGTAGAACCTTGCAATATATACAGAGTTCCACACTTGACACCCTTTAGCACATCCTTTGAACCCTTGCAGACATACACAACTCCACCTCCACCTCTGAAACTGAACCCCTTACTGTCTAGCAGACTAAGCGAAATCAGATTCTTGGTCATCTGTGGAACATGTCTAACATTGTTCAATGTGCAAATGTACCATCATGTGTCCGGATCTTAATAGAGCCAATTCCAACTGTCTTGCAAACTGCACTGTTTGCCATTGAAATGTTCCCCCCATCTACCTGCTCATAGGTAGTAAACCACTCCCTACGTGGACTCATATGATATGACGCTCCAGAATCAAGAACCCACACGTCATTGCAATGTGACTGTTCATTTGCAACTAGAGCAATGTCATCCTCAGAATTTGAATATTCTGCTGCAACAGCAGCAGACCCAGACCCAGATTTATCCTGATGCTTCTTCTTAGGACATTCCTTCTTCCAATGTCCCTTCTCCTTACATTAATTACAGACATCATTAGGTTTAGGACCCCCTTTTGAATTTTCGGGCTTCCTGAAATTCTTTTTCCCATAATTCCCCTGTCCCTTACTACTACTGGCCACTAATCCAGAGGCCTGACTGTCGTACCTGTACTACCAGATGCCTTATGGCGCAATTCCCTAGTATGAAGAGATGATTTGATCTCTTCTAAGGACACATAATCTTTACCATCAATGAAAGATTGCACAAAATTTTCATACGACAATGGTAAAGAAACAAGCAGAATTAAAGCAGCATCCTCATCCTCCACCTTAACATCAATATTACGCAATTCTAACAAAATCGTATTTAATTGATCACGGTGATCCCTACAAGGTGTACCTTCATTCATGCGCAGACTGAACAGACGTTGCTTCAGAAGCAACTCGTTGGTTAGAGACTTCGTCATGTACAAATTCTCCAATTTCAACCACAGACCAGATGTGGTTTCCTCCTCCGCGACCTCAGTAATAATATCGTTTGCAAGACACAACATGATCATTGAATGTGCCTTCTCCTCCAGAACGGCCATCTCAGCGGTAACCGGATCCGATGACTTCTTTGCCAACGGTGCCCACAATCCTGGTTGCTTCAGTAAAGCCTGCATCTTGATTTGACATAGACTAAAAAAATTTCTCCTAGTGAATTTATCGATTTTCACATTCAACCCAGACATCTCTCTCACTCAGATGAAACCCTAGCTCTTGATACTAATTTGTTATAACGGATGTGAAAAAGAAACAAATAACGAATGTAAAAGCAATAAAAACACACACTGATTTAACGTGGTTCACCAACAATGTGTTGACATCATCCACAGGCAGGCGAGAGAAAAGCTTTATTGATCTTGAGGAATTCCAGAATTATAGAAGTGATTACACACTAATGATGTCTTAAAGACCTAAGGTTAAAATATATCATAACGCGCGTCAAACTCCGTCGCCCCGGCCAAAACCGCCTGGTCGGGCGGCGACCGCCCGGTCGGACGCGAGAGCCGAAATCTTCACGAAGATAAACCCATCTCGCCCGGCCACCGCCCGGTCGGGCCATTCCAGACGCCCGGTCGGGCAAGCCTGCCCGGTTGACCGGGCGAGCAAACGACCTCGTCTTCTTAGCCCAGATTCACGGCATATAACTTACAAATTGAATATACAAAAACTAATTGTTCTCAACATAATTTCTTTCAGAACATTTTGGAATTATGAATTTTCCAAACACGGCACCCACAACTTTGGAATTTCGTAGAGCAAAACACCAAGATCACACTGCCAACACAGAGAATCCCAATCCAAAAAACCCGAAATTTTCCAACCCAACAACAAGAAGTTTTTAATCGAGCTATTCAAAGCCCATGAGCAACATAGAGATGCCCAAATTCAATTTATTCCATATCACTTATGACCTACTTCATCCTCTTCTTTTTAATTCCTCCACTATTCTATGCGAACATTTTTTTAGCATGTTTTTTTTTGCAACAAGAACTCAAAGAGGCAAACTAACGCATCCCATTTCTTGCCTTAAAAGCCAAGTCATGAGCATGCTGGACTTGTGTTCTACCTACTTTATTTATGTTACAATGTTCAAAAGCGGAAGCTAAAATATTAATATCATTTACAATACTGTCAATTTGGAACACACGCCGCTGTCCTCTTATTGCTTGCACTAGTTGTGCTGAATCTGTCAGCACATGTAGTCGTGATACCTGTTGTCGCCGTGCCTCTTGAATACCTCTGAGAAGCGCATAAGCCTCCGCTTGAAGAGATGACGCCGCCACAACGGATTCACCACCTTCAAACAACACATGTCCTTGCGTCATTGCCCTCCATCCCGTCCCAGCTACTGGTGAACCACTCTGCTTGATCTTCCATGCACCATCCACCTGAAGTTCAATGCATGACTGCTCTCCAGTGCTATCTCTTTGGTTAGCGGGCTCAGACTCCTCCTGCATCTTGCGCTTTCGTAGTTGAGTTTTACCTCGTGTAGTGTGCAGAAGATGCATTCCTTCATCTCTTATCAGTTTTTCTATCAACTTGATAACCTCAACAGGATTCAGCGTTCCCTTTCTAAATACGAGCCTATTCCGTGTGAGCCAAATTGCCCATAATGTTGCTATCAAGTACGTACATGTATGATGATCTCCGTGATCAGTCTTCCACGTGTAGCAGAGGTAGTTCCTGACCCACACTAAGAATGGGGTATTTGAATCGTGGTCAACGTTGATCCCTAATACAGTTCCCTTCCAGATTCGTTTGACGATGTGGTAATCCCTGAACAGGTGGCTATCCGTTTCCCAGTCACTGCCACAAATATAGCAGTTTTGTTTCACATGAATACCTCTTTTACATAGATTATCATTTGTAGCCAATGCATGGTGGATCAATCTCCATATAAATGTCTTCCACTTAGGGCAAATATCGGAAGCCCATAGCTTTTTCCAAAACGGCTCAGTACTCATCAATGTACCATTTTCAGCATGTTGTTGCATGAGAATACACGTCTTTTGTTCTTATATCTCCCTTGTTGTTCCAAGCCCAAACGACCTCATCCTCAACATCCATGAGTGGAATATGAGTAGCCAGGATAGAGAACGCAGACTGTGATCAAAACTTCTGACGAATTAGGGCAGCATTCCATGCTTTGCAACCCGGGAGCATTAAATCTTCGACCATTGTGATTCCATCCTCTTCCAAATTTATGTTATTTTCTGTTTGAAGTGGGCATCCAGTAGTCCACTTATCCTGCATGACTTTCGTCGTACGGCCATTTCCAGTTCTGCGAATAAACCCTTGCGCACATTCCTTGACCGCCGTATATAGCCTATAGGCCCCTGAATCCCGAAGTTGCGTTTCCTATCCTTGCATTGCTCAGCTCCAGAGATATCGGAGACCCTTTATATTTCGCTGCTAGAACTTTTGATGTAAGGAGCTGAGGGTGGCTGTGAAGGCGCATTGCTTGTTTGACCAGCAGGGCTTTATTGAAAGCATGTACATTCCTAATACCAAGACCACCAACTAACTTTGGCATCTCCAAAACTTTCCTAGTCCTCCAAAAGATTGGCCTAGTGTTCTTTGAATTTCTCCAGAAAAATTGTGCAAACAGGGCATTCATTTTGTCTGCAAGTAGCTTGGGTAAAAGGAAGACACTAAACATGTGGTTACATAATGAAGCTAGAACACTATTTAATATTGCACCCTACCAACAATACAGATAAGACGATAATGGATCACCTTGACGAAGCCCACATGTTGGCTGGAACTTCTCACTTGGTTGACCATTGATGATTATTGAGTAGTTCGCCATTGTGACACATTGAATAATCCACTGGACACACCGGTCTGGAAAATGCATTGTAGTCAACAACCATTGAAGGAATTCCCAGTTAAACTTATCATACGCCTTGAACATGTCCAACTTGAGAGCCGCAAGGTATTCTCTGCCTCAAGTGCGACGTCGCAATTTCATGTTGTGTTCATGAGCAAGGAGGCAGTTATCAGACATCAGCCTACCTGGAACGAAGGCATTTTGAGTCAGGGATACAAGGCTCCCAATAATAGCTTCAACCTATTAGCAATGACCTTAGATATAATCTTGTACAGGACGTTGCATAAGCTAATAGGGCGAAACTGACCAGCCTCCTGTAGCATGTCAACCTTAGGTATTAAGCAGATTTGCGTATTATTTCATTCCCTTAACATGTGGCCTTTAGTAAAAAAATACTGGATAGCCTGGAATACGTCATTATGAACCACATCCCACATTTGTTGATAGAATGCTGCCGGTATACCATCCGGCCCTGGGGCCTTTAGACCACCCATCTAAAAAATTGCAGTTTCCACTTCCTCCTTTGTAACCTCTCTCTGTAAGTCTATGATTTGGGATCCTTGAAGTGTGGGGATGAGATTGGCAATATCTTCTGGTGCTTGCGATTGAGCTTTTGGTGGTACATTACACTCGAAAATGATCTTGAAATGGTCCACTAGGGTTTTTTGGATATCCTCCATGTTGGATACCCATTCCCCATCCCTCCTTTTGAGCAAAAGAACCTCATTCCGCTTATGTCTTGTTCCGGCCTTTCTATAAAACCAACGAGTATTGGAGTCCTTAGAGGCCATAGTTTTCCCTTTTGCTCGTTGTCGCCAGTAATCAAGTTGTAGCTTCGCCTTGTGTTCCTGCTCTGCCCTAACTCTCTGCTCCCAAATGCCCTGATCTATCCAGTTTACTGCAAGAGAATTGAGCTGCAGTTGAGCGGACTCACACTGTTGAAGGAAGTCGTCCCATACAATATTGTGCTTTACTTGGTAATCCCTACACCAACTGAATAGGCCAGTACGAATTTTGGAACATTTCCTCGCCACTCTAAACATTGGCGAGCCATGAATTGGCTCCGTTCATTTTTGGCGTACTATATCTTGTACTTCAGGAAATCCAAAACACCGCGTTTCCATTTTGACAGGATTTCTACCTTTCCTAATGTCTGGGTCAGTGTTGAGGAGAATGGGACTATGATCTGAAATCATGATAGGCAAATTTAAGGTTGTGGCATTCGGGTATACTTCTCTCCATGCTTCAGATCCATAAATCCTATCTAGTCGTTCATAAATCTGTTCATCCCCCTCTCGATTATTACACCATGTGTAGGTGGGGCCATGATAAGGGAGCTCTGTTAATCCCATATTTATTCGCCATTCACTGAACATATCCTGCCCTTGCACATAGGATCTACCCCCAGCTTTTGATCTGAAAATTCAACTTGATTGAAATCACCCATGACAAGGTAGTTGTCTACATTAGGCCCTATTTTAGCAGTAATCTCTTCCCAGACTTGGATTCTATTTTGCGGATACGGGGCCCATACACCAACACCAAACTCCATTTATACATATAACCATTTTTTACATCCTATATGTTACAAACTACGCAGTTATTCGAAGTACTGTACATAGTAAGGTTTATACTAGAAAGCCAAAATAAAGCTAATCCGCCTGCATTTTCTACAGCATCAACAACCACCTTATTATTGTAACCTAGGGTAGATGCTAGCCTATCTATACATACATGGTTAGTCTTTGTTTCCATCAGAAAAAGGACATGAGGGGAAAATTTGCGGACCATCCATCCCAGAAAAGGAATTGTAGGGGAGTTCGCATTGTTAAGCCCCCTACAATTCCAGGCCAAAGCCTTCATTGCTCCAGGTGGGGCTGTTGATAAACTGTGTATTCTAAAATCCTATAAAGTTCGATCATGAAAAAGAGAAGTAAAACAATCAAGAATGAGATCAAAACCTATGTATGTTTACAATCTGTGATCCAAGTGCATCACATTCATGCTCCCGAGAGCATAAAACAATGATTAGATTTTTAGAGTGATGACCTCACAAACCATATTCTCCACTCAAAGCCCCCTAGCTACTGCCTACTGCTTTAACGGTTTTGGAGTTAAAAGATGCTTCAGTACAAAATTCTGGTAGATTTCCCTTCTACCAACTCTCAGCACATATAACAGTAAAAATTTGACATAAATATCTACATTACGTAAACAGCGTCAAAGAATACTTTAGCAAGCCTACCTATGACTTTCTTATATGCACAAATGTGTTCCAACTCTCCAGGCATCACAGTACTACTCAATATCAGCGTGTACATAATCAACAAAAACAAAGTTCTTCTGAAGCTCATACAAAGCATAAGCAACAGCAGCACTAACAATCGCAAGTCCGCTCAAAATTAGTCGTAACTGCAATGCTGAAGGGATACCAGCTGTTGCAGCAAAAATGACAGTTGCAGCTATCAGTATTTTCTGCCATAATTTGAAGGCCTCGTAAGCTCCTTTACATGATGAACACTTCAGTGTGTGCTGCTCGAACCTATCCAGCATCTACATATATACAAACAAGACATTACAACATATGATGTATTAGCCGTATGAATTCCTTTAGACACACGAAAAATATTGGGATCATTATTAATGAAAAATCTCCAATAAGACAGCCAGAGACTACAGAAGTTCATTTAGAATCTACATCTCCTATGACTAAACTAATTGATAAGTAGTGCTTTCATTTCAATTATGGATTACAATGAACTAAGGGTGCGTTCTCTTCACCTTATTTTGCTATACTTATCTAAACTGAAGTTATCTGGTCTTATTGAAACTAATTATTGGAACTAATCTGGGTTTTACTGAACTTATTGGAACTTACTTTTCAAAGTACTAGAACTCATCTAAACTTACAGTCTACAGACTTGAAACTTGTTTTTTTAAGGTGAAAACCACACATCCTAAATCACATGTTCAACTCAATTATCCTCATTTCCTTGTGAAGTAGTAGTTCAATTGATGGGTTCGTTTGGGGAAATTGCCATTATGTAATTGCAGGGACAATCATTTGAAGATCATGAACTGAAACTAGAGAACCCCCCTTTTCCACCCAAAAAAGGGAACAAAGCAAACATCAGCAAGAGCTCAAATAGTTTGGGATGGTAGTGCAACTATGGGTCGTTGTAAACCATTTCAGTCTCCAACTTTCCTAAATGCTAAATTTAAGACTAATTTGCTCAAGGAATACTCAATGTTCTTTTCCATCTTACGGTTCTTTATTTTATAGTTGGTTTCTCGATCTCTCTATTTGCATGTATAGAGAATTTAGGGCAAAGGGAAGAGAAGCAAGTAAACATCAAACAGTTTGTTTGATTACAATTCAGAAACGGAGATACAGCACATTACTATATCTCACCTCACGTTTGGACAAAACTATTGACGGCAATGGCTGCTGGCTCACTACACCAAACCATTCAGGTTGCCCGTTGCCATGTCGTCTGAGCCAGTTACGAAATGCTAGAACAAAACGATCTGACTGTGTTGGTGTGAAAGTAATTTTCGTGTATTGTTTATTAATATCTTCAGAATCCTCTGCCAACTTAGATTGAAAGAATTTTTCTTGACCCTGAAGCACAATCATATCTCCATCATACACTTTGTTGGACGTCCAATGTTCATGCCATCTCGGAACAACCTAAACAATCAGAAGCATCAAGAAATAAGTGGCTCGATAAACCACCATACAAAATTGTTACTTCAGCCTTAGTTATCTTAGCGAGGAGTCAAGCATAGAGTGCTATACAATTTACAATCACATAATCTTACTATTTATGTAACAGCAAATGCTATTAACAATCACTGGAAATATGTTTGTTAAAAAAACAAAAAAAGGTGTTAGTAGGAAGATGATCAAAAGAGTGATCAAGTACTAATTAGTGGAACCTTGCCAGCAGTGCCAAAGCACATAAGGTAAAGTAGGTTGAGCTACAGAGGCTGTTCTGTTTAGTTGTATAACAGTATGTCCACAAGGGAGATCATAGTTCAAAATTGTGAACTTCAATTACTCACCTGCCACCAAGAAGGACCCGGCACCGTCAACTGGAAAAAGTTACGAGCACTACAAACAATAGAACGTGTCTTGCCAGGTGCCATTGGTATGTTGAAGGAGCAAATCCATATTGTCCACTTCTGGTCACCAATTACAGGAAGCTTTGTGTCTATATCTATCCTGAACCACGAAATAGAAAATTATATCATAAATAAAACAAACTAGTTCTATGAAAGGATATGATAAATAATCATCTTAATGCCCATCAATTAAACTAATCACCCTGCAGAGAGGGGATTTAATGAAGCTCAGTGACTTTCTGATGCACATAACCATTTTATCTTAATGGATTTAAACTACAAATGTAAGTCATTGACCTAATAATTAAAAAAAATTAGTGTCACCTTACTATTGGGAAAGAACCATCTTACTCGTCATATACTATGATTATCATCATGATTATACTATTTTTTAAGCAAAACCACCATCCATTTCCATCTTAACAGAAATATAAACATGCAAATTAGCAATGGAAAAGAGCTTGCCCACCAACTTCATTTATTAGACCATTAGTCGTGTCTCCTTTCTAGACACGAAGACTGCCTCAACCTCCTAAAGAATTGCACTTGCTATTTTGCGATGTCCCAAAAATAGCTGTCTGACTACACTTGTACAATTGACTTTCTTATGCAATTTTTTTCTTAAGTTGCTCTGGATGTACACCACTGTACAGAATGGCACATTTTATAAGACAGAAGTACTTACATGCTATATATATATATGCTAATTCTGCTATGAGGAAAACATAGACTATTTCTTAAAATCATGATGGAAATAGAACTATCCCGTTGGACATTCGATCATGGTTTAATTCCAGGCTCTAGACCACGGACATTAAGCCCAGTTCTTTTCAACTTAGTTTTGCTTATCTGAGCTTCTGATCTTATCTAAACTTAACTGAACTTATTTGAACTTGTTATACGGTACCTTATCTAAGTTTATCTGAACTAATTAGACCTTATTTTGTGAGTTTGTCAAACCTTATTTTTACTTAACTAAACTGACTTATTAGACCTTATCTGAAATTACCTTAGCTTATCTTAACTTATTTTTTCTTATAAGGACTGAAAATAAGTTGAGCCGTAATTCTTCACTGATAGAGAATTAGAAGTGTGATGCCAAAATTGTTTCAGACCACATTCAAAGACTGTAGATAAATAATATAGAAAAGAAAAAAAAAACCAGAGATATCAGTAGGCTTACTTGTTTAAATAGTAACAAGGTGCAATAAATTCAGCACTAATTCTTGGGTTATCATCATTAGCTCCAGAAAAGCCCCAAGGACCACTAGACTCAACCTTGAATGGCAAAGGCTTAGCCCTGTCTCTCCTTCCAGTAACCTGATATAATTAATTGTTAATTAGTGACAATGTATATAGGAATGGAGTCAGCAACAACAAATAATTTTCAACTCCTGAGCACCATCTTTAACATGCAATTACTTTAATTTACCAAAAAAAAACATTTCCTATGTTGAACCAAGTGCAAGAGCAACAAATAAACCCTTTGACACTTTGGTTTCAATTATACAGTTTTGACACTTGCTTTCTAAACGTCAATAATTTGGTGAGATCAACACCGAATTTAGCCATTCAGGGATCTATCAAGAAGTTCACATTCTAAACTTACGAAAAAAGTGGTCAAACACTTAATTTGGACAAGTTCTAAGGCCGAAATCCAATGTTGCATCTCATGGGTTGATCGAAGGTCCAAAATAAAGTGGCGTGCATCAAGAAGAAAAGCTCAAGTTCTGTTTGGGTTTCTATTTAGTTTCTATTTGTTTTTGTTGTTATTTTTGGGTTGTAATGAAACCATGAGGTTACTCATAAAGTAAACTCATCTTAGGCTTGTGTTTTGCTGCTATTAGGCGTGTGATTAGGCAGCAAATTAGGGTTAATTGTGCTGATTATAACCCCTTGTAACAACTCATTAAATGAGCATGAGAAGAGGCATGTTTTAAGGGAGTTTGTAACTCCTAAAAACCGTCTAAAGGAGGACGGTTTTTCTAGGGCTTTATGCTTCATTTTTGCTGCTCCCATATCCTATTTAAGGAGAGCATATGGTATGAGAAGTTCAGATTTGAGTGATATTATAAAAAAACCTTGTGTTTCTAGTTTATGCTTTGAGTTTGTCTCAAGTGTTTGGTAACCTTATTACTTTGAGTGAGTTCTTCAATGATAAGCCTAGAAGAGATTGAGTGAGTCTTATCTCTGGCCTAGAACCCCAAACCATTGAGCTTGTCCTTGTAGTTTGGCAACTATCCCTTGTTTCGAGTGACTTTGAGTTTAAAGTGAGTGTTCTTGGTTCCTTAAGTTTAGAATCATCATCTAACACTTTGGAGGGTGTTTTTAGACTTACATCATATGTTCTCTATGAACAACGAAGTCCTTAATGGTACCATTAATCACTTGTGGAAATGGATGATCTGATGCCACGCCATTTCATTGTCTCGAGAGTTCAAGTGATAACGTTAGGGAAGATATGCAGTTGACACTTGGCGAAGCACTTTCGGATATATATTATGTCCAACCAATGAAAGCAGCTATAAAGCTACAATTCAAAGCAAGTACACACTAAGCTATGACAATAGTTGCATAAGATGTGTATACAGTAGTCGCCCAATTGGCATGTCAACATTCATAAGGTCAACAGGTAAAAGTACTAATTTATGAAATTACACCATGCCCTCAATCAAGCTTTAAAGTTTCGAGATATGGGTTGACTTATAATCACTTATGGCCCAATTGATTAGTGGTAATGGTAATGCATTCTACTATAAATTTGTAAGGGAATTTTCATGTAAACATCCATGATAATGCTACTTATCCCAAAATATCCATGTTCTTCCTTAAATTTCATTATCACCATCCACTACCATTTGGGAAGGTGTTGTTCGATATTTATGAAGGAAAAGACACATTTTAAGATGAAGTTTCATTAACATGAATATTAACATGAAAGTTTCTTTACAAATTACACTAAAATGCATTATCATTATTACCTATTATGACCAATAACCAAAAAAACCATTAGGATATGCCTTTTGTTCTAGCATGTCATAATGTCTGCAAGCGTTATGATTGAAAAGTAAAGTTTAGTGACGCCTTTTATTGTCATTTGGTAATTAGAGCTCAAGTATATTTAATGCATTTCAAAGATCTCAACATGAACTTCAAACTTGAGGGACATATAGTTTCCATGTACACATTATCCTAGAAGATTTTTAAAAAAAGGTGATAGCACTTCAGTTGGAAACCAAGAAAACCATAAAGAAGAAGCTTAGTGGAACACTGCTTTGACCAAATGGGAATCAAGCCCACGGACATGTTGAGGCCCAAACCTCGTTCTAATTACATGACACATATATTAAGTCATGTACAGACATGACACATATATTAAGGTCATGTACAGACATAAAGATCCGAGGTTCAAGTATACCTTATGATGTGCAAAGTCAATGTGTGAAGGATCAGAGACATTCTCCATCAAAGTATCATAACCGTAATACAAATCACGTTGGATTGATACAGTAGCAAATTCAGGCTTATCGAAGTCATCTGGCAACCTAACAAATCAACAATACAAATCCACATCAGCAATTTCCTTTAAACAATCAAAATGGCAAAATAAAACATCACAAACATTAGATACCAAAGGAGAACTAATATACAATTACATACATCAACCACATCACATCTTCAAGAATATAATAATCAAGCATCAAATTACTAATCAACTGTTAGTTAATATAATATACATGAGAACCAAACCAAACCAAACCATACTTATAATCATAATCATAAGCCTAATATATGTACTTTCCCAAGAGTGTAGGAATAGTTACCTAGGTGGTTGAGTAACACTAGCTTTCTCCCACCCATTCTCATCAGGCCAAACAAAGAGCAATCCTTGAGACACCATAGTTGGGAACTTTGTGGCACAAGCTCTAGCAGACTTCACGGCTCGCGCTTCCGGACCCTCCGATTTCGCCTGGGGGATCCGGGTACACGACCCACACCCATCAAAAGACCACCCATGATACGAACATTGCAAATCACCATTCTCATCTATCCTTCCTTCCTACCCAACACATAAAATGGCAAAAAACATCAAAACCCACATCATCAAAAGCCCAAAATCAGATTCAAAAACGAAATTAATCACTCTAAAATTGACCAAAAATGGAAATTTCAAATACCCACTTCAATAAAGGAAACAATAAATAGAATTATGTCAAGAAATTGTCGAATTCTTACAGATAAAGGAGCTAGACGATGTGGGCATTTGTCATCAAAAGCAACCCATTGATTAGCAGCTTTGTTGAACCACAAAACGATGTCGCGTCCAAGGAGCTGAAAAGGGGTTGGGACACGAGAATCGAGGTCTTCGAGGAGAGAGACTGGGTACCAATGATCTCGCCATGTAAATTTCGAGGATTCCTCTGTTTCTTCAGAATCAGGGGAAACGACGTCGTTTAAGAAGGTGGGTACTTCTTCTTCTCCTTCTTCAGAAGAGGTAATTGTGTTTGATGGAGCAGTGACTCGTAGTAAACGAAGTTTCGAGAGTTTTCTGGAGGAAGAAATCTGGGTTTTGCGGAGGTGAGGAGAGAGAAAGGGGAGATGAGAGAAGGGTTTTGTGAAAGGTGGTGGTGTTGTGGAAGAGAGAGAAAATGCCATTACTACTGGAGAATTATATTAGTTGTGTTTAAAGGTGAAGTTTTTGTAAGATTTTCATGGAAATGGAGAATTTAGTTAAGAGTTAGAGAGAGGAGTTTGCGTGCAAGTATTAACAAAGGACAGTCGTTGTGAATTGTGATGTTTCAAATGGGGAAGACGACAATGGAAGATCAGCACCACATGTTTTTCGTTTCTAGAACTAAGAACATTCTTATCAATGAACCCAAAACAAAGGTTAATCCTTCTCTCTCCTCTTTTCTCTCTCCTCCACATCATTTACACAAATCATTTCTAATTTCACTCATAATAATTCTATGGAGTTGTATTGATTAATGTAAAACCAATTTACGTTAATTAATTATAATTAACTCTTATAATTATTAATGTGTCTTCTACTAAAATTAGGTACATAATTAGAATAATTAGAATCCATAATTATGAAGTTTTTTTAATCTGAAAGATTATAAGCTAAAGCAAAATTATGTGATGAAAGAAATGATAATAGGAAGAGAAGAGAAAACTGAAATTGTGAATAAAATATAGCAAAATGGGTGTATATTTATAGAGAATGAAAAATTATGAATTTTAGTATCTTTTTATTTTTTTTTTGAATTGTATTTTTTGAAATATTAACGTTACAAAAATTGTAATGTTAAGAATAAAATGACCAATGGAAATTAAACACTTGGCGGAATTTTAGAGGCCCGCAGGCGCTGGAGAGAGGAAATGACGCCACCTGGCGCGCGCGTCATAAGGCTGCTGGTAGAAATTATTATTCGTCTTTTTATGAGCTGTTCCCACGAATCAGTGAATGACATGTGGCGCTGGGCAATTTTTTTTGGGTTTTTTTCTCCTTCGCACTGCCAGCGTGTAAGGTTCGTCTTGCTTCACGAACCATTCGGATTTCCGAATGGTTGGGCCTCGATCCACGCGTGAACAATTTTCCAGTTCATCATTAAGGGAAAAAATAATGGTTCAACATTATGAACCATTTTTGGGTTCATCATTAAGCTTGCTCTAATAATAGCTCTACTCGATTTTTCCACCTGTTGTGGGCTATGGGGATCTTTCTCTTTTGAGGATTGGTCGATTGGAGTAGAGCCGGCAAAAATTGATCCTATACGATATTGCCATGAGTACCTGTTATTTAAAGACAATTTAACTGAGAGTGAGGGATAGCCCCAGTGTTAGAGCCTTCCTCCTGGTTGGAAGGTCCCGGGATCGATTCTCACCCTTGGCAAGTTGGGATCCCTTTATTCCCCCAACTCGAGGTTTTCTCCTTACCTTATTAAAAAAAATATTTAACTAAGCGGGACGATATGAGTTAATCTGTTTCACGAAGGAATCAGGTTAGGGTTGGTATTTTCGCACAAAATAAACACATTTCTATCCACTTATTCTAGATATATGTACTTCATCCGTTTTAAAAAGGTTGTCCCACTTTTCTTTATTGTTTGTCCCTAAAAGTTTGTTCTATTTACTTTTTGGTGATATGATTCCCCCAGCCTTTTTCTATTTTTTATTCTATTCCACGCACTAGAATAAAAAATTATCTATCCACTCAATACAACTCTTTAAAAAAAAGTACCAAAAGATAATGAGACAAACGTTAGAGAAAAATTGATTAGAAAGGTTAACATTTTACCACGATACAAATATAAGTACTTCCTCTATACTTTTTTTAAGCAGAAGGATAGATAATAATAAAACCCAGATAGGAACAACCTAAAGCTATCTTTGTAACAGCCCATATTTTTAAGCAGGTTTAATTAGACGCTAATTATGTATCTTAGCTTAATAATAATATTTGAGCATAGTTTGATAAAGTTTGTTAATAAAATTTAGTGTTTTAAGATAAAGGAAAACTCTATTTTATATTAAAAAGGATTTTTTGACTTTAACCACCTTATATAATCAAGTTTTTCAAAATAACCACCTTATATGTTCATTTTTATAAATAACCACCTTATATAACCTAAATCCTTCTAAATACCTACCAATTGACAGATTCCGTCAAGGAAATCATCCTCAAAAAGGGTTTAAGAATGATTTCATCACCTCCACATTTATTCATTAAAATGTATATAAGGTTTTAACCCTTCTTTAAGACCGACTTCTTGGACGAAATCTGTCAATTGATATGTATTTAAAGAGATTTAGGTCATATAAGGCGGTTATTTTAAAAAATGAATTTATAAGGTGGTTATCTTGAAAATTGTGATTTTAAAAGGTGGTAAAAATCAAAAAATCCTATTAAAACTGATATTTGCTTATATGGTTTTAGGATTAGTATTTTGATTTTTGAAAAAAAAAATTGTATTCTCTCTTTGTAGTTGAGGTGTCAAAATATATTAACAATTTTAAGCTCTTATCTTTCCTTTTCTCTATCATTCGTGTTAAAAGCAAATGAGGGCAACAAAACTTAATCCTTGAGCTGTCGAAATTTCAAAGCTTAATCTGAAGTTCAAGCTTTTACATCTAGCAAACCATTCTCAAATTGTTCTTATTCATCACCAAAAATCAAAGAAACCCCAACTTCTCATTCTTATTTTTTGCATCCTCTCTTGCTGAAATTTCTCCCTTCCTTGGGTCTGCTGTTGTTGGGCTCGACGATGATGTCGGTTCCCACTGGTGGTGTTGGTGGTGGTGTGCCACCGTGAACCGGAGAGCTCCTATTCCGACATCTCGTTTTGCTATTGTTCTTCCTCTCTTCTCTATGCGCGCTAATCTGCCGGCGCCGCTGCTGTGGCTCACCGGAGCTCTACCGGTGATGTGTTTTTCTCCGGCCTGGTTGTTGCATGTCGTATCTGTGGTCTGATTGCTCTCTTGTGAGACGCGGTGTTCCTCCGCTTGCTTGTCGATGCCGCTATGTGATGCTGTGTCTTATTTCCTTTTCTTGGTCTACGATTTCTGTCCATCTTTTGACAAAGAACTCATGTTGTTGATTTGAGTTTAATTCCAAGAAGGTACTTTTTCAGCTTATTATGCTTAAGTTAATCGAAAATTTAGATCAGTTTTGCAAAGTTAAGGAATCCTAGTATTTTCCCACCTAATTCATAACTTTATCTAGGAAGAATGATTCACTCAAATTTCCTCAAAAGATTTATGATGTACCATTTCATAGTTTATTTAATAAGTTTACAAAAGTAACCAATATGTGATATATAACACACGGATTGCATTTTGATCTATCTCTGACTAAAGGTATAATCTTTGAGCCAAAATTATCTCTATGCTCACTTAGATTGTTAAACTGAATTATATTTATGGTGGCTAAATTTTACTTCTGGTACTTGTGTTTAATTAGAAATTCGAAATATGACTATTGACTAGCCTTTGTTAAAGAATTTATGATAATTTATGATAGTCTAATATTATTTTCATTGTCAAAAGTCAATATGGGAAGAGAATATTAGTTAGTGGGTGAAAGAAATCAATCTGGGAAGAGGGTATTAGTTAATGGGGATAAATATTGTGCTAAGAAAGGAAGATATGATTAGCTTGTTATTAGAAGTTAATTAGAAGTGGTGATTAACTATTATTATTATTGTGAGGTGAATATATATGGACTTTAAGTATCAATTGGAGGAACCAGATTATAGCCTATTGGAGGAAGGCTATGGAGATGTAAATGATTCAAGCTAAGATGGAGAACAAGTTTATAATTCTTAGAGATCATGCAAAGGTACACATTGTCCCTCCACCTTATAATTACACTCGTCTGCGCAACTGCAAGTTTTATGAATACCATGCTTTTATTAAAAGAAATTAGAGTTATGACTTGAACATGTTATGAATTTATGATTATGAAGTTCAGCTTGTTTGAAGGTGTGATTCTTAAGTACTAAGTTTTTCCGATTTTCCGGAGCATATGATTTAACTCCAAGTGTTTGATTATATAGAGTTTAGCACTGATTTCCTAATTTCAATTTGAGATATATTTATAAGTTTTGGCTATGGAAGATACTTTTATTCGGAATTTTGGAGTAAGTAAAGGTTATCCAATGATATCAACTTCTGCTACAATAAGTCAATCTTGTTCCGTATTGAAGAATATTTTGGTTTCTGAAATCTAATAGTATAAGTTAATTAATGACCCACATGTTAAGATATTATATAAAAGTTAAGAATGTCTAATTATATGTATTTAAGTAATGTCGATATAATTCTCAGTGTACTTGTAAGAGTATTATAAGTGAGATATTATGAGCGATTTCGTGTGCTTTTCAATAAGTGATAGACTCAAGTCAATGAGATTGATAAGCTTATGGAATGGTATTGAGAATCCAAGTGTATTGAAATGGTCAAGTGTTTCGAGATTCAAGTTACATAAATTCCGAAATATGTACAAGATACAAAGATTTTAAATATGTTGGCTATCAATTTTGAGGAATTTGGACTTGACTTTTTGAAGATATAAATTAAAGATCTTACTATAATACAAGATTTTCGGGATATATCTTATTATGAGTTTTGCGTGCTTGGGATTACTTGGGTGATGAAAAGTCAAGGTTAGAGATTTCAAAAGTAAACTGTTGTTTGGAGATGTTATATATAATACAACTTATGACTTGTGGAAGATTTAGCTATATGATGAACTTGTGATAATTACTGGAGTTCGCCATAAATCCTTTAGGATATTAGATGGAGTGTAAGTTGATAAGTTATGGAGTAAGCTCTCTGCATCTGTTTTTGTGAAAAAGTAAATGAAAAGTTATTTCTAAGTAAGAGAACTTTTGTAACTAAGATATAAAGTTATGTAAGATTAAATTCTGTTTTGACTTTCTGATTAGTAAGCTACGTTTTGAGCTTCAATTATAATAAGCTTGGACTATATTTCCTTTAAAAGTCCATACTTGAATGGTTATAGCAAATGAATTTTTGTAAAGGATTGAATTGTACCCAAATGCGATTATGTTATGAAATTTTGATATATCTGACTCGAGAATTATGAATTTGAGTTTCAGAAAAATATTGAATTGTGAATTATGTATTTTGATTTCGTTATGTAAGGGGAAGAAGGCTTGGGAGCGGTGATGAACAACATTTTTTGTATTCGTATATTATGTATTCTCGTATATATTCTGGGGACATGTCCTGAAAAGTCTTGCAAGCAATACATAACGGAAGAGGGAGACGTCCCTTGTAAAAGTTTAGAGAATTCGCCTGGAAGGCAACTCAATTCGTGTTCTCTTCCCCAGTATAATATGATTTGATTTCTGAAAGAAAGTGGAATATGTGTTTAAATATGCAAGTGGTTTCGTGGAAGTTATTTCAAACTTTATTTCCGAAGTAACTCACTCAAGTTTATGGAATTCCTGGGGAGAATATGGGAATGAATTACTGAGAAACTCATTAGGAATTTATGAAAGGAATTAGATATATTGCACATATTTGGGTTAGAGGTTATTCTTTTTGAAACACATAAGTGGGAAACATTGTTACGTCATAGAGTATGTCAGATAGGATGGATTTTTGAATATCGTATTAGATCCTATGGAATCCTTATGTGGTCTCTCTAATAGTAAGTGTATATTATTCATTTTGTGAGATGCCCTTATTATTATTTAAAACGAGTGACATAAAAAATTGTCTATAAGTATTTGTTATATAATTCTTTCATTATGAGTATTATGTATCTTGATTTCTTGATTTTCAATGGTCTCGTATGATGAACTTAAATCTGTAAATATGCTTTAAGCCACCAAAAAGATTTTCTGGTTGGACAGTGTGTACTCAGTCTATCTGATTTTGTTCTTTGAACCTGTCCTGGTAGGGGTAGAGTTCATTCTTTGTTATTTTGCAGGTATAGTGCGCTCCAAAGTGAAGATATTGGGATCGTAAGTTTGTGATCAAAGAGGTGTCTCGTTTAACTCAAGTATGGATTATATTGTTGCTTAGAAACATATATAGATGTATTATGGTATTCATTGGGTCATTATATTAGTTCGGCTTATGAAGTTGTATGAACTATTTTGGGTTGTTGTATTGTGGACCACTAAAGGTCCGAGGATCACGTTGAGTTATGTTCATTGCGGGTGTCTAATTGAGGTTAATTAACGTTAACTGAGATTTTTAAATGTTAAGCGTGATTAACTAGCAGCTCGAAAGTGCGGGCTGTTACAATCTTTTCCTTGCTTTTATCGCAAGCAAGTGAGATTTTTCTACTTTACTTCTACCTACCTTTAAGATTCTTATTGAGTCATAATTCCTAGCATAAAATAAAATCTTTAATAATAGTCTGCATCGAAGATAAGACGTTCTGAAGTATTTGAACACCTTTGATCAGCTGGCTCGAGTCCGACCAAATATCCAATTTTTTTACTTGAAGATGATTGAGTTCTCTAATACCCTGCAGGACACCGTAGGTTTCCGCTTGTGTAGACTTACTTGCTTCAATTTTCTTACTTCCTCTCATTCTCTCATAATTATTTTCAATTAACACCCAACCACCCAACCATAAGCTGCAATTAGCGGCCCATTATTTGTTGCCTTACTCCGTCAATTATAAGGGTGGTGCCTTCCTTGTTTGCGCTCTAAATTGTTACTCCAACCAAATTGTTTCTTGTTTTGAGATCTTGCCTTTTATTCCTCGTGTTGTTCTTTGTAATGTCCTCCAGGAACCTATCCTTGCTTTCTTGCTATCTTGTTTGCCACTTATGGTAATGAAGGCTTCACTCGGTCTTGTAAGTTCTTTTGGGTTAAAAGTAGATTTGTTCTTTAGCAACCATATGCTCCATAATGCGGCTATGCAGTCAAACACAACTTGACCCTCGTCTTCTATTCCATTCGTAGGTACCATAGCCAGTTTTTAGACTATAATGTTACTGACATAGTTTGGGGGACTGCAGACACAATTCCCAGATTTGAGCTTTTCTATATTCTCATTGAGATTTCACAGTTTTTGAACAAATGAGTATCATATTTCTCGTGGTTCCCATATAGTGAGCAAAGGACTCTCGCTTAGGATTTTCCTTTTCTAAGGTTAACTCTGGTGGCTAGTGCACCATTAACTAGCTTCCAATAGAAGAATTTCCATTTTGGCCAGAATTCTTTATTCCAAAATATAGATGTACATATCACAATTTTGGTTACATCTTTGATTGATGAACCAATAACCATATTTTATCGAATAATTGTCGTCGTCAGTTGGTAGCCATGTGAACTCATCTTCTTCCTCTTGGCAAGGCATATGGATTGCTTTAATGATCTTAGTCGTGTTATTATCAAAACAAGCTTGAAGTTTTCCATCATTCCACTCTTATTTATTGACAATCAATTCCTTAACCCAGGTGGGTTTCCAATTTTGGGTAGATGGCATGCTTTTCTTAAGGTAATTGAACCCTTACTAGTCCAAGAAAGACATAAAATAAGAGTGTTTTTACCTTCTTTTTTTACCCTTTTACCCGGACAAAGATCTCGTCAAAGCTTCCACACTTTTCAATATGATCCTGCTACCCCAAGAACAACTCTAAGGGATTTTACCTTTCATGCTTTTTTCGAACCAGTTATTTGAGTATTTTGCTTTGAAGATTTGACTAATCAGTAGACATTTGTTGTTTTAAATTTGCCAAGCTTGCTTGAAGAGAGTGGCCTTGTTTAGATCTTCAAGATTTCTCAACCCTAAACCTCCTTGATTCTTATGTGCTTTAAGTAAGCTCCTTTTTCGCCAATAAATTGGTTTCTCTTTATTGATAAAGCTCCACCAAAATTTGATAAGAGAAGAGGTTAACTTTTTGAGATCCTTTTGAGGAACAGATAACTGGCCATAATGTGGGAAGAATAAGACAATAGGATGTTGTTAATGAGTATCAGTTTCCCAGCTAGGTTCCGGTTGATAAATTTCCATGACTAAATTGTTGCTGATACTTTTTGAAGTAAATCCTGAAATATATTTATAGTGTGCCATTAACCTCCATTGGACACCCTAAATACTTTTCCAACCTATCTTTACTCTCTACTTTGAACCCTTTGCTAAGGAGGCGGATGAACTTCTTCGGAATATTTTTGCTGAACACATAGTAAGACTTTTGTCTGTTGATCATTTCTCCAGATAGAAGATAAAACTTATCCAGCGTGCTTCTTAGATTACACACATTATCTACCGTCTTGTCAAAAAGAAAGCATCACCCGCATAAAAAAATAAGTGTGACAGCTATGGAGCTTTTTGACTTAACTTCAGCCTCTTATCAGGCCTTGTTGTTGTTATTGGATCATTTTTCCTTATAACATTTTCATATAGAGGATAAAAAGCTAAGGGAATAGTGGGTCCCCTTCCTTAAGTCACGCTCTTGGCCTTATATTACATGTCTGTTACCCATTGATGATAACTGAGTATGATACCTTAATAATGCATTGCATCATTAGGTGAACCCAGAGCTCTGGCATCCTAATTGATTTGAGACCTTCTTCAACGAAATGCCATCTTATCCAATCATAATATGATTTGTTGAGATCAAGATTCATAATAAGGGAGAAGTTATCCCCCTTCCAATTTCTCTTTATGTAACTCAGCATTTTCATGAGCAATGATACAATTGTCATTTATTGATCGACCCCGAACAAACGCTCTTTGGTTTTGTCCAATCAAGTTTAAAAATAGAGGTTGTAATCTTCTAACAAAGATTTTGAAATTACTTTATAAGAAGAATTACAAAGGCTTATCGACCGGAATTGACTTACTTAATTAGGTCTATCCACCTTAGGATCTAGGGTATGTATGTCTCATTGGTTTCTTTCAGCATGTGTCCCCCTGATAGGAAATTTAGTGCAGTTTGACCAATTTCTTCCCCACACATGACCCCAATTTTTCTGCAAATAACCAGAGGAATCCCATCAGGTCCTGACAATTTTAATGGCTTGATATTGAACATAACTTCTTTTATTTCCCCTTGAGAGAAGGGTCTTAATTAGAAGGTGACTAACTTCGAAATCCGAAATCATGGGCATTTCCACCACCCATTCTTGAATGTCATTTAAAGATATATTTTGAGAAGAAGAACTATCAAAAAGATCCAAAAAGTACCTCACGAATTCCATGTTGATCTCTTAATCTTAGATGTCCATTCCTTGCGCTAGTTTTTTATTGCCCGAATCTCATTCCTTCCTTGCCTAGACCTTGTGCGTTTGTAGAAGAAGCTAACCGGTTGTAGAAGAAGCTAGCCGGTTGATCTCCTAGGTTATTTCAATTTGATCTTGCACGTTGTTTTCAAAATTCCAGCTTTATATCAGCAGAAATTCTCGCCTTTTTTTCGTGTTTTCCCCTTCGACATCCTTTTTAGAAGAAGATGCTAAAGTCATTTGAGCTTCAACGAGGTCTTGGTTAATTTGATCCCACTTAATTTTATTTTCTAGCTGTGAAATCCACGCACCATTTTTTGCATTTGTGTTTCGCTAATTCCAGCTTCCTTTGTACTTTGAAAAAACCCGAACACGTGATTGTTTCATGCCAAGCCCTCTGTATTTCATGATAAATTTCTTCATAATCTAGACACCAAAATTATATCTTGTATGGCCTTCTTTTTTTTCATTTTTTTCATTTTTGGGTGTGCGATCCGAAATGATGGGCCAATGATCCGAAATGAAGATTGGGAAGTTTTTCACAAAAGCATTTGGAAAAATATCCCTCCACGAGTCGTTACAGTATGCTCTATCTATTTTTTCAAAAATGGCTTGATCACCTTGTCTATTGTTTGTCCAAGAGTATTTGCACCCCATGGAAAGGGATATTTATAAGGCTGCAATCCAGCTTCCATGAGCTAAATTCACTATCCCCTTTTATCATTTCGTTTCCTCCCAGTTTTTGAGAGGAGAATTCGACTTGATTGAAATCCCCTAGGAGAAGATGATGTCCTGGGTGAGACCAAACAAATGCTTTTATTATGTCTCACACTACTTGTCTATCACTTAAAGAAGGGGCACCACAAACACACAATATAATAAACTACATTACATTCATCTTTCACATTACAAAATACATACTTCGCAGAAAAGAGAATAGACACTTCTACGTTACAAGAGCAGCACAAAGTTAGACCTCCGAAAAGGTCTTCCGAGTCATGTCCACTCCAATTAGGGAATCTTAGACTAGAAATTATAGGTTCAAGCTTAAAACTAAACATTTTGTTTCTAACAAAAAAAACTAGAGATTGACTACCGACTATCCATTTGAGGAAGGGAAGAATCGAGGCGTCGGTAGATTTAAGTCCCCGATAATTCCATGCACATGCTTTTATATAACCATTGGGGACTGATTTGGGCCAACCGCCACACCCTTCATAGCTGTAGAGTCTTCTAAGCTCGAGAAATAACTGTCAGCCTCACTAATAGGCGTGTCGTGCACCTAATAAAAATAAATAACCTTACTGATCCTCCTAACTATGCAGTAGGGTAAGTTAGGGTCGATCCCACAGAGAGAAAGTTGTTCTATGATTAACCTTTAAATAATGGTAAGACTAAATGAGATTAAAATCAAGAATGGTAGAATCAACTATACTAATCAATAAATAAATAAAAGACTCTAGAGTTAAGTATCCCCACTAGCATAAATTAGTACAATAATAATTCCTACCCCAAACTAGTCAATTAAATGTTCACAAGGAAAAACACACCCTATAAAGTACCATAAACCTCTCCCGAGTATCTATGGCTTCCCTAATATGCACTCAAACCAACTCCCGTGGAATCATGCAAAGTAAAGACAATAAACGCGGCACTCTAACTTCCTAACAGTCCATTCTACCTACTCCCGTGGAGAATTTCATGTCCTTAATTGAAATACCCAATTTCCGTCAAAACCCAACTCCCGTTGTGATCAAGACAATGGAATAATAACAATACTAGTTATCCCTAATCTAGTATTGGAATATGCACAATCAATTAAGCAAGAACAATTAAACAATTAATTTGGGAATTTAAAGACATAATTATGAATTAATTCATACTAGGGTTCAACTTAACCATAGATAAAAGAACTACTCGAGCATAATTGAAAATAATTAAGGAAACTAGAGAACAATAGTTAAACTTCATAATAGAAAATAAAGAGAAAACAAGAAGAAAATAAGTACTTGAATTTATGGCAGAAAGGTAGAGTCTTGGAGATTAATGAAGATCTACAAGTTTCTCTCTAGAAACCCTAAAAAGTATATACAATAAAACTATCTCCCGTCATTAAACAAATAAAAGAGTATTTAAAACTTCCTAAAATAATAAAACCGACTTCGCAACACGCGTCATGGAGCAGACCAACACAGACGTGTCAATAATGACACGGACGTGTTGACCTGTAACCATAAAAAGTAATATACGAAAATAAGCTACTGCCTTAAAGAAATCAGAGTGACACGGACGTGTCAAAAGTGACACGGACGTGTTGCCCTGTAATCGTCAGATTCCCCAACTCAACTTCGAACAGCTATAACTTTTGATACGTAGCTCCGTTTGGCGCATGTAATATATCGTTGGAAAGCTCTTCAAGTCTAGTTTTCAACCCAGTTAGAATCACCTCATTATCATGTTTTTGTCAAAAGTTATGAGTAAAATGGTGCAGAGGTATCATATTTCGCACAAGTACACAAAAATCCTTTGTATCTTCTTCAATTCCAATCCGTTCTGGGCACAAGATATGTCGTTGTGAAGGTCATACAAGTGCCTGAATCATCTTGTCCTTATAAAGGAGTCCAAAGTACTTGAGATTACATCAAAAGACCAAACAACCCGTGAAAGCATCGTAGCTTATAAAAAGGGACCTAAATATGCATAAATGCAATGTAAATGCTCTAATACTACATGGAAATGCACCTTAATATGCAACTAAATGATGTTATAATATGCACTTATCAAACTCCCCCAAGCTAAACATTTGCTTGTCCTCAAGCAAACCAAACCAATTCACAAGGGAAGAGTAAAATGAACTTTTGTACAGGACTTATACGTTCAATCATTCAACCTCCAAGACATGAAATTCGGGTATATGAAAGATATTATAATTATAAGATTAGACTAAGATAGACCACAAATCACACCTCATATAAATTCATGCAATCGCAACTTGACTCACCATGGCAAACCACAAACCTTCCCCCAACCTAGACTCAATTAAACTCGATAAACCTCACTTTAGTCGAGCACACTTTCTCTCATGTATTTATAGGTAATGATTTTTTCACTCAAACATATACCAAGTCGACTCAAATGAAATATTTTTCTTTAAACTTGACTATTGTCTCATTATCCACTTAAAACTGGCGAAAACATGCATGTAGATCATGAGGACTTACAAAGGTTTGTAGTGTGGCTAAGGTAAGGGTTGGAAAATATTTGGGAATGTGGTGCTAAAAGCCAACTAGTGGAGAAAATAAAACTTTAACATATATGGCCATTAGATGCAAATGCCACAAAAACTTCTACTAGAAGTTCAACAATACATTGCCAATAAATCAAGATAATACCCAAGCTTATTAACTCCAACAAACATTATTTCATCTTTTATTCAATCTTTTTTTCACTTCTTTTTTTTTTCAATTTTTGAGAATTATTCTTCACAACTTTTTCATCATTCTTTTCATTTTGCACTTTCACACTATAATTTTAAGCATTTTTTTCTTTCAACATATTTTCTTCCAATAATTACCAAAAAACCACAAACACAAGCTCAAAACATTAACTTTAATGCTACTCCACTTAGCAAGGCTGTGGTAGAGAAATCATAAAAGGCTAGAGGATTGTAATGTAGGTTGATCAAGAGAATGGGATATCAAAAGCTCAACATGGGTTAATTAAAGGGAATAATATATATGAAAAGAAAAATGTATGAAGGCTCAAAACAATGAAAAGAACGCCTCAATCCTATCAAGTACACATGCATATGCCACATAAGTCTCAAAGAGCGCCAAGTCAAGTTCAAGAATCACACTTCATGAGGAACTATCACACAACAAAAAATAGAAGACTGATGTAGATGTGTCAGTCTATAAGGCTTGAAAAATCCTCACTAGGCTTATGCTTACCGAGTAAAATCAAGTCTTTCTTGGGGAATGTCAACCAATCTTACCACAAACCCATTCAAGTTGCAAAACAATCGTACCATGAAGCGATCAATGCAGTCTAACTGAATCTTGTAAAATTTAATTATAATATCGAAGGTATGCCCAAAACTCATGAATTAAAACATATATTTCATGTAATCATGAAAGAATTTCTTTAATTATATGCCATGCATGAATGCAAAACCTAAACTAATATGCTCCTAATACTAAGAAAGCAATAAATCCTAACTCACTAGTGGAAAAATAAGGAAGGGCTGCGGTCAAAATGCCTCTAAGGGTCGCGTTTTTGACGGCTGACCCTTCAATAAATAAGAAGGGTTGCGGTTTTTGAAGGGGCGTTTTCGGCTTAAACCGCGACCCTTTCTAAGTTGAAGGGCGTGCGTTTTGGCTTAAACCGCGGCCCTTCTTTAATGAAGGGCTGCGGTTTTAAGCCTAAACCGCAGCCGTATTTAAGTGAAGGGCCGCGGTTTAGGCTTAAAACCGCAGCCTTCACATTCAATTTTTTTTTTTTTTTTAAAAAAATAAATTAAATCTTCCCCCCCCCCACCCCCGCCCGCCCCCACCCCCACCCCTGCCACCCCCAAAGACCCCCCCACCCCCGCCCATCCCCAAGCACCCCCCACCCCCACCCCCGCTAGCCCCCTCACCCCCCTGCCCCCCCAAGACACCCGCCCACCCCAAAGACCCCCCCCCCCACCCCCGCCCCCCTGTCCACCCCGCGCCCGAGCCCCTCCACCCTCGCCAACCCTCACCCCCGCCGCCCCACCCCCGCCCACCCCAGACGCCCCCCCACCCCCGCCCCCTCACCCCCACCCCCCCGCCCACCCCCCGCACTCCCACCCCCTGCCCCCCTTTGCCCCACACTCGCCCACCCCCGCACTCCCCCCCCCTGCCCCGCCCCGCCGCCCCCCCTGCCCCACCCCCTTCACTCCCCCGCACCCCCACCCCAGCCCACCCTCCGCCACCTCCTCCACCCATTGCTGCCACCACCCCAGCACCCAACCACCCATAGCCCGGCCTTAGCGCCCCACCATGGCGGCCCCCACCCCACCCCCCACCCAAAACCTCCCTTCGACACAAAAAAAAAACCGATCAAATTGCAATAATATATGACAAGTTTTTGAACGTAATAATTAACTTTAAATATGTATATATTTAATAATGTAAAAAGTGTACATATAATTGATACAAACTAGTAGATGTATCATAAGCAATCATCACAAATGTGGGACGCCAACTTATCCCGAACTTCATGTAATTCGTCTGTGGTGAAGGCCCTCAAACGTGGTGTGTTATTCATATAAACCTTGCAAAACAACCAAGGAATAAACACATAATATAAGAATTCAATCATTTACCGTAGTTAGTAGTTCTAAAAATGACATATACCTTCCCGAAATTCAATAAAAAACAAATGCAAGCCTAAAACTCTACACACTAGTTATATTATACCTTATATTATCATATTGAAAAAGAAAATGGAGTTAAATGAAGCGATAAGTACGAATTGGACGCGAAAAGGCAAAAATAGGCCTAAAATGCCCTTTTCGTTCCCAAAATTCAACCTACAACAATTGCAAACCTAAAAATCTACACAATAGTTACATTATGCCTCATATTATCATGTTAAAAATGAATTTGGGGTTAAATGACTCGATAAATACGATTTGGAAGCGTAAAAGGCAAAAATAGGCCTAAAAATGACATTTTCGTTCCCAAATATATGCATGTGCTACTTTGGTTTCTAAACCAATTAATACCTATTACCAATCGATCTAATCTAAACTAACATATACTAATAAGTTACATACCTTTTGAAGATCATCGGCGTTAGTGCAATGGTTGACGATATCGAACATGTACCTCAGCACGTAATAGCCACATGCATGTAGGGGTGTAAGTTCGGTTTTTGGTTTGGTTTTGGGGCAAAACCAAACCAAACCGAAATAAATTCGGTTTTCATATTTCAAGTCCAAATCCAAACCAAAATTCGTCCCAAACCAAACCAAACCAAACCGAAATTACAAAACCAAAACCAAACCAAACCAAAAAACCGAAATTCTTTGATGATGCAAATTTTTTTTTCCCAATCTTTCAAATAATACGAAAATTATCAAGTTTCAAATCATCAAACATAGAAGAATTACTTCAAATTTCAACTAAAGCTTAAAATTGAAGTACTAGAACTAAAGATAATTGATAAAAACATCAAAACCCATATAGGATAGGCAAACTTCGGTTTGGTTTGGTTTTTTTCGGTTTTTTAAAATAAAAACCAAACCAAACCGAAAACCGAAAAATGAAAATTTTCCAATCCAAACCAAACCGAATTTCGAAAAAAACCAAACCAAATTATTAATTCGGTTTGGTTTGGTTTGGTTTTCGGTTTTTAACCAAATAACTTACACCCCTACATGCAAGTCCATCATCTTGTTGCGGACACTAAATGTTCACCAAAGGATGCATCCAATGACATTCATGTTAGATGTGTAGTATGTGGCTAAAAGTGTTTCTATATAAGGACAAATAAATTAGTCATGTTACCTCGACTGATATCCAAACATGAGCTTTTGGTGCTCGAAGTCCTGTTGCACTAATATGCTTCATCACACTACATCAATACATTATTATAATATTAGATGTACTAACTGTTTATATATCTAAAGATGATGAATAATGTGTAATATTAATAAGTGCGCATATATTGAGTTTCGATTAGGCTACCTATTTAACAATGATTTGATTAGTAAGGTCCGTGGTGGTTGTCGACGCAAAGAATCAAAGTGGTAGACTTCGTTACGTGACAAACATATCGCAAGCAGTGTCCAATGAGCCCTACAACAAGAAAATATAGTTATTATTAATCGTAGAACAATTAATAGGTCAATTTAAGTATCGAATAATAAAAGTAAAGCGAGTTTAACAAGCATACTTTTCAATATAAGGAACAAGAATGATCTGATGATATCCAAAACGAGATGATGCTTTGAAACTCATGTCGAGATACTCTTTCACTTCGGCTTTGTTTTGTAAGCAATTGTCATCTCGTATTATGTTTGGACATAACCAACCAAACATTGCACTAGATGTTGCAAGCAATTCATCGTATAATAACCTGAGAAATTATATTGATTAAAAGTAAACCAACAATTACTTATTATGGAATTGAAAACTACTTAAGGCATATGTATATGTACATTTAATTTATATACTTATGTATTATCTCATGAATGTTTGTATCATGGAAACATTCAACTCTACCCCACATAAGAATTCTTTAATATCAACCTTAGAAATGAATGTCGATGAGTCCTCAAGGTAGTGGAATTGTTGCTCCCCCAAAGCAACCTCAATTACACTTTCATCGGGTAAATCGCTAGCGCACTCATGTAACCAAAAGCATGGAATAGTAAGGCTCCGCACCACCTCTGGATCAATAATAAGTGGATTTTTTTGTCTTAAAAACATTTCCCTTCACCACATTTCGTTCACCTTCATCACGTAAACTTGCTTTCTTATAAGGTGAACATGCCTTCTTTCCCTACCTGTCATGTGAGTCGGCCTTCCCCCAAACCTAGTAATTAGTTAAAAGTAAAGATATTACTGACTATCATAGGAACTATAAAAGAAAACACGCATATATATATGAATGTTAATCATTGTACCTCATCTGAAAACCGCACCAATGCACGCGGCCACAGAACATAACTGCCAAGGGCATCATTTAGTAACTGTAGACCAACTTCTGGCTTCGGCAGTGGAAGAGGTAATTCTTCGAAACCTGACACAATTTCATTGATGGTGACCACATAGTGATTATCATCCACTAACTGGTTATGCAATCGTACTCGGTCACTAGGGGGTTGTGCATGGCCATGAGCTACGAGAATGAAACTAATATCATAACCATCTCCTCCAGCTAATAGTTCACATGGTGTCTCTTCCTGTAAAAAAAACTCTATTTATAGTTAGTCTATGAAACAACATATATATAGTAAGAATTTCATGCATTTAAGAACAATAGTTGTTTAACAATGCAAAGGGATTACGTGATTACCTTCAACTCGGGTCCTACAGGTGAGTCAGGCTGGCTAGGTGTAATATCACTACCCTTCTTGAATGCAGCAAAAGTCGGTAAACCCATTTGCTCCAAAATGGCGTTGAAGTTATGTGTCATCTCCTCCCTTAGCTCCTCCCGAATTGCAGCTTTCATAGCCTCCACATCTACTGACGCTGCCGAATTCACACTACTTACACTTGATTTTGTCGCTGTAGTCTATTGATCACCATATACCTTTCTCAAACCGAGGCGGACACCTCCTACGCCCCTCACGCGTCCACTGTGGTCCGGTCCTAATGTTTCGTGCAATGCATCAATGTGTCCTTTAGGAGTGAACTCACCAGTTGCCTCTTTTTCTTTCAAGCCAATCTACATAAGTATAAGAGAGAAATGCTCGTGAGCGCAAAAGTTATATTATATATACCTTTTATAACCATATAATCTGTACTTACAATGGCGTTGGCTATCTGTTGTGTTCCGGGATCAGGCAAGACTCTTTTTCCCTTTGCATCAACCCCATGCATCGAACACCACTAATCGAGGACTCTATCTGGTTGCCGAGGCTGTGCAACTGTCGTCGTTGAGCTAGTCCCCGTTGTCGTTGTCGACCCTATTGTGGGGTAATGGCTGAACATCCACTTCTCTCTCGCCTCATTGTACGAATGAGCACCCAAATGATGATAATACTTCCTAGCTTTTGCACTCACGCTACTTTTCTCACGACTTGCCTAAAACACACAATTATAAAAAAAGGTTAGCTACGGTGCTATACAATAATACTGGATCTAAGTGTATTGAATCTTAATAAAATATTCTTACAATAGCTTGTGGGGTTGTTTTCTTGGCAACAAATGCTTCCTACTGTTCAGGTTTGATAGTTTTCCATATTTGAAATGGTAATTTGGATGGTGCAGATGATGTTTCCGGTGAAGCCTCAGGATCGGCTTGTGTTTCTCCGCCGTAGACGTTCTTCTTCTTTGTACCTACTACTTTCCTCTGCTTAGTGATCCACCCAGACACTAACTTAGCCTTGAAATCTCTGAATCTCTGGGCAACCGCGGATAGAAATACATTCTTCTTGGCTTCATCATCTTCGATATTGATTTGATTCTACAAAAAACCCAGTTCACAAATTAGTTTTCGCAAATGTTGTAATTTATATGCTATAAGTAATATTACACATATATTTAACTAAATAATTAAGAAACAAAACGTTATTGTACTTGAAGCTTACCATGGTATCTTCCCATAGACACCGCTTCAATCCCTCGGGCACCTCTTTCCATGAGTGCAGAATGGAGAGTTTATGCATGCAAATGCCAACTTGCATGCCATACTTTTGACGCCACTTTCCACAAGGTTGACCCATGTTATCGTACTCCAAAGTCATATTTGTGTGTTTCCCTAGTGACTTTGTAGGTCCCCTTCCTTTTCTCTTTTTCGTCGCCAATGACTTCCTACGCATTTGTGCATTTATTTCTTCACGGCCTAATCGAGACAATTTACCCCGTTCCTTTCTCGCATCGAAAGACTCATCCTCGGTAGTGTGTTCGGCACCACTTGTCTGCCGTTATCCAGTATGCACCTCCGCCATCTCCCCGAAATTGTACAAATATATGCATTAATATAACAAAAAATTAAAATTAACATTGCCACAAAGGGGGTGGGGTGTGGGGTGTGGGGAGGGGGTTACTGTGTGCAAGGGCCAGAGTGGGGGAGGGGGCAGCGGTGGGGGAGGGGTTACGTGCAAGGGGCAAGCGGTGGGGAGGGGGGCGACGGGGGGGGTGTGCGGGGGATGGGAGGGGTTACGTGTGCAAGGGGCAGCGGTGGGGGAGGGGCGGCAGCAGGGGAGGGATGTGCGGGGAGGGGGCGGCGGGGAGGGGAGGGTGGGGGCGGCGGTGGGGGAGGGGCAGCAGTCGGGAGAGGGGAGGGAGGAGGTGTGCGGGGAGGGGAGGGGGCGATAGTGGGGGGGAGGGGCGTGCGGTGGGGGGGGGGCATGTACGGGGGCTTGGGAGGGCTCCAAGGCGGTGTTGCCGGGCCTCCCAAGCCCCCCGCACGCCCCTCCCCCTCCCCCCTCCCCACTACGCCCTCCACACCTCTCCCCTGCACACCTCTCCCCTCCCCCCACCGCTCTGCTGCCCCTCCCCCAATTGCTCCCCCCCTCCCTCCCCCTCCCCTCCCACTGCCGCCGCCCCTCCCCCCGCACCACGGACCCTCCCCCACGCTGCCCGCCCCTCCCCTCCCTCCCCCTCCCCCTCCTCCTCCCCCCCATGCCGGACCTCCCCATGCACACCCTCCCCTTGCACACGGTTAAATACTAATAAGTTAGGAGTTATATCAACAAAAATAAAATAAAATGACTCGATAAGTACGAATTGGACGCGAAAAGGCAAAATTTGGCCTAAAATGACCTTTTCGTTCCCGAAATGCAACCAACAACAAATGCAAGCCTAAAACTCTACACAATAGTTATATTATACCTCATATAATCTTGTTCAAAAAGAATTTGGGGTTAAATGACTCGATAAGTACGATTTGGAATCGAAAAGGCAAAACTAGGCCTAAAATGACCTTTTCGTTCCCGAAATGCAACCAACAACAAATGCAAGCCTAAAACTCTTCACAATAGTTACATTATACCTCATATAATCATGTTCAAAAAGAATTTAGGGTTAAATGACTCGATAAGTACGATTTGGAAGCGAAAAGGCAAAACTAGGCCTAAAATGACCTTTTCGTTCCCGAAATGCAACCAACAACAAATGTAAGCCTAAAACTCTACACAATAGTTACATTATACCTCATATAATCATGTTCAAAAAGAAATTGGGGTTAAATGACTCGATAAGAACGATTTGGAAGCGAAAAGGCAAAACTAGGCCTAAAATGACCTTTTCGTTCCCGAAATGCAACCAACAACAAATGCAAGCCTAAAACTCTACGCAATAGTTACATTATACCTCATATAATCATGTTCAAAAAGAATTTTGGGTTAAATGACTCGATAAGTACGATTTGGAAGCGAAAATGCTAAAATAGGCCTAAAATGACCTTTTCGTTCCCGAAATAAAACCAACAACAAATGCAAGCCTTAAACTCTACACAATAGTTACATTATACCTCATATAATCATGTTCAAAAATAATTTGGGGTTAAATGACTCGATAAGTACGATCTGGAAGCGAAAAGGCTAAAATAGGCCTAAAATGCCCTTTTCGTTCCCAAAATTCAACCTACAACAAATACAAACCTAAAAATCTACACAATAGTTACATTATACCTCATATAATCATGTTCAAAAAGAATTTGGGGTTAAATGACTCGATAAGTACGATTTGGAAGCGAAAAGGCAAAACTAGGCCTAAAATGACCTTTTCGTTCCCGAAATGCAACCAACAACAAATGCAAGCCTAAACATCTACACAATAGTTACATTATACCTCATATAATCATGTTCAAAAATAATTTAGGGTTAAATGACTCGATAAGTACGATTTGGAAGCGAAAAGGCTAAAATAGGCTTAAAATGCCCTTTTCGTTCCCAAAATTCAACCTACAACAATTGCAAACCTAAAACTCTACACAATAGTTACATTATACCTCATATAATCATGTTCAAAAAGAATTTGGGGTTAAATGTCTCGATAAATATGATTTGGAAGCGAAAAAGCTAAAATAGGCCTAAAATGCCCTTTTGGTTCCCAAAATTCAACCTACAACAATTGCAAACCTAAAACTCTACACAATAGTTACATTATACCTCATATAATCATGTTCAAAAAGAATTTGGGGTTAAATGACTCGATAAGTACGATTTGGAAGCGAAAAGGCTAAAATAGGCCTAAAATACCCTTTTCGTTCCCAAAATGCAACCTACAACAATTGCAAACCTAAAAATCTACACAATAGATACATTATACCTCATATAATCATGTTCAAAAAGAATTTGGGATTAAATTACTCGATAAGTACGAAATGACCTTTTCGTTCCCAAAATGCAACCTACAACAAATGGAAGCCTAAAACTCTACACAATAGATACATTATACCTCATATAATCATGTTCAAAAAGAATTTGGGGTTAAATGACTCGATAAGTACGATTTGGAAGCGAAAAGGCAAAACTAGGCCTAAAATGACCTTTTCGTTCCCGAAATGCAACCAACAACAAATGCAAGCCTAAAACTCTACACAATAGTTACATTATACCTCATATAATCATGTTCAACAAGAATTTGGGGTTAAATGACTCGATAAGTACGATTTGGAAGCGAAAAGGCTAAAATAGGCCTAAAATGACCTTTTCGTTCCCGAAATGCAACTAACAACAAATGCAAGCCTAAAACTCTACACAATAGTTACATTATACCTCATATAATCATGTTCAATAATAATTTGGGGTTAAATGACTCGATAAGTACGATTTGGAAGCGAAAAGGCTAAAATAGGCCTAAAATGCCCTTTTCGTTCCCAAAATTCAACCTACAATAAATACAAACGTAAAAATCTACACAATAGTTACATTATACCTCATATAATCATGTTCAAAAAGAATTTGGGGTTAAATGACTCGATAAGTACGATTTGGAAGCGAAAAGGCAAAACTAGGCCTAAAATGACCTTTTCGTTCCCGAAATGCAACCAACAACAAATGCAAGCCTAAAAATCTACACAATAGTTACATTATACCTCATATAATCATGTTCAAAAATAATTTAGGGTTAAATGACTCGATAAGTACGATTTGGAAGCGAAAAGGCTAAAATAGGCTTAAAATGCCCTTTTCGTTCCCAAAATTCAACCTACAACAATTGCAAACCTAAAACTCTACACAATAGTTACATTATACCTCATATAATCATGTTCAAAAAGAATTTGGGGTTAAATGTCTCGATAAATATGATTTGGAAGCGAAAAAGCTAAAATAGGCCTAAAATGCCCTTTTGGTTCCCAAAATTCAACCTACAACAATTGCAAACCTAAAACTCTACACAATAGTTACATTATACCTCATATAATCATGTTCAAAAAGAATTTGGGGTTAAATGACTCGATAAGTACGATTTGGAAGCGAAAAGGCTAAAATAGGCCTAAAATACCCTTTTCGTTCCCAAAATGCAACCTACAACAATTGCAAACCTAAAAATCTACACAATAGTTACATTATACCTCATATAATCATGTTCAAAAAGAATTTGGGATTAAATGACTCGATAAGTACGAAATGACCTTTTCGTTCCCAAAATGCAACCTACAACAAATGGAAGCCTAAAACTCTACACAATAGATACATTATACCTCATATAATCATGTTCAAAAAGAATTTGGGGTTAAATGACTCGATAAGTACGATTTGGAAGCGAAAAGGCAAAACTAGGCCTAAAATGACCTTTTCGTTCCCGAAATGCAACCAACAACAAATGCAAGCCTAAAACTCTACACAATAGTTACATTATACCTCATATAATCATGTTCAACAAGAATTTGGGGTTAAATGACTCGATAAGTACGATTTGGAAGCGAAAAGGCTAAAATAGGCCTAAAATGACCTTTTCGTTCCCGAAATGCAACTAACAACAAATGCAAGCCTAAAACTCTACACAATAGTTACATTATACCTCATATAATCATGTTCAATAATAATTTGGGGTTAAATGACTCGATAAGTACGATTTGGAAGCGAAAAGGCTAAAATAGGCCTAAAATGCCCTTTTCGTTCCCAAAATTCAACCTACAATAAATACAAACCTAAAAATCTACACAATAGTTACATTATACCTCATATAATCATGTTCAAAAAGAATTTGGGGTTAAATGACTCGATAAGTACGATTTGGAAGCGAAAAGGCAAAACTAGGCCTAAAATGACCTTTTCGTTCCCGAAATGCAACCAACAACAAATGCAAGCCTAAAAATCTACACAGTAGTTACATTATACCTCATATAATCATGTTCAAAAATAATTTGGGGTTAAATGACTCGATAAGTACGATTTGGAAGCGAAAAGGTTAAAATAGGCCTAAAATGCCCTTTTCGTTCCCAAAATTCAACCTACAACAATTGCAAACCTAAAACTCTACACAATAGTTACATTATGCCTCATATAATCAAGTTCAAAAAGAATTTGGGGTTAAATGACTCGATAAGTACGATTTGGAAGCGAAAAGGCTAAAATAGGCCTAAAATACCCTTTTCGTTCCCAAAATGCAACCTACAACAATTGCAAACCTAAAAATCTACACAATAGTTACATTATACCTCATATAATCATGTTCAAAAAGAATTTGGGATTAAATGACTCGATAAGTACGATTTGGAAGCGGAATGGCTAAAATAGGCCTAAAATGACCTTTTCGTTCGCAAAATTCAACCTACAACAAATGGAAGCCTAAAACTCTACACAATAGTTACATTATACCTCATATAATCATGTTCAAAAAGAATTTGGGGTTAAATGACTCGATAAGTACGATTCGGAAGCGAAAAGGCTAAAATAGGCCTAAAATGACCCGAGAATCAGGTCACATGGCAATGGAATGCCCATCAGCTGGTAGCGGCGGAGCTAGTGAGAAGTGTTACAAATGTGGAGAGCATTCCATTGCCATGTGATCTCACTGCCCACATTTGTAACACAGTCCCACCACCACCGCCACTACTGCCCCCCACTGCACTCCCTCATTGCCATGTAGGCGTAAAATGACCTTTAATTTTCGTTTCCGAAGCCTAAAAATCTACATAGTTACATTATAAAACAAAAAAGAAAATGAAAGATAGTAGTGATACCAAACATGTGTTACAACTTACAACAATGCCTTCACATATTATCACTAGTAATTTGATTATAGAGGTTGTAGCTTATCTTTATAGAAAGTAGAACTACTAGCTAGTAGCTTACAATCATCGAAGATCAACATGCCTCAAATTAGATAAAAAGAACAGCAGGAAGTAAGCATTGTTGAATATTAGTCCATAGCTCCAAGTCAATTCATTGTTCAGTAATGATTCACAATGTGGCTCCAAATTCGTGCGTGCATCAACAAACACAGGGTAAAAATACAATTTCCATTAAATCAAATACTGGAAACATGGAGGAGGGGCATAAGGAATGAATGAATCCAATCTATAGTGTTAAACTAATGGCTTTACATAGGAGTTGCAATTCATTTTACCAACAACTTGAGTAAACAACTTGAGTGCAAAGACCTTGATGTAGCCCCACCCCCGTCACCCCACCCCCCCCCCCGCCGCCCCTCCCCCACCCCTATCCACCCTCCCCGACCCCTCCCCCACCCCATGCCCGGCCTCCCCGACCATCCCCCATCCCCCGCCCTGAAGAACCCCACCCTCCACTGCCCTCCCCCACCCCCTACAATCACATTTTACAACACAAAATAGAAGAGAAATTAAATAAAACAAAGAGGAGAGAGAGTGACAGGGAATTACCGACAATGCAGGTAGTGGTGGTGGTGGTGGCGTCAAGGTGTGCCTGAGAGAAGAGAAGAAGAAGAAGGAGCTCGGGCAACGTTAATAGGCAACGTCAATGGAGTGCACCGGCGATGGGACAGGCGCTCCGGCGATGTGTCGGTGCTCGGTGATGACCCGGTTAGGGCGGTGCGAGTGAGTGTGAGGGGAGAGGAGTGAGTGTGCGAGTGAGTGTGAGGGAGAGGAGTGAGTGTGCGAGGGAAATTTGCGAGTGAGTGTCTACTGTGTGTTGCGCGCAAAACTATAGGTTGAATTGGGTGGGATAGGAAGGGCCGCGGTTAGCCTAGAAAACGCAGCCCTTCGTGTATTAAGGGCTGCGGTTTCTAGGCTAACCGCAGCCCTACATTAATAGGGCTGCGGTTAGCCTTAAAACCGCAGCCCTTCATACAGTTTTAAGGGCTGCGTTTTCTAGGTAACCGCAGCCCTTCACTAAAAGGGCTGCGGTTTTCAAGGAAACCGCAGCCCTTCATATACGAAGGGCTGCGTTTTTCAAAAAACGCAGCCCTTCCAGCGCAAAATGTATGAAGGCTCAAAACAATGAAAAGAACGCCTCAATCCTATCAAGTACACATGCATATGCCACATAAGTCTCAAAGAGTGCCAAGTCAAGTTCAAGAATCACACTTCATGAGGAACTATCACACAACAAAAAATAGAAGACTGATGTAGATGTGTCAGTCTATAAGGCTTGAAAAATCCTCACAAGGCTTATGCTTACCGAGTAAAATCAAGTCTTTCTTGGGGAATGTCAACCAATCTTACCACAAACCCATTCAAGTTGCAAAACAATCGTACCATGAAGCGATCAATGCAGTCTAACTGAATCTTGTAAAATTTAATTATAATATCGAAGGTATGCCCAAAACTCATGAATTATCAATCTCATGAATTAAAACATATATTTCATGTAATCATGAAAGAATTTCTTAAATTATATGCCATGCATGAATGCAAAACCTAAACTAATATGCTCCTAATACTAAGAAAGCAATAAATCCTAACTCACTTTCGTAGGAATCACGATTGCACTTAGCATGTGCAACAAGCCCTTTAAACCCCTAGGCTGCCCTAGTGGACGAGTAAGGTCTCGTGAAGGTTTTCAGAAGGCATACCCACAAAGCCAAAATATGCAAAAATACAGAAGAAATAAAATATATAATGAACCTAAACTATAATATGTGCAAAGTTATGACCCAAAAAGTAAATCCTCCCCCAAGCTAAATAACACATTGTCCTCAATGTGACAAATAATTATAGGGAAGGGAAAGGAAAGGGAAACATCCACAACCACATAACAGGATCAACTTCCTCAATCACACAATCAGGTTAAACCAAAATAAATGGCAAAAAAAGATTTGACTCTCAAAAACTTAAAGAGGAAGAAAGGAAAGATTATACCAAAGGTGTAGTGGATGGAAACCCAAAGTTGAACCTCCTCACGCATCATAAGATCAAATACCTAGATATTAATCTCAATGAATAATAGGAACTCAACCCCTGGATCACAATTTACACAAATTCTATAGGTTAGTAATCAAATAAAAAAATTAGAATTTCCTAAAACTAAAATTAAAAAGAAAAAAAAGGTTAGAAAACTTGGGTTGCCTCCCAGGAATAGCTCATCAATGCCCTTAGTAGTTTGTCGAATGCATCTGCATGCATCTCACAAAAAAGCAAACAATATACAAAAGAAAATGTAAAATAAATTAGTTCTAATTCTCTACAAGACCTGCAAAAAGGAAAATCAAAGAAAAAGTTATATCCACAAGAGAAGAAAAAAGAAAAATTATTAGGCTTTTTACACGACCCCACGGGTTGGGAAGAAACCGAATGTACATAAATTTCATGATCATAGGAGTCATTCAAAGAGGGAGAAATAAGGAATGATGGAGGACATAATATAGGGGAAGAAAGAACGAGGTCAAGTCTTTGAGAGAAAGGATCATGAGACTCAAAAACAGTTTGTGGAACCGACAAAGACTCATGAATTACATCACTCTCATCTAGAGGCTTCTCTAAGAAAGGCTTTTCAACCAAGGGTTCTTCCTCCTTCAAAATATCCATCATATTGATCTCTCCTATAATTTGATCATCAACCCCATTACTCTCATTCTCTATACAACTCGCATCATCATCATCATAAATATACTGTTCAGGATGATGAGAATTTTGAGTAGAATAATGAAATTCATATTGGGGTGAGGGGGTGAAATCATTCACTAAAATCACATCACAAGACAAAATATCATGAGAAGTAGAGTGACAATTAGAACAATAAGGAGATGGTGTAATGTAAGTTTGGGGTGAAGGAATTACTCTAGCAGATAAAGACATCTCCCACTCATAAGTATCCCTAGCCAACCACTCAATTAAATCCCAACAGTAATCAGGAGAATGGAATAGAAATCCTCTATTAGACATAGTTTCTACCACCATCTTAGTTTCTTCATTTAACCCCTCATAAATCACTAGGCACATATCCCATAGTTCAATCCCATGATTAGGACCAATAAAATCACCAAGTCTATGATAGTATTTCCAAAACACTTCATTCTCATATTGAGGAAAAGAAAAAATTGCTCTAGAATTACTAGCATGAATTTGGGGTTCACGGAACATATATGGTAATTCATAAGAACTCATGCAAAAATTGGGAGAATTGTGATATGATGCATCAAAACTATAAACATGAGAACCACAAGAATTATGACTATGTTGCCTATTAGAAGAATTGTCCCCGTCAAAATAATAAAATGACTCCATGATACGAAAAAAGAGAAAAAAAAATATATTCACAAAAGAAAGGAAAAAAAAATTATATACACTCTAGTCTCACCAACAATAAAAACTAAATAAAACAAACTATCTCCTCGGCAACGGCGCCAAAATTTAATAGGCGTGTCGTGCACCTAATAAAAATAAATAACCTAACTGATTCTCCGAACTATGTAGTAGGGTAAGTCAGGGTCGATCCCACAGAGAGAAAGTTGTTCTATGATTAACCTTAAAATAATGGTAAGACTAAATGAGATTAAAATCAAGAATGGTAGAATCAACTATACTAATCAATAAATAAATAAAAGACTCTAGAGTTAAGTATCCCCACTAGCATGAATTAGTACAATAATAATTCCTACCCCAAACTAGTCAATTAAATGTTCACAAGGAAAAGCACACCCTCTAAAGTACCATAAACCTCTCCCGAACTCCCGTGGAATCATACAAAGTAAAGACATTAAACGCGGCACTCTAACTTCCTAACAGTCCATTCTACCTACTCCCGTGGAGAATTTCACGTCCTTAATTAAAATATCCAATTTCCGTCAAAACCCAACTCCCGTTGTGATCAAGACAATGGAATAATAACATTACTAGTTATCCCTAATCTAGTATTGGAATATGCACAATCAATTAAGCAAGAACAATTAAACAATTAATTTGGGAATTTAAAGACATAATTATGAATTAATTCATACTAGGGTTCAACTTAACCATAGATAAAAGAACTACTCAAGCATAATTGAAAATAATTAAAGAAACTAGAGAACAATAGTTAAACTTCATAATAGAAAATAAAGAGAAAACAAGAAGAAAATAAGTACTTGAATTAATGGAAGAAAGGTAGAGTCTTGGAGATTAACGAAGATCTACAAGTTTCTCTCTCTAACTTCTCTCTAGAAACCCTAAAAAGTGTATACAATAAAACTATCTCCCGTCATTAATCAAATAAAAGAGTATTTAAAACTTCCTAAAATAATAAAACCGACTTCGCAACACGCGTCATGGAGCAGACCAACACGGACGTGTCAATAATGACACGGACATGTTGACCTGTAACCATAAAAAGTAATATACGAAAATAAGCTACAGCCTTGAAGAAATCAGAGTGACAAGGACGTGTCAAAAGTGACACGGATGTGTTGCCCTGTAATCGTTAGATTCCCCAACTCAACTTCGAACAGCTATAACTTTTGATACGTAGCTCCGTTTGGCGCATGTAATATATCGTTGGAAAGATCTTCAAGTCTAGTTTTCAACTCAGTTGGAATCACCTCATTATCATGTTTTTGTCAAAAGTTATGAGTAAAATGGTGCAGAGGTATCATATTTCGCACAAGTACACAAAATCCTTTGTATCTTCTTCAATTCCAATCCGTTTTGGGCACATGATATGTCGTTTTGAAGGTCATACAAGTGCCTTAATCATCATGTCCTTATAAAGGAGTCCAAAGTACCTGAGATTACATCAAAAGACCAAACAACCCGTGAAAGCATCGTAGCTAATAAAAAGGGACCTAAATATGCATAAATGCAATGTAAATGCCCTAATACTACATGGAAATGCACCCTAATATGCAACTAAATGATGTTATAATATACACTTATCAAACTCCCCTAAGCTAAACATTTGCTTGTCCTTAAGCAAACCAAACCAATTCACAAGGGAAGAGTAAAATGAACTTTTGTACAGGACTTATACGTTCAATCATTCAACCTCTAAGACATGACATTCGGGCATATGAAAGATATTATAATTATAAGATTAGACTAAGATAGACCAAAAATCACACCTCATATAAATTCATGCAATCGTAACTTGACTCACCATGGCAAACCACAAACCTTCCCCCAAGTTAGACTCAATTAAACTCGATAAACCTCACTTTAATCGAGCACACTTTCTCTCATGTATTTATAGGTAATGATTTTTTCACTCAAACATATACCAAGTCGACTCAAATGAAATATTTTTCTTTAAACTTGACTATTGTCTCATTATCCACTTAAAACTGGCGAAAACATGCATGTAGATCATGAGGACTTACAAAGGGTTGTAGTGTGGCTAAGGTAAGGGTAGGAAAATATTTGGGAATGTGGTGCTAAAAGCCAACTAGTGGAGAAAATAAAACTTTAACATATATGGCCATTAGATGCAAATGCCACAAAAACTTCTAGTAGAAGTTCAACAATACATTGCCAATAAATCAAGATAATACCCAACCTTATTAACTCCAACAAACACTATTTCATCTTTTATTCAATCTTTTTTTCACTTCCTTTTTTTTCAATTTTTGAGAATTATTCTTCACAACTTTTTCATCATTCTTTTCATTTTGCACTTTCACACTATAATTTTAAGCATTTTTTTCTTTCAACATATTTTCTTCCAATAATTACCTAAAAACCACAAACACAAGCTCAAAACATAAACTTTAATGCTACTGTACTTAGCAAGGCTTTGGTAGAGAAATCATAAAAGGCTAGAGGCTTGTAATGTAGGTTGATCTAGAGAATGGGATATCAAAAGCTCAACATAGGTTAATTAAAGGGAATAATATATATGAAAAGAAAAATGTATGTAGGCTCAAAACAATGAAAAGAACGCCTCAATCCTATCAAGTACACATGCATATGCCACATAAGTCTCAAAGAGTGCCAAGTCAAGTTCAAGAATCACACTTCATGAGGAACTATCACACAACAAAAAATAGAAGACTGATGTAGATGTGTCAGTCTATAAGGCTTGAAAAATCCTCACTAGGCTTATGCTTACCGAGTAAAATCAAGTATTTCTTGGGGAATGTCAGCCAATCTTACCAGAAACCCATTCAAGTTGCAAGACAATCGTACCATGAAGCGATCAATGCAGTCTAACTGAATCTTGTAAAATTTAATTATAATATCGAAGATATGCCCAAAACTCATGAATTATCAATCTCATGAATTAAAACATATATTTCATGTAATCATGAAAGAATTTCTTAAATTATATGCCATGCATGAATGCAAAACCTAAACTAATATGCTCTTAATACTAAGAAAGCAATAAATCCTAACTCACTTTCGTAGGAATCACGATTGCACTTAGCATGTGCAACAAGCCCTTTAAACCCCTAGGCTGCCCTAGTGGACGAGTAAGGTCTCGTGAAGGTTTTCAGAAGGCATACCCACAAAGCCAAAATATGCAAAAATGCAGAAGAAATAAAATATATTATGAACTTAAACTATAATATGTGCAAAGTTATGACCCAAAAAGTAAATCCTCCCCCAAGCTAAATAACACATTGTCCTCAATGTGACAAATAATTATAGGGAGGGGAAAGGAAACGGAAACATCCACAACCACATAACAGGATCAACTTCCTCAATCACACAATCCGGTTAAACCAAAATAAATGGCAAAAAAAGATATGACGCTCAAAAACTCAAAGAGGAAGAAAGGAAAGATTATACCAAAAGTGTAGTGGATGGAAACCCAATGTTGAACCTCCTCACGCATCATAAGATCAAATACCTAGATATAATCTCAATGAATAATAGGAACTCAACCCCTGGATCACAATTTACACAAATTCTATAGGTTAGTAATCAAATAAAAAAATTAGCATTTCCTAAATCTAAAATTAAAAAGAAAAAAAAGGTTAGAAATCTTGGGTTGCCTCCCAGTAATAGCTCATCAAAGCCCTTAGTAGTTTCTCGATTGCATCTGCATGCATCTCACAAAAAAGCAAACAATATACAAAAGAAAATGTAAAATAAATTAGTTCTAATTCTCTACAAGACCTGCAAAAAGTAAAATCAAAGAAAAAGTTATATCCACAAGAGAAGAAAAAAGAAAAATTATTAGGCTTTTTACATGACCCCACGGGTTGGGAAGAAACCGAATGTACATAAATTTCATGATCATAGGAGTCATTCAAAGAGGGAGAAATAAGGAATGATGGAGGACATAATATAGGGGAAGAAAGAACGAGGTCAAGTCTTTGAGAGAAAGGATCATGAGACTCAAAAACAGTTTGTGGAACCGACAAAGACTCATGAATTACATCACTCTCATCTAGAGGCTTCTCTAAGAAAGGCTTTTCAACCAAGGGTTCTTCCTCCTTCAAAATATCCATCATATTGATCTCTCCTATAATTTGATCATCAACCCCATTACTCTCATTCTCTATACAACTCGCATCATCATCATCATAAATATACTGTTCAGGATGATGAGAATTTTGAGTAGAATAATGAAATTCATATTGGGGTGAGGGGGTGAAATCATTCACTAAAATCACATCACAAGACAAAATATCATGAGAAGTAGAGTGACAATTAGAACAATAAGGAGGTGGTGTAATGTAAGTTTGGGGTGAAGGAATTACTCTAGCAGATAAAGACATCTCCCACTCATAAGTATCCCTAGCCAACCACTCAATTAAATCCCAACAGTAATCAGGAGAATGGAATAGAAATCCTCTATTAGACATAGTTTCTACCACCATCTTAGTTTCTTCATTTAACCCCTCATAAATCACTAGGCACATATCCCATAGTTCAATCCCATGATTAGGACCAATAAAATCACCAAGTCTATGATAGTATTTCCAAAACACTTCATTCTCATATTGAGGAAAAGAAAAAATTGCTCTAGAATTACTAGCATGAATTTGTGGTTCACGGAACATATATGGTAATTCATAAGAACTCATGCAAAAATTGGGAGAATTGTGATATGATGCATCAAAACTATAAACATGAGAACCACAAGAATTATGACTATGTTGCCTATTAGAAGAATTGTCCCCGTCAAAATAATAAAATGACTCCATGATACGAAAAAAGAGAAAAAAAATATATTCACAAAAGAAAGGAAAAAAAAAATTATATACACTCTAGTCTCACCAACAATAAAAACTAAATAAAACAAACTATCTCCCCGGCAACGGCGCCAAAATTTAATAGGCGTGTCGTGCACCTAATAAAAATAAATAACCTAACTGATTCTCCGAACTATGTAGTAGGGTAAGTCAGGGTCGATCCCACAGAGAGAAAGTTGTTCTATAATTAACCTTTAAATAATGGTAAGACTAAATGAGATTAAAATCAAGAATGGTAGAATCAACTATACTAATCAATAAATAAATAAAAGACTCTAGAGTTAAGTATCCCCACTAGCATGAATTAGTACAATAATAATTCCTACCCCAAACTAGTCAATTAAATGTTCACAAGGAAAAGCACACCCTCTAAAGTACCATAAACCTCTCCCGAGTATATACGGCTTCCCTAATATGCACTTAAACCTACTCCCGTGGAATCATACAAAGTAAAGACATTAAACGCGGCACTCTAACTTCCTAACAGTCCATTCTACCTACTCCCGTGGAGAATTTCATGTCCTTAATTGAAATACCCAATTTCCGTCAAAACCCAACTCCCGTTGTGATCAAGACAATGGAATAATAACAATACTAGTTATCCCTAATCTAGTATTGGAATATGCACAATCAATTAAGCAAGAACAATTAAACAATTAATTTGGGAATTTAAAGACATAATTATGAATTAATTCATACTAGGGTTCAACTTAACCATTGATAAAAGAACTACTCAAGCATAATTGAAAATAATTAAAGAAACTAGAGAACAATAGTTAAACTTCATAATAGAAAATAAAGAGAAAACAAGAAGAAAATAAGTACTTGAATTAATGGAAGAAAGGTAGAGTCTTGGAGATTAACGAAGATCTACGAGTTTCTCTCTCTAACTTCTCTCTAGAAACCCTAAAAAGTGTATACAATAAAACTATCTCCCGTCATTAATCAAATAAAAGAGTATTTAAAACTTCCTAAAATAATAAAACCGACTTCGCAACACGCGTCATGGAGCAGACCAACACGAACGTGTCAATAATGACACGGACGTGTTGACCTGTAACCATAAAAAGTAATATACGAAAATAAGCTACTGCCTTGAAGAAATCAGAGTGACACGGACGTGTCAAAAGTGACACGGACGTGTTGCCCTGTAATCGTCAGATTCCCCAACTCAACTTCGAACAGCTATAACTTTTGATACGTAGCTCCGTTTGGCGCATGTAATATATCGTTGGAAAGATCTTCAAGTCTAGTTTTCAACTCAGTTAGAATCACCTCATTATCATGTTTTTTGTCAAAAGTTATGAGTAAAATGGTGCAGAGGTATCATATTTCGCACAAGTACACAAAATCCTTTGTATCTTCTTCAATTCCAATCCGTTTTGGGCACATGATATGTCGTTTTGAAGGTCATACAAGTGCCTTAATCATCATGTCCTTATAAAGGAGTCCAAAGTACCTGAGATTACATCAAAAGACCAAACAACCCGTGAAAGCATCGTAGCTTATAAAAAGGGACCTAAATATGCATAAATGCAATGTAAATGCCCTAATACTACATGGAAATGCACCCTAATATGCAACTAAATGATGTTATAATATACACTTATCAAACTCCCCCAAGCTAAACATTTGCTTGTCCTAATGCAAACCAAACTAATTCACAAGGGAAGAGTAAAATGAACTTTTGTACAGGACTTATACGTTCAATCATTCAACCTCCAAGACATGAAATTCGGGCATATGAAAGATATTATAATTATAAGATTAGACTAAGATAGACCACAAATCACACCTCATATAAATTCATGCAATCGTAACTTGACTCACCATGGCAAACCACAAACCTTCCCCCAAGTTAGACTCAATTAAACTCGATAAACCTCACTTTAATCGAGCACACTTTCTCTCATGTATTTATAGGTAATGATTTTTTCACTCAAACATATACCAAGTCGACTCAAATGAAATATTTTTCTTTAAACTTGACTATTGTCTCATTATCCACTTAAAACTGGCGAAAACATGCATGTAGATCATGAGGACTTACAAAGGGTTGTAGTGTCGCTAAGGTAAGGGTAGGAAAATATTCGGGAATGTGGTGCTAAAAGCCAACTAATGGAGAAAATAAAACTTTAACATATATGGCCATTAGATGCAAATGCCACAAAAACTTCTAGTAGAAGTTCAACAATACATTGCCAATAAATCAAGATAATACCCAACCTTATTAACTCCAACAAACATTATTTCATCTTTTATTCAATCTTTTTTTCACTTCTTTTTTTTTTCAATTTTTGAGAATTATTCTTCACAACTTTTTCATCATTCTTTTCATTTTGCACTTTCACACTATAATTTTAAGCATTTTTTTCTTTCAACATATTTTCTTCCAATAATTACCTAAAAACCACAAACACAAGCTCAAAACATGAACTTTAATGCTACTCCACTTAGCAAGGCTTTGGTAGAGAAATCATAAAAGGCTTGAGGCTTGTAATGTAGGTTGATCTAGAGATTGGGATATCAAAAGCTCAACATGGGTTAATTAAAGGGAATAATATATATGAAAAGAAAAATGTATGAAGGCTCAAAACAATGAAAAGAACGCCTCAATCCTATCAAGTACACATGCATATGCCACATAAGTCTCAAAGAGTGCCAAGTCAAGTTCAAGAATCACACTTCATGAGGAACTATCACACAACAAAAAATAGAAGACTGATGTAGATGTGTCAGTCTATAAGGCTTGAAAAATCCTCACTAGGCTTATGCTTACCGAGTAAAATCAAGTATTTCTTGGGGAATGTCAACCAATCTTACCACAAACCCATTCAAGTTGCAAGACAATCGTACCATGAAGCGATCAATGCAGTCTAACTGAATCTTGTAAAATTTAATTATAATATCGAAGATATGCCCAAAACTCATGAATTATCAATCTCATGAATTAAAACATATATTTCATGTAATCATGAAAGAATTTCTTAAATTATATGCCATGCATGACTGCAAAGCCTAAACTAATATGCTCCTAATACTAAGAAAGCAATAAATCCTAACTCACTTTCGTAGGAATCACGATTGCACTTAGCATGTGCAACAAGCCCTTTAAACCCCTAGGCTGCCCTAGTGGACGAGTAAGGTCTCGTGAAGGTTTTCAGAAGGCATACCCACAAAGCCAAAATATGCAAAAATGCAGAAGAAATAAAATATATATTGAACTTAAACTATAATATGTGCAAAGTTATGACCCAAAAAGTAAATCCTCCTCCAAGCTAAATAACACATTGTCCTCAATGTGACAAATAATTATAGGGAGGGGAAAGGAAACGGAAACATCCACAACCACATAACAGGATCAACTTCCTCAATCACACAATCCGGTTAAACCAAAATAAATGGCAAAAAAAGATATGACGCTCAAAAACTTAAAGAGGAAGAAAGGAAAGATTATACCAAAAGTGTAGTGGATGGAAACCCAATGTTGAACCTCCTCACGCATCATAAGATCAAATACCTAGATATAATCTCAATGAATAATAGGAACTCAACCCCTGGATCACAATTTACACAAATTCTATAGGTTAGTAATCAAATAAAAAAATTAGAATTTCCTAAATCTAAAATTAAAAAGAAAAAAAAGGTTAGAAAACTTGGGTTGCCTCCCAGTAATAGCTCATCAAAGCCCTTAGTAGTTTGTCGAATGCATCTGCATGCATCTCACAAAAAAGCAAACAATATACAAAAGAAAATGTAAAATAAATTAGTTCTAATTCTCTACAAGACCTGCAAAAAGTAAAATCAAAGAAAAAGTTATATCCACAAGAGAAGAAAAAAGAAAAATTATTAGGCTTTTTACACGACCCCACGGGTTGGGAAGAAACCGAATGTACATAAATTTTATGATCATAGGAGTCATTCAAAGAGGGAGAAATAAGGAATGATGGAGGACATAATATAGGGGAAGAAAGAACGAGGTCAAGTCTTTGAGAGAAAGGAACATGAGACTCAAAAACAGTTTGTGGAACCGACAAAGACTCATGAATTACATCACTCTCATCTAGAGGCTTCTCTAAGAAAGGCTTTTCAACCAAGGGTTCTTCCTCCTTCAAAATATCCATCATATTGATCTCTCCTATAATTTGATCATCAACCCCATTACTCTCATTCTCTATACAACTCGCATCATCATCATCATAAATATACTGTTCAGGATGATGAGAATTTTGAGTAGAATAATGAAATTCATATTGGGGTGAGGGGGTGAAATCATTCACTAAAATCACATCACAAGACAAAATATCATGAGAAGTAGAGTGACAATTAGAACAATAAGGAGGTGGTGTAATGTAAGTTTGGGGTGAAGGAATTACTCTAGCAGATAAAGACATCTCCCACTCATAAGTATCCCTAGCCAACCACTCAATTAAATCCCAACAGTAATCAGGAGAATGGAATAGAAATCCTCTATTAGACATAGTTTCTACCACCATCTTAGTTTCTTCATTTAACCCCTCATAAATCACTAGGCACATATCCCATAGTTCAATCCCATGATTAGGACCAATAAAATCACCAAGTCTGTGATAGTATTTCCAAAACACTTCATTCTCATATTGAGGAAAAGAAAAAATTGCTCTAGAATTACTAGCATGAATTTGGGGTTCACAGAACATATATGGTAATTCATAAGAACTCATGCAAAAATTGGGAGAATTGTGATATGATGCATCAAAACTATAAACATGAGAACCACAAGAATTATGACTATGTTCCCTATTAGAAGAATTATCCCCGTCAAAATATTTAAATGACTCCATGATACGAAAAAAGAGAAAAAAAAATATATTCACAAAAGAAAGGAAAAAAAAATTATATACACTCTAGTCTCACCAACAATAAAAACTAAATAAAACAAACTATCTCCCCGGCAACGGCGCCAAAATTTAATAGGCTTGTCGTGCACCTAATAAAAATAAATAACCTAACTGATCCTCCTAACTATGTAGTAGGGTAAGTCAGGGTCGATCCCACAGAGAGAAAGTTGTTCTACGATTAACCTTTAAATAATGGTAAGACTAAATGAGATTAAAATAAAGAATGGTAGAATCAACTATACTAATCAATAAATAAATAAAAGACTCTAGAGTTAAGTATCCCCACTAGCATGAATTAGTACAATAATAATTCCTACCCCAAACTAGTCAATTAAATGTTCACAAGGAAAAGCACACCCTCTAAAGTACCATAAACCTCTCCCGAGTATATACGGCTTCCCTAATATGCACTTAAACCTACTCCCGTGGAATCATACAAAGTAAAGACATTAAACGCGGCACTCTAACTTCCTAACAGTTCATTCTACCTACTCCCGTGGAGAATTTCATGTCCTTAATTGAAATACCCAATTTCCGTCAAAACCCAACTCCCGTTGTGATCAAGACAATGGAATAATAACAATACTAGTTATCCCTAATCTAGTATTGGAATATGCACAATCAATTAAGCAAGAACAATTAAACAATTAATTTGGGAATTTAAAGACATAATTATGAATTAATTCATACTAGGGTTCAACTTAACCATAGACAAAAGAACTACTCAAGCATAATTGAAAATAATTAAAGAAACTAGAGAACAATAGTTAAACTTCATATTAGAAAATAAAGAGAAAACAAGAAGAAAATAAGTACTTGAATTAATGGAAGAAAGGTAGAGTCTTGGATATTAATGAAGATCTACAAGTTTCTCTCTCTAACTTCTCTCTAGAAACCCTAAAAAGTGTATACAATAAAACTATCTCCCGTCATTAAACAAATAAAGGAGTATTTAAAACTTCCTAAAATAATAAAACCGACTTCGCAACACGCGTCATGGAGCAGACCAACACGGACGTGTCAATAATGACACGGACGTGTTGACCTGTAACCATAAAAAGTAATATACGAAAATAAGCTACTGCCTTGAAGAAATCAGAGTGACTCGGTCGTGTCAAAAGTGACACGGACGTGTTGCCCTGTAATCGTCAGATTCCCCAACTCAACTTCGAAAGCTCTTCAAGTCTAGTTTTCAACCTAGTTAGAATCACCTCATTATCATGTTTTTGTCAAAAGTTATGAGTAAAATGGTGCAGAGGTATCATATTTCGCACAAGTACACAAAGTCCTTTGTATCTTCTTCAATTCCAATCCGTTTTGGGCACATGATATGTCGTTTTGAAGGTCATACAAGTGCCTTAATCATCATGTCCTTATAGGGGAGTCCAAAGTACCTGAGATTACATCAAAAGACCAAACAACTCGTGAAAGCATCGTAGCTTATAAAAAGGGACCTAAATATGCATAAATGCAATGTAAATGCTCTAATACTACATGGAAATGCACCCTAATATGCAACTAAATGATGTTATAATATGCAATTATCACTCACTTAATCCAAACTTCAACTTTAACTTCCCATTGTACAACTTCTGTAGTTTACATCTCTTGTTAACATAAACGTATGTTTCGCTATCCTCATCAATTGATTCCAACCTGTTGCCAGAACTAATACTACATCCCTGCCTTTTTTCTTACCTTCCTCAGAAATTGAAATATTAGCCCAGAAATTTCCAACCCACTATCCTTTCTTTTTACCCAACTTATTGTTTCTGTTTACCCTTTCTTGGTTTATTTTACTGCAGATTTTTTGGGCTTTACCCCCCCTTTTTAGGTTTTTTTTGGCGAAGTAATGGGAGACGATGAGGAGTCTCGACCTACAGACTCGTAATCATCCAAGTCCATTTTATCAACCTGAAACGGGCTTAGGTCTGACTCAACAGAATAAAATCTTTTTTTATTGATTTTGCACCTACCGGAAAAAAGGCTTTAAGGCGTCTCTTTCATGATATTTTCTATAGGTCAAACTATTCTAATTGAAGGGGGAAAGGGCACACCAATCTCATTGGGCTCGTGAAAATGCAAGATACCACTACGGTAGATTCGACCGCGGAAGTCAAGAAATGTCGGGGGCTGGGGAAAGCTTGATCCCAATTCATACAGTGATGAATATAATTAAACGCAATTGAAATTCCCGGGGAGTTATTAAAGCTCGATCTCTCCACCCTAAAGTAAAAGATGAGATCAATTCCGAAGCACTTTTTCTAGTATAGCAGACATAATTTCATTGGTCTAATTCAGGATTTTTTTATTCATTTTCGCTTTATTTAGTCTACATACGATCCCCAGTTGCTATGCGGAATAAAGGACGAAATACAATCGAATTTTCCATTTAAGTGGTTTTTGCTTCTTCTTGTTCCTGTTCTTAACTCTTTGCCGGGTAGGTGGGCTTGGAAGCAGCCATCCTTTGAAGAAAGCGTAATGAAAAGTGTCTCAACAAAAACTGGCCCAGAATTGTTTGAGTTAACAGTTAATTTGGGGGCAAGGTTTATTTTGCTACACTTTGATGATTGGGCCTTGGAAAAATTCTGCAGCATTTTTTGGTCCTATTTGACCACGCATATGAGTGATAGCTACGATTAGGCTCATTTGTAAGGAAAAGCTAAGTGAACGAATTTGAAGATCTCTCATTTGACTCCAAAGAGAAGAAAGGTGGGCTTGAGCTTAAATGTTGTTGAAGTAGATCTTGGAGGGTCAAGTTTGAGAGTTGAAAAAGAGCTCATTCTCTAAAAGCAATGAAGGGATCATTTAAAGGTTCGAGTGGAAAAACAAAGCGGTCAGTATCTAAAAGATTAAAAAAGTCTCCTTCATTTTCAAAGTAATTCACCTCACCATAGGAAGGGGCCATTTTTGGTTAAGTATAATTCACTTCAGGTGAGGAAATGTAGGTGGGAGGATAAAATAGAAAGGAATGGGTCAAAGTGGAAAGGGGTAGTGGGGGTATAAATGTCCCCAAAGGTAGCGGGTTTGAAATTTGTGAATTGGAAAATTTAGTAAGAAAATTAATGAAGGCTGGAGTAGTGATACAAGGGGAAATAAAAAGGAGTACAAATCATAGGGGGAGGAGTGAGTGATATTCAAACTTACTCATGGGCCATTTTAATGCAACTAAGAGCTTAACCTCTAGTCCATAAATTCTAAAGGATTAAGTAAAGGTATAACATTTTTGGCAGAAAGAGAAGTGGTTGGGGAATTAATATAACAGGGAGGAAAAATACTCCACTTACCAGGTTTCCATAACATAACTTGACCATTTCTTGATTTGGTGGCATCCTTTAGCAAGTAGTTATTACACTGCTTCCTTTGACTACCAGCAATGAGCCCAATATTTTTTTTCAAATCTCACTGTTCCACTTTTGACGCAGGGAAGTTGAAATTGACTAGAATAGTTGACATAATTTCGATTGCTAGAAAATAAGAATTTCCTTTTCTTAACATCCAGCCTTTCCTTAGCTAAAAAACTTCCTAGTTTTCTTTTTCTAAATGAGATCATTAACTGTGTTTTGTTACAAGATCCTTGCACTGGCCCAGGTTGAGATGTTGTAGAATTTCCCTTCATCCTGTTGTTTTGATTTGTCTGAATTGGTTTGGTGGGGGTGGATTTATAAGGCGGCGAGCCCATAACGACCTTTTTGGTTTTGGCATGTCATCATGAATTAGGATGATGTCTTTTTCTTCTGGAAGAACATCCATCTTGGCGGAATTGTAACATGAACTCGAAGAGTTCAATTGTGAGGATGAGTCTGAAAAACTTGCCGAGAAGGGCATTTCATCACTCGGAAAAGCTATAAAATCAATAGGAGATGTTCGGAGTATTTCAATACATAGGAGGCCAGTTATTTTGTTAGAATAGCATGGCGTTGGAGGATGACCCACCATGAGATTTTGAGGATGGCTACAAATCTCCGCCATTCTCATCCCAAAGTGCCTATGAGCTTCTTCCATGGATAACCTGTTTTATGTTTTATGGCCAATCCTTCCATATTTGTTACAGAATACCGAGACACCTTCATACCTAAAATCAATCCACTTATAATGGTCTCTCAGGTACTCATAAAAATACCCTGAAATGAGGGGTTTGTCTACTTCTAGATAGACTTTCGCTCGAATAAATTCCTTTATCCCTTCCGTAAGAGACGCCTCATCATACCGAAGGATTCCGAGCCAGCCGAGGAAGAGAGAGACAACGTGGAAAACGATGATGAGCTTCGACTATCCCATGATATGAGACAACCTCTTCTTTGTAATCAAGCTGGAGAAACGTAACATGGGGTCGGTTTGATATAAGAGGGATACTTTCAACTCTGACATGCAGAGCGTAAGAGGCGAAATAAAAAATTGCGGATGGATGCACATCGAAACCAACATTTAAGAACTAATAGAGCACCTTGGTCACATGCATTTCTTCGAGTAAGGAGATGATCTCTATCATCTATGTTGGTACAATAGAAGAAGAAAGTTTTACCCGACTCTCCAACTTTAATTTCTTCATTTGTCATCCAACATGAAGAGACCCAATGTTGGATTTGAGCCACAGGAAAATCTCTATAATCTTTGAATTGCCCTACTACAACCATGAGATATACTATGTTGACCGGTTTCATATCCCTTCCTTGGGAGGATATACTAGGCCCTATTTTTTTATCCTTCCTTCAAGGCAGTTGAAATGATCAATGAAAACATTAGCCATTAATGCAAACGGAGGGCCGATTTTAGCAACGAGAAGAGTTTATAATTATGGGGGTGCTTTCAAATAATGAAGTTTAAGGTTGTAAGAGACAAGGGAAACAGGGGGATGGTATGAGGAAAAAAAAGGGGGGATAAAATGAAAAAGGAAAGCCTCTAGATTCTAGAGAGAGGTGCTCTCATTTTTAGAGAGAGAGTACTTCCTCTATTCTACTAATTGCAATATGTATTGATGACACATTTTTTGAGGAGGACATGTGAAGAAGAGAAATAAAAGATAGATAAAAGATGGGGACCCATGTGATATGAGGTAGATGGAGTGAAAAAAATTAGTAAATGCGTTAAGTTCGTAATTGATATAAAATTTTCAAACAAAGTAAATGTTACAAATTGCATTGAACCGAAGAAGTGTAAGTTAGCATGATAATTAAATTTTTAAATTTTTTAGTAACTATTTATTTTTGAAAGGTTGAGTTAGTGTCAAGCATTATAATACATTAATTTAAATGGTCAAATCAGTGTGAAAGGTTTTTCGACATAATTGGTATCTACCATAGACATAAATTTCACACAACCTCACCTCACATGATGTTACAGAAGAAGATTAGGATTAAGTTTTATTGAGCTATTATTTAAGTGGGTCAATAGGAGTTTAACAATTCAATTAACGAGTCGTTAGAATAGGGATTTTTCACACAAAATTGACTCATTTCTACTCATTTAAATTAATTTGAAAAATGATATATCCAACCTTACCTTTATAACTGCATATTAGAAATTAAAGAGAAAACATATATAAGCTTTAATAACATCAATCTACACGTAGTTTTATCATAAATTCCTAAAGTAATGCTCATTGTTAGCCCTTAGAATTGCATTTATCAAAACCGATTAAAATATATACTTCTTGAAAGGATTAGCATTTAAATAATTTATCTAGAAAATTTTAATAATAGTTTAACTAAAATAGTTGGGTTGGTGTCAAGTTTGCTGACCAGATTCATCAGATAGTTGGGTTAGTGTCAAAGGTTTTCAATATTTACAATGCTCATTTTAAGCTCTTGTGCTCTGCCCTCAATTTCACTTTATCATTCGTTATTGTTCACCCATATCTTACTTTTATTGTTTCATTTGTCATGTAAATAAATTCTTATGATGATCCATTTTAGCCGACCCTAGATCATTTTCGACTAAGACTTTGTTGTTGTTGTTGTTGTTGTTGTTGTTGTTGTTGTTGTTGTTGTTGTTGTTGTTGTTGTTGTTGTTGTTGTTGTTGTTGTTGTTGTTGTTGTCGTCTTTCAATATTACTTTTGGAAAATTGACGGGTTCAATCCCAATTATAGGCATTCCGCTATTTTAAATTCCAACAAAGAATTATTTTCGAGCAAGTCCCAACTTTGGGATTTTTTTTATGAAAACGGTCCCAATTGACTGGTTACCTATTCAACTGTTAAATTTTTTAACCGATTTTCCTTCTTCCTCCTTTTCTCTCTCCTCCCTCCTTCCCTTCTGCCTCCCCCTCCCTTTCCTCTCTCTTTCCCCGCCACCATTCTCCCTCCCTCTACTCTACCCATCCCATGACAACCTCATCCTTATTCTTCTCCTCTTCCGTCTTCCTTGCCACCCCGTGCTTGCTCAGCCAAAATTCAAACTATTCATCTTCTACATCCCCTGTTCAGCATTCAAATCCTCCAAATTCAGAACTCCATAACTCCTCTTCTGCCTCCCCTGAAATTCGAAAGAAGATGGTGAATAACCAAAATTGCCATTAATGATGAACCTAAGGTATTCTTTAATTTCTCTCTGCTCTAAACCTCGAATCCCTCATCTCTCAACGCTCTTCCCTTGACAACAACCTCTTCTCTCTCCTCAAATCTGCACAACTTCTCTCCTCCGTCCGATCCACCTTCATCTTCGCTGAAATGTCTCAATCAAAACCTTAATACATGTTAAGAAGATTTTGGAGATTGATGGAGAGTTTCGAAGGGGTGGCACGGGAGGAGTTGCGGGAGGGGTGGTAGGTTTGGGGTTGGGGAGGGGTTGGTAAGGGAGCGAGGGGTCTCGAAGGGGGTGGCAGTTTTAATTTAGGGATAGGAGTGGGGGTGGCAGTTTTGAGCATGGGATAGGGGAGGGGTGGGAGAGCCCACAATGCGGCAGCCACATGGGTGGGGAGAAATTGTGGCCAATGACCCACCAGAGGATAGAGAAAATGAGAGGTTGGGGAAAAAATAAAAGAAAATTCATTTTACCTAGGGTGGGGAGAAATTGTGGCCAATGACCCACCAGAGGAGAGAGAAAATGAGAGGTGGGGGAAAAAATAAAAGAAAATTGGTTTTACCTATTGTAGCAGGTTAATAACATGCTGGGACCAATTTTGTAAAAAATGATGCATAGTTGGGATTTGGGACTGGCATAAATAATCCTTAATTGAAACAGAAAATGACAGAACTTCCATAATTGAGACTGTTTCTATCAATTTTTGCTATTACTTTTTTTTAGCATAGTATTATGAAGATGTGTAGACAATACATGGTACTTGAGCTTCATATACCTTTCAGTCATTTGAAGGGCTTGCACTTTGCATTTAAGTCATGCTCCAATTCAATAAATGAATGTACCAAGGTTTGAACCCATTGACCTCTTGTAAGGAATTAATTAGTTTATCCATTGATCCAACGTTATCTTTTTGCTACTTTTATCCATATAAACCATAATATTTTTCCATCAAGATAAGTTTAAATAGTGGCAGATCCACCATATAAGAGTTAAGAAGTGGGGTAACTTGACCCCACTTAAATGGGTAAAATTATCAAATTTCCTTTTCAAAATTTAATTTGTTTTGAAAATTTTCTTTAAACATTGACCATTTAACCTGAACAAAAATATAATAATTACGGTGTGACCGTTTTTTTTTTTTTGATAATTTGCGGTCATTTTATTAAACCAATGCTGAACAAACAGCTTGTTACATAAGCAGCCCCAACTTATAGATGATGCACATGATTATAACAGTCATGAAATACAACAGAGTAACTGATATCGATCTAGCACCAAGCTAAAAATTCATCACTACGTTGTAAACCTTGTTTAGCCAAAGCATCAGCGGCGTGATTGGATTCACGTCCTTTGTGGATTACACTCAAGTCATCTCCCCTTTGAATCGCATTACGAATGAAAGTTATGATGAAATTTAAATTCCATGGACCTCCTCCATTCTTCGAGTTACACCATCTCACCGCGTTTGAAGAGTCGGATTCAATGATGAATTTCCGAGATTTTGTCTGGTCACTGTTGAGGGAGATTGAAATTGCTCGGTGAATAGCTAAGATTTCAGCTTGATTTATTTCCAAAGAGGGAACCGGTCTTGAGAATAAACAGGTGAATTTGCCATTACAATCTCTAAGAACTCCACCAATCGATGATTGGAAAGTTGTAGGATTAAAGGAGGCGTCCACGTTCCATTTAAGATAATTTGGAGGGGGAGGCACCCATGAATTCTCGGAGAGTGGGCGAGGACATGACACGGTTGCAGATTGGCACTCAGTCCATTGAAGACACAGAGGGTTTCTAAGAATTTCATCTGAACTGTAGGGAAATTTATCCCCCCACCCTTTGATCCACCAGCTCATCCTTAACAAAATTAGGCCTTGAATTTGTGATATCGGGCTGGAAATTCTTTCAAAGACTCGAGAATTCCTTTCCTTCCAGACGGACCATAAGATTATAAAGAAGGATGCTGCCTAAATTTTTTTAAACAATTTGCCGCGATTGGGAAATTGCCACTGCTGAAATGCCTTCTTCAATGAGAGTGGGAAAGCCCAATGTAACCCCTATAAGTTATTCCACCACATCCAGATCTGCCAGGTTAACGAGCAGTGAATAAAAAGATGATTGTGGCATTTAAGTGATGAGTTACAAAGAATACAAGCAGCGTCCGAGGGATTAATAAAGCCAATACAGGCCAATTTTTCCTTGGTATTCAGCTTTCCCAAGAGGGCAAACCAAGTGAATAATTCGATCCGAGGGGGAACAAGCCCACGCCAAGTTCCTGTAATAATTTTCGAATGACCACCACATGAGATTTTGTCTATTTCACGACTGAATGATTTAACTGAGAATATCCCATTTTTATTGGGAGTCCAAATGAGGGAATCAAACCCATTAGGGGAGTGGACCACCCTTTCCAATATGAGCTGAAGGTTTTGGCGGTCAATGACATCTTGAGGACTAAGTTCACGCTTCTAGAGCAAATTTCATTCCCATTTGTAGCCATCCCAGAATCCAAATGAAGAAACAGTACCATTCAGCATGAGACTAAGAAGAAATAGTCTTGGGCAGACGATTTTAAGTGCATTCTCTCCCACCCACAAATCGTGCCAGAATCTGGATTGAAAACCGCTACCCATTTTCATTCTCACACAAGAGAAAGCGAGATTTTTTGCGGAGAGAGATTTTGAGAATGGAGGATACTATCCCCGCCAAGGTCCTCCACTTGAGGGTGTAGAAAGATCTGCAATGGAAAAGGACGAGTTATACCCGTACTTTTGTTGAATTGTGAGCTTCCATAAGGAGGATGGTTCTGTTAGAAAACGCCAGATCCACTTAAAGAGAAGCGCTAAATTTCGGTGGTGCAATTTTCCAAAGCCCAATCCACCAAGAAATTTGGGGAGTTCTAAAGTATTCCATGCCACTAGGAGAATTGCTTTCTTTTCGGAAGTCCCACCCCAAAAGAAATTCCTCTGAATTCTATTGATTTTATCTATTACTCCCTTCAGCAATGGAAAGAAGGACATATAGTACAGCGACAAGCTTGAAAGAGAGGATTTTAGGAGTGTTGCACGGCCTCCCAATGACAAAAGACCACCTTTCCAAGTCGCTAGTTTTTTCTATAGGCGATCAATGATTGGGTCCCATGGGCTGATGCGGGAAGTATTTCCTCCTATCGGAAGACCAAGGTATATGAACGGTAGGCAGCCGATTTTGCAATGCAATAGATCGGCTGTGGATTGAAGCCATATATTATCAACGTTAATGCCAATGATCAAACTGTTGTGGAAATTAACCTGCAAGCTAGAAGCAAGGTGAAACAAGATTAAAGCTTTCTTGATGTTGAGCAAGTAATCAATATTGGGGGGCAAAACATGACTGTGTCATCCGCATACTGTAGATGTGATAGTTTGAGACCACCAAGGCATATCTCAACCCCCTCCCACAGAGCCAAGGAGGTTGCTTTGTGACTGACAAGGTTGAGAGACTCTACAATAAGATCAAATAGAAACGGCGAGAGAGGGTCGCCTTAATGGAGTCCACGTTGGAGCTTAAATGGAGATGAAGGTGATCCATTAATCAGGATTGAGGCCGAGCAGACATAACACATGCTTTGATCCAGTCCCTCCATTTTGGGGGAAAATTCATCTGCTCAAGAATATAATCCAGAAAAGACCAAGACACTGAGTCGAATGCTTTGTGGAAGTCGAGTTTCAGAATTGCCGCCTTTGTTTTGTGTTTTTTACAAGATTCAATAAGATCCCCCGCAATTAGAGCTCCATCGAGAATTTGCCGACCCTTGATGAAGGAAGATTGATGCGGACTAATGAGAGAGTCCATAACATGCTGGAGTCTTCGAGCAAGAAGTTTGGCGATGATCTTGTAAATACACCCCACCATGCTAATGGGGCGGTATTATTTGAATGATTTCGGGTTATCAGACTTAGGGATCGAAGCTACAAAGGTCGTGTTGCAGCCACGGGGAAGCCTTGAAGTTGCCCAAAACTCTTCAACAATTGCATACACATACTGTTTTATGACATCCTAAGCTCCTTTGATGAACTCAAAATTGAACCCATCGGGTCCAGGCGTCTTGGAGCTGTCACAAGAGGCAATGGCAGCATCACTTTCACCACGGGTAAGAGGAGCAGTAAGACTGGCAGCTTGCTCTTGGTTCAGTCTCTTAAAATCGAGACCTTTGAAGTAGGGTCTGTCGAAGTGATCTTCTTTGAAGATTTCTTTGAAGAAGTGGACAACTTCTTTTTTTTATTTGAGAAGGCTCATCAATTATCTTACCATCGACCAATATTTGATCAATGAAATTTTTTCGATTTCGAATGGAAGGTTCAACATGGAAGTATAGCGTGTTACGGTCCCCCTCCTTCAACCATTTTGAGCGAGATTGTTGCGCCCAATAGAGTTATTTCCTCTTCAACCATTGCCATAGTTGTAATTGAGCCTCCTTCCTATTACTTAGTTCATTGTTTTCTAACATTCGGTCATTGGCAACTTGACCCATTCTTGAATTTTGTTCTCTAAGTTTGCGATCTGTGCATCTATAACCCCGAATTCATTTGAGTTCCAAGCCTTCAGGCTGGATTTAAGGAGCCTGAACTTCTCTTGAATCGGAAAATCAGGGGCAGAGGACCATTTATCACTGATTAATTTCAAACAGTTCGGGTGAGTTAGCCAACAATTAAGGAATCTAATGGGCTTGGGGCCCCAATTCCTCCTTCGGTTGTGGATCAACAGTGGGCAATGGTCTGACAAGTTCCTCTTCAAAAGAGAGACTTTCAATTGTGGGAAGCTGGATACCCAATCTGAATGCACAAAAACTCTGTCCAGCTTACTTTTCGAGTTCCCCCAGAACCAAGTATACTTGCCGTTGGATAAAGGGATCTCTAGGAAATGCATGACCTGCAAAAAATATCTGAAATCACACGAACTAGAGGTTAGTCATTGGCTGCCCCTATCATATTGAGATAAGGTCTCATTGAAGTCGCCGATCAATATGCACGGTAGTTTGGAGGAATTCCAGAATTGAATTATATCTTTCCAGACTTGAGCCCTTGATTTAGATGAGCATGGGTTGTATATGTTTATGACAATGCATTTGAGTTTAATGGATTGAATAATACCCGAAAGAGCAATCTAATGGCGGTCACAAACTGATGATTCCATTGAGAAAAAATCTGAACGCCATAGAGAAATTAAACTCCCCGAATTGCCAAGGGACGGGCTGATAGCCCATTGAACATTGCAGTTCTTCCACAATGAATTGAGAATTCTGGATTTGAAGGATTCCAACTTCGATTCTTGAATAAAAACCACCAGAGGATCATGGTGATTAATAAGTTTCCTGAGTTCACTTCTCTTAATTTTGGCGCCAAGCCCCTAATATTCCAAGATATGATGATCATGATTTGAGAATATATAATGAATGATGGGGTGATCAGTTAACTCTTGTTCGCCTCCCAATTAGATATTTTACGAGCAATGATACTGTCTATTCTACTCTGGAGATATGTAATTGGGCCATCATAGTGAAAATCAAGTTTTTTTGGCCAGTTCAATGGTGGATTTAGCAGAGATTGGCAGAGGGTCAAATTGGTTTATTGAGGGAGGGGAGGTTAGCAGAAGAGGGGGGGAGGGGATAGGGGGAAGGCTGATATTTTTTCTCTTTTGGCTGATTTTTCGAGTTCTCTTTTTTTCATGGATCAACTTTATTTGGATGGGGATGCTATTCTCAAATCGTGGGGGAAAGGTCGGCCCAGAGGAGAATGATGAATTTGATTTTGAAAGATTGGGCTCGAGTAAGGGCCCAAATCTGTTCGAGAGAGATAGTGGTTGGGAAAGAGATTTGTGAGGGGATGGGACTGACAAAGGGATGGGCCTTGAGATGGAGGAAGCAATTTGAGTTGGGCTTTGAAAAAAGTGGGTAGGAGAGTTATCATTGGGCTTGGATGCATTTAGGACTATACTGGGAGTGGGGGATGAGATAGAGTTGACCTGGATGGGGGAGGTTGGAGGTGTCATAGTGAGTGGGTGGGCTTCAAGATGCGAATGTAAACAATTTTCTTGGGAATTTGAATGGATTGGGGAGGAAGGGGGCTCAAAGCAATTATTGAGTAGGTGATCATTTAATGATCCGTTATTGGAATTCCCCAAGTCATTCTTGGGAGAGGGAACATCTTTAGGACTAACATCATCCAATTCGACGTCAGACTCCGAGCTGGACTGGGGTGACGGCGGCACCAGAGATTTTTGACCGGAACCAATCAAACAAAATTTGATTTCTTCATTGATGCAGATTGGGTATTGCTGATCTTCAATTTCTATTAACATCTTGTAGTTGATGGTGAATAGACAGTCCGTAAAGATTAGAACTCTTGCAAATTCAAAGTTTGAATCATCGACTCACAGGACTCTTCCGAAAACACTGCCAATATTAAAAAAATTCTCATAACTATGGGTGTGCACAAATCGGTCCGGACAGGAATTTGGACTGGACCGGACCAGAATTTGGACCGGACTGGACCGGTCCGCCGAAAATCAGGATTCTGGTCCACCGGTCCGGTCCGGTCCAAACCCGGAAAATTCCGGTCCGGACCGGTTGGACCGGAATTTCTATTATTTTATTAAAAAAAAAGTTTATATGTTAAAAAAAAAATTTAAAAGGTAGAAAGTTAGAAACTTAAAAACCTACTATTTATTCTTTTAGGATTATTGACATTAAAATTATTAAATTTTAATGTATATAATTTATAAATATATTTTAATAAAATAAAAAAGATTTTGTTTTTGAAAAAAAAAAATTCCGGTCCAAGAGGTCCAGGACCGGACCGGAATTTTTCCGGTCCGGTCCCGGTCCAAGAAAACCCCGGATTCCGGTCCAGCCGGTTCCGGTCCGTCCGGTCCTGGACCGGTGCACACCCCTACTCATAACCCTAGCCATTGAGTGGGACTCCAAAAAATCTTATTTATGTCTCCTTCCATTGAGATGCATTGTTGTTTACTTCTCTGATGTTTGAAAAGTGAAAACCATCTCTCTAGCCATTTGCAATTGACTATTTCCTCCTTATCCTCGATTGTGTCAAAGGTAATGATATGTAGCATCCCACCCATTGGTTTAATTATAAGGCAATTGACACCCTCGGCGAGAATATGATCATGGATATGGATTGACGATAGAGATGAATTTGCGGTTGCTATTACACTTCTTGTAAAAATTTCCACATATTTAGTACTAGTCTCACCTTTTATAGTGAGCATTTGCTCCCCTTCGTATTCTCCCATAGTAAGATTGTCCCTTTGATTTTCAGTGTTATCACCAAGGATTCTAGAGCTTGCTTTTCTTGCAGGGTTGGGTTCAAATTTGAAACACTCAGGTTGAGGGCTTGGCTCAGAAATGGGTATAGAGTGAAGCGGGTTAGAAGGCTTAGAGAGAGGGTTAGGTATAGGGTTAGAATGAGTTTCAGCATTATGGACTAATTGGGGTGAATGGTTATGGGATTTAGAGGTCTGGTTTGGTTGGGGAGGAAGATGAAGAATGGACATTTCTTTGTAGCTTCTATGGTCACGCATTGACGACGATGGTTTTAGATGAGAAGAGGGTTTTGGGGGGCTTTTTGAGAGTGACGATTTGGTAAGGGATGATTGAGTCGACAGACTACCACACTATCTTTCTTAGCAATCTTGACATTTAACCTGCCATTGCCGAGTTGTCTACCATTTTCTCCTCTGATTGCAAATGGCAAGGAGTGTTCTGATTTGAATTGAACAAAAGCGTATCGATGTGAGCGGTTTGGTCTTAGGATCTTGGGTATGAATATGGCTGAAATGGTTCCATATGGGTTGAAGAATTTTTCGAGATCATACTCACAGATGTTGGGGGGTAAAGAATCAATAAAGCACGTCCTAGCTACTGCATGGGGATGAATTCTGGTCTTCCTCCTCCGTACTGTGGTCCATTGATTAGAAACTTTCTCACCTTCACGCTCTCTCACAATCCCTTCTTTCTCTCTCTTTCTCTCTCTAGACATTTTTTTCTATTTCTAGTATAATTACGGTGTGACCCTACTAAGTAATTTTTCTAGATCTGCCTCAGGGCTTTGAAGATATTAAAACCCATCAACTCAATCAAACGGTCGCATTTAGCTTCCACAATTCCAATTGTTACCAATAAATTACATGATTTAACATATTTCACAATTTCATTGATTATTAAATGCAAAAAAGAAAATAATCTTCATCCAAGGCAAAAATTAATGTTATTAATGAATTGCCCATGAAAGATTTTTATGATATGTTGATGTAACAATGTGATAATTTCTTGATTGTGGATTGAAGGAATTGAAGCTGAATCCTGTTAGTTTTTTTATACATCAACACCAATCATATATGCTTGTAGATCCATCAACGAGTTTCCTTACACACATACATGAGCCATTACTGTGATATTCAACAACAAAAAATGTCACTTTAAGATCAAGAAATCCACAAGATAAATAAGTAACGAGAAACAATATAATAAAAACAAGAAAACACTCATCGAAATTAATTGTAGAAAATCAATAATAAACACTCTAGTTATTTATCAATATCCAAATATAAAACACGTTACCAAGCATCACCCAGGCGAAAAGTATAGTTTAATTCAAAAATCAAAATATTAAAAGGTATAATCAAATTACATATGGATAACGAAAATTGGAAAGTTTGGATTTTAAGTGGTCGTTTGGTTTACATAGGAAGTCAAAACTATGAAATTGCAATTGATAGGAAATAAATTACTTAATCAAATTCATGGGAAATTGATTAAATTGTTTGGTTGACAATGGGGGAATTAAATTCCCATGGGAATTTCTACTTACCTAGCTAGGGGGACCTAGGTAAGTAACTTCCTCCATTTTGTGGGAACTCAAAATTCCTAGTAATTTCTAATTCCTTCATTTTGCTATTTTGTTGTCAACCAAACAACTCACCAAATATTCAATTCCTAAGAATTTCTATTTCCCATGTTTTCTCATATCAACCAAACAACCACTAAATGAATTGATAATTCGACAAATCTCTCTTCTAAGTCTTTGGCTTTCTCCATGGTATGTGAACTAATCCTTTTATCTTTTCAATGATGTTAAAAGGATTCTTTATTCTATCCTTGATGGTAAGGCTCCTACAACTTTTACTATATTACACCCCAGGATGTATCGTCAGCATGGTACATTCAAGGCACAATTTTAGCTCATCGCTCATTTAAAAAAATCCAGATGAGCAAATTATCCACAAAAAAGAGAGTTTCAATGAGCAAATGAGCAAAAAAGAGGGTGTATGATGAATGTGCTCGTAAGGCTCCATATAGGCAAATACTAGACATATTAGAAAATTAGTACTTCATCCGTTTTCTTTTACTTTCAACATTTTCACTTTCACGTTTACCAATGCATAACTTTAACCCTTCATATCTCTAATTGTAGATATGTAAAAAATATAAAAATTAGATATATTATGAAAATATATATTGAGACGAATCTAATAAGATCCCACATGACTATATTTTGCCTTTACATATAAATTAATAAAGATAGTCAAATGCAAGCAAGTAAATAGTGCAAAATCTCAAAAGTTGCAAGTAAAAGAATTCAGAGGGAGTATATACATATTTTTTGTTAAGTATGAAAGTTATTGTATTTAGATAAAATATTATGTTTCAGGTTATCTACTATGCTTGGGAAACTATATATTTAAGGAATTTTGGTTGTTCTCGGTCTATGAGACATGGTAACTGATAATAGTTCTTATCCTGTCAAAAAAAAAAAAAAAAAACTCATAATAGTTCTTCATATCCATAATTAACTAAAATGAGCCAAGTACATGCATGGTACATCTGTGTGTACCATGCTGATGTACTCCTGGGGTAATTCTGTAATAAACTCTCCAAATGAGCAATTTGTTTTTACTTATTTCTAATCACTTATTTCTCTCTTCTTTCTTCTTCTTCTTTAACATTGTTTCTCTTACCTTCAATTTTTTCTCTACTCCATAGTTTCTCTTACTTCGAAATTTATTTCTCTCTCCTCCATTATTGTTTGTCACCTCCAAATTCACTCTCCTCAATTGTTTCTACCTCCAAAATTTTCTCCTACATTGTTTCTCTATCTCCTCCAAATTTATCACGTTCATTGAAATTAATGAATGACAAAAACAATATTGGAGCCCTAAATTTCATCAATGGCAGAATTCATTTCAGATTTGAAAGTTAACATTAGAGTTTCTATAATTCTTCAGGGGTAGAATTAATGCTCGATAATGCAAAAGATAATTTAAGAATCAACACTAGTTTAAGATGTCTCTCACCTCCATTGTTTCTTTTACCTCAAATTTTCTCTCCTCCATTGTTCCTAATCTTCAAATTTCTTTCTCATTCATGGTTTCTCTCTCATCGTGGCTAGTCAAATTATTGATTGTAAAATATGATTTGCAAAAGTTGGGCTTCATCAATGGCAAAACGAAATACTGAATTCTTAGACTTCATTAATAGTGGACTTAGTTTCACATTTGAAATCAATATTGTAGTTTCAAAATGAGCAAATACTTATGCTCATTTGAGCAAATGAGCGAATAAGTTTGCTCATGGGCAAAACTTTTTGCTCTTTTTCACAAATGACTAGAAGTGTTTACCCATTTAAAAAAGTTTGCTCATTTGGACGAATGAACAGAAAGTGATTATAAATGAGTATAATTTTAATTATTTGGAGAATTTCAATAGAGTAATGAGCAAAAAATAATCTTGGATGTACCATCTCATGGTACACCCAGGTTTACTATTATTTTTCTCAAACTAGTTAGTTTAGTTTATTGCATTCCATACATTTATTATCATGGTATCAACAATAGGTTATGATTCTTGAATGAATTTCACAAATATCCACCAAACGACTTTTTATATCCTACTAGTATTAAAAAAGAAAATTTGCCTACCATTAATTCTTGCTTTGTTTTTTTAGTTGCACCATTTGCTTTTATGCACTATTCATCAGCCAACTTTTGGTAAGCTATCTTGCATCATTATAGTATATAAGAAAAAACATAGTCAATTGGGGTCTTGTTAGATTCATCTCAATGCGAGGATTCCAAATATCAATTTTCTTTTTATAAATTTTACTGACACGCAATAAGAGATATTAACGTTCAAAGAAGCGTCTCGACAATTATGAAAAAGCAAATGGTGCAACTAAAAAAACAGAGGAAGTATGAATGCATCGCATTAATGGGCAGGGTTTTGGGGTAGATTTTCCATGTAACAAGATCTTATACTAACCTTTGTTTTGAAATAACGTGCCAACGTACAACTTTGACCATTAATATCTTTAATTATGTATTTGTAAAAGTTATAAAAAGTTGAAATTATGAAAATATTCATTGAAATAAATCCAACAACATTTTACATGATCATTTTTGTTTTAATATATTAGTAAAAAATATGGTCAAAGTGAGACTATAAATAGTGCAAAAGTCAAAATGTTGCACTTAAAAAGAAACACAGGAAGTATATCCTAATATGATATGTGTGGCTATATCCAAACTTGATTCAAGTTAAACCATACGTATCAATTCAAACCAACTTTGAAGGAACACAAATAACGAGTCCAAATCTTCTATCCCACTTTTCGAGGTCAAACATTATAAATCTTCGTTTCAATGACAGGTTTTGCAGGTGAAATGAATGAAAATTGTATCATATCCATGCAAAAAAAAAGGGTAAATTCTAGCATTTACACATCTCATGTAAGAAAGAAAAGGGTTAAAAATGAGAAAAGAAGGGTTTAAGACAGCTTCATTACCTGTTATGCAAATAGATTTCTACTGTACTCCTCCATGCTGGTAATTATCAAGTGTATTATCCGAATTAATAACCAGAGGATTACTCAAAGGCGTATGACCAACAAACAAGGCAACATGATCCATGAGTTTATCCTTTTGAAAGAAAGTGATCCCGCAGGAGCAGCGCCATTTGATGTTCCCACAGTACTTCTCATGCGTCTTCAAATCCGAGAGGACCGAAAATTGCTTTCGATTGCACTTCTTGCATAGAAACATCTTAGGGCAATGGCTTCTCTTATAGTGGTTCTTCACGCACACAATCGATTTGAGAGGTTGAAACTTGACATGGTTTTTATTCCACCTGCATCCCTGCTGAGGACAAGAGTATTTCCTCCATGGTTTATTCGTCGTCCTCTTGCTTTCTACACTGCTCTTATTCATGGGGGTGCTAATGAGACTTGACTTGTATTGGTCTCCATGAGAGCGCATGTGCATCCTTAGGTTTGCATCTCGCTTGAACCCTCTACCACATACTTGGCAATAGTGGGTGTACCTTATTGGCAATTTTAGGTGTATATGAGAAAATCACAATAATTTGTTATACAACAACATTATGATAATTAGTATGTAGGAGTTGAATGATGTTTTTTGGAACAGAGGGTTGCATGTAAAGGTTATATGTTCCTGTAGATCTAAGTATAAAGGATGTGGGTTTTCAACACGAAAACTGGACACGGAAAATGACACATGGACATGGGAAAACTCAAATTCTAAAAATGACGAAACTCGAAGGAAACGCTAGGAACCATAATATTTGAAAGTTTTGAAAGTAGATTAGACTATACTTTGAGAAATTGAAAGACATTGAACGGAAAAGGTCAGTTATCAGAGGGAAAACATTTCTTCCAGTAACAAAAAACTATGCCAGTCTCGTTTCAATCCACTATTTATTTTCAAAAGAAAATTCAATGTTTCCGAAAGTTTTCAAAAGTCTGGGAAACATAATCGTACCGGAAACGGGAAACATTAACCCAAAGAGACTGTCCATGCATCATAGGTTTCATGTGGACCACGTCGTTTCATATGGATTCCTTTCAACAGTGTAGGAAAGGACTTTGGGGACCATCTATGGGAGAAAACAATATATTCTATGTCTCACATAATTTTATAGGTTTGCATCTCGCTTGAACCCTATACCACATACTTGGCAATAGTGGGTGTACCTTATTGGAAATTTCAGGAGTATATGAGAAAATCACAATAATTTATTGTACACAACATTATGATATTTAGTATGTAGGAGCTGAATGATGCTTTTTAGAAAAGAGGGTTGCGTGTAAAGGTTATTTTCCCGTAGATCAAAGTATAAAGGATGTGGGTTTTCATGTGGACCACGTCTTTCATATGGATTCCTTTCAACAGTGTAGGAAAGGACTTTGGGGACCATGTATAGGAAAAACAATATATTCTATTTCTCACATACCTTTATAAGTAACAAATGAAAAATGAATTAATTAGTTCACATTACATTATTGGGTAAATTGTGTAGGCTGAGCATCTCTGGTAATACTAGTGGTGATTTACCACAGAAAAAATTCATTATTTTCATAGGAGACAACTGTTCATTAACTTGGTATCTCGTATGAGAAAGTCAATCAACCTAAAGAAACAACGTGAATTCACGTGACCTTGATTTACTATCTAATATCGTAGCTGCTGACATGCTGTAAACTTTTACTATCAGTTCATTCATATTATTAATATGATGTTATCTATGATTTGCAAAACATATATTGTTAACAACATACCTCGCTAGCAAATCTGCTGCCTCTAGCTCCACCACATCATAAGCCTCTTCCAATACGTCCCACTCTTGGTTCATGTTATTGCTTGCTTGGTATTGGTACATACTTCCCTCACCTTCCACAGTGGTGGTCGTGCTCGTCGTCCTCGTCGTACTTGATCTTGAGGCTTCCGCTCTTACACTATTGTTGTTGTAACTTGTCTCATGTGTATAATTATTATATGCATCATCTCCATCCAAAAATCCTTGATTATTATCCCCGTCAACACAAATTTGAAATACTCCATCATCAGGCTTAATTTGCATGAGATATGGCTCCTGATCCGCACGCATATGAGTACTACTGCTACTACTGTTACCTGCTTGTGCTGACACAAGGGCCATTTGTTCGCAGCTGAGCATCATAAACGAGGCGGTCTGAACGATTTCTTGCATCAAATTGGCCAGGCTAGATACAGCCATAGACGAGGCGACCTCATCATCAACTGGTTGACCATAATATTCACTATAACACGTGGCTTGCATAGCAACTGACTCAACTTCGTTGACCTTCTGTTTCAAGGTTAACAGGTTGAAAAATAGGGACCTCATCAACTGTGTCTTGGACCCTCCAGCACCGCCGTCATAGCTAGGGGCGTTGGCGTTGGCGACGGCGGAAGCGGTAAAACAAGGGAAGGCCACTTGATCTTGGTGAATCATCTCAAACAAGGGTGACCTTAGAATGATCTTGATGTATTTTGGTGGTTTTAGGGTTTTATGTTTTGGACTAGAGGATGGAGGAGAAAGAGAGAGATTATTGGAAGTCAACTACTCCTATAACTGAGGTGGAATCTATACGGCCTGAATGTTACCTCCCTAAGGTGTTACACTAAAAATAAGTAAAAAGTAATGGTGAGTTGTACGGAGGATTCGTTTATAAGTTCACTGAATGGTACTCATATATTGGCCAGATAATTGCACTATCTTATAGTTTCATTGGAGCATGTATTACCCCAATATATTTAAAATATCAAAACTTTAGAGTTTTAGATAATTGTCTAACAGATAATTAATCTTGTTTTCTCGATATGTGGTTGTCACTATCCTTTATTGTCTCTTCCCACCAAAACTTTATACTAATGTTTAGTCTGTTTATAACCATGTCTAATTTACTATCAGCTTTGCACCTTTTGATCGACTTCATGCTGAGATGCTGGACAGATAGAATCAAAGATGATAAGCGCGTAGGTCTTTTTACTTTTAAAGTCTTTTTTTGCTTCTTAGATCTCTTAGCAATAGGATCAAAATAGTCGCCCCATCTGTTAATCACAAATGCTTCAAAAAGGCCGTTTGGCATTAAGCTAATCGTCAAACAGCCAAAAAACAAGCACAACACACATCACGTCTAACTCAAACACAGAGCTTAGCTTGTCACTCCTCTTTTCTCTCCTCCATCTACTCTCATCTCTCTTCTCCGCCTACTCCAATTTTTCTCTCCTTCACTTACTGCCATTTGCCTCTCTTCCGCCCAGTGGCAGATCCGGAAACTGAGCCACGTGGGTTCGTAGTTGTTTAAACAAAATTTCCAAATTCCGTTTTACTATCATGAGTTACATCTTTTAAAGAAAAAAGAACTTTTAGCAGAGCTTTCATTCTTAATCACATCATTATAAAAATAACCCAGTAAACTGTTGTATTACCAAAAAAACTATGATCAATTATTATAAAACATACTACGGTGTATCAATTTTTATAACTTTTTCATTAAATCAGCCTATCAATTAAGTATTAAAAGTCTAAAACTATCTACGTTATGAAACAAAGAAAAAAGTGAATTATTTTTATAAATATGAAAAAAGTGAATTATTAATATGCAAAAATATGAAATATAAAATGACTTATTAACACGAATCAACACTAATGAGGTCTTTGTATTTTAATTTAGGTGATAATAAGCTCCATTAAAAATTTCGTTTAGAAGTTTTTTTTTTAGGGGTTAAAATTTTGTTTAGAAGTTTTCATAAGTTCTTCCATGTAAAAAATTAATATCTGCACATTTATTAGATTTTAAAATGCACATATAAAATTTTTTAAATACTTGAACATGAATCCTTCTTCTCGTTGCATACCATATAAACATATGACAATATGAGCACTAAAAAGTAGAGGTGATCATGGGTCGGGCTTGACCAAAAAAAAGTGGCCCATTTCAGGCCAAAGCCGCGGGCCGGGCCGGGCCAAGGTTCGGGCCAAATAATCCGCGCCAAAGCCCGTTATTTCGGGCCGGGCCTAGCGGGCTTTCGGGTCATTTTCGGGCTGGGCCGAAATTTGGCCTATTTTTCCAAAACTAGGTTGCCCATGGTCCGTAATTTTTACCCAAAAAATCGTACCCAAACCCGACCCATTTTCGGGTCGGGTCGGGCCGGGCTCAACTTGATCACCTCTACTAAAAAGTAATCAATATAGTGCACTTTTAGTCACTAATTTTACTTAGGACATGATTAATTGATAGGTTTTTTTTTGAAGGGATGATTAATTGATAGCAAGCTAAGCAACAAAAATGGAAAGTAAACTGGATTCATTACCTACTAGGCTACTACTCTACTGGGTTACTATTATTGTTTTAGTACTTGGTGGGAGCCTGGATGGAGAGACTTATAAATAAAAAGAAGAACTAAAAAGTAAAGGGATAATAAAAAAAGGAAAAGAAAGAGCATGGGATAAAACATCCGCTGGGGAGGAAAAAAGAAGAAAAAGAGACAACGAAATAAAACTTTCTGCGAGTACTCGAACCTGCAACCTTGAACACAAGAACTTAGGGCGTCACGCGGACTTTACCACTAGGCCACATCGCTAGTGCAGTCAGTTTGGTTGAAAACCGATGGTTAAACTGCAAACTGATGACTAATTGAACTGAATAAACTGAACTAAATTGACCCATAACTGAAAAGTCAAAAACCGATAAGTCAATCGATTAAAGAGAAACTGCAATTAACCGAACCGAAACCGACCGAAACTCAACCGAAAACAAACTAAACTGAAATTAACTGCACGGAAAACCGATTTAAACTGAACTGAACTGAACTGAACTGAAAATGAACTGAATTTAACTGAAAACTGTTTCAAACTGTTTTTAACTGAACTGAATCAAACTGAATAAAACTGTTTTTAACTGAACTGAATCAAACTGTTTTTAATTGAACTTTATAAAACCGTTTTAAAATGAACCGAAAACCGAATTAACTGTAATAAATTGTGCAGAATAAAACTTTCTCAAACTGAACTGTTTCAAAATGTTACAACTAATTTCGAAATTTTTTAAATTTACCTAAATTATTGGCGTACAATGACATAACACCTTAATAAATAATAACTATACAAAGATAAAAAAACACACGATTTTAATTTTCAACTACTATTTGTATTTAAAAAATTGAATTCAACTACTGTCACTTATGTGCTGTATGGAGGAACTAGAAAAGAAGGAAAAAACCACCTATTTGAATGAGGTGGTATCTTTTATTCTACCAAGAAACCACTTAGGCAAATAAGTGGTCTCTTTAGTTCCACTAAAAAGATCACTTAATCTTGTAAGATGGTCTATTTGCTCAACATAATTATAACAACGGTTTACATCGTCATTTTTATTTTTGAATATTTACATATATTACCGTTTATTTTTAAACTTTTTATTTACAAAAAATCATTCAATTAAAGAAGATGCCATAATTTTTACAAATCTATGGTCACATTAAAATTTTCTAGCTCAAAGCTACACAATTATGCCGGAGCAACTACATTAAATCCTTGATTTCAAAATAAAAACAAAAGAAAAAAGTCTATATAAAAATCTAAGCACATTAAGAGTACTAAAAATCTAAAGTAAGCTAAGAACTAGTTATTACATCCATGTCATCCAACTTGAAACACTTGAATTTGATCTTAAGCATATTGTTTGAGGAAAAACTTCTCCAAATGAACTCCATCTGTGCAAATTAAGAAAGAACAATATTGCATTAGTAATGGCTAATTGCACTATGAATCCTAATTAATAAATACATAAAAACAATGAGACATACATGAACCGGATAATAAATTCATGCAGCATAGTAAGCAATTCAAATATAAGTGTAAATCAGAAATGAGAAAACCCCATAAAATTGGAATCAATTAGTGAGATATCAAGTAGTAAGAAATTATTTTAATTCAAACTCTAAACTTGACAATTCGAACCCTTAACACAACAAAATCAGAACACAAGACAAAGCAATAAATTGAAAAAAAAAGCAAGAAGTTTTAAATAATTGAGCACATCCGACACAAAGACAACTATTAAAATAATTGAATTAAGATAAATACATTTACAACATAACAAGCAAGAAATTGACACATTGTACCTTGGAGCTAAAATTAAATATCCATTCTACAACCCAATAAATTCACCTAATCAAACAAATTGTCGACCAATAAGAAATCAAGAAATATAAAACATAATTAGGGGGGGAAAGAATTTTCGTGAGAATGTCAAAATACTCGAACCAAAGAAGCCTAACATTTTATCAACATCTTAAAATCGCCATTATTCCTCGATGCACCACAAGTTTATCCAAAAGCTCCTTAGTTTTCACCTCATCTACATTTCGTCCGACGAAATCAAATAAAAAAATTCATATCACTCAAAACATACATTTCACCAACACAATCAAACGCGGCGAAAGCAGAAGCTCAATCATCATGTGCTAACCTTCAGGTGGCGGTGATACGGATCGTATGGAACAACAATATCATCAGTAGGAGTCTTGATTTTGCTCCAATCAACATGCTCTGCTTCTTCACTTCAAAATTCATCAAAACATGCAAAAATTAACACAATCAAATCGCTAGAATACGAGATTACACCAAATCCAACGGAATTTTCGTTTGATTCCGTACCTGTGTATCGCCCAACGAGATTGATGAATCCGGATTTCTCATTCTCGCTGAAATCAAGAAGATTACAACAAAATCACAAAAACAAAAGATCTCAGATCTAAAATCACATAGAAATACAAAAATTACGAGAAGAAAAAGATGAATAATGGAGATTCGAGAAACCCGATTTGGTTGAGACCGGGAGACAACAGAACGAAGATTCTCGAGCTTCTCGGCTTCAACGGAGCCGAGTGTAGCGGTGGCGACCATGAAAGATGTTTGAGAAGCTTGAATTTACAGAGGCGAAGAGAGAGAGAGAGAGAGAAAGAGTGTGAGATTGAGAGTGGAAAGTGATGAAATGGTGATGAATGAGGTGGTGGTGGTGGTGGTGTAGAAAGAGGGTGAGAGGAGTCAGTGGAGAGAGAAGACGGGAGAGATGGAAGAGGATAGAGGATGATGAAGAGGGAGGCTGTGAGGGAACCGGGGATGGGAGGAAAGAGGGAGGGTTTAGGGTTAGAGAGATAATTTAATGGCCTTGATTCAATGGTTGGATTTTGATCTTTCTCAAATCAATGGTCTTAATTCATAATCCATGACATTGTTTTTTGACCAATGAGAATTGAGAGTGTTCAATCACATGGATTGCTAACTTAATCCAATGGTTGGATTTTCATCTTTTTAAAAGCAATGGCCTTTCTCTCTAAAAACAAAATCAATGGCCTAAACTACTAATAAACTAGTATTATTGCATTTTGATATTATTATGATTTGAGTGTTCTAAATTTATAATTCTAATATTATTAGTTTAGTAACTTTAGAAATTAGTATTATTAATAGAAATTATAAACTTTCAATATTAAATTAGTATTATTGATTTTTAAGAAATTATTATTCTAAATTTATAAATTAGAAATATGTGAACATGCATGTTATATGTGGTGATTAGGGATTTTTAACAAGTTAGGATTTTAGAAAGAATTGAAGAAGTTGGAATTTTAGTAAGATAAACTTATAACTGAATGTTCACACAAGTTGATTTGACTTAATCATTTGATGATTGATCATTAGTGACTTTAATGTATATTGTTTAATTATATACTTTGTTGGAGTAATACATAAATGCAATAAGCCATTAGCCAATAATCTAATTAGTTTAGTAACTTTACTCATTTATATAAACTGTTGTTATGTTTATTATTATTGTACAACATATGAATCCTCGTTATAATCACTTAGGCCTCATATAAACCGTAGTTATAAACATATGATTGTCATTTGTTATATGTGGTGATTAGAGTCATTGTTCTTATTGGATAACAAATTGTTTCGATTCAAGTAGATATTTTGAGTTTGAAAGTGAATATAGCTTAACGACGATTAACTGGAATAGAGTATTGTTATCCTTAATAAACTTATCGACTTATATTGACACATATTAATCTAATTCAATAACATGTTTACAGTTTTGAAATTGATTTAACTTAAATACTATTAACTTGAATGCAGGATTGATACTTTGTATGATTCTATCAACTTATTATAAGTCACTGATTGATGGTACATTCATATATCTCATCCCATGACAACTTGCATCAATTGAATTAGATGTTTTAGTTATGAAATTAATTTAACTTAAAGACTATTAAACTCAAATAAATGATTGTTTTCTTGAATTAGTTTATCGACTTACATTGGCCTGTTCATTAATCTCATCCGACAACAACTTATTCTAATTCAATTAGATATTTTTAGTTTCAAAATTAGTTGAAATTAAACATGACTAAGTTAAATATAATATAGTTATGTTGAATCAACTTAATGACTTATAGTTATACATCCATCTAATCCAATAACTACATATTAGTTTAATCATATGTTTTATGTTTCAAAATGCATTTCACATAAAGACGATTAACTCAAATATCATATTGTTATTTTGAATTAGCTTAGCAGCTACCATTGGCACATTCATTATGTACAATAATAAATACTTGGATTATTTAAGTAGATGTTTTTTGTTTCAAATTCCATTATACACTGGAAGATGATTAGCCTAATGATTAACCACTTATATTAACTGATTTATAAACTAATGCATCATTTTCAATCATCATCTTAATCTTTGACCACAACCAATCACCAATTTATCATTGATAGTTACACATTGGAAAACTATAGAATAATGAAGAATTTGAAATTGAATTTTTCAATATCAGCCAAATGTTGAACCTTTAATAAAGTAATTTTATAGAAAATATAGCAACTTCAAAATGCGCTTTTGTAGACAAATATAGATACGTCTCTTGGTGCTATCGTTGTTTTCGACAAGTTTAACCGATGTGACAAAAGTTCAACTGAGTTGAAATTCCCGCAATGAATAATGGCTTGACCCAGGCGAGCCCCGAAGGGAAAAGTTGTACATGGCATAACCGATATAAAGTTTCACCCGAGTCGATGCGGATTTACCTAAGAAACTGAAATTAACTGAATCCGAACTGAAAATAACTGTTAAACTGATAGTAATAGGTAAAAAGTCAACTGTTTAAACCAAAACTGTACGAGTCAAACCAAAAGACAACTGTAAACTGAACTGAACTTAACTGAAAATTGAATTAACTCTATGGATTGAAACTGAAACCGAAAAATTTTAAACTGAATCAATTAATCTCGAAAAAATGAACTGAATTAACTGAACTGAAGCCAACTGAACTATTTGGTTTGAACCAGAACTGAACTGGTTAACTGAATTGACACCACTACACATCGCTATTGTAGTTAACTAGTTTTGAAGCCCGTGCGTTGCACGGGTTTGTTGCTTATTTTATTTTTTTGCAAATTTTTATTTACATTGTTGATTTTGTGTTGTTGTGAAATGAGATTTTCAACACCATTGTATTAATATACTTCATCCGTTCTTTTTCTATTGCAACAATTACCACTTTGGATTGTTTCATCTATTGGGACCACTCTACTTCTGGGTAAAAAAAAAGCAACTATAATTGACAATATTGCTTTTACTTTATGTTAATAAAACCATCATTTATTACTCAAATTGTCTCATAAAGGTGCGTTTACTTTATTAAGGATTTACTTATCGTCTACTCTAGTTAATTAAAGGGTACCTCTATGCTAAACTATCCATTTTTTTATTTCTTTAAAATTCATGCCCAAACCCATTATTGCAGTGGAAAAGAACAGAGAAAGTATTTGTCATTAAACTCTAATTTCTAATTTTTTTTTGCGATATATAAATTATATATTTTTTAATATTCAATTGAATGTTGTAGCTAAGTCTATTGTTAAATGGTATCCCAATGATTGATATGACTAACAATGGCTAACACATTTTTAATATGAAAAATGCCCGAATAATACTTTATGAAAGTAGAGGGTAATAGTTTAAGGGGAATATTTTATATAGCCCTAAAGGCTACATATAAGAAGTTAAAAATGCAAATATTAAGCAATAAATAAGCATTAGTTATATCGATTGACGTGTGATTGTGTCCTTAATTTTTCAAATAATACTATTTCAGGGTATGTATTTAATGCTTATATGTAGCCTTAAGGGGTACATATAACATTTTCCATAACTTAATAGATGCAGAAGAATAGAGAAAAACATGAGTGCCAGCCACAACTTCAAGTTTTAATATATCACATAAACACTAACGCATATAGAATGGAAGATGGAAAAGCCAAAAAGAAGATCATAATGATGGTATCATGAATAAAATTAATCAAATATAAAACTAACCTCTACTAATAATCGAAAATACTATTTAAGAGAAAAAAAATACCTCTTCGTCAATCATGACCATATCAAAACTTATATCATCAAACTTCCTCCTTTTTTATGATCCGTGACCTCAATAAGTCTAGAATTGCGGACCTTAATTTTTCAATTAGTTTTAGTACAATTAAGTTCATGGATAAAAGAATAAGATCTGACATATAAATATATGGAAAAGAAAAACATAAATAATTATGTATACAATAAATATTCTAGAAATAAAATAAATAGTCAATTGCATAATACCTCTGCTGCGATTTTGTTGACAAACTTTCATTTGATTGTTCAGTAATGCCATTATGGTGTGCTATAGGTTCAAAACTATATGTATGTATTTTTTATCTTTATATAACTCAATTTTCAAAAGTATGATTTTGAAAGACATAATTGTTATTGTCACATGTAATACGTTATTTTATAGTTATTTTTATATGTATTTAAAAGAAAGAATAAATAATACGTTATTGTTCATCTAAATAAATATATTTTCATAAGTTGTAAAACTATATTGTATGTAAAACTTATTACGAAGCATATTTCGAGCACTCTCTGACGGCAAAAAGAATTATAATATTGTGAATTATGTAACAAAAGTTATATTCAATTTACATAGTATAATAATTTAGGTTGTTTATTTAAAATTAGACTGTAATCTTCACTTATACAAAACACCTTATATGTATTTATATCTATGTTGAACACAATTTTTTTAAAAAAAAATTAAAAATTAAAAAGAATGACATGACATGCTTAAGTGGAGCTCTCTATAATATTCTAATGTTGTTTTTCAAAATCAAATTCTAATTTTTTCATCATACATAACTCTAATATATAGGTAACTTTATCGTTATAGATTTTAGTTTTTGTTGTAACAATAAAGTTTTGTTAATAAATTTTGTTGCAATAATAAATTGTTTTGGTTCAGTTGAGTAATATGGCTGAGGTTTTGAAAGATAATATGTTAAATCCTGTAAATTGGACCTATGATCGAATGCTATAATCACATATAATACATTATACTTATAGCTATTATTATATTTATCAAAAAGAAAGACTTAATAATGCCTTACCATTTATCCAATTAAATATATTTTCATGATTTTTAAAACTATATTGTAAACGGATCTTACTTTGAAGTATATTTCAAGCACTCTCCAATGGTAAAAAAATTATAATGTTTTGAATTAGGAAGCAAAAGCTATACTCAATTTACATAATATAATAATTTAGGTTGTTTATTCAAAATGAAACTCTAATTTTTCCCTATCTAAAACTCCTTTTAGGTATTTAAATATATGTAGAACTCAATTTTTCTAAAAATGTTTAAAATTAAAATTAACGACATGACAATCCTACGTGACGCTTTCTATTTCAAAAGTTCTAGAACTATATCGTAAATGGATCTTATTTCGAAGCATATTTCGAGCACTATCCAATGGTACAAAAATTATAATTTTCCGAATTACGTACCAAAAGTTATACACAATTTACATAATATAAAAAAATTAGGTTGTTCACATTCAAAACGTAACTCTAATTTTTCCCTATCCAAAACTCCCTTTAGGTATTTAAATTTATTTAGAACTCTATTTTTGTAAAAAATAAATATAAAAAATGATGACATGGCAATCCTACGTAGCGCGCTCTATGCTCTCAAAATCTTGAGGAGCTCCCTATGCTCCCGAAAAGTTCATCCTTTATATATATATATATATATATATATATATATATATATATATATATATATATATATATATATATATATATATATATATATATATATATATATATATATATATATTGATTATGTCGTGTGCTTCTATACATTACACCTATTCCTTTATTTTCCAGCTTTACCCAGAATTTTCTCGGATCCTTGTGGGTACCAGTTGAACCCATTGAACCCACACTGGATCCGCCACTACTTCTGTCCAACTCCCATTTATCTTTCTCGATGTAGCCTTTAATCACATTTGTACACGAAATTAAAGCCTTCCCCTCTTTCTTCTTTTTTCATTGAGCTAAAACACAAATATCATCCATTTTTGTTAGATTTCAAGAAGAAGATTATCTTTCACAATTGTTGCCTCTTCCTTCCTAGCCAGCATGCTAAAAAATGACATAGTCATCTTCAAAAAGATGATGAGACACAACCGGTGCAGCTTGAGCAATATGGATCATGTTGAGAGCCTTCCTCTATAGATAGGCGAATAAGCACAGAGAGAGCTTCTGCTACCAAAATAAAAAGGTACGGAGATTTAGGATCGCCCAGATGAAGCCCCATGGAAGGAAAAATTTCAGCAGATAGAGTACCATTAATCAACACATGACAAACAGATGGGCCTATGCCAGTAGGTTTGGTAGAATAATGGACACATATGACCAGGCTCCAACGCTTTAATAGAATGCAATTGGCTTAACGCTGTTTTCACCTCTTGACATAGGGAAAATTAGGTCGTTACTAATCTCCTAAAGTCAAACTACCTAACTAAACCACTAAACTAAGTAAAGTGGTAAGTAAGGGTCATTCTTTCACAAGGACTAAGGAACATCGACTTGATAATAGCATAAATGTCAACCTTAATCTCCTCTCTCGCTTGATTAAGGCATCAATAAAACAAACATCCAAGTGGCCAATTAGAATGCAAACAAATAGTAATCATGCCATTAATCAATTAAGAAGCCTAATCAAACCCCTAATTTCATATTCCAACACCCAAATCAATCATGGTTGGGTTTTCTCCCAAACCCTAACCAACAAGCTACTCCATAAGCATTAAAAAGAGAATTTTAGAGAAATTACCAACTAATAACATGATAACAAGCATTAATCTTACAATAAGCTAAACAAAATAAATCACAAATAATTAAACTAAGCATGAACAATTAATCTAATGAAAACAATTAAAATAAGAGATAAAAGAGGAGAGGGAGTAAGAAATTCTCATTGATAGATGAAAAAAAAATTCAAATCTTCTTGTCACTAGATGATTATCCAAACTCCTCCATTTCTCATTGATTTTCTCACTTTCTCCTCTAAACTAACCTATGGAGGCTAATCATTCTTAAACCCTAATTATTCTAAAAATAAGAGTGGTGAATGAATAATAAAACTTGGCTCTAAAACTTAACAAAATTTGTGGGTTAAGGGTATTTATACTCCTCATAAAAAATAAAAGAGAAAGAAAAGGAATAGAAAATAGAAATAGGTAAAGGGAGGTAAAAGGAAAAAAAGAAAAAGAAAAGTAAACCAAAAAGGAGTAAAAAGGGGAAGAAATAAAAAGGAAAAGAAAAAGAAATAGAAAAGGGGGACACGTGAAGTACAGCAAACATGGGAGAAAAGAAGAAAAGAAGGAAAAATAAAAGGAAAATAAAATGAAAATGAAAAACAAAACAACATAAAGTCCCCCAAGAACACATCAGTTCTATTTTTTTCGCTGCGGTTCTCCTCAAATGGGGGTTTACTCCCCTGCATCATCATCAACGACATCATCATTTATCAACTCGCAGCATAGCCATTAGCAAATCATGGCCTTCAAATTCGCTGCAACATCATAATCCTTCGAGTTGCTTCAATCGTGGCCTTTGGGTTTCTTATTTCAATTCCATCTCATTGATGTTTAATTTTCGTCATTGTAGATACATAATCGTGCCTCCCCATTTCGCGCTTAAATGAAGAATATGCCAGTCTTAATTGGTCCGACCAGGAAGAGGCAAGCAATCCAAGAGCCAAAAGTATTTTAAAAGTGTTAAACTGTATATTAATGATCCAAAATCGTATTATATTTCGAGCCCAACTCTTTGAAAAGCCCATTTAACTATTCATTGATAATTAATTATTTTACTTTAAATAAAATAAGTATTTTCAAAGATATTTTTGTAATTAAAGGCGGATTTTATCCCGTAAAATCAGATTTCCGGACTCAAAAAATAAAAGAAAATCGTCAAAAAGCATTTTCATCAAAAAGCAGTCAAAAGCAAGGCGGTGCGTTGAGTACACCAACGCGCGCTGAGCACACCAACGCGCGCTGAGCGCCCAAGCGCACATGTCTGCCACGTTGACCTGTGTGTCACACCGAGTCGTGCGCCGAGCGCACTTCGCTGTGCGATGCACAGGCTGTCAATTTTATCTTTTTTAAAGCGTGTGCCACGTGGGCACTGATGATTGGTCATGCCGCGTCAGGCGCACCAATGTGCGCCTGACACGTGTGGTTGTGCGTCACACAGCCACCTGCGCATGGCGCAGCTGGCGCGTGAATCGCAGTTGCATTTTCCTTATAAATAGACTTCGATTTCCCGAATTAAAATACGGTTTTCCCACACTTAACACTCGACTTTTACATTACGAATTATCTCTACAAAAATCATACCTTTCAAATATACAAACACAAACACATTCAAATCTACATACTTTTAGACATGCATATATGTTCAAATTTTCAGGCTTCACGATTGCTCGTCCCGAAGGTTGACAATCTCTCAGACCCAAACCACGGTATAATCCCGAGGATCCTTGAATTAATTTTTTTTCTTATATTACTAACGATTTCCTTCATAATGTAGATCTTTAATATAAAAATTGCTCTTTTGTATATTCTAACCTTTTATTTCTCTTTTCTATTTATTTTCATATATTATTGCATGCTTGCCTGATTGTTCTATGCATGATTTTTATCACCCATATGTTATTATTGCTAATCAAGACCAAAAGAAATGTTCTAATATTAATCAGATAATTTGGACAACCTGCTAGGTTCCCTGTAATTTGATTGCTTAATAACATATCACTAAAAAATAGTCTTTTATGTGTTTCCTGAACCAACCTAGACTAATATTTTTAGGGTGCATAAAAATATTATTTCGTTATTCTATTGCATAAAAATTGACATGAATCGATATTTAGTAGAGGCCAACAATGGGTGAATGTGGTTCATCATGACCGTGTTCGTACCCTCACCCCCGAACTCAATCTATGGTTCGTAAAGACTTGATGGCGACTTCAAAAACGTATTTTTAATAAAACCTTAACAATGGGGTAGTCAAATACGCGCTCACACCGCGTAGGCGAAATAAAAACACGCCTACAATTTAGCGACTTCACTGGGGAGGACATTTAAAAATTAATTTTTTAAATGAGTGGTGAAACTCGAAAAATACGATTCATACTCTTTTTATGCTTTAGAATGGCATTACAGTTTTGCATATGCATGGCTGTTGTTTAAGCCACCATAAGGACAATCTACCTTGCCTCATTAGCGCATGTTCTATGCGTGAGGTCACCCTCAGGGGGTTTGCGCTTTGTCCTTCCAAAAAGCTTCCTGAGCAATAGTGTTGGATCTTAGTCATAAGCAAACCTACCAAACCATGGCATTATTCTCTTGTTCCTGACTTGAGAACTGGAGTGTGTCTTACAGGTGGCCACCTCTTTAAGCAGAGGTATAAAGAGTGGGATCAATCTCTTAGTCATGGATCCTTTCGGACTTAACCTAAACCTGACCATAGTTTCAAACATAGAACTGGACTTTAGGTTGGAACTTTTGCATCCATGTTACATGACATTTGCTTGTGATTGCAATTTTTCTTGTTATTAACTTGTCAAATTGTCATTATTATGCATCGTACCTAAAATCACATATAAAAACAAAGCAAAAAAGATCGCCAATCGACCAAAACTTCGCCTAAACCTCCGAAAACATGTCGGGGAGTAGTGCGCCAAGCGCATTAATTTGCGCCAGGCGCACCACTCCTGCGCCTAGACGCACCTCTGTGTGCCGCGAGCAGCAATGCTGCGTGACACGCAGTGAGTGCATCACATACTTTTCGTCGATTTAGTCGTTGTGGTGGTCGATCCTATATCCGGTCCATTTGTATCCGTGTAAAAGCATGGTTATTCTAGGGTTCTCACCTGATTAAAAAAAAAATCAGTCTTTTCATGCAAGGTCGAGTCTGTCCTAAAAAAAAGTGCATCTAGAAATGGTGATGGTAGAGTTAGGGCTGTCATGCATGTCTACCTTCTCCCTGCTATCCAGCTAATCTCCCCTATCAATCTTACCTTACCATATTCAGTTAATTTAAAAAAAAAAAAAATTTCAAAATCAATCATACACCCTCTTCTATTCTACCTTTTTCGAATAACATTTACTAATCATCATCATACCACTTATTCAACAAAAAGTATATTTTTCAAAATTATTCCGTGATCTTTTCCTAGTAAAAGATAAAAATAAGGGGTTCCTTTCAAAAAACGAATTTCGAAAATTCTAATCCAAACACCTTCAATCCAATCCAATCAAACCAATCCCAATTCATTTGCATTCATCTTAAGCTCATCTAAGTTTGAGTCCTTGCATTCATTTTAGGCTCATTTGCATTAGAGTCCATTTTGCATTTATCCTAAGCCCATCTAAATTTGAGTTCTTGCGTTCATATAGGCCCACTAGCATTAGAGTCCATCTTAGGCCCATATAAGTCTAGTTCATGTCAAAATCTAGGCCATTTGCATGTTTATGTGAACCCTAGTCTATGTCAAGCCCAGTCCAAGTCTAGTCCCAGTCATTTAAATTTAAGTACAAACCTAGTCCATTTTTAATGTCAAGCCCATGTGCATCTCCAAGTCTAACTTCAACCCAATATAGGACTAAGTCCAAAATCAGGTCCATATAAGGCCCAACTCATACCCTAAGTCTAATCAAATCTAATTCTAAACCATGCAGGACGAAGTCCAAATTCCAAAATTCAAAACTTCTAAGCCTAGCGAAGCTAGCACTTCTTAAAGACCACATAGGCAAATATGAGTTTAGCGAAACTACTCACCTTTAAGACCATAATGGTACCCTTTAGACCTAGTGAAGCTAGTTATTCCTTAAGACCATAACGGCACCCTCTGACTTAGTGAAGCTAGTCATCCCCAAGATCATAAAGGCACCCCTTGAGTTTAGTGAGGCTACTCACCTTTAAGATCATAACGGCACCCTTTGACCTAGCGAAGCTAGTTATCCTTAAGAATATAACGACACCCTTTGACCTAGCGAAGCTAGTCATCCCTAAGACCATAAAGGCACCCTTTGAGTTTAGCGAGGCTACTCACCTTTAAAGACCATAATGGCATCCTTTAGACCTAGCGAAGCTAGTCCCCCTTAAGACCATAAAGGCATCCTCCGAGTTTAGCGAAGCTACTCCTACCTTACATCTATAGCAGTCCAAATCCTCGAGTCTAGCGAAGCTAGTCTACCCTAAGTCCATAATGGCCCAAAACCTTTGAGTCTAGCGAAGCTAGTCCATCTTAGATCCATAACAACCCAAAATCATCGAGTCTGGCTAAGCCAATCACCCCTAAGTCTAGCGCAACAAGCATTCCCAAAGTCCACATAGGAATCCTTTTGAGTCTAGTCTGCTTGCTCACTTGTAAGTTCAAAGTCTAGTCTAGTCTGCTTGCATAGTCCAGTTCAGTCCAGTCCATATCTGCATATGCATATAGTTAGGCCCATGTCAGCATCATGGTCAAGCCCATACTAGTCCAAAACCCATAATAATTTCCATTTCCATTTCAAAATCATTTCCCATTTTCATTCCCCATTTCCATTTTCATTCCCATTTCCCATTTCTCATCTCCCATTTTCATTTCTCATTTCCATTTCTCATTTCGAAAATCATTTCTTAAACTTACAAGCGAGTTCCACTCGATTCTGTTCATGACCGGTCGAGAAATTACAACTTAGGAGCGCCTAATGGAGGAACAAAAAAGTGAGCCTACTCTAAAGCTCGTCAAACGCACCATCTCCACTCCGACTTCATTTGGAGTCATGAGATTACTTTTGACCGCCTTCACAATAGAGGCGTGATCACTTCCATAGGTTCTACCGCCTTCACATTAGATGCGCGATCACTTCCATAGGGTCTACATCGAACCCTGCACCTAAAAGAAAATTCTAAAGGTGCAACCTACACTTCTACTGCGAATTCCAACAGAATAATGAACATCTGACATCTAGTGTTGGATCCTATAAATGCGCTGCGAAATATGGTCGATGACAATAGACTACTAATACTTGCTACAACGAGAATCAGCATCACCAGCAACCCTTTTGCGCAGTGTATCAACAATTCAAAGGCTTAGTCTTTTATTTATGGTTTCCTAGGATGAGTCAGAGAGTCCTTACCCTAAGCCATTTCTGTCCTTTCCCATCGAGTCTATGTCAGTATAGGACTCCATCTATTATAGCCTTTCCATTTTCATTTCATTTTATATTTTTTATTTTCATTGGCCTTTCACCATCATTTATGCTTCTAATTCAATGATGAAACTTAAATCACCTAATGATCTTGACTAATTTTAAAAAAAAATCTGAAAACAAAAAAGAGAAAAATGAAAAAAGGATATACTTTTGATTAAGAGTTATTCCTCGCCGTCACCTTCAATAAACCGTCCTCATCCATGCATGCAAACCAAGAAAAAAAAATTCCATAAACCATCATCTCCATTAGCCAAATAATCCCTTCAAAATCAAAGCTCCACATATATCCTTCAAACCTTCCAATACCCATAACCAAAAAAATAACTTGTGTGCAAGCCTTACTACACAAAAAGTAAAAAAATCAATGCCAGGCAAAATAAAAAAAAAGTGAAAAAAATTCAAAGTGCGAAAAAAAAGCAAAAGTAAAAGAAAACGCACAGGACAAAAAGAAAAAATGCAAAAAAGAAAAAACCAAAGGCAAAGAAATAAAAAGTCAAGCTAGGGGGGCTTGCACACAAGTTCTACCCTTCATTCAATCCCTTCAATCCATCAAAAACTTAACCCATATTATCCAAATCCATGATCCTACCTTAGCCCATCCAGTTTAACCTTCATCAAAACCTCAAGTCGTAAACCTTTTAACCTTTCATCAACCCTAACTCCTTCTCCAAGGTATGTCCAAGCCCGCTAGGTTGAAAACCTGAAAGGGCAGCCTAGGCAAAAGTTAGGGCACAACAAAAATATAACAAACAAAAGAAAATCAGATCTAGAACTACGAATGGCCTAATTCCTCAAGGATACGTAGGAATGCTCATCTCGAGGTCCGACCGCTTCAATAAAATAAAATTAATCAAGGTCTCATGATTTGACTTTCTAGAATTCAGGAGCATGCTCTTTCTAGATCCCGACATAGACTCGAGTCTGAACCTAGACTCGTCAAAGCCTTTTCCCACCTACATTTATTTAAGTCACAAATTTAAACTTTTCATTTTTCAATTCCAAACTCTCTTTGTCCCTGAAGGACTCTCCGACAATTCCATGGTTTCTGGTGATATTTGACATTGCCTGTATCAACTCCTCAAAGAAGAATCCCCAATGAATAACTTTAAATGATTCCAGACAGATCAATTCTATTTCAATCAAGGCTCAAGATGCCTAATTCAAGTCAAGCTCACCCAAAGTGGGGGCTTCCTATATATGTGGTGGTTCCTCCAAATCAAATCAAACGAACTCCCGAAAAGTTGTAATCTGCGGACCTCATTTACGGACTCTGATTATTTACTAAAAACAGTTTTCGAAAATCATTTCATATCTATATCTGATCATTCTATCTCTCTACATATCCAGATCTCCTAGCCTTGCAAAACCCTGACCTTGCATTACATTTCATACATCCTAGTCTTGCATTGCCCTGACCTTGCATGACGTGTCATCTTCCTTAGCTTTGCATAACTTTAATCCTTGCATAGCGTCTCATGCATCCTTAGAGAGTCTAAGTTTGCATTTTTGCATCATTATGTGCTTTGTCTGAGTTGCTTGCACCTATATGCGAACATCTTCTCCTGCAGGTAATCAGATTGCTTGTAGTTATTGTCCTGCATACTAACTTTGTTTTGTAGAGACCGGCGTATATAGATCAGTTCTAAACTGCAGAGCGTTTAGAATCGTTCTCCGTCCCGACACCGTATACTTTAACTATCGATTTCCTGAACCTCAGTCAAAGTGGGGGAATCTGTAGACACATAATCGTGTCTCCCAATTTAAGGGCCCAATGATGTAACATGCCGCTGTCTTAATTGGTCCGACCCAAGGGCAGAGCAGTCCGAAGAGCCAAACTATTTTAAAAGTGTTAAAGCGTATTTTAATGATCCAAAATCATATTGTATTTTGAGCCCAACTCTTTGAAAAGCCCATTTAATTATTCATTGATAATTAATTGTTTTATTTGAAATAAAATAAGTATTTTCAAAGATATTTTTATAATTAAAGTCGGATTTTATCCCGTAAAATTAGATTTTCGTTGTCAAAAGATAAAAGAAAATCGTCAAAACGCGTTTTCATCAAAAAGTTGTCAAAACGTGTCAAAAGCAAGGCGGTGCGCTGAGTGCACCAACGTGCGTCGAGCACACCAGCCTGCGCTGAGCGCACGTTCTTGCGCCAAGCGCACATGTCTGCCACGTAGACCTGTGTGTCACATTGAGTCGTACGCCGAGCGCACTTCGTTGTGCGATGCACATGCTGTCAATTTTATCTTTTTTAAAGCGTGTGCCATTTGGGCACAGATGATTGGTCATGCCGCATCAGGTGCACCAATGTGCGCCTGACACGTGTGATTGTGCGTCACACAGCCACCTGTGCCTGGCGCAGCTGGCGCGTGAAGCACAATTCCGTTTTTCCTATAAATAGGCATCGTTTCCCGAATTAAAATACGGTTTTTCCACACTGAACACTCGACTTTTACATTACGAATACATTACAAATTCTCTCTACAAAACTCATACCTTTCAAATATACAAACACAAACACATTCAAATCTACATACTTTCTGACATCCATATACGTTCAGATTTCCAGGCTTCACGATTGCTCGTCCCGAAGGTTGTCAATCTCTCAGACCCAAACCACAGTATTATCCTGAGGGTCCTTGAATTAATTTTTTTTTTATATTACTAACAATTTCCTTCATAATGTAGATATTTAATATAAAAATTGCTCTTTTGTATATTCTAACCTTTTATTTCTCTTTTCTATTTATTTTCATATATTATTGCATGCTTGCTTGATTGTTCAATGCCTGATTTTTATAATCCATATGTTATTTTTGCTAATCAAGACCTCAAGAACTGTTCTAATATTAATCAGATAATTTGGACAACCTATTAGGTTCTCTGTAATTTGATTACTTAATAACATATCACTAAAAAATAGTCTTTTATGTGTTTTCCTGAACCAACCTAAACTAATATTTTTAGGGTGCATACAAATATTATTTGGTTATTCTATTTCATAAAAATTGACATGAATCGATATTTATTTGTAGAGGCCAACAATGGGCGAATGTGTTTTATTATGGCCGTGTTCGTACCCTCACCCCCGAACTCAAGCCATGGTTCATTGACCATTTATGGAGTCAGGACGGGGAAATCTACATTTTATAAGTCCCTAATAATTTATCCCGACGGTTTCTCAATATCCAATTAGGTTTATGAGTCTTCCTTTAAAGACTTGTTGGCGACTTCAAAAACGTATTTTAATAAAACCTTAACAATGGGGTAGTCAAATACGCGTTGACACCGCGTAGGCGAAATAAAAACACACCTACAACCATTGATTTGCTTCAATAAATCACAGCCATTGAAGTATTTAATGAATCTTTTATAGCACGTTTTTCATCGAGCACCCGCTCCGAGGTTGTCATGACCCGCTCAAAACATTCGGGAACTTCTCTGTTTTTGGTGAGTTCGAACGGAGCACCCACTCTGTTGTACAGAGCAACGCCAGCTCCCATTGACTGGGTGAGATTTACTGGCGGAGCAGAGGTGGTGATTTGGTGCTGGCTAGGGTGGTGGTTGTGCTGTAGTGTTGTGGGCTAGGGAAGAGGGTGATGGTGATGTAGTGTGGTGTAGGTTAAGAAATGGTGTGGTGTAAGATAGTTTTTGCAACTCCAAAACACTCACCTACAAGTAAAACCAAACACAAGGGGAGAAACGAGACATAGAAAACAAAAAGTACTATAAAAAAAATAATAGAAACAAGAGTGACTAAAAGATAAAAAAAATAGAAATTTTAATTACGAAAACAAATTAACCCATCTATAGAATTGCTAAAACAAAGAAAATAAATAAACTATGAAATTAAGAGCTAAAAACAAGTAAATAACACTAACTAAACAATTAAGCTACAAAATATAAAGAGAAGAAATAAATGCTAAAATATATTGAAATAAATGAAAAACAAACTATGAAAACAATATAAAAACTAATCCTAGAAGTGCCATAAATGTCACTTATTACCTCTTCGGCATTGTAATGAGCTCGTAACACTGAGCTCATATCCTTTATAATAACACGCCCTTAAAACCCCCCGTGAGGCATCATCAACATGATGGACACCCTGAAATTTGAACAAATCACTGAAGTACCCTAGCGCCACCTCTTCAACCTGCTTATCCCCCACTCTACAAACCCCGTCCTCGTCAAGCAGATAAGAAATAGTATTATATCTATGTATGTCAAACGCCTTTGAAAGAAACTTGTATTCCGATCTCTTGCTTCAAGCCACAGAACACGAGACGCTTGACGCCAAAAGACTTCTTCATGTTTGACCAAACCATCAATATCACGCAAGAGTTACCTTCGCTTTTGAATTTGGGAAGTGATAAGCTGCCCTTCATTCAATTGTTTTAGCTTTCTGCTCTTCGAATAAATTATGTTCTTGAATTATCTCCCTAAATTTCTCCTCACTCCAAGCTTTGAGCCGATCAGCGCACATGACAAGTTCACGATCAACTGACTCCTTACCCAATATAATAACCAAGCTTTTTGAACCACCTTCTCACAATCCTCATTCTCCACCCAAAGCTATTCTAAAGGAAAAGGTTTATCTTTATTAAGTTCGATGACGATCCCCAGATCAATTATATGCTGACTTTAAGGGTGCATGATCAGACCATTCACGATTAACATAATTAATTCAGCATGCGAGAATAAGAAATCCTGCCAAAAACCATTTACCAAGACTTTATCCAATCTACACTGAATATTATCAATACCCTCTCTCCCATTATCATAAGTAAATGGGTACCCAGTGAAGGTAAGGTCTTTGAAACCATACAAATCCACAGCTTCCCTAAAGTTTTCCATTTGCCATTAAGCTCAATTATTTCCCCTTTGTTTGTCAGCATCATACAAATTTTCGTTCAAATCACCAAAGCAAACACAAGGCGCATAAATTTGCGAGGCCAACTCTGACAACAAGCTCCAAGACAAAAGTTGATTATGGACCTCTAGCCAACCATATAACCCAGTAAGTCTTTACCCATTATACTTAAAAACACCCTCAACCCAAAAATCCATATGATGCACGGACATTGAATGCAAGGAAAGAGAGATATCCTTACTCCACAACATCTCCAGACCACCAGAACAACCAACACTATCTACAACAAGACTGTTGAAGTCACCCAACCTTGCTCGAATTCTACGGAATTCATGATTACTTGACTTCATCTTGAAAAGACAAATCATAGACAGGGCCTCTCTTTGAACTAAATCACAGAGATTTGCAATTGTAGAGGAATTTACCAATTCTCTATAGTTGGTACTTATGAGATTCATGGTGATTGGCGGGACTGGTCATCCCCAGCCTTCGCCATTACGTCATCCAAGTCCTGCACTATGATAAATTTGCAAACCTTCTTCACACAATTGAAGTCTCCCAAATCATCATTAAATTCCTTCATCTTCTTGATGCCAACCCTTTATTTTCTCCACATAATTTCTCCCATAACAACGCTCTTCGTAGTCAACCTCTTCCACTTCCTTACTTTCTCATTTTCTTTGAATCCCCCAACCAAAATATGGTAGAAGAAACCTCGCTAGAAAAATCTAGAACCTTGGGCAGGCACTCATCAGTAGGTTGTATATATAGCAGGGATTGCTGGCTCACTTTACGGAGGAGTCCTATCATGCATTTATGAGCTTGCACAATTACCATCTGATGAGACTATCATTGGATCAGCTGGTCGGGATGGACATTGAACTGTAATGAAATCCCGATGGTTTGGACTTAAACCTAAATTAGCTATGGGCTGCTCTTCCATGATTTTGACCTTCGGAGTAATGACACTCCTTGACATCCGGGTAAGCTCAATAGCTTTGTAAACGAGAATATCTAGCCCTTGGAGAATTTAATTATACATAGTGGGAGAAGGTTGTTGGTACGAGTGTCGCGTGCCCACCAAAAATAACCTAACTATAATCTTCTAGCAATGTAGTCGGGTAAGTCAGGGTCGATCCCACATAGAATTGGATTTATCTTATTATTTCTTGTGTTATTTAAAACCCCCTGTTTTTGATAGAATATATGAATGATACGCTCAAGTTATACGGTGTTTATATTATATTTTGGGTGCTTTTTGCTAAGGGTCTTGATCATAATTGTTAACGTTTGCGTTTTATTTAGCTCTTAGCGGAAGTTCGGAATTTTGTATATTAATTATAGTTAAAGTTGTAAGTTCCGAGCTCCTAGAAGCATTAGTGTTTGGAACGACTCAACATCGTTATGCTTGCCAAGCGTCGCCACATGTTCCAATCAAGCATCGCCGCAAGCCGTAGCCGAGCATAGCACCAAGCCTACCGAGTAGCCAGCATCATCGCCCATCATCGCAAGCCCAGCAAGCAAGCCTGCCCAGCTCTCGTGCGCGATCATCGCAAAGCAGCACCTAGCCCATCACAGCCGCACCAAGCTCTCGCGAGCATCGCATGCCCAGCAGCCTCGCCCAAACAGCACCGCAAGGCCCAGTCCATCATCGCCCAGCAGGCTCGATGCCCAGCTCTCGCGCATGCTCGCAGCAAGCAGGACCGAGGCAGCTCGCACCTCGCGAGCTAGGTCGCACCTCGCGACCTGCTTGCTCGCACCTCGCGAGGTACTTCGCACGGTGCGACCTCTTGGCCTGCCCCAGCTCTTCAGCTCGTGTTGGAAGGCAGAGTACTCTTCGCACGGTGCGACCAGACTCGCACCTCGCGACCCCTAGGTCGGTGTAAATGTCGGCTGACTTTTGAGCTTTAGTATAAATACTAAACTCTATTTTTGGACCTAGGGGCAGTAGCCACAAGGAGAGGGAGTCTCCAAAACTCCACTCTTCTCTTGTTGTCTTCTCTTTTTAGTTTTTATTTTCTAGTTTAGTTTTTGTAGATTTCAATTATGGGATTGGCTTATGCTATGCCGATTGTAGCTTGAATCGTTCTTGAACGAGATTAAGATGGAGCTTCAAGCATTATTGTGAGATCTTTCCTCTCTATTTAGTTTCTTTGATTATGGTTTAATTTCTATGATTGCTTTCTATGATTATTGCATGATTATGCTAGGAACGTTACTAGTTTGATTGTGTAATTAATCTAATGCTAGATTTAAGAATAGAATCGGATTGTTTTATTCTTTTATCGATTTGTAGCAAACTAGGGAGTAACTCAGATGCTGATCGTCTTGGTTATTTCTTGGGGAAATTGAATTAACTGTTGAATGTTTATCGCTTGTATGACGTTAGCAGGTCTGTTGGTTCTCTGTGTTTATTGCTGCTATTGGATTGAACTTAGACGCTATCGGACTAGGTTATCCGTTGGTTAGGGTTTTATAGTCACGCTGATCGTGCTATTCAACTAAGAATAAGGAGAACGCGAGATTAATTCTCAACAATAGATAATTATGGAAATAATTAGAGTGGATGTTCAATGATCGATAATGAATTGAAGTGGATGTTAATCGGATTCAAGATCTTCCCATATTGATTTCTCATTTTGTTTATATGCTAGTTAGTTGTAGTTTAATTATAATCTACTTGAAACCCCCCTTTGTAATTAGGTTTCTCGGCCCTTAGCTTAATCTAGGTTTTGAATCATGCTAAGTATAAAACTCGTCCCTGTTTCCCTGTGGATACGACCCCTACTTCCATTATACTATCTTAGTGTAAAAGAGAGTAGGAGAAATTTTATCTTTGGCCGGGTGCGGTGCACACGACACATCCGCGCCCCACCAATGAACTAACCAAGTATTATCAAAATTACTACTATAAGGAAGATTGTAAAATATGGAGTAAATCGACTAAGATATAAGAGTAATATAATAAATTATAGGAGAATAGGGATCAGGAGATATATGTTGGTATTGGGATATTAATCGATCATTGAACAATAAATCATGCATATATTTTGACGTTAACTCATCAAGAATGCATATAGACACTCTAAACTTTCTAAATTGCAAATAAACCAAACAAGCTCTTGGAATATTGTCTAACTAATTGATATTCTAGAACAAGCTTTCTAAACTCGATTAACTAGCAGCATGAAAATGTTGTATAAATTGTTAATTTGGATCTTCCTTGGGTGAGATGATGTTATTATTTCATAGTTTTTTTCACTTTTAAAGTGACATGATTGTTATAGGTGTGTGTGGATATAACAGTGAGTAACAGGATATTAGATCTTCCAAGCACGTATTAGATACGCTTTCCTATAAGTTACTTACCGACCCACTAGGAACAACAGAGTATCACAGTAATACTTATGAGATACGAAGAAGAAACATTGAATCTTGGTTGTTAACAAGAAACAATCCCAACAAGAGTTTGTAGTTTGATTTTGTTTAGAGAAAACACAAGAGAATTCTATTCTCTAAGCAAGTACCATGGGAAATGATTTCACACTTTAAGTAAGTATGAATGATCTCTCTCTAACCCATTCCACATGTGATATGTCCCTATATATACTAGGGAAGACTTAGTGAAGAAAAGGCGCAACCATATACGAAAAGACACACACCATTTCACGAAAGAAATGCCTCGTCATGAAAACTGACATATAGGAGCCAGCGCTCCTCTCTGGAGCGGGCGCTCCAGGCAGGAGCCGGCGCTCCTCTCTGGAGCGGGCGCTCCAGGCAGGAGCCGACGCTCCTCAGCCCTGTCAAGGAAATTGGTTCAAACTCCAATTCCCTGACAATTCTGAGCTTACGCTCTACTTAGAGCGAGCGCTCTATTGACTTGCCTTTTCGTTATTCCTCCTTTCTCATCACATAACATCAACGGACACATATTAACTATAAATGTTCCAACAATCCTCCTCCATTTATAGTATAAATGCTTTGAATCCGTACACTTGCAAACTACACAAAATCAACTAAACTTGTGCATAAATGAAAATGTCTTAAAGATTGAATTTTCACTTAGCACAACATACTTTACAAAATTTCGATTGAAATGATTGACTAAGCATTGAATCACTCAACCATATGAAAATTCGAAGATGCTATACACACAAGCTTATACAAACAACATTGTCACCTTCGACTCTATTAAAGGCCTTGAGTCCATATCCACATTCATGAGTGTTCCTAGTTAAGCTCCAAACTAGGTGAAGCGGCCAATCTTCTTTCTCATATAGGTAAACCTTCTATAACATGCTCTCGCAACCGAGCAACTAACCAAAGGTTTATTAAGAAATTAATCAACCTCCAACATTGCGAAAAACAAGCACTAACCTTGGGATGTAATAAAAAAATATTATAGTGCTCCAAATTACAAATAAAGTGGGATCCTCATTGAATTCAAGATCTTGCGTTGTACAAGACGTGAATTGAGTTTTCTTCATTTGTAATTTACTTAATAAAGGCTTAAAACACATCCCTACTTTTATATAACATACCTTGACAACAACTTTGGCCAAATTCATCAAGTTAACAAAACATATAAAAGTTCATTAACATGACTCCATATTTATAAAATCACAAACACCACAATGTCGCAATCCAAAATATGTGATGACTTTCCATTATAAAAATTACAATATCATTAATCATACTTCCTCCGTTCCAAAATAAGTGAAACACTTCTCTCATTTATGTGAGAGCTTTTTGAGACAAGTGTTTCACTTATTTTGGAACGGAGGAAGTATGTCATTGATACTCATTGAAGTATATCACAATAACTAGTGATATGATGCAAACACCTCAAGCATCAATTATGAACAAATAACATGTTAATACTAAAACTAAACGAATAAATTAATATTCTTCCCCATTTTAGTATTAACAAATGAACATCTTATCTATTTAAACCAAGACTTGTATATGAAAACAACCACATAAGTATACTTCTTGGATAACAAGGAATTAACCTCCTCCATGAAAAACCTCCTCTATGAAGTACCTCCTCCAAGAAGAAATATCATCTTCTTGTAAGAAACAAATCCCTAAACCAAGACTTAACTCACGCTAAATTATCCTTCTCAAACCGAAGAACATATTTATGTTCACATAATTCCGTCTATTAAATAGATTAGATCAAAGACATTAAACCATTATCTTCCAAGACATTTAATAATTTCAATTAAAACAAAATCGGTAAAAATCATATGTATACAACACCAAATTTAGACAAAATTTCATTGTCCCCAAATTTAATACATAACCAATTTATACAACCTATTTCCTCAAAATCATGAACTTAATGATCTCATAAATTGAAATAATTAATTACCATGTCTTTCATTATACTTTATTCAAGTATAACACATGTCAATCAAACTTCCTTTGAGAATGGCGATTTTGCTTGGTTAGGGTTTCTGCCAACTTTATCATCATGGCAAGGAAGAAGAAGGCTTCATCAGATCAAGTTTCCATGGCTTCGGAATCTGCGACAAAAGATATACAACCTCATCCTAGTGTTGGACCTATTACGCCCGAATTGCACCGCCTATTAATGCGATTCACTCTGCGATTATCACACCTCACCCGGACTAACTTAGCAATGTAGCAAAGGAGGTTCCTCGAGTGACTGAACAAATTGACATTGAAACTACAGAGAACCCTTGGAATACACTTTTCAAAAGTAGTAGACTCACTTCTAAAGGTAACTCGTCGAAATTTGTAGCTCCGATAATAAAAAATGGCATTGCTGTTGCTTGTTTGGATAAACCGAGACCGATAAACTTTCGAAGTGTGGGCTAATTCGTTGGTGATATATATTGTTGGTGATACACCAACTATAGGTGCGTTAATACGATTCATTGAACAAGAATGGAATTTTGTTTCTAAACCTCAAATCTTCTTACATGATGAAGGATTTTTTGTGGTGAAATTTGTGTCGATTGATGATAGGAATGAAGTTTTATATGCGAGGCCCTCATAGCTTCTATAATAGACCTATGATTGTTAAACCTTGGACAGCAAATTTTAGTTTTCAGGATGAAGTGCTGAAAATCATACCAATATGGGTGAAACTTCCTAATCTACCTCTCAATTGTTGGAGTCCTGACTCTCTAAGTAGGATTGGTAGTCTATTAGGAGTCCCTTTGTATGCTGATGAATGTACCTCCAAACAGTGAGAATCTCTTTTGCTCGAATTCTTATTGAGATAGATTTTACTAAGGACAGACTACATACCATCACTTTTGAAGATGCAAATGGAACAGCTATTCAGCAAGAAGTGAGGTATGATTGGTGGCCTCCTTTTTGCAAGAAATGTCAGATGGTTGGGCATGACTGTGGGGCTAAGAGAGGTCAACAACAACAGCAGATGGCTAAACCTAAAGTTGTGCAGAAATGGGTTCCAAAAAAAACACAGAATACAGTGGTGGTAGCTACTGAACAACCAGTGCCTGAGGTAATACAACAACCTGAACAAACGCAGCAATATGAAAACTTAAACAACCAGAACCAACTGAAGCAAGACCTAGATCAAACCAAGCTAGTGCTGTCAATACACCTGTTCAACCTATTGTTCATCAATGGAAGATGGTGACAAGGAGGAATAGAGGGAAAAGAATCATTGTTCCCTGTGATGGAAGCAATGAAGAATTCTGTCTTGAAGAAAATGATGAAGAACAAGGAGATGTAGAGGAACAAAATGCTGAACATCGAGCGGGTGAAAACCCTTATTTGTCATGATTTATGCATGCTCATGGAATGTGAGAGGTCTTAATGACCCTCTCAAAATAAAGGAGGTAACTTCTTTTATTGCAGTTAATAGGATTACTATTTTTGCTTTAACTGAAACTAGAGTTAGATTGTCTAATAAAGATAAGGTGCAAAAGAAGTTTGGGAGATGTTGGCAATGGGGTGATAATTACAGTCATAGTCCTAGAGGTAGGATATGGCTTGCTTGGAACAATACAATGATTAATGTTGAAATTGCTTTTACCTCTGATCAAATTATTCATTGCTTGCTTACTGATAAACATACTCAGCAAAAAATGTATTTTACTGCTGTTTATGGTTTGCATAGTATTGAAAGCAGGAAACCTCTTTGGAACATACATTACAAACTCTGGCTACTACTATCAATTTAGAGTGGATAATCATGGGAGATTTCAACTCAGTACTGGACAGTGATGATAGACTTAATGGTGCTCCAGTTTCTAATGTTGAAACTCTGGATTTCAGACATTTGATTGATCATACATATTTACTTGAAGTTAAAGGGATTGGTGACTTTTATACCTGGTCAAATAAGAGATAAGGAATGGACAGAATTTTTGGTCGTATTGATAGATGTCTGTGCAATACTGAGTGGTTTGCTAACCACACTCATACAACGGTGGAAGTCAAAAATCAATCTATTTCGACCATAACCCTCTGTTGATTTACTTGACTCATCAAAATCAACATGGGGGCGCACCATTCGGTTTTTTAATCATTTAATTAATCACCCTCAATTTCATGATAAAGTTCTTGAAGCTTGGAGACAAAAAGGAGCTGCAAAAAATCTTGCTGACATTTGGTACAAACTGAAAGCAGTTAGCAGGGTTCTCAAACATCTTCAAACTACTCAATTTGCAAATATAACAGAGAAGATCGTGGATGCAAGAGATAAGTTAGATCTAATTCAAACTCAGATACACAGGGATCAACTCAATGCTGCATTACATATTCAGGAGCAACAATGTATTGATTCTCTCAGGAAGTGGCTTCATATTGAAGAAAATATTCTTAAACATAAATCAAGAATACAGTGGCTCCAGGTTGGGGATTCTAATAGCAAAGTTTTCTTTGCTGCGGTGAAAGAAAGACAGGCCAGGAATTCTATTAATGTCCTGTATTCTACTACAGGGACTAAACTGGAGCAAGCTACTGATATCCAGAATGAGCTGAATCTTTTCTATAGTAATCTGATGGGTAAAAGTAATAATGAGCTCCCAGGCATTGATCTTACTATCATTAGGAAGGGTCCTACACTTAGCTCTCAAGCTAGGAGTAAGTTGATCACTCCTATTACTTTACAAGAAATTGATAAAACTTTGCTTAGCATTGATGGTAACAAGGCCCCAGGTTTAGATGGTTTCAATGCTAATTTTTTTACAGAAACTTGGCATATTATAAAACCCGACATTTATACTCGTTGTTTTAGATTTTTTTTGACACTTGGCCATCTCGAGTCCTAAGGTGAACATTGCTTCTCTCACTGGTTCCTAAAGTTGCCAATCCTACTTATGCTAGTGATTTTAGACCCATTGCTTGCTGTACACTGGCCTATAAAATCATTGCTAAGCTGATTACTCATCGAATGCAAGATGTTATTGGTGAAGTTGTTGATTCTGCTCAGGCTGGTTTTATACCCAGAAGAAATATTACTGACAACATTATTCTGGCATCTGATCTCATCAAAGGTTACACTAGGAAAGGGATTTCTCCTAGATGTACTATCAAGGTGGACCTCAAGCAAGCTTATGATTCAATTGAATGGGCTTTTCTAAAAAGCATTCTTCTGGAACTGGGTTTTCCCCAGTTATTTGTTTCTTGGATCAGGGCTTGTGTTTCTACTGTATCATATTCTATTCTTCTTAATGGCAAACCATGCACTCCTTTTCATGCTAAGAAGGGGCTCAGACAGGGGGATCCCTTATCCCCTTTTCTTTTTGCAATTGGTATGGAATATTTATCTAGATGCTTAAGTAATCTTAAAGAAAACACAAATTTCCATTATTATCCTAAATGTGCCAGATTTCATATCTCTCATATGATGTTTGCTGATGACTTGCTGATGTTCTGTAGAGGTGATTTGCCTTCTATCCAAGAAATCCTTAAAGCTTTTAAGCTTTTCTCCCAAGCTTCAGGGTTGGAAGCTAATCTTCAGAAAAGTAACATTTATCTTAGAGGTACTTCTAATGAGACTATTTCAGCTGTTCAAGATACAACTCAGATTACTTTGGGTGAATTCCCTTTCAGATATCTTGGCGTTCCACTTTCCACCAAGAAGTTATCTTATACCACTTGTAAGCCACTGATTGAGAAAATCATGGCTAGGACTAAAACTTGGGCTGCAAAAACTCTTTCTTATGCAGGGAGAGCTCAACTAGTCAAGTCTGTCCTTCTGAGTATGCAAATCTTTTGGTGCCAGATCTTCATTCTTCCAAAGAAGATTCTAAAAGAGATACATGGGCTATGTAGAACCTATTTATGGACTGGCAAAGACCAGCCTTCCAGGAAAGCTCTTGTTTCATGGGAGCAAATTTGTTTCCCTAAAACTGGAGGTGGATTGAACTTCACAAATCTGGAATGTCGGAATAAAGCAGCCATATCCAAACACTTCTGGGCTATTGCTCTTAAACAAGACAAACTTTGGATTCAATGGATTCACTCTTACTATATAAAAGGAGCTGATATTTGGACTATGAAAGTCCCTGCTGGGATGTCTTGGGTACTAAAAAAAATCATGAACTGTAGAAATATCTTTGAAAATGGCTCCAAGCTGCATGATTTTGAAAATGATGGAAAGTTCTCCATCAAAAAGTGCTATGCTGCAATCAGAGAACCCACTGCTCATGTTAGTTGGAAACGACTAATTTGCAATAACAAAGCCTCTCCTAAAAGCCTTTTATTACATGGTTAGCAGTGCTCAATAGATTAGCCACAAAAGTCAGGCTAGCTAATTGGAATATGGTGAATGATACCAACTGTGGTCTTTGTAACAATGCAGAGGAAGATATCAATCATCTTTTCTTCAATTGTGTCTATTCTACTACAATTTGGGGGAAATGCTTGAATATCCTTGGAATCTCAAGAAGGCCAAAATCCTTTATGGAAGAGATTAATATAGCAGCTGAACATTGTAGAAGAAGAAGCAAGAGTAGCAAGTTGTATGGGATGTTATTTGCAGAAACAATATACCATATTTGGATTCAACGAAATCAACAAGTGTTTGAAGGCACTTACAAAAATCTTGAGCAAACAGTGGATTCAATTTTGTTTACTGTAGCTTGTAGAGCTAAGGATGAATTTATTGAAAAATCTCTTGTATAGATAGGTGGCTTTCATTCTGGTTGTTTTTGGCAAGTTTGTTCCTATAGGGTAGCACATGAAGAGTCTAACTTATCAACCCTTCCTAGAAGGTGGGATAGGTTGGATACTGATGTTGTTTATTCCCTTTAGACTGTCGATTTGGTGTTTGTATCATCCTTTTTTTGGTTATCAATAATAACTTTGAATTTCCAAAAAAAGTATAACACATGTCAAATTAAAAGCGAAAAAACTATGAAATAATAACATTCCATAAATCATAATCAATTTCTAGTATAAATTTATAACATGTTAATACTAAAATAAACAATAAATTAATATCTTCCCTATTTTAGTATTACCAAAACATATAAACACTTATACTAGTAATTACCACAAAATCATTGAAATAAATTAATATTTTGATTTTTTCCAACTTGTAAATTATAAACATCACCCAACTAATATAAAATTGAGAATTACATTTGATAATCATTTTAACCCCATGTATAAAATATAAATATTCTAAATAACATAGAATCACATTTATAATCATAGACAACACATGGTTAAAATAAAATTAAACACATAGCCCATACAAGGATGGCCTACTAACAAATAACATGTTTATAATTTCTACAAGTTCATGTTCATGTCAACAATTACATACTCAACAAAATATAATAAACACATTTACTTTAATAAAATAAACATTATAACTTGTCCATGAGTATATAATCAAAAACATAATTAGTGATAGTAACCCACTAACTATAACATGATCAATAAATAAATTTAATGATCATCATATTAATACTCAAACCAAAATCATGAAAACTAACATGTTAATACTAAAATATAACAAATAAACTAATATTCTTCCCCATTTTAGTATTAACAAAATATAAATTTCGGATTTTGGGGGAGAGAAATATCAACATGAACAACAAGATTTATCTTCATAATGTTTCCCATTAACATGGCTCGAAAAACAAAGCAAATGATCAAGAAATTTTCCCCAAACTTCTCACATCTTCTTCCATGCATGATGCAATAATATGTCATAATCCATTAACAAATTGAACCGTTACTTCACAAGCCGTGCACATTAAACTCATATATGATGTTCAACTTCACCAAACATACTGTGAAGATGTTGGTTTCACAACCAACGAACTTCACCAACATTTGACAGTTAAAATTATTCTAAGACCATCACTTCATCAATTAACATACAATAGTGTTATCAAATACTATAAAAAGATGAAACATGTGATGAATCGACACACCAAAACAATACATGCATGGAATCACAATTTTTCATTCTTTGGTTCAAAGAAGCACAACCAAATCCAAATTAACAATAGTATAAACATACTATAACATGCAAGTTTACTATACCACGTTCTATTAAAGAAAATAATAGAAACTTACAATACAACCCAAAAATGGTTTTTCCGAGAAATCCATCATCATTCCCGACCTCTTATCTTGTAACATTCTTCTTCTCTTGCCATTTAATAATGGCATTCCAAATTCAGAAAATTAGAAACATCTCACCCAAGGAAGATCCAATTACCCAAGGATTAAATAACTTATAGATTGTTATAGGTGTGTGTGGATATAACAGTGAGTAACAGGATAGATACGCTTTCCTATAAGTTATTTACCGACCCACTAGGAACAACAGAGTATCACAGTAATACTTATGAGATACGAAGAAGAAACATTGAATCTTGGTTGTTAACAAGAAACAATCCCAACAAGAGTTTGTAGTTTGATTTTATTTAGAGAAACCCAAGAGAATTCTATTCACTAAGCAAGTACCATGGGAAATGATTTCACACTTTAAGTAAGTATGAATGATCTCTCTCTAACCCATTCCACATGTGATATGTCCCAATATATACTAGGGAAGACTTACAGAAGAAAAGACGCAACCATATACGAAAAGACACACACCATTTCACGAAAGAAATGCCTGGTCATGAAAACTGACATATAGGAGCCAGCGCTCCTCTCTGGAGCGGGCGCTCCTCAGCCCTGTCAAGGAAATTGGTTCAAACTCCAATTCCCTGACAATTCTGAGCATGCGCTCTACTTAAAGCGAGCGCTCAATTGACTTGCCTTTTCGTTATTCCTCCTTTCTCATCACATAACATCAACTGACACATTTAAACTATAAATGTTCGAACAGAAAACTATAGAAATAGTGAACTCAAGCCACAATCTCACAAGCTCGGATTATACAACTTAACAGATTGATATTCTTAGATATTATGATAAGTTTTAGTCACTAATCAAGCACCTAATTGCTACGAACGGAATTAACAAGGACAATTACGTATCACAAATTAATATCCTAGCAATAAAACTAGCAAATTACAGAAAGATGGTCAATCCAAAGTATAACCAAACTAGTTCTAAACAATAATACAGAGTATCAATCCAACCAAAATATAATAATCATGACCTAAATATGAAAAATCATAGGTTTTCCATTCTCACAATATAATAACCCAATACTCAAAATATCTCCTTATCCTAAACTAATCTAGCCTGACATATTAAGAATTGAACTAACAATTGTAAACAAAGGATTCATAATCTAGATAACAAAACAAATGATTAATTATAAGACTAAAATCTGTTCCAAATTAACAATTTCATACCAATAGAAACGAAGAAGAAAACAAAAGCAATGTAAACTACAATTCTACCAATAAGATTGACTGAAATTCCAAGCTAATGCTACTGTTCTTTAGTACTCTGTAATTAGTAGCGATGTAGTCTGTAATCCATAACTTCCTCGTTAAGTGCTGCTATTCCCTTACAATTCGCTGTTGCAATCTCCTTCTATATTTCCTTGTATTAGCTGATGTCCCCCTAAAACTTAAATTCCTCTTCTAATATATGGTCAACTCTTGGTTTATGGGTTAACAAAACCTAACTTTCCTTATTACTCACTTTTTGACTTCAATTTAGGACTTGTAGGCTTGTTCTTCTAAATTTGCACGACCCTTGCTTCTTTCTCTTGTCATTTTATTTCTTTGGTATTGTGGGCAATTATGCCATCAAGCCCAATCATGTAAACTTCCAATTTCTCACAAAATAACCCAAGTATGAGAGGGATGAGATAACTTAAAACTCATGTCTCGGAAGAAAAATAACTTAAAACTCCTTGTAAAATATAAAACTAAATATTAAATTAAGGGTTTAAGATAACAAAAATACATACTTTTACGACCCTACCAAACTCCCCCAAGCTTATACTTTTGCTTGTCCTCAAGCAAAGACATGAAAAACAAGGAAAGTTCAACTCTTGACAAAGGGATGAGATGTAGCCAAACACAACAAGCATCTAACAATAGCATCAAACTATCATATATGCAATCAATGAACTCTCAAGGCCACTTACAAATTCTATGAACCAATCATAATTTACGTATGCTAAATAGTAGTGAAACAACCTCAAAGATCATTAGGACTTCAATCATGGATGTAATAGGGCTAAGGTAAAGGAAGGTGTGGGAAATATTTAGGAAAGTGGTGGTCAACTCTAAGACTAGTAGAGCGAAGCGGCACCACAAACATAATACAAAAATACACCATCTTTATTAAACTTCATAAACCTTTTCACCAAGTTTCATAACTCTAAATGTTTTGTCTTTGTCAAGTAGCTCTTGTAACGAGATTTGAATTAGTGGCTCCCGGCACAATTGGCCCAAGGCACTAGGCATGAAAATACCCCCAACGAGTCTACTCACTCGAGCTACCTAAACAACAGATAGAAACACCACACGTACATATTTGGGCTCAAATTTCTTTCTTTTTTTCTTCATTCTTTTTTTTATATCAGAATCTTTTTCATATTCTGTTTTCAAAGATTTCAACTTTTTCTTTTTCACTTTTGTTTTTCCATGCCCAAATATTGGTACGCAGAGCCTTTAAGATATGAAACTTTTTTTTTCAAAATATAAACATCACCACTCAATCATGACAACATTCAACTTTACAATTACAAATGCTCTACTAATCTGAGAGAAAGGTAAGACACTTGCTTTTCTGATGAATGTTTATTTTGTGAGTTAAACATGAAAATAAGCTAACAAAGCTCGAAGTTGGCTCACTAGAAGAAAATGTCATTGGTAGGCTTTTTGGCTCAATGTGTTGGTACAACCTAAATGCCTAAATCACCTCTTCTTTGGCACTTCACTACACAAAGAGCCTTAGCAAAACGATTGAAAATTCACAGAGTCAGGACTTTTAAAAGTTCATACTAAGGCATATACACAAGTCCAAACACCAAAGTCAAATATAGTGGAGCTAAATTTTGCAAAATTTCAGCAGCATCTGCCCTAACTAAAACAGGCCAAAAACCAAACAACTAATAGTTGTTTTCAACCAAAAAAAAACCATACCAATATTCCAGCATATTCCAGGACAAACATTTTCAACACAACCACACACTCTCCATAAATTCAAACATATATCTCCCCTCAAGCTTAGATCACACATTGTCCTCAATGTGGGATAAAAAGAATAAAAAAATAAAAAGAGAGTAAGGAAAGAACATAAAAAGAGTTGAGCTCACCGGGTCTAGTGTTGTGGCTGGGAATCTCAAAATTTCATTGACGTCGATGAGCATCTAACCAAGTGTGTAGCTGAATGGTCTAGTTCTACTAAGTTGCGAATGGCCAAGTAAGGTAAAAGTTGACATTCCCCCAAGCTTATTCCTTGAGCCATGTAGGTACTGATGGTGCATCAAGTGGTGGGGGCAACAACAAAAACGTTCATGTGTGACTGCAGATGGATAAGTCCCTATAACATAACAAAGAAACCAATGTCAGTAGCACTCCACAAAAAACAGAGGTGTTGGGGGATACTAACTCCTAGAATGAAAGACAAACGTCAATAAGCCTAAAAGAGAAAAAGAAAATATTTTTGGTTTTTTTTCTTTTTTTTTTATATAAAGAAGACAAGAAGAGGAGAGCTGTGAAACTTGGATTGCCTCCCAAGAGCGCTTCATTTAACGTTGTTAGCTCGACTTCTTTCATTCTCATTTAACCAGCATCAATCGGGTTAGCCAATTTCCCATCAAATTCATTGCTCTTCACATGCCCAAGTGGAGTAACGAGTGGCTTTTTCCTGCAAAATGCATGCACTTGACAAGCAATCATATTAGTAACATAAGCAACATTAACATCAACTGCATTTTTCAGTGAATAAAAAATGTTATAGATAATAATTTCTCCATCGAACTCCATGGAAAGAGCCCCTGCTCGAACATCTATCTTAGTTTGGGAGGTGTTAAGAAACGATCTCCCTAATAAAATTGATGTAGGAATAGAAGAATTATTGTAATCCATATCAACAATGTAAAAATATGTAGGAAACACCAAACTATCAACTTGTACTAAAATATCTTCCAATATTCCAAACGGAGACGTATGAGAACCATCAGCTAGCAGGATAATAACGTGAGTTTTCTTCAAGGGAGCTAGATTCAGAGCCTTAAAAATGGATAATGGCATGACATTTATCGAGGCTCCTAAATCTAACAATGCCTTTTCACTTCTCATATTTCCTATGCTACAAGAGATAGTGAAGAAACCTGGATCCTTGCATTTAGGGGGGAGTTTACCTTTTACACCATCACAAATGTTCTCCTGTATGCTCGCCTTCTCCTCTCCTGTAATTATCTGTTGCATGGGGACAACATCAAGGTGCTCTTTGAGTTGTTCTTGCTCTTGGCACAACAACATGCAAGGAAAAGGAATGCGGTCATACTTAGGATCAAAATGAAATGTTTCTCTCACCTTAGAAAGCTTTTTATCCTTCTTCTCCTCTGAATTACTTTTGATCTCTTGCTCCTCAATATCCTTCAGTGAGCTACACATTTGCTCACCAATTAATGTGATTGAGCTCACATTCTGCCTCGGATTTCTCTCTGGTTGGCTAGGCAATTTGTTAGAACTTTGAGTTTGCAATTTGCCTACAGTTTCATATAACTGAGAAACTTGATTCTCTAGGTTCTTCAAACCACTCCTTGTTTCTTGTTGAAATTGGAGAGTGTTAGTAGCCAAATTTTTCACTATTTCCTCCAATGACATACCACCTGATTGTTGTGGAGGTCGAGACTGGTATTGGGGCTGATATGGTGGCTGCAAAGAAAGAAAACAATGTGGAGTGTGGAATCCTTGCTGCTGGAAACTCGCTGGTCTCAAATTAGAGGTGCCTCCATATGGCTGCCCATGGAAATCTCCTATAGCATGAACTTGCTGCTCAACTATCTTTCTTGCCATCATTTTCTCCATCAAAGATGTAAGATTAGTTACTTGTTGCTCAAGATTAAAGTTACCTTCCTCCTTTACCTGATACGATGAAGCTAGAAATTGATTCTTACACCCAAAATACTAAGAGTTAGCTGCCATGTTTGCTATGAGTTACATGCATTGGCTGGTGTCTTATCACCGAGTGATCCACCACTTGCCGCATCAACCATGCTTTTAACATTGTATGTTAACCCTTCTGTGAAGTACTAAACTAGTAGTTGCTCACTGATCTGATGGTTACGGCAGCTGTCGCATAACTTCTTGAAGCATTCCCAATACTCATGAAGTGTCTTTGTGTCATCTTGCCTAATTCCGCAAATATCCTTCCTAATGTTGGACGACAAAGATGTTGGGAAGTACTTTGCTAAGAATACCTTTTGCATTTCAACCCAACTGGTGATGGATTGGGCAGGTAGATCATAAAGCCAATCTCTAGTAGCATCAGATAACGCAAACGAAAATGCCTTCAGTTTGAGTTTAACAAGTGTAACTCCAGTAGGTTTCATTACGGAACAAGCTATGTGAAATTCCTTCAAAAACTTTTCGGATCAGTCATATAAGCAGAACCTAAAGAGTTGGTATTACGGAAACCCGAAAAAGTAGGTAATGCTCATAACAACCTAGGCTTGATCTTACACTCGGTCTCCTCATCTTCATAGACAATGCACAGTAAGTTTGGATCAAAAGTAGGAGCTGCTAGCCCCTTCAAAGTGTGCGCCATCTCAAATATAGCTTCTTCTTCCTCCTCGGAAGATGAACATTCACTAAGAGGAAGTGGAATACGACACACCTCCTCAAGTTGTTGAGCTCGAGTGAGGGAATGAAAGTTGAATGGAGGAATTATAAGTCCCTTGTTACTTGCTGCAAATGCTCTTAACATTTTATGCTTTGAGTTTCTGTCAAACATTCACAAAAAAAGAACACGAGAATTAGGTGGAAAGTTAGTAATAAAGGTTAGCCAGAAAAATTAGTGAAAACTAAAAAAAACAATAAAATAAAATGCCAAGTCCCCGGCAACGGCGCCAAAATTTGGTACGACTGTCGCGTGCCCACCAAAAATAATCTAACTATAACCTTCTAGCAATGTAGTCGGGTAAGTCAGTGTCGATCCCACAGAGAATTGGATTTATCTTATTATTTCTTGTGGTAGTTAAAAACCCTTGTTTTTGATAGAATATATGAACTAACCAAGTATTATCAAAATTACTACTATAAGGAAGAATGTAAAATATGGAGTAATTCGACTAAGATATAAGAAAGTAATATAATCAATTATAGGATAATAGGGATCAGGAGATATATGTTGGTATTGGGATATTAATCGATCATTGAACTAAATAAATCACGCATATATTTTGACGTTAACTCAAGAATGCATATAGACACTCTAAACTATCTAAATTGCAAATAAATCAAACAAGCTCTTGGAATATTGTCTAACTAATTAATAATCTAGAACAAGCTCTCTAGACTCGATTAACTAGCAGCATGAAAATTGTAGAAATAGTTAACTCAAGCCACAATGTCACAAGCTCGGATTGTACAACTTAACATATTGATATTCTTAGGTATTATGATAAGTTTTAGTCACTAATCAAGCACCTAATTGCTACGAACGGAATTAACAAGGACAATTACGTATCACAAATTAATATCCTAGCAATAAAACTAGCAAATTACACAAAGATGGCCAATCCAAAGTATAACCAAACTAGTTCTAAACGTACAATAATACAGAGTATCAATCCAACCAAAATATAATCATGACCTAAATATGAAAAATAATAGATTTTCCATTCTCACAATAATAGTCTCATACTCAAAATATCTCCATACCCTAAACTAATCTAGCCTGACATATTAAGAATTGAACTAACAATTGTAAACAAAGGATTCATAATTCAGATAACAAAACAAATGATTAATTAAAAGACTAAAATCTGTTCCAAATTAACAATTTTTATACCAATTGAAACGAAGAAGAAAATGAAAGAAAAGTAAACTACAATTCTACCAACAAGATTAACTCAAATTCCTCACTAATTTTACTGTTCTTCTGTATTCTATAATTAGTAACGTTGCAGTCTGTAATCCATAAATTCCTCGTTAAGTACTGCTATTCCCTTCCAATTCGCTGCCGCAATCTCCTTCTATATTTCCTTGTATTAGCTGCTGTCCCCCTAAAACTTATTTCTCCTCTAATATATGGTCAACTCTTGGTTTATGGGTTAACAAAACCTAACTTTCCTAATTACTCAGTTTTTGACTTCAATTTAGGACTTGTAGGCTTGTTCTTCTAAATTTGCACGGCCCTTGCTAGTTCGTCGATGGTGCGCACGCGTGTATGTAGAGGAAGGTGCGCACCATCCAAAACACAACGTCCTAAAGCATAAAACGCAGGTTCATTAAACCAAAAACGCACGGAATGAACATCTGTTGATCTCCAATGAACACCTAAAAACATAAAACCTATTTTTTGAATTCATTACTTTCAGTTTCCTACACAAATTTTCAAAGACTTTCTCTCTCTTCTCCCCAAATCCTCCAACATCTCTCTAACCTCTCTCATCAAACTCTTCAAATTCTTCATTTTTTTGCACAATTTTCGTACATGAAGATGAACACAACGCGTTGCAATGCGAAATCGACATCATATTGTATTAGATCAATGCATTTGATAAGAAAAGATAACATTTTATTACATTTTGCACTTTCATTTCTTATTTTTTTCCCTCTTTTCTAGTGAAAATCATGATAGTGGTTTGTGAAAAAATGAAAACAACCTTGCAATTGATATACGGATGAACAAAGGAGAGAGCCCAATGAAGAAAGGAGATGAACGAGTTCAACATCTAGAAAAAAACCAGGTAATGTTCATTGTACTGTAAATATATGTTCGTTGTATTATTATAATATACTCATTGAATTCTTGTTGGTCATATGTTTATTATATTTAGCCATATGTTTATTATGTGTTTGTTCAGATGTTAGGTACAATTGTTCATATGTTCATTGTGTGTTTGACACATATTAATTGCATTAATAACATGAATTATGGCATATGTTCATTGTCCTAGTATTAGCATATGTTCACTGAACACATGGTGGCCAGATGTTTATTGCATTTCAGTCATATGTTCATTATGTATTCAATGAAATGATATATTCAATGAAGTGATATGAATTAATGATGGGTTGATTATCATATATTTGTCTATAAATGTGTGATATTTATTCAAATGTTCTTTGTATGATTATATGATGTTTATTGTACTATTTACAAATACAAGGTGCACATTTTTAGGCTGATGTTCATTGTATTACTAACATGTTCATTTTAGTTACATGAGAATCATATTTGGTCATATATTTATTGTGTGTGGGAGCATGTTCATTATATTATTAGAATGTGTTAATTGTATGTTTGAAAGATTATGTTCATTGTATTATAAACTTGAATAATTTTATTTTAACTACTGCTCTTTCCTTTCTTGTATCAGTTCAATTCGACTAGTTCAAAGACAACTAATGGTACGCTACGGTGTCGAGATCTCACAAATCAAATCAATCGGAAATGGAAGGAAGCTCAGAAGCAAGAATATCTTCTTAATGAACTCAATAGTGTTTAATTAGCAATACATGTTCTTTTGTAGACCCTGGTGTTCATATGGGATATATTGTATTATTTTGGTTATATTTCTACATTTGGGTACATACTAAATTTTGAATTAACCATCTTTTGTAATAACTTATTTTTTTGATAATTATATAACTATTCAATTGGGTTATTCATTATAGATAGTATGTTGTTCATCGTAGAATCATATTTGTACATTACAAAGAATAATAATGACAACATAAATATGCATCACAATGAACATATAAGTAATTTGAAAAAATAGCGTATGTTCATTATACTACAATGTCCATCGGAATAAACTGGATGTTAATTGGTTTACAACGCACATGAAGTGAAAAACTTGAGGAAAGATAAATTGAGGTGGGTCCCACAAATGTTCATTTCGAAATTGCAAATGTTCAATCGACAATAGCATGTGTTCATTATACTACAATGTCCATTGGAATAAACTTGATATTTATTGGTTTACAACGCACATGGGGTGAAAAAGTTGAGGAAATAGAAATTGATGTGGGTCCCACAAATGTTCATTCCAAAACTGCATATGTTCATTGGAAACCGTGCGCACCTAGAGGAAGGTGCTTCCGTGCGCACCTTCTAATTTTCGCTTTCTCTTCTTATTTTATTTCTTTGGTATTGTGGGCAATTACGCCATCAAGCCCATTCATGTAAACTTCCAATTTCTCACAAAATAAGCCCAAGTAGGAGAGGGAAAATGGGCTCCCAAATCCGATTACAAATTTGTTGCCCAAATCATCTTCGTACAGACAAATAAATAAAATTGTAGTAACTCATGTCTCGGAAGAAAAATAACTTAAAAGTCCTTGTAAAATATGAAACTCAATATAAATTAAGGGTTTACGATAACAAAAATACACACTTTTACGACCCTATCAGTTGTACAAATGAACATTCTTTGCATGTTGATTTTGTTTCGAAAACCTTTGTTCCTCTTCATTTCCCTTAAGAAACTGAGTCCCCACGTCATCTTCCTCTGTATGTTGGCACACACATCCGCTCGTATGTCTCTCAAACATATTTCTATCATCATTTTTTGGAAAATCACCCCCTTTTTTCAGCATTACCCGGACCCTTTTTCCTAAAAGTTCCATTTTCTCTCCACCTTTCCTTGAACTTTTCTCAAAACTCTATTTTTAACCTCTTTTCTTAGAGGTTCTGATGTTTTTCTCTTTTCCTTAAACCTCATTAGTACCAAAATGGAACTTGTGCATACTTAGGACTTCAATCACTTTAACACTCATTTTCATCAAACACTACTTACAAAGATATTCTTTTGATGAGAATTCAATCAAGATTTGATGATCAAACAAAGATTGTTGGCACTCATGGGAAAAGAAGCAGGAGGTGTACAAACGACCAACAAATGAAGAAAAAAAGATAGCAAAGAAACTTACATGAGAATGACGTTTGATGTGGGTGATGATTTAAGGAGGAGTGCTAGCACTAACAAAATATTCTGCCACCAGCAGGACAAACGTCGCCACCGAATTTCTATATAGGTTATCTGTTCCCTGCAGTCCAACCCTTGATTTATGAAGAATAAGTCGGCCAACACCTGCTTTACTCCAGTGGATGTTCAGGTGTTCAGCGGCAAGTGACAGCGGGCAGCAGCTTCGGCGTTTGTGGTTGCATAGTTTTGGTTCACTCTTTCTTCGCTGAGGTTTCTCTCAGTCGAGGGTTTTCCCCCTAGAACTTGCAAATCTTCTACTATTATTGGCGATGATTTTCAACTTTAATTTGCATTGTCTAGTTTGTGCTCCACGCATCTTTCTTTTGAGATTGATTACTATGTAAAACCTTGTTGTTTACGTGTGGCTTATTTGATAATTTCACATTAATTGGAATATTAAGTCTTTTGGTAATGGGTTCTATCTATCTCGTCTCATCACATAAGTCCTTCTTTTTATCTATCTTTAAATCTCTCATCCTAAAAATCTATGGTCTCCTATCATATTGCAATTTATACGCCCCTTGTTTTTGAAAAACTACTCAATTCTCTTTTCACAAGAACCGAAAAAATAGAGGAAAAGTTGGTGGGAGAAATGGAAAAAGGTGGGATTAAGGAGAGAAAAGCAATTAATCACCTTCATTTTTCAATAGAGGTTCCATTTAATTTGACTTGCACACTTATCTATACATAAATTTGACCATTAATATCTTTGTTCTTCATGACAAAAAAAATATAGAAATTTAATTTTTTTTAGAATATATGCGGAGACTAGTTCAACAACATCATCTTTGCTAACATTGAATTTTATACATATGTAGAAAAATATGGTTAAAGTAGAGTTTGTGAATAGTGCAAAAGTCTAAATGGAGCATCTATTTGAAAATAGAGGTTGAATAAAGTAAGAAATTGTAAGCAATAAAGTAAAATGTTGTAGTGAGCCTCGTGTTCCAATTTAGAAAAAAAAAGTTAGTGAATTTTTGAAAAACCCACCAAAAAGGAAAGTAAATTTTTGTGAACAGAGGTAGTAATGTTCATGGAATAAAGTAAGTATAAATTAAATGTTATTATGAACATTTTGTGATCATATTTACTAATTGTATATTTTCAATGTATATCTTTTAAATATCATGATTTTAGATTCTCCGAGTATCGACAATTTATATGATATGGAAGACCATAAACAATGGGTATTGGAATATATAAGCAAGTTTATCCTGATTAGGAGTTAGTCTTGCGTGGACCTGGTCCACACTAACATTAGTGTGTCCCAAAAATATCAATGTGACATAGTGACCCTTTTTTTTTATATATAGTCACCTTTTACAACCTAATATTATACTGATTTACCATTATCTAATATAGTGACTTTTTTTTTCATACAACCGCTCTTTCTTACATTAGTTTATTATAATGAAAGTTACACTTAGTAACACAGTAACTTTTCTTCTCTCATAGTCACCCTTTACCATTTATAGTTAAACCACTCTTATATCTATTACTTTTTAACATAGACTTTTTATTTTCATTAATAACATGTATAAGCATTAGCTCCATAATAAATTTAGTGTGGACCAGATCCATTTAATTTTTTTTATTGCGGTAAATACATTGTAATAAAGCAGATAAAGTCATGCAAAAAGATTAGAGTACTTAATGTGCTTCCTATGATAATATCTAAGCAGAATAAAATTTGGATCAAAAGGTTTGTAATATGATATAAATGGTTTGATTTGTAAAGCTTGTTTAGCTTGCAATGGCTTCCTTAGTTTGTGCCCCGAGGGGGTCCTTCCTAGATGCTTCCACTATGAAAGGCCTTAGTTTGTAAAATATGGTTGGAAACATAATATACATCTCACACTACTTATCCAAAAGAAAATATATAGGGAAATTTCCTCAGGTACTACTGAAGTTTGACGTAATTCTCAAAATGCCCCTCATATTTTGGGAATTCCTCAGATACCCCTGAACTTTGACTTTGTGCTCAAAATACCCTTAGTAAAGACGGAACCCTAACGCCGTTAGGTTTTTTCTCTCTCTATCTCCCCTCTCCATTTTCATCTTCTTCATCTCTTCTCCCACCATCCTCCATTGATGACGTCCAAAACCTCCAATTTGCTCTCTCTCCTTCCACCTACATGCCTTTCTCTCTCCTCCCCATCTTCATCTTGTGAATTTCCCCCATTTAAATTTGGAAGGTGTTTAGCTTTCTCTTTCCCTCCAAATTTTCTCTCGACTTGCAATCGTGAGTTGTCGCCATGGCACGAAAATCTGGAGGTCGAGGGAGAAATACGATGCCTAGAGGTCTGTCTTCGGATTCTCAAGCGCGTAAAACAAGATCAATTGATGAAATCTTGGGAGTGGAAGCTTTACAATTTGGTTTTCAGGAAGAAATTTTAACCCCGAAATCTTCTCTTCAGCAATTGAAACAACAATCGGAAATTCGCCACACTTTCAATGAGTGGCTCGAATCGATTCATAGTTAGAAGAAATCAATTGATTCCAGAACTGAAGGAGGTACGTGTGTAATTCCTATATTGCAGCAATTTGATGAGGTTGCGAATGATCCAATTGATGATTTCTGTCTGAATGTAAATGAAATTGAATCTCATGAATCTGGTGCAATTGAAATTAATTCTGATGAAAATCATGATATTACTGCTAGTAATTCTGAGATAGTGAAAATTGAATTGTCGGATGTTCAAGAAGAAACTGATTTCTGGAATTCGTCCATTGTTTGCTATGTAATTGGGGCAAATCCTCCAATTCAGGTTATGGAGGGATTCATTAGGCGTATTTGGAAGAATCTTAAGGTTGATAAGGTGGTAATGGTGAAGAAAGGCATGTTTATGGTGAGGTTTTGTGCTATGGATTCCAGAGATCAAGTGCTAAGTGGTACTTATTTTTTGATCATAAACCTATCATCATGAAACCTTGGTCTCAGGATATGGATTTTGAAAAAGATGGGATCATAACTCTTCCTATTTGGATTCAAGTTAAATTTGGCTTGAAATATTCGGGTGAGAAGGCTCTGTTTAAGATAGTTACTCAGGTGGGGAAAACATTGCAATGTGATGAGGCCACGAAAAAGAGAGACAAAATTCAATTTGCTAGAGTATTGGTTCAAGTCAAATTGGATCAACAATTTCCTAGTAAACAGGTTTTTCTGGATGAAAATGACATTAAGCAAGAATGTTCTGTTTCCTATAAATGGAAACCTTCTAAGTGTTCAAATTGCTTGAATCTGGGACATGATACTAGTGATTGTAGACTGCCTCAGAAGAAGAAGGTGTGGGTTAAGAAGCATAATCCAGTGGCACAGGCTACTGGTGCTCAGGTTCTTCCTCAGAATAAGAGTATTGCAGTACTCACAGTTGATGCAAAGGGGTTTCAAAAGGCTCTCAAGCCTATTAAATTGAAGTCTGTAATGGTGAAGCCTACTATTACAACTAATGCTTTTGAGTTATTAGTTGATGCAGTAGGCAATGAAACTGAAATGCAGGAGGAAGAGTTGCCCAGAATTCAGTTTGGATTAGTTGATGATGTCAGGGGAAGAGGGGACTCTTCCCACCCTAATGGATAGAATTTTATCTTGGATTGTCCGAGGGATCAATACCCCTAAAAAGCATATTGATGTCAGGAATTTTATTTAGCAGCATTCTGTGTGGTTAGTTGGTCTCTTGGAGACAAAAGTATAGGATTCTAATATGGGAAGTCTTTACCAAAAGGTGTTTGAGGGTTGGCGTTTCACACTAGTGGAAAAAACAGCTTTTGCTACTTATCAAATGCTTTGGTTGACTAATCAACCCGAGCATTTGTGAAGATTTTAGCAAAAAAATTTCACAAATGCTCGTGTTGTTTAGTCAACCGGAGCATTTGATGTCACCCTCCTGTCAGCCCCCCTTGCCAGCCCCCCTGCCACCCCCTGCCACCAGCCCCCCTTGTACATTTATCAAAATTGTGTTTTGTCGTGAGCCAGCAAGTCAATCTTGTTCTGTTGTATTTTTAATTTCTTATGTTTAAAAAATTACTTCTTTAATTTTATTATATGCCTCTATTTACTAAGAGTTACCTTTTATTTATATATTATATATATATTGATTTTACTGGAAAGGCGCGCTAAAGCTTATACAAGTTCAAGCAAGAAGTTTTATCATCATATGGGTCCTAAAACTTATGAGCAGAGTAGAAAGGAGTGGCTTGATGAAGATGGTTTTTACCCGAGCATTAGCTCATCATCGGGGGGAACTTCTTGCTCTACAGTTACGACAAAGAAGATTGACCGAGTTGCCGATTGGTATTGTTCACTTCATAGTCGAGATGCAAGTGGGAGAAGAACCATTTCTGATCCGGGAACGAAGAAGATAGCCGATGCTGTGGTTAGTATTTAGTGTCACTTCATTTGAATTTAGTTTTTCAGTTTCCAACTAACCGTTTTCCTACGTGTTCTTTCTTCGTTAGCTTGGATGGAAGCACAAAGAGGTTACAGGCGAGTTCGTTCCTAAAGCGAACAAGGATGCCTTATATATGGTACTAGGTAAGGATCATGGTACGACTAGGCTTGAAAAAAGTTTACAGTCAAGAGTACTCCGCAACAAGATCAAGCTCAATTTCTAATGCATCACAAGATGTGGAGAGCAAAATGAAATCTGCAATAGAGGAGCTTGAGAAGAGGATGAAGAATCAATTTAGTGCCATCTTGGAGCAAATGGGATTACCCAGCTTTGACGAGCTCAATATCACTCCTGGGGACAAATTAAGCCAGCAAGATCCTGAGACACCTAGAGAGACACCTACAACGGTACCTGGTTCGATACCTAAACCTCCACTACTTGATCCTCCAGTACCTGATTTAGAGGTAAATGAAGTATTTTTTCAGTTTCTTTTCCGACAAAATATATTATATTATGTTGTTAATGTTTGATTTAGCCAATTATGTTTTAAATAGGAGGAGACACCTTGTGATCTTTTACTTCCCGAATCAAAAGATGGTGAGTTGGTTGTGGTAGCTTATGGTCGGGCACAACCATTGAGAGTGGGACAAACATCGCATTTGTTGCCGGTAGCAGGTTCTTATTTTAGTGTGTCCGTAGAGACCATTAAATCTGGATTTGAAGATTTCTCATTGCCAGTCCCTAGGTCGAATTGGAGCCTCTTTGTTCTTAATGACGCGCAAGGTAGTTTTGTGATATGGCCACGTGCTTGGGTGCAATTTTCACATGAGGTAAAATATATGTGACTAAGCATGATGATAATGATATAAAAGCAGTGCCAATAGAAAAAAAATATATGCACATTATGGAGTTGATTTATTGTTTTTTTTTCCCTTGAGATATAGGTTACTTGTTCAATTTGTTGTTTATACTCACTATATATTTTATTTCCTCTCCTTTTCTCTCTATAGTTTACTGACATGAAAACATACCCAATTCAACTATGTTCTTTTGTGTGTTTTTCTAGATAGGCTTTGTAGAAAACAAAAAAGGCAAAAAATGTGAAGAATCTGGATGTGAACAAAGAGGGTTCGCAAGGAAACCAATCAAAATCGAATGAGGTGGACTCAAAAGCTACCAGTAACAAGGCGAATTCACAACCTATTACTGCAATTGTAGGAAAGATTTCATCCAAGGGCTCATCTCCTGATGCGACACCAAAAGGAACGGCACTTGTGTGTGAACAAGTGATCCAATCTCTTTGCAAGTCATGTTTTTGGCTACATGCTCAGGTTAGCAACTTGCCCGATTCTTCCCCAATAAAGGTGGATTTGGAGAAGTCTCAATTCCACTATCTAGGTGATGATTCAGCTACTTGGGTATATAAAGTGGATATTCGTGAATTCCTCTGTGGAGCTATGTTAAATGTATCCATACTACAAGTCTTCATGAGGTTATATATAATTAAAGTAACTACTTCAATATTTTGTTAGTTGTTGACGATTTTCATTCTAACTTAACTTGATTCTTCTTTTAGTGCTCTTTATGAAGATTTACTTGGATGTGATTCTGTTTCAAAAGTTGGGTGGTTATGTCCACAAGAGATTCGTGATGCCAATTGCTTGCACAACCATGCAGAAGCGAATGAGTACATTCAAAGGAGTATTAGGCAATGTGTTCGATCGGGAGATAAGTATATTATTGCTCAATACATTGAAGAGTATGTTTTAGTACCTACTTGATAATGTCTTTTTATAATGCTATTTTGGATAACTACTATAGGTACAAATATTTATATGATTGTTGAACTTAAATTTTTTATTATAGTTCTCATTGGATGCTCTTGGTGATATCTCCTTCAAATCACACAATATACCATTTTGATTCTCGTAGTCGAGAACCACCCCCGAGGCTTACTAATCAAAAGCATATTGAATAGGTATTGTTATATTTTCATTTCCTTTTAGGTCTTCATTAACATGCATGACATTGTCACTATTATAAAATGTTGTGTTGTAGTGTGATGAAGAAATTGCGTGGATATGGTCCAAGAAGAGCCACACTTCTTCTATGGAAATCGGTGAAGGTAATTAAATGATTTCGGTTGTCCCTTATCTTTAAGTTATTAGTTTCCCAGATTTATTGATTAGAATTTTGAGAATTATTTTTTGAATATGTTTTTGAATTTAGTGTGCACAACAACATGACGGGGTTGCTTGCGGCTATTATGTGATGAGGTTTATGTACGATATAATTTCTTCTTGCACGAAATTTGATGATCTGGAGAAGGTTCGTAACATTTCACCCCCCTTACAAACTATGACTTGGTTTTCTCCTAATTAGCCCTTTACTTGCACAACATTGACTAGAATGGTCAAATACGACGTATAATCATCCTAGTAATCCTAAAACAATTATTAGATTAGATTGTAAGCTAAAATTACATGCTATGGTATGAAATAGATGAATTGGAACCAAAAACGAGCTAAAACGACCTTGAAATGACCTTTACTTGCACAACATTCACTAGAATGGTCAAATACGACGTATAATCAACCTAGTAATCCTAAAACAATTATTAGATTAGATTGTAAGCTAAAATTACATGATATGGTATGAAATAGATGAATTGGAACCAAAACGAGCTAAAACGACCTTGAAATGACCTTTACTTGCACAAAGTTGACGAGAACGGTCAACTTTGACTTGTAATCATCCTATTAGTACTAAAACAACATATTAGAGTAGATTGTAAGCTAAATTTACATGCTATGGTATGAAATAGATGAATTGGAACCAAAACGAGCTAAAACGACCTTGAAATGACCTTTACTTGCACAAAGTTGATGAGAACGATCAACTTTGACTTGTAATCATCCTAGTAATACTAAAACAACATATTAGAGTAGATTATAATTAAAATTTACATGCTATGTTATGAAATGGATGAATTGGATTCAAAACGGGTTAAAACGATCTTGAAATGACCTAACTTGCTCAAAGTTGACGAGAACGATCAACTTTGACTTGTAATCTTACTAGTAATCCTAAAACAACATATTAGAGTACATTGTAAGTTAAAATTACATGCTATGGTATATAAATGTATGAATTGGAACCAAAACGGGCTAAAACAACCTTAAAATGACCTTTACTTGCATAAAGTTGACGAGAACGATCAACTTTGACTTGCAATCATTCTAGTAATCCTAAAACAACATATTAGAGTAGATTATAAGCTAAAATTACATGATGTGGTATATAAATGGATGAATTGGATCCAAAACGGGCTAAAAACAAACATTGAAAGGACCTTTACTTGCACAAAGTTGACTTGAACTTTAAAAATGACTTGTAATCATCCTAATAATCGCAAAACACCATATTAGAGTAGATTATAAGCTAAACATACATGATATGGTATGAAAAGGATATAATAAATGGCAAAACGACTTATAACGGACAGATTATGACATATATATTATTGTCTTTGTTCTTATTAGATTTACAACACACCAAAGGAGGAGCCCTTCACTATTGAGGAAATCAATGAAGTTCGAGACAAGTTTGCTTCCTTTCTTACCGATAGTTGTCTTTGAATTTGATATCTAGGTAGTTATGATGTAAACTCATACTTTGAATCTAGAATCGTATTTGTAATTCAATTATACATTTATATAATATTATTTTAATTTGAAAGTTAATTAGTTGGATTATTGAATTTTTGTGTGCAATTTGTTGGATATACTTTGGATGATTTTTGTATAGCACTGAGGATGGCACGAACTGGTGAAATGTATTTGTAACAGAGCTTTAGAAGTCATATTTGTATCAGCACTGTTTTTGTTTTTTTTTTAAAAAAAAGGGCAAAATGCTCCGGTGAAGATTTAAAACCGAAGCACTTAACCTTCAAATGCTCCGGTTATATGCTTAAAAACCGGAGCATTTGATGATTTCATAGCATAAAAAAAGGTCAAATGCTCTGGTTTTTAAAGCAACCGGAGCATTTGAGAGCTTAAGTGCTTCGGTTGGCAACCGGAGCATTTGGGAATAGCACAAATGCTCGTATGACGTTTGCTACACGTGAAATACGGAGCATTTGATGGGTTTTCAACCGGAGCAATTGATGTTTTTTCTACTAGTGTCAGTTCCAATTCTGCTTTTCATGATGGTGGTAGGGTTGTGATGGCTTGGAAACCTGGGGTGTTCTCTGTCAATATCCTGCAAGGTTCTGTTAAAATATTGAAGGCCTTCCTCATTTCATCTATCTTTAGCATTTGATAACTATTAATTACTATGTTATTGTTAGAATAATAAGAACAACCTTTATTTATTTAGCATATAACTATACTATTGTTGTAATCACACTACTATATAAGCATTGTAATCATTCAAGAGACATAACAACATTATTAAGAATAATATTCAATACATATTTATATTTATATATCTTATATTATTTATGCACTTTTAGCACTATATCCTAACAGTGGTATCAGAGCTAGAACGATCAAGAAGGCTCTAGCACGATTTCCGCAAAGTTAGAAATATTTCATAAAATACAATATGTACAAAAAAAAAAGAATGGCATTGACAAGCACAATAAACCAACAACAAGTTCCACTTTTCAACGGTAGCAATTACGAATATTGGAGCATTCGAATGAAGACTGTTTTACATGCTTTTGGAGTATGGGAAGTTGTTGAGTCAGGTATACCAACAACTACACCAAATGAAGGAGAATCTGTTGTAGGAGGAGTTGATTGGCAAAAAAAGGATGCGGAAGCATTAGCCAAAATTCACTTAGCTACTACAGACTCGGTATTTCCTCGAATAATGAATGCTACCTCAGCAAAACAAGCATGGGATATTTTGAAAAGTGAATTTCAAGGAACCGAGAAAATGAAGGTTCGTCAAATTACAATCTCTTCAACTTGAGTTTGATAATTTGAAGATGAAAAAAGATGAATGTATAAAAGATTACTCGCAAGAGTGATAGAAATTGTGAATCGGTTAAAAGCCATGGGTGAAGATATAATCGATCAACGAGTTGTGCAAAAAAATGTTATTAACTTTATAAAAAAATTAAATTAGTTGCACAAATAATTGAAGAGTCAAAAGATATTACAAAATTATCTCTTGTGGATTTTCTTGGTTCTCTACAAATACATGAACAGAGAATGAATATCGGGGATGATGAAACATCGTCGAAGGTCCAAGAGGGAGCTTTCCAATCAAGGCATAAACCCTCATCGTCGAAACCTCATAATAATTCAAGAGGAAATTTCAAGCACAAGAATTCATACAACAATAGAGAGAGAAATCAAAAAGGTAAATTTCCTCCTTGTAAAATTTGTAAAAATACAAATCATGAAGAAAAGAATTGTTGGCACAAGGGGAAAACCGCAATGCAATTATTCATGAGAAATTTGGTCATACCGAAAATGTATGCGGATTTAAGAAACAAAGAAGCAAGCGTTTCGTAGACAATTGATGAAGAAGGTTATCTATTTTATGCTAATCAAAATAATAGTAACAAAAAGGATGATTGGCTTATAGATAGCGGATGCACAAATCATATGACAAAGCAATCGGATATTTTTACCAACATTGACACATCTGTTAAAATCCCTATCAAAATGGGTAACGGATCAATGGTGAAGTCTGAAGGCAAAGGCACAATTGCTGTTCAGACAAAACTGGGGACAAGGTTTATTAAAGATGTTCTTTATGTCCTTAGCTTAAATCAAAATTTACTTAGTGTTCCTCAAATGATTCAAAATGGATATTCTCGTCCATTTTAAGGATGAATCATGTGCAATATTGGGCCCACAAAAAATCAAGTTGCTAATGTTAAAATGCAACGTAAATGTTTTCCTTTAAATTGGCAATATGAAGTGAAAGAAAAGGTAATGCAAGCTCAAGGAGATGAAGCTACATGGCTATGGCACAAACGCTTTGGTCATAGTAATTTTCAAAATCTAAAACTTCTTTCACGAGAGAAATATGGTGAAGGGTATACCGGTTATGTCAAATATAATTGGTGTTTGCAGTGGTTGTCAATTGGGAAAAATGACAAGACAACCATTTCCAAAAGGACTTGCACGAAGAGCGACAAAGAAATTACAGCTCGTACATACAGATGTATGTGGTCCAATGAGAACTCCTTCTCTTGATGATAGCAGGTATTTCATCTTATTCATTGATGATTATTCTCGAATGACATGGGTTTACTTCATGAAAGATCGTTCGAGGTCTTTAAAACATTTAATAAATTCAAGAATTATGTTGAGAAAGAAAGTTCTTCACAATCATGAATCTCGAAGCGACAACGACACGTAGTATACCTCATCGAATTCAACAAATTTTGTGATGCGGAAGGTATACATCATCAACTTCTTGTTCCATACACACCACGACAAAATGGCGTGACCGAAAGAAAGAACGGAACCGTAATGGAGATGGCAAGATCAATGCTCAAGGATAAGGCAATGCCTAACAAGTTTTGGGCGTAGCGCCTATACATCCGTGTATCTTCAAAATCGACTCTCAACAAAAGCAATAGAAGGTCGAACACCAATTGAAGCATGGACTGGATATAAACCATCTGTAAGTCATTTAAGGGTATTTGGATGCATATGTTATGCTCATATACCTGATCAAAAGCGTCACAAACTTGATGATAAAGCCGAAAAGGGAATTTTCCGTTTTGTAGCTCTCAATTTAAAGGATATAGAGTATATAACCCATATACTCATAAAATTCAAGTTAGCAGGGATGTAGTGTTTGACGAAGGTGCGTCATGGAATTGGGAGCAAAATGACATTGATAAAAGATATGTGACAGCACCATCAGTACCACAACAACAACAAAACTATCCTACACCACAAATATCTATTCCCGTTAATCGGACGGGTCAACGCTCGCAGGAGGAGATCGACAATAATGAATCCGATTCTCATGGATTTGAGTTTACTAGCTCTACGTAATCACCTCCAAGAAGGACTCGGAGAATCTCTGACATATATGACACTACTGAAAGAATCCCAGATCTTGATCTTGAACAATATGAATTTTGTTGTCTTACTACTCATGAACCAGTAAACTATGAGCAAGCTTCTCAATATGAAGAAATTTGCATGATTGAGAAAAATCAAACATGGGAATTGCAAGATAAGCCACCAAACAAAGATGTCATTGGTGTAAAATGGATATTCAAGACAAAATTCAATCCAAATGGCTCAATTCAAAAGCACAAAGCCATACTGGTAGTAAAAGGATATTCACAACAATTCGGCATTGATTATAATGAGACATTTGCTCCGGTGTCAAGACAAGATACAGTTAGAGTAATTCTTTCTCTAGCTGCACAACGAAAATGGAAAATTTATCAACTTGATGTCAAGTCTGCTTTTTTAAATGGATTTCTCGAGGAAGAGATCTATATTGAACAACCTCTAGGGTTTGTAGTGAAAGGAAGATAAAGTACTGAAGCTAAAGAAAGCTCTATATGGGCTCAAACAAGCTCCACATGCTTGGTATAGTCGAATTGATGGTTACTTTATTCAACAAGGATTCAAGAGGAGTCCTAATGAAGCAACATTATACCTAAAAATGGATGGGACTAATGTCATATCTTATCACTTTATGTGGATGATCTAATCATTACTGGGAACAATCCAACAATGATAGAAGCATTTAAGCAAGACATGATGAAGCAATTTGAAATGACTGATCTTGGTCTAATGAATTATTTTCTTGGTATGGAGATTGAACAAACCAAAGAAGGGATTTTCATAAGTCAAAAGAAATATGCTAAAAACATCTTGAAAAAGTTTAAGATGGAAAATTGCAAACCGGTTTCCACTCCGTTAGCTCAGAATGAAAAGTTAAGCAAGGAAGATGATTCCGAAGATGCTGATGTTAAACAATATAGAAGCATAATTGGGAGTTTATTATATCTTACAGCTACAAGACCAGATATGATGTATGTTGTAAGCATGTTAGCAAGGTTTATGCAGAAACCAAGCCAAATACACTTACAAGCAATCAAGAGAGTTCTTCGCTATCTAAAAGGAACCTCAGATTATGGAATATGATACAAGCCCATTAAAAATTCGAACTAATTGGATATTCGGACGGCGATGGGCTGGATCCATAAATGATATGAGAAGTACATCGAGATATGTATTTTCACCGGGAAATGGAGTATTTTCTTAGCTAAGTCAAAAGCAAGATATCGTGGCTCAATCAACGGCGGAAGCAGAGTATATTGCCGTATGTCTTTGCCGCAAATCAAACTATTTCGCTACGAAGAATTTTAGCGAGAAATGGGAGAAGAGCAAAAACAACCAACAAAGATATATTGTGATAGTAAATCTGCTATTGCTATTGCTAAGAATCCAGTACTACATCGAAAGACAAAACATATAAAAATAAAATATCACTTTGTACGGGAAGTTGAAAGTGCAGGAAAGATCAGCTTAATTCATTGTGCCTCAGAAGAACAAATTGCTGACATATTTACAAAAGCTCTTTCGAAAACAAGTTTCGAGTACTTGAGAGAAAAGCTTGGCGTTCAAAGGAAGTTCTTCAAGGAGGAGTGTTAAAATATTGAAGGCCTTCCTCATTTCATCTATATTTAGCATTTGATAACTATTAATTACTATGTTATTGTTAGAATAATAAGAATAACCTTTATTTATTTAGCATATAACTATACTATTGTTGTAATCACACTACTATATAAGCATTGTAATCATTCAAGAGACATAACAACATTATTAAGAGTAATATTCAATACATATTTATATTTATATATCTTATATTATTTATGCACTATTAGCACTATATCCTAACAAGGTTCAAATCAAGTTTTACATTGCCATGTCGGCCATGTGAGTGGTTTACCTAGCTTCTATGGCACATTTGTTTATGGTTTTAATGAGCATGCTAGGAGAATGGAGTTATGGAGTTTTTTAAAATAGTTCAATACTAGTGAGCCTTGGATGATTTGTGGAGATATGAAATGTGTTATGAATGTTGAGGAAAGGATTGGTGCTCCAGTGAGAAGGAGTGAAATTGAGATGATTAATCAGTGCATGACTGAGTGTAATATGACTGATGTGAAGGCAACTGGTAATTTGTTTACCTGGAATAACAAGCAGGCTGGTTATGCTAGGGTTTTTTTCCAAAATAGACAGAATCATGGCCAATCAAGCTTGGCAAATTCATTATCCAAATGCTGAAGTTGGATTTATGAATGAGGGGACTTTTGATCATACCCCAGGTTCACTTACTGTTTATCCTAGAGAGGATTTAGGTAAGAAACCCTTTAGATATTTTAGCATGTGGAGGCAAGCTGCTGATTTCATTCCTAGAGTTACAAGGGCATGGCAAGATCCTATTAGAGGCACAAAGATGTTTTCTGTGGTGCGAGAGGCTTAAGAGGGTTAAGAAAGAGTTGAAAGAGCTGAATAAATAAAGTTTTAGTGATGTTCAGGCTAAGGACACTAAAGCTTTAATTGCAATGCATGAAGCTCAGAAGCTTATGCACTCTTACCCTGGTCATAGACAATATGCTGATGCTGAATTAGAAGCTATTGCTGAGTATAGAAACACGCATAAGATCTACCTTGAGTTCTTGAGATAAAAGTCCAAAATGGCTTGGATTAGAAATGGAGATGAAAATGCATCTCTTTTCCATCGAGTATAAGAGCCGGGAGAATTCAAAATCAAGTGTATGCCATATATGATAAAGATGGCAATTGGCAGGATGAAGCTTCGCAGGTTTCCCGTGCTTTCCTTGATTACTATCGAATTTATTGAACAATACCGCCGAATAGGAGAGTTTGTGCAGCAAATTGTTCGTAGAGGGCCTTTGCTTAATGAGAATCATATAGCTTCTCTTGACGGGAAGTTATAATTGTGAAATTAAAGAGGCCTTATGGTCTATTGATAGCACCAAAGCTCCTGGTCCTGATGGCTTAGGTGCTCAATTCTACAAGGATGCTTGGGATGTTGTTGGAGAAAATTTTATCCAAGCTGTTCTTGACTTTTTCAGAACAAGGAAACTTCTCAGAGAGGTAAATTCTACCTTTGCTATTACATTAATACCTAAGAGTAAATGTCCTAAAAATGTGGGAGATTTTAGGCCTATATCATGTTGCAATGTATTATACAAGTGCATTACTAAGGTTTTAAGTAATAGACTCGAGAGATATTTTACCTGACATCATTGATGAAAATCAAAGAGGTTTTGTGCATACTAGGTACATTGTGCATAACATAATGATTATTCAAGACCTAGTTAGGCATTATGGGAGAAATAATGTCACTCCTAGTTGCTTGATGAAAATAGACTTACAAAAAGGCTATGATACTCGTAGACTCGGGGTTTTTGGAAGAAATGTTGACTTGTTTCGCACTTCCCGCAAGATTCATTCACTTGTCATGACTTGTGTCTCATCCCCCACATTTTCTTTGATGATTAATGGCTCACTTCATGGTCATTTTTCTTCTAAAAGAGGTTTGAGGCAAGGAGACCCAATGTCTACTCTCCTCTTTGTTATAAGTATGGAATACTTATCTAGGATCATGAGGAATATTGGCAATTTACCTCAGTTTCAATTCCATCCTAGATGTAAGGCTGTCAAGCTCACTCACTTTTGTTTTGCGGATGACTTGATCATTTGTTGCAAAGGGATTTTCAATCCATTTACATAATGCTATAAGCCTTTAAACTCTTCTCTGATGAATCTGGTTTAAAGGCTAATTCTAAAAAATATGCCTTCTACTACTGTGGTATGAATGATGAGGAAGTGCAGAGAGTAAAGGATGTTTCAGGGTTTCCTAGATCTTCTATGCCATTTAAGTATCTAGGTGTCCCTATTTATTCAAGGAAAATTTCAGCAGCTCACTGTGATGGTTTAATTGAGAAGATGATAAGCAGAATCAGGACTTGGAGTTCATGACATTTGTCTTACATGGCTAGGGTACAACTTATTAATGTTGTATTAATGAGTATTCATCAGTATTGGGCTCAGGTTTACATCTTACCTAGGAAAGTGTTGTGTGAGATCATGAAGATTTGTCGAGCTTTCCTCTGGAGTGGTGAGATTTATTCACAAAAACCTTGGTTGGTGGCTTGGAAAAGCCGTTTTTGTGAGAAGAAATTTGGTGGGCTTGGTTTCATAAATCTTATTTTGTGGAATGTGGCTAATATCGGCAGATATGTGTGGGCTCTTGCAAACAAGAAAGATAATGCGTGGATTCGTTGGATTGATGCTGTTTACATCAAAGGTGCTGATTGGTGGCATTATACTCCTAAAAAGGGAGTAAGTTGGTATTGGAAAAAAGTTTGTGACACTAAAGAGCAACTCAAATCAGTCCTGTCCTTGAATGATTTGAGAGCTATGCCCTCTTATTCAGTTAAGCAGGTGTATAACAAGTTAATTCATCAACTTCCTCAGGTACATTGGAGCAAGGCCTGTTGGAATAGACTAAGTTTGCCTAAGCACATATTTATATTCTGGCTTGCTCTTCAACAGAAGCTTCAAACAGCTGAAAAGTTGTATAAAATTGGCATCAGTTCATCCCAAGTCTGCTTGCTATGTGGGAGTTATAATGAGAGTCATCAACATCTATTTTTGAATGTCATTACAGCATTTACCTGTCTTGAGCATAAAGAGGTGGCTTCGGGATCGAGGGAGTACTATGGATCTGCAGAGATTACTAAGATGGATCAAAACTAGTAATCTGTCTAAATTCAGGAAAGATGTTGCTTATGCTGCTGTTTGCAGCCCTGATTTACATCATCTGGCAGAGCAGAAATGAAAGCTTCTGGAGTCAAAGGGTTCCTACCCTGGCTAGTGTGATTAAAACTCAACAAACTATAATTAAATGTCGTATTCTTGTTGTGCTCCCTAGTAAAATTTCTAGTAGAGATAGAAGCTGGTTTCAAGAATTAGCTTAGCTTTTCATATACCTACATGTATAGTTTGGCTTTTTTTTTTTAAAAAAAAGGCTAGTTTGGTTGTAAATGTGGTTTTGGCTATAATACATCTCATCTTACTTGGCAAAAAAAGAATTTTCCCCATTATCGATGATGGTGAAGTTGATTATCTTTCCTTGTAGCTTTCTCTCAAAATTAGCGATGGTTGTTGTTGAAGCTGCCATGAGAATTTTTGGGTTTTAGAAATGGGTTTTACAAACCATTTTTCATGGAATTGGTCATAGAAGCTTGACCTGGGTTCTACTTTCTTCTTCGATGTTGGGAGTTGGGTTTTCTGGGTTTGTGCTTGAATTGTGTTCAGATAACAATGAGGAAAGAAGTTAATATGGAGAGGAGGGGTTTAAGTGGGGTTGAAAAAGGATTAGTGAGACATTGAAACTGCCATAATGAATTGTCACATGAGCATGGAGAAAGATGAAAATGGGGAGGAGAGAGAAAGGCATGTAGGTGGAAGGAGAGAGAGCAAATTGAAGGTTTAGGAGGTCATCAATGGAGGATGGTGGGAGAAGATATCGATGAAGAAGATGAAGATGGAGAGGAGATAGAGAGAGAAACCTAACGGCGTTAGGGTTTAGTCTTTAGTAAAAAGGTATTTTGAGCACAAAGTCAAAGTTTAGGGGTATATGAGGAATTCCCTAAATGTGAGAGGCAAATTAATAATTACATCAAATCTCAATGGTACGTGAGGAAATTTTCCAAATATATATGATCAAGATTTTACTATCAATTCTGCTAACAAAAAATTGATAGGAATAGTCCTAACTATGGGCATTCTGCCATTTTCAGTCCCCACTAAGGATTATTTATGTGCATTCTCAACTACGCATCAGTTTTTACAAAATTGGTCCCAACAGAATTTTCTTTAATTTTTCCCCCACCTCTCATTTTCTCTCTCCTCTAATGGGTTGTTGGCCACAATTTCTCTTCTCTTTAATCTTTCTGGTTGTTGCTGTTGTTTTGTGCTCCTTCCAGTCACGACACAAATTCACCGTTCAAAACACAACCCTCGTAATATCGACGTGCACCTAGTGAAAATATTTAACTAATCGCCACAATTGTCAAGAAGTATACCCTCTGTCTAAACAATCACCATAATCACCTGAGGTAGATTCTCAAGACAAATCCTAACTAACATGAAAATCCATGTAAAGTACTCAATAGCATTCAATGCGAAGTAACTTTTTTACCCACTTATAAGAACAAAGATGACAGACTAATCACAATCTCATGATAAGTAGTTAGCCAAAATCTTCATAAACCATGTGTAGATTAAGCAACAAAGTTCCGGAATACTGCCAGTAAACTCCCACCCAGGTTGAGGTACTCAAGATTCCGGTGAGGAATCCAAGAAACTTAAGCTTGGAAATTCCATCTGGAAAAGTGGAATTATAATTGTTTGAAAAAATATCAAGAATTATGAGCTCCAAAATTTCAAAAATTGAGGTGGGTAAATAACCCACAAATGAATATTTGTTAAAGTTTTAAGTTGTTAAGAGATGATAGATGGCGGATTTCCAAGAGATCGTGAAGATATATAGTTTGAATTTTGCTGAGCAGGACGGGGTGGCAAGGAAGAGGGGAGGAGGAGAAGAAGAGAAGGGGCAAAATAGGGGAGGAAGAATGGTGGCAGGGGAGGAGGAGGTAAGTGAGGGGAAGACAGAGGGGTCACATGGGCGGGAGGAGGGAGGAGAAAGAAAAGGAGGATGAAGGAAAATCGGTTTAAAAAATAACATGTTGAATAGGTAACCAGTCAACTGAGACTGTTTTTATAAAATATACCACAAAGTTGGGACTGCTCAGAAATAATCCTTAGTTGGGACTGAAAATGGCGAAACTCTGATAATTGAGATAGCTGCAATCAATTTGAAGATGTTTATGGTCAAAGTTTCTGATTGAAAAACGTGAAAGCAAAAAAAAGCAAATATAAAAGAAAGAACAAAGTAATATACACTAATTAAAGAATTACTTGTAGTTAACTTAATATAGTTTTAGTGATGACAAATTAAGTAACGGTTAGAAACTGATATAATTTTTTAACTTTTACCACATTTTTTGTTACTCCATTCATTCTTGATTGATGTTGTTAATTGGAATCTTGACAACATACTATTTAAAATTATATAGAATCTTCTAAATTTTTCCCATATATATAAGAAAAAACATAGTCATATAAGGTCTTATTTGATTCGTCTCAGTAGTACTTTAATAATAATAATATATTTTTTATAATTTTTTTCTAATAGGTAATTATATATATAATGTGCAAGTCAAACTAGCATCATCAATAAGAAACAGACTGGAGGAAGTATTGACTTTGTATTTCACCTTCTTTGGAATTTTACCACGATTCCGTCCAAGTGGGTCCATTAACAATTTTTTTCTCCTTTTTTCTCCCTATTGTTCCCCAATTTCCTAATTAGAAAGTCAAGAATCACTTAATGTTTTGGCTTAAATCCTAATTCTACAAACAAGAATTAAATATAGGTTGGGGGATCCCTTGTATGAGCTGAATTAGACGTGGCTAAACTGACCGGACTTGAGACCCAAATTAGACCAGGAAATGTCAACCCGAAATTGTCCAAAGAGTCGAAATACCCCGACCCGACTTGACCCGACCCGAAATAACCCGGCGTGAAACTACCCGAACTATACTGTCAACTATGATTTTCCACAATAAAGTGAACCAAATTTAATTGTTTTGTTATGTTGAGTACTACTTTAATATTATCTCATATCTTTTGTTTGTAAATATTGACACAAAATGTAATTCTTATTATGAATTTATTTTGTAATTATATATTTAATTAAAATATTGACTTGAATTGAAACAAACGCAAAGTTGACCCGATTGCACAGCCCCAAAATGTCGGTCCAACCGAGCCCGACCAGAAATTTAGAAGATCATATCCGACCGATGCAACCCGACCCATACCTGACACAAATGACATGTTTGCCACCTCTAAGTTAAATTACTGTACTTGGAGATCATCGAAACAAAAGAAATCTACTAAAGTGGAAGAATTTAATGTGGTTTTATTGATTTAGGGTTAAAATTGAAATTACAGGTTTCGTTAAGTGGCTTGTTCATTCACAAAGTTTGGGGCGGATTACTGCAATTTTATGTATTTTGTCTTCGGTCATTAATTAAATCAATGTTACTGTTATGAAATTGATACTTTTAGGGTAAAATTAGGGTTCATATGCAATTTAGGATTTTTTTTTTCGAATTTTAAATATATTTCAAAATTTTAGGTAATAATCATAAATTGAGCATATATATATTAGTTTGATATGAAGTTAATCAATGTAAATTACAGATCTATTAGTCACTTGATTATCGTTGTATGAACTTAAGATGAGTTGAATTCAAAAAATTTCGAAAGGTAGACAAGGGGAAAAATATTCTAAAATGCCTGATTACTAAGATGGCTTTTAAGGTATATGTGTGCAATGATTATTAGTGGAAGGTTGTGCCCAAAGCATCAAGTGTCGAGTATGCTTGATGTAGAAGCGTGAGATGTATATATGAAATTACGTGAAATTCCATAACGGGAATTCTAAATGATAGGAAATCTCATTATATAAGTTTATTATTAGGCCTTATGTAAGGAATAATGGAAATTTTATCAATTTTAACTTAATCTAACTATTATAAAGTTTAATAGACTGTCGAATACATATATATATCTCTCTCAAATAATGAGAAAAGTTATACTACAATTAGTTGGTTAACGAGTTGAACTAAGATCGAACTCGAGTAGGCTTAGCTCGGACAAAGAATGGGTGAGGTTAAGCTTAGCTTGAGCTTAACATAAACAAACACGAATCATGGGCTCGACTAGATCTCGAGATCACCAAATATGAGCTCGACTTGTGGCTCAATTCGAGTTTTTAAAAAGGTTGATGAGTTCTAATCCTCCTACAGAAATTATGGATGTACTTTGAGGAATTTCCTCTAAAAATATTTTGCGCTAATCTATTTTTAGCCCGGATTTGCATGAAAAAAAAGGGATGAGTCAATCCAAAAAGCTTGAAAAAGTATGTAAAAGAAAGAAATATTAAAAAGAATTGAGAAGTAGTTAGTTAGTGACATGAGCACTAACAAAAAATAAAAATGATGGGGGAGGTTGAACACATGAGCATCAACAAGAAAAGCAAAATTGAAAAATTCTAGTAAAAGAATGTGGAAGAAATATATTTGAAAATGGGAAAATTTAATTTATTAAATGTTGGAGAAAGAAATATTAGAAGAAGAAAGTGTTTGAAGGTTACTAATGACAAGGGCATTAGCAGAGTATGTTGGTGACATGAGCATCGACGGTTAGGAAAAAGAAAAAAATATATTCACAAAGAGATTTTTTGAAGTTTGCTGATGACATGAGCATTAGCAGTGATGGATGGTGACATGAGTATCAACAAGAAGATCCTAAAAATTAGGAATATGGAGGTTAGTAACATGAGTACCAACAAAATTTTCAAAGAAAAATATATGGAGATGAGAAGCAATAAGAAGAAATCTTTTGGAGAAAGTTGGTAACAACGTTACCAACACAAAGAGTTGAAGATCTACAAGATGTGAAGAGGAAGCAAAGTTGAGGATAGTTGGTGACATGGGCGCTAACAAAAACAATTTCAGTATATCGTCGAGTCATTAATGACAAGTGCATCAACAAATTTAATATTTTTAAACACTAGTGGAAAAAATTGCTTTTGCTACTTATTAAATGCTCCGATTAACTAATCAACCCGAGCATTTGTGAAAATTTAAATATAAAAATTCACAAATGCTTGGGTTGATTAGTCAACCGGAGCATTTGACTCGAGCATTTGGTCGGTGGACCATCTCTCAATTCACGACATTAAACCTAGCAGTATACGTATTATTAAATCTTATATTGACCTCCTCATCAGTCCTTCCCTCCCTCCCAAGTACCCCGCTCAATTGAAAGTTGAAACCTCCCACTGTACCCCTCCGACGTCCCTCCCTCCATCATCCTTCGCTTAATTTGTGTTAAAATCATTGTAAGTTTTCTATTTTCTTGTAGTTTAGTTCGCTGGCTTGCTTTCGATGCTTTTCGCGCTCTAATTTTTTTTTCCTGCTAATTTTCGTTGTATATTGTTGTGCTTCGCCAGCTTAGGGTTATTTGCTTGAGTATATTGGTTGTTGTTTGCGTCCTTCGCCTTCGCCTTCCCCCGAATAGATCTCTGCATCTCCCGTTTTTCATGCTTTCTTAGTTGTCAAAATTTAGGGTTTTTTGTTTCTTTTCTACTAATATTTCTGGATCTCGAAGTTTTTGGATTTTAGGGCTTTCTCGAATATTTTTGGTAATTTCTCGAATCTCTTTATTCTCTATGAATTTCTTTGTTATTTTTCGATTCTTTCTCTGATGTGTTTATTGTTCAATTATAGGAGGAAATGGAAAAGAGGAGAGAGATTGAGGGGCAAGTATCAAAAATCTCCTAGTCGAACTGATGAACTGTCTTCTTCCTTCTATTACAAAGACAATCTCGAATGTTCACTCAGATTCGCTACTGTATTCGCCAAGCTACTTCAAGTTCGTTCTTCAAGACTGAATTTTTAGGGCTTGATTTGGAATTAAGGTAACCTTCTAATCGAACTTTAGGTTTTCTATTTGCATGTGAAATTGAAGCAAAAAAAAATGAAATTGTGTGGTCCTTTTTCTGTTGTTTCAGCTAAATCTACACAATCGACAAGATTTGAATGCCTTGATTTATTTAATTGTGCGAAAAATCTGAATTTTGCAGAAGTGTTGAACAAATCTACGGCTGAATTTTGCAATGGATTATCCACAAACAGAAAAAAAAACCAGACAAAAATATTATGCTTTTTTTCCTGCTTTGAACGGACATATTATACTTGTTTAGTTGTAGTACGAGTATTGAACATTGTAGGTACTTTTAGGTATATATTTTCATTGGACAAAGTTCATTGTCTATGAAGATTAGATGAATTTGCATCATGTTAGAATCCAATTAAGGTCTCTTAGAGATACAAATATGACAATGATTACCTAGTATTGCTGGACAGAATCTTCTAGCGATTAAAATACAATTGAAAAGAAAATAAAAAAATTATAACAGTAAAAGAGAACCAGGGCGGAGGGGATATCTTATTTTGCGCTCCAGTGTATGCTAGAAATTAGAATGACTTTGATCAACTACTAGCCTTTGTTTCATTTTGGGCGTTCAAAGAAGCAAATGTAATTTTTTTCGCCACATGCTAGTCTATGTTAGTGTTAGAAGATTTATGTTCAATACACATCTGTAAGTGTGATTACCAAACCTCTCTTCATTGTCTTTTGTTGGCAAATACAAAACTTTGTATGATATTGGATCTCCTTGGTGGTTCTGGTTCTGTTATTGGTGTTGATGTTGCAAGACATCGTCGCGGCTTGCGTAACTATGATGCGTAAATTCTCCATGGGTGATCTTTGTCGACTCTTAGTTGTTGATGGAACATCATTCTCTTTGATTCCCACACCAGTTTTTGCGGCTTCTAAATTATGTTAGTGTAGGAATGTGTTGCTTGCAATTTCATTTATTATACAAGTGGTGAATGGCTGTGGGCAAGTGGAGTTGGGTGAGGGGTGTGGTGCGTATCTCGTAGCAGTGCCAGCGACGATGCATTGCAATCATATGTCTGCTTCTTCCTGTGACTTCTTCGCCACTGCCACTCTCGCTCAGACTGATCCCAGTATTTTTCTTTTGCCTTTCCCTTCTACTTAATCATTACTTATTTAATTACCTTACCAGTTACCAGTTACGACTCATATCATATACTAATAATAGTATACTACTATCAGGCTATGGATTTTGCATCTACCCTGCTTCTCCAAGGTATATCTTCTTTCTTTATCTAGCTTCCCTTACACGCTTCTTTATTATGTCTCTCACTGTGTACTACTGTGTAGTGTCTATCATAGCTCCCAGCTTTGTTTTTTCTTTTTACATTTACAAATCATCTTCTCCTTACAAATATTATCTGGTCCTGTTGCCTGCACTCTGCAGGCTGCTTCTTGTTAAACAAGTGCCATCTTTCTGTGACTGTAACTTATATGCAACCTTCATGTAATTAGATACAAGTACTACTTTACTCCATTAATCTAAGATTTGTGCTTATTATATTAACATACTAGCTACTTTACACTTGACACTTTACCAGTACGTAACTATGTATAACGTACTAGGAGGCTAGGAGTAATGAACAGTAATAACATTCAAGTACTTAAATTATTTATGAGCAATGAGAAAATTGAGGGCATCCTCATCCGCATGGTAGATATATATGTCAGCTTTTTATATAAATGCTCAAGCTTTATTTACATCCCCCTCACTGCTACAGTACTACTGCTCACTATGGTGAAGAACTACACAAAAAAATAATACTAGTCCACTGAGAGATGTTTAATTAGCCTAAAAGAAGGTATGTATTCATGGAGTGGACTTCTAAGCGGCCTTGGAAGGAATGGACACGTGCAGCAAAAGCAAGGGCAGCTAGTCCGTTACAGTTAACCCATGATGTTTTCAGATATGTCCTCCACTGCCTTCATTGAGTCGTTAACTGTCATTGATGTCGTCACCCTGTTGGTGGATCCTTACCAAATACAGAGCAAAGAAACCTTGCATTTGGTGCTGCTGCTAGCATGGTGCATCCAGCTACTGGCAAGATACAAGTTGTCTTTGTCATATCATACATAAAGATATGGTATTCTCATATGATCTGAAAAGTAACTAATATATATGTAGTTTTTATGCTCTTAAGTGATGTAGCTTCCATCTTCTTTGGCTTTACCACGCAAGATATTCAGTTGTGAGATCTTTATCAAAAACTCCAAAGTATGCATCTGCAATTGCAAATTTAATCAAGAATGGCATCTCGAGGAATGCAATTTTACGCCAGAGGAATGTTGAGAATATCAAATGCAAGGTTTGTACAAGTGTGGCTGTAGTCTTCCTAATCCATCAAATTTGAATATTTTAATTACTTTTTAATCGTTGCTCATTTTTCTCGCATCCTTTGCTCATTTGCAAGGTGGTCTTGTGCCGTCTTTCAACCGCCGAGAAGTAATGCTGCAAGGCGGTGCTGCCATCGCCGAGCTGATGCAGTGGTTATTGCTGCTCCTCTAATGCTGCTGCTGAAGTAGAGTCGATCCAGGCATCCATTGCTTAGACAAACTGACATTAGTGACTTGTGTATCAAGTTTACTTGGATGGGACAGGTTTAGATGGCAAGTTTTCAAAATACAATGTTAAATGTGTGGGTGAGAGCATGATAATTAGATTTGAGATTGGTCTTTTAAATTATAATTGGGTAGGTATTCTTGCTGGAATCCTTATAGTTTCTTCAACTACTCATGTTATTACTTCTCTCTGCCTCCAACAATTCTCCCCGAGAACAAACTCATTTTATTACTTCTTTCTACCATGAATAGATGACAAATCTTCTATTTGCAGGAAAGAATGCTTCGACGTACATCCGTTGTTGATGTTGAAGCTGAAGTGAAAGATGTAAAATGAAGCTAACATGATCTGGTCTTAGTATGGAGGTAATCTTCTATTATAGCGTCTTTGTCTCGTTATAGACATGCCAAGAACAGTGAAAGATCTTGTTACACATCAGAATATGTAGCTTGCTTGCTCCACTCTGCTGACTTTGACTAAGTGCTCTATGAACTTATGATATTGTAGAACTTATAGCCGCATAGTCTATTATATAACTTTTTTACTAGAAATTTTATTCTTTTATAATCTCCGATCCAATAGAGGATATTGTATATTAAGTGACTCTTGATTGATGGGTACATTAGCATAACTTATGTTCTGTTATGTTGGTCTTTTCAACTGTTTTGGGCTTTGTGGATTTTCAGTTTAAAGGTCTATGTGTATGTCCTATGTTCTAAAGTTGTAATTATAATTATTCAATCGATTAGTAATTTAAAATTAACTTAATTGTGAGTTGTTTATGAGATTGTTGCAATTCTATACTTTAGTTCTTTGCCCTGTCCCATATTGATATATCTGTTCATATTGATATATCTGTTAAAACCTCAAGGTAGTTTGTAAATTCTGTTCTAAATGCACTCTGGATAGGTGGAGATGCTTGCTGACAGTGGATATCCTACTTATTTGGCTGCTCGTTTAGACACCAAATTGAACAGTGTTATTGTTCATTGCATTTCTAGTTTAATGTAATGGTAGTTCATTTGTATGGAACCCTGATACTTTTTGATTTGATTGGACTATGTAAGCTTTTATATGGATTAGGGTTATTAGAAATGCTTGTTAAACCTTCATTGATTTCTGACAACTATAGAGCTGCAGCTTTTGTTAAATTTTTAGTCTGAATGAAATTTACATAATATTTTACTAATGTGTTCATGCTTATGTTATATCAATTTCCCAAATGCTTGAATTGAATTATATCAATATGCTTCTTGGTCACAATAGGATGCAGTGAAGCATTTGGGAAATGCCAAGCTGCTTGTTGATGTATGCTTCTGTTGTGTTGTACAACAATACAATGTACAACACAACAGCAACGATTTTTTTTATTAAAAAAAAAATAGCAAATGCTTCGGTTGTTTGGAAAAACCGGAGCATTTAGTTCACAATTGCTTCGGTTTTTTCCAAACAACCGAAGCATTTGACCCATTTTGAGCATACAAAATTATTAAATGCTCCGGTTTTTTAGAGAACCGGAGCATTTGATATATGCTCAAATGCTCGTATGGCGTCTGCTACGGGTCAAATACGGAGAATTTGTACGGTTTTTAACCGGAGCATTTGATGTTTTTTGTACTAGTGAAAGTACAAGATTTTTCAAGATTAAGAGGGGAGTATTAGAGGTTAATCTAGAAAAATCTAGATGTTTAATGAAAAATATAGTGTGTAGTCTAGAAAAATCAAGTGATGATGTATCTAGAAATATCTTGTAAAAATCAGAGATATTAGACAAGTGTAGAGAAATCTAGAAACTAATAGGATACAACAACTATAAATATGTTGTATGTACATTAGTTGAAAGGTAAGCTAATCAAGAGAGCTCCCACAAAATATTTTGAATGGTAGAAACAAGAGTTCAACCAAAGAGATAAGTGGGAGATATGTGCTCTCACAAATATAATTGTATAACCAATACATGCTTAGATCAACTGGTAAGGGAGTTGTTCTAGCTTAACCAGAGGTCTCGGGTTCGAGCCCTGGGAACGCAGCAGAGTGTGTTGGGAGAGCTTTCCCCCCAATTGGGGCCAGACCCGGCTCGAATCCAGATTAGTCGGGATCCAAAAATGGATTTCGGAAACCGGGTATGGTTCACCAAAAAAAAATATAATTGTATAATTCTTATTAATGTAATCAATGAAAATGCAATTTTGTTATATTATGGAGGGTCCATCAAAACTTCCGCGTGCCCCGCAATTTTCTATTAAACTCACCCTTCCAACATCTATTATTTCTGTTGGCAGCTAACATTTTGTTGCACTCATAACTTTCACAGCATCTTGCTAACTCTCGCCTTATTGTAGACTTCTCCTGCAGAACTACACAATCTCACAATGTTCTGTAGTACATCATCCCAACATCTTGTTGTCAATTTCTCATGCACATTATTTACTCTTGCTATGAACTACTACACAAATTGCTTCTTACGTGCATCTCTTGTGTGAGCTACGTCTTTCTAACACACCCACATGAACTCATGCCAATGCATCCTATCTATAGGACACTTCGTCGCCATGAGCCATTGTACTTAATTACCCGACGTTCATTTCCTTGAATTGGCCGACTAGCTTTAGTCTAGAACATTAATAATTTATCCAATTTTAGAATTCCTAATGGACCGTCAACTTCCATTATTTTGTGCATGAAGAACCAAAGTCCATCTTGGCTTTCTCTTCTGCACCACTATATGATAATAATATTATGTACTAACAGCTATTTTGATGGGTAACATTAACCGAACAATTACTTTTGCCAAAATAAGCCTAAAATCCATTACTGCAGAACTCGCATTGCACCTAGAGTATATTTGTAAATTATAAGGACTCAAATACTGAATTTACCACACATGCATCTAATTAGATACTAATTGTATACCATGTCACTTGTCACGGCAGCAGTGGCACGGTGGCAGTGATGTTCGATGTTTTAGTTTTGTGTTTTCTATGTTCCATTCCCTTAACTCTTGAAAGTAATAATATACAGCCCTAGTCTAAGTAATACAAGTGGGCCAAACCACTATACAACAATACATCTCATGATAAGGGGCCTAAACTCTCATACAAGGGTATATACAATCCAACACCCCCCCTCAAGTTGGAGCATGGGGATTGCCAATGCCCAACTTACCACGTAAATATGTAAATTGACGAACACCAAGGGCTTTAGTAAAGATGTCGGCGAGCTGCTCCGTAGTAGAAACATGGGCGGTAAGAATAGTACCAGCTTGAATAGCATCACGAATATAATGACAATCAACCTCAATGTGCTTCGTACGCTCATGGAAAACAGGATTATGACACCGAGAGCTAGCCCGAGAAGAGGGAACACCGAGATTCCCTAAGAGGGCACGTAACCATTTAAGTTTAGCAGTCAGATCGGCCATCGAGCGATATTCAGCCTCTGCAGAGGAGCGAGAAACAGTATGTTGTTTGCGAGTCTTCCAGGAAACAGGGGAGGAGCCAAGAAAGACAATCCAACCTGTGACAGAGCGGCGAGTCAAGGGACAACTCGCCCAATCAGAATCACACCAAGCAGTCAAATGTAAGTCACAAGAAGATGAGAGAACAATCCCCTGACTAGGATTGCCATTTAGATAGCGCACCACTCGAAGCGCAGCTTCCCAATGTAACTGACGAGGTTGATGCATAAACTGAGCAAGAACATCAACCACATAAACTAAGTCAGGACGAGTGAAGGCCAGATAAATGAGACGACCAATAAGTCGTCTGTATTGAGAAGGATCATCATAAAAGGGGCCATCATCACGAGCCAAGTGATGGTTCTGCTCTAAAGGAGTATCAGCAGGTTTACACCCAAGTAGACCTGTCTCAGAAATAATGTCAAGAGTGTACTTTCGTTGTGAAAGAAAGAAGCCATCAGAACTACGAGCAACTTCAATGCTAAGAAAGTACTTCAAGGGACCAAGATCTCTCATACGAAAACAATCACCAAGATATTGTTTAAAGGAAGAGAGAGCAGCAGAGTCATTACCAGAGATGATGAGATCATCAACATATACAAGCACATTCAAGCGAACAGTCCCACGGCAATAAGTGAAAAGAGAATAGTCCGAGTAAGGATGAGAAAAACCATACTGACGCAAAGAAGCGGCAAGCTTAGCAAACCAACACCGCGGTGCTTGGTGAAGGTCATACAAAGACTTTTGAATTTCGCATACCTGACCAGGACGACTAGGATTGAAACCAGGAGGAAGTTTCATATACACCTCCTCAGCAAGATCACCATGGAGAAAGGCATTGTGGACGTCCATTTGATGAACCTCCCCATTATGAGCAGCGGCGACAGAAAGAAGTGCACGAACAGTGACCATCTTAGCCACAGGAGCAAATGTTTCAGTGTAGTCAATCCCCTCCACCTGATGATTACCAAGAATGACTAAACGAGCTTTGAGACGCTCAACACTGCCATCATAATTATATTTGATTTTGTAAACCCATTTGCACCCTAAAGCTTTCTTGTCAAGAGGAAGAGAAGTCATCACCCAGGTTTTATTATCTTCAAGAGTACTTATTTCTTTTTGCATCGCGCCACCCAGAGAACTGCATAGCCTCTTTAAAATTGTTGGGCTCAACGCCCTCGTCAACTGCTGCAAGAAAGGTACGGTGGCGAACAGAAAAATTATCACAATTCACAAAGTGAGCTATAGGATAAGGAGGAGTACCTGAGGGATCGGGAGTAGAGGGTGAACCTGGAGGGGGGCTCTCAGTATGCACAACATTCACAAAATAATCACGCAGTAAGGTGTTTGGTTGTTTCTCTTTATGCCCGCGACCCAAAATAGGAAGAGAAGGTGTGGGCTCAACAACATCAGCACGCCTAGAGGAGGGAGAAGAAACCAGGTCAGTAGGAGGGAGAACTTCTCCCGTAGATGGAATGCATCTGGGCCAGACGCGGGAGATGGGCCCCTTTCAGCGGCAGGAGAGAAAGACGCGGGCGCTGGGCCCGTTTCAGTGGACGCGGGCGATGGACCCATTGCAGGGGACACGGGTGATGGGCCAGACTCAAGGGATTGGGTAATTTGTGGAGGGGGGACATTTGTGGGCTCAGGAGGGTTTGTGGGCTCAGAAGGAAGATTTGTGTGCTCAAGAGGGAGATTTGTTGAGTTATCAGCAGGGGCTAAGTCACCACAAGGAGTGAATTCAGTAGAGTGAGAAGGGATTGATGAATAGGGGAAAGAGGTTTCAAAGAATTGAACGTCTCTAGAAACAATAATGTCACCAGTCTCCAAATCATATAATTTCCACCCTTTCTTCCTCGTGGGATACCCAATAAAAACACATTTCCAACTGCGTGGAGCAAATTTATTTCCTTTTGCTTTTTGATTGTGAGCAAAACACAAACATCCAAAAATACGCAAGGCATCAAAATCAGGGGCAGTACCAAAGATCATCTCATAGGGAGTTTTATTGCCCAACACACCAGAAGGAGTGCGATTAATTAAATGCACAGCAGTAAGAACGCATTCACCCCAAAAAGTGATAGGCAAGTTAGCCTGAAACATCAAAGCCCTACCCACATTCAATATATGTTGATGCTTGCGTTCAACACGCCCGTTTTGTTGAGGTGTCCCAGTACAGGAAGTTTGAAACACAATGCCACTTTTATCAAAAAAACCAAGCATACACTGAAACTCAGTCCCATTATCACTCCGAACGATTTATTTATTTTTGGATAAGTAATTAAAATTTGATTGCACATAAACTTCAATACATCCTAACCATCCAATGCAAACTACAAACCAACTAGGTTGGACCATAGCTAGACAAAGGAGGTGAACAACTACTTACATTCTCTGCTTACAATGCAATAAACTAGGTGTAACCTCTTCTACCTAGATTTTGTGGCAATACAGTTCCTATTCTTATTTTCACCAACTCCTGAATCTGTCTCACTGTAAATCTGATGCTTGGACTGCATTGAGACCAGTAGCATTTGTTCCTTGCTTGCTAAACATAATACACCAAAGCAACTAACCCTGTAAACAAAACCTGCTTCTGAAATTTTGTTTTCCTGCTATTTCTCACCCACCTAATGATATCCTGTAATTTTTCAGCTCTTACAGAGATATTCAGCCACGCCTTGAGCTCAGTCAGACATTTTTTGCTATATGGACACTTAAAAAATAGATGCTCATGTGTTTCAGTGCATCCTTGACACAACAGACACAAATCATTAGGACTCACACCTATTTTTGCAAGTTTTGCTTTTGTCTGTAGCTTCTCCTGAATAGCTAACCAAATGATAAATCTGTGTTTAGGAATAGCAAGTCTATTCCAAACCACTATATCCCAGTGCACTCTTGCTTTTTCACCTCTTAGCTTGTCATAAACAGCTTGTATTGAGTATTTAGACAGGGAACTAAGCTCATTTTCAGTGAAATAAGCTTTCAATTGTTCCTTTATCTGACAAATTCTAGTCCAATACCAACTCCCTCCTGATTTGGGTGTATAACTCCACCAATTCTCCCCCTTAATATAGACTGAATGCACCCATTTTATCCATACATTATCCTGCTTAGAGGCAATAGCCCACACATACTTCCCCAAGCAAGCTACATTCCATAATCTTACATCTCTAAATCCCAATCCTCCACTACTTTTACTCCAACATAAATCTTCCCATGCCACTGCTCCTGGCTTCTGAGTGAAAGCTTGTCCACTCCACAGAAATGATCTGCACACCTTGACAACTTCATTCAAAACACTCTTTGGAATCACAAAAACCTGTGCCCAATACCTATGCAAACTCAGTAATAGTGAGTTGATAAGTTGTGTTCTGGCATTAAGGACAAGTTCCTTGTACTCCATACTCTGATTCTGGCTACCATCTTCTCCACAATACATTCACATTGAGCTTGAGTAATCCTTTTAGAGCATATGGGTACACCTAAGTACCTGAAGGGCAATGAGCTTCTTGAAAATCCTGATGCATCAACTACTCTGTGTATCTCCTCTTCAGCCATCCCACAAGTGTAAATTGCAGATTTATTAATGTTGGCTTGCAGTCCTGAAGTGTCAGAGAAGAGCTTGAAAGCTCTCAACGTTAAATATATGGTAGCAAATTCTCCCTTACTACACCATATAAGGTCATCTGCAAAACACATGTGTGTTAATTTCACCTCAACACAATTTGGATGAAATTTAAACTGTTCCAGTTCACTCATTTTATTGAGAATCCTTGAGAGATATTCCATGCATATAACAAACAGCAGTGGAGACATGGGATCTCCTTGTCTCAACCCCCTCTCTTATTTAAAAATATCCTTCTATTCCTCCATTAATCAGCAAGGAAAACATGGGTGTTGTTACACAGTTCATCACAATCTTTGTGAAGCCATCAGGGAATCCTAAATGAGTCATCATTTGCTGCAAGAAATCCCAATTAACAGTGACATATGCTTTCTGCAAGTCTATCTTCATTAAACAGCTTGGCTTTACCTTCTTTCTTCAATAGTGCTTGACCATATCTTGTATGACCATTATATTATGGACTATTAATCTGCCCTGTACAAAACCTCCCTGATTCTCAATGATTATATCAGGTAGTACCCTCCTGAGTCTGCCACATAGTACCTTGGTAACACACTTATAAAGTGTATTACAATAAGATATAGGTCTGAATTCTGAGACATTTCCAGGACATCTTGTCTTAGGTATTAAAGTAATTGTAGTATTATTCAATTTCTTTAATACCCTGCCACTATTAAGAGTGTCTAAAACTGCATCAATTACTTCTTCTCCAATGATACTCCATACATCCCTATAGAAATAGGAGCCAAACCCATCAGGCCCAGGAGCCTTAGCTCCTGGGATAGAAAATAAAGCATGTTTCACTTCTTCTGATGTGTAAGGTGCCATCAATATTTGCATGTGCTCTTTTGTTATCAATGGACCTGCTTGCACAACTTCTGGCATTATCATCTTTTTGTGTTGTATATTTGTACCAAGGAGCTTGTTATAATATTCCAGAAATGCTTCTGCAACTCCTTCAGGCTTGTCCTGCCACTCTCCTCTCTCATTATGAATGCTATATATATGATTCCTTTCTCTTCTGGCTTTAATAGACTGATGAAACAATGTTGTATTTTCATCACCATTTTTAAGCCAGTCTAATTTTGCTTTCTGCTTCAGGAATGTCAAATATGCTCCATGTTTCACTTTATATTCATGCACGGCTCTCAGTCCGCCGCCTACTTCAATATTCCCTGGGTCCAAGTGCATCTGCTTCTGTGCTTTAATCATTGCTTGTTGAGCTTTATAATGTGCAACTTGTAGCTCTGAGTTTCCTTCTCTGTTCAGAATTCTAAGTACCTTCTTCACTTCTTTCAGTTTCTTCATAATTCTATACATCTTTGAACCTTCAACATCAATTGACCAGGCCTGTCTTACTTTCTCTAGGAACTGTGTATCTCCCTTCCACATTGTGAAATATCTGAATGGTTTTTTTGCTGCTTCTATTAATGGGATGAATTGTGAGAACAGCTGGAGAGTGATCAAAGTCACCTTCTCCTTGGAAGTTTACTTCTGCATTAGGAAACATTTCTTGCCATGCTTGATTTCCCAACATTCTATCAAGCTTTGAGAATACTCTGTCTCCCCCTTGTTGTTTGTTATTCCATGTGAAAAAACAACCTGTACATTTAATATCTACCACCCCACATTCTCCCATACACTCTCTCATAGGAGCTATTTCATGTTCTCTCACAAGTGATCCTATTCTTTCATCACTATTCATTACACTATTAAAATCTCCACATATTAACCATGGATCATGAGTTTTTAACATTCTCAAATCCTGCCATAATTTCATTAAAAGCATAAACATAAGTACAATAAAATCCATCACCACCACTACAAGGTTTAACAAAACAATGCAACAGTTGAGATGTACCTTTAATGATGTTGACAGTGAAACTCCCTGGTTTCCATGCTATAATTACTCTGCCATTTGGATGATACATTGCATTTGATGAAAAGCACCATCCTGTAAACACTCTCTGGTAAAGTGCACCCAAGTTAGGAGCCTTCAACTTTGTCTCCAAGAGGCCTACCATACCAACTGCATATATATCTATGAATAAAATCTTTCACTGCCTTCTGCTTATTGGTATTATTGACCCCTCGGACGTTCCAACACAAAACCCTATCCATTTGTGATAGGGAAAGTCCCCTCTCCCTTGTCTCCTTCCACCTCATTCTCATCTTGATCTCCTACAATCTTAACCACAGGTTCTGCCTCTATAGCATTCTGTATAAGTGTCTGAGAAGAGTTGTCAGTACTAGTGATGTTTATACTATTAACTCTCACTCTAATGGGTTTCAAGGCCTTCTGAAAACCATCAGGGTCTATTTCCACCTCCTTGGTCTTCCTAGTCACCTCTTGCTGTTCTTTTTCCTTGTTCTGTATACTAGCATCTGCTACCTTATCTAATACTGGCATAGGTGCTTCAATACTCTGATTCTTCTTAGGCCTCCATTCCTGCCTGGGTTGCACCATTCTACAATCCTTACTATCATGTCCATATCTGGTACATTTACCACATTGAGTTGGCAGCCATTCAAACTCAACAGGTACCTTCACTTTCTCCCCATATTCATTCAAGAACCAGATATGATCTGGAAATGATTGTTCAATTTTCATCTCTACTAAAATTCTTGCGAATTGCAATTTATCCCTATTTCTTGTAGCCTCATCTCTCTTAATCGGATCTCCCTAGTATTTGAGAGGCAATCTCAATTGCACCCAAACTGGCAGTGTTTTGATATCCTCTTTCACAAAATCAATATCAGGTGACCATGGTTTCATGATCAATGGTTTCTTGTCGAAAAAGAAATGTACATTCAACACTGAATCTCGTGAATCCATGGCATTAAATCGTACTAAAAACACACCTCTCTTGATCATTGCTACCTTATCCACATTGTATGATTTCCAAACACGCCTAAAATATCCTTCCATGACATGGACATGAGGATTGGCAGCAAGAACATAGCAGATTATAGCAGAATTCCAGAAATTGATTTCATCTTGTACATCCTCAATGTCAATCTTAATCAATTCCTCATTAGATTCCTCACTATTATCTACATTATCATCTCCTTCAATACTCTCCAACTGTTCGACATTATGCGTCTCAAAATCAGGTTGAAAAATAGGAACAGATTGCATACCTTGATAAGTTACTGTTCCATTGAATTGACGATCAGCACTTCGTTGAATCGATTGCAGCCATTCATTGAATGTGTGTCTGATTTCAGATTGTTGTTGCAATTGTTGAAGAGAAGATTTAGGCATAAGAATTTCTTCAATTCCAAGCCCAAAATCCAATGCTTCTACTCCCAAAACTTCATCCATGGACCTAGTCCTCAAAGCTTGTGAGTCCGATGCTAGACCTCTAGCTTTCTCCTTCTGTTTCCCGAAATTTCCAGCTTGAGATTTCCCTCCCGCCTTTCTTGCCATGGCGACGGTGCAAAACACCGAGAGAAAATTGGAGAGGTTTTCTCAAGCTTGATCACCTCCGAACGATTTTAACATTCGTTTCAAATTGACGGTCTACCATGGCAAAGAAGAACATGAAATATTTATGAACCTCAGTTTTATTGTGCAATAAATAAACCCAAACAGCACGGGAATATTCATCAACAACCGTCAAAAAATAAATAGCACCACAAGAAGAAGGAGTACTATAAGGTCCCCACAAGTCACAATGAACTAGCTCAAACAAACGACTAGCTTTATGATTGCTAACAGGAAACCTATCACGAGTTTGTTTGGCCATAGGACAAACCTCACAAACTTTATTCAATTTCTTCCTAAAAGTACTAGAACGGATAGCAGGAAGCATCTTCACAACTCTCTCCGATGGATGGCCTAACCTTTGATGCCATGGATCAAATGTGCTCAATTCTGGAACACCAACTGCATGCACCACAACCACCTTGCGGAAAAAGTAGAGACCCCCTCGCCGTTCACCTGCTCCAATCAGGATCCCTGAAGGTCGGTACTGTATAGCACGCAAAGAAGGAGTGCATTGGATAGTACAAGCATTATCAGACACCAAGTGCGATACAGAAATCAAATTACACTGAAACTCAGGAACAAATAAAACATCACGCAGAACAAGATGGTCAGTAAGATAAACATCTCCCTGCTGCGTGGCATAAGCAGAATTCCCATTAGGGAGACCAACAGGACATCCGTCTATGTGACGAACATTGATTAAGCAAGATAGAGTGCCAGTTATGTGATGAGATGCGCCTATATCGATAATCCATTCCATATTATATGTCTCACCTGCCATGCGATCACCTTGGGTTTGCTCATTATTAATTAGGTTCATAAGAACCTGCATTTGATCGGGTGTAAGGCTAGTAAGGGGCACACCACCCCCTCCAGAAGTATTAAAAACTCCATCAGTGACTAAGTCAGCGCGAGCCCCCCCTGAAGGGGTTGCTGTCCCAGCCGTAGATGTTGCTGCCCCAGCCGAAAGGTGGTGCCGAGCAGCGAGTGTGACGGAGGAGCTAGCACCGCCAATAAGACGAGCTGCGTTGCACGCACGAATGCGCTCCTCGTACCATTCGGGGTTCCCATGTATTTTAAAACAAGTACTTACCTCGTGGCCTTTCTGTTTACAATGACTGCACACAAGTTTGGATTTATCGCCGCGATCGAATTTGCCTCGCACACGCCCAGTTTGAACGTGAAAGGCTTGTACACTCTCGTGAGAACCATGTCCACGCACCGCGGCTCGGGATTGCTCTTCTTGTACGAGCGCTTGATATGCTCGGTTAAGATCCCCTAAAGGTTGTTGTGAGAGGAGGTTGGTTCTCATGGCACCATATGCCTTACAATCCAACCTAATCAAAAAGTGATGACATATCTCCTCTTCTCTTTCCTTCGATAATTTCAGCGCGATTCCACAGTCACATTTCTTACACTCGCAAAATGGCAAGGGCTTCAAGCGAGCCAACTCGTCGTACAACCCAACGAGCTTCGTATAGTACTCATCAATGGTCATCGTCTCGGTTTGCTTACAATCCGAGATGACAGCTTTAAGTTGTTGAATGCGTGGTCCATTCGCCACACAAAAACGTCATTCAAGGTAATTCCATAATTCCTTCGCATTATCATGAAGCGGTATAGTTCCGGCAATCTTCGGATCCATACTGCGAAGCATCCATGACACGATCATCGAGTGAACCGTGTCCAAATCAAGTATACCTTGCGGATTAATGGGCTTGGAAATTGTCCAATCGATAAGCCCGTACTTCCGTCGAGCACGAAGTGAAAGTGTCATTGCTCTCATCCAGGCTACGTAATTTTCTCCAGTGAAAATCACATGCGTGATAACATTGCCCGGCTGATCACCGGAGCCCAAATAGTAGGGAGAAGAAGTAGTCACAACCCACTCTTCTTTCCCTCCTTCGGTCCCTTCTTTCCATCACCCATGGCTGCGGTTATTTTTTTTTTTTCTCTTCCTGGCTTATCACACGGGTGAGGCTAAGACACCGGCGCCGATTGTCGGAAAAAGTCAGACGAACCGCCGGTCAGTGGCGTAGCTCTGATACCATGTCACGGCAGCAGTGGCACTGTGGCAGTGATGTTCGATGTTTTAGGTTTTGTGTTTTCTATGTTCCATTCCCTTAACTCTTGAAAGTAATAATATACAGCCCTAGTGTAAGTAATACAAGAGGGCCAAACCACTATACAACAATATATCTCATGATAAGGGGCCCAAACTCTCATACAAGGGTATATACAATCCAACATCACTCGATCTTAAAGTTAAAAAAATTAAGATTTAGCATAAACCAAAATATTAATGGCCATGGACGTTTCATATAATTTGCGGTCCCGTGCTAAATTAGATTGTAAAGATTGAAATTTTTTGGTGAATAGGACGCGATGAGAGAATCAGTAATGGAGATTTTTTGTAGAATAGGAAGAGACGAAACAAAACACCATATATAAATTAACCTCTTTGAATATGCATCCAACATTACACTCCATAAATTGGAAAGGAACAACCTGTAATTAGACTTAGTTTTTTTGTTACTTTCGGCAGACACGGACCTAATAGAACTGGGCCCTTTTATTTTCGGGCCCCTCCACAGTTGCTAACCCTGCACATGGCCTTAGCCGGCCCTGTTAATGGGATCCAACAACATGAAACCAACCCTTGAAAAAAAAACAGAAGCCCTAATCTAACATGACTAAAACACTGAGTTTGCTAATCGGAAAATAAGCAACCAGTATAAAATCAATCGAAAATCAAAATTAATAGATAAATTCTTAGTGGAAGATAATTGCATTACCTATAACGCAATGTATATTTTCCACCTTCGTGCTGGTTATCCATGATGGTAATCGGAGGATTAATCAAAGGTGTATGGCCACCAAAAAATGCAACATGATCCATAAGCTTATCTTTTTTGGAGAAAGTGGTGCCGCATGAGCATTGCCATTTTATATTCCCGCAGTGTTTCTCATGCGTCTTCAAATCTGAAAGCACGGAGAATTGCTTTAGGTTGCACTTCTTGCACATAAACATCTTGGGGCAATGACTTCTTTTGTAATGGTTTTTCGCGCACACAATCGATTTTAGAGGTTGAAACTTGACATGGTTTTTGTTCCACCGGCATCCTTCCTGCGGGCACGAGTACTTCCTCGGCGGTGTCATCGTCTTCTTGACGGGGTTATTGCTAATGAGACTTGACTTGTATTGGTCTCCATGAGCGCGCATATGCATCCTTAGGTTCGCGTCTCGCTTGAATCCTTTACCACATACTTGGCAATAGTGGGTGTACCTTGCAAGCAGATCTGCTGCATCTAGCTCCACCACGTCGTACACGTGTGGTGAAACGTCGCACTCTTGGTTCACAGTACTCTTGCTAGTATGTGAATACAAATTATTGAAGCTATCTCGGTCTGAAAAACGTTGGTTATTGCTCTCATCTACTCCTTCAACGCTAAATTGTTGGAATAGTCCATCATCAGGCTTTTGAATTGTATGCATCTCCTGATGATCTGAGTGCATAGTACTAGTACTGCTAGTGTTGCCTGCTTGTGCCGAATCAAAGGCTAGTTGTTCGCATCCCCGCATCATACATATCGCGGTCTGAACAATATCCGGCATGAGGTTAGCCATGCTTGAGAAGGCCATTGAGGAGGTCAGCTGATCAACCGGCTGACCAATATAATGGTTTACTTCTTGGCTAAGAATCATACTCATAAATGACTCAACCTCATCCGTCTTCTGCTTCAGTATCAATAGACCGGAAAAGAGGGATCTCATCGACTGTGTCTCGAACCCTCGAGCTCCGCCATTATTGAAGCTAGGCTCCAATACATCTCGGTGGTGCTGAGCAAGATGTATGCCCTCGTCGCCGTCGGTGGAGTTGATAAAACAAGGGACGAATGTCTCTTGTATCATCTCAAAAATCTTTATTGTTTCTATAAATTTCAACTTACCTACATTTTTGAGTTTTTTTCACATAGATCATTGATGTATCTTGTATTTGGTGACTTTGGTTTAGGGTTTCATATGTTGCACACTACCACTTGAGATCAAGAAGGTGCAGTAGGAGATCTGGATGTAGTTGAGCCTAGCCCTAAATAACGCCTCCCTTGGATGTGTCACAGAATTAAATAATAAGAGGCATTGGTTATAAAGTTCTCTAAAGCTACTCCGATGCATAGAGTAGCTAGCTAGGGTACCCCTAAGACAAGTTGCAATTAGGGTATGCATTACCCCAATAAATTCTAGAGAAAATTGTTCTTTAACTAGTTTATTTCTCTATGATGGTTGGTTGTCACTATCCTCACTTGTCTCTTTCAAGCACTTTATGCTAATGTGTATTTGAAATGCAGGAATTGTGATGTTTACCGTCATCCCTCACGTATCAGCTTCAATTTGAACATTTCATTCGAGTTTAACCTGGTTGGAGAAACATAGCATTTAACAGATGACAAAAGTCCGAACTTTTTCAAGTTAAAGGGGGACAAAAATCCTTACACTATAACTTATAACATGCTCTTTTAATATTAAAACAAAGAGATCTTTCGATCTAATATTATTTGATTACAAATTTGAAATTTGCACATGAGATTAAGGTTGTTGCTAATCTATATTTTCGAGAAAGAAGAATAAATAAATTATAGATTATAAAAGATGAATAAAAGATATGCGATTATAGATAATAAATACTCGTAGATAGATATATACTCATAGTCATAGAATGATTAATATGGGACTAGGGCTGCTTATCGATCGAGTCGAGCTCGAACTGTGGTATGATCGGCTTGTGTTCGTTTAAGTTTATTCGAGCTCGAGTCGAGCTTGAAGTTTAACGAGCCGGATTTTGTTCGAGCCGAGCTTTACCAAATGCTAAACGAGTCGAGCTCGAACTGTTCACGAACAGGCTTGACTCTTTATCACCCCTAGTTTTTACATGTTTTCTTTCTTTTTCCTTTTTTAATATTTGACATTTATAGGTTTTCTTTTAGACAATGGAACTATTAACTTATTATTGTGTGATATATAGGTTAATATATTTATGTATATATATAAATATATTATTTTTTTATATAAAAGTATAATCGAGCCCGTTCACGAGCTTTTGAGCCGAGCTTTGCCTAGCTCAGCTCGGCTCGTTATAGTCTTGAGCCGAGTCTGAATTCGAGTCGAGCCACCACGAGCCGAGCTTTGACCGAGCCGATCCCGAACTGTTCGCGAACAGGTCAGGCTCATTATCACCCCTATATGGGACGAATAGAGTATAAATGAGTATGATTCAAAATAATTGATAATTTTTACTGAAAATAAGAGAAAAACTAGATGTGATTACGTATAGTAGTCTCATTTGAAAATTAAAATTAAAGTAAAGGGCTGAAATAATAATAAAAGATAGACATGGCGTACTTTTGAGGGGGAGGGGGAGGGGGGAACCACAACATCTATCTAAATGTGTCTCTACATAGAAGATTTAGGAAGAAACATTTCTTTCAACAAGGCTTGGCCTAGATCGGCTTAGGCAAGCAAATAACTAGGACGGATGACTTTCCCGCGAAAATTTTCTCTCTCTCTATCTCGACCTTCATCTTTAGAAATTCAATCAAACTATTGATCACTTTTGCTTATGCCGATTTTGTACCAAGTACACAAAAGGTCGGTATTGGGGAGCCAACAACAAGAACTATATACTTATTTAAATATGAAATAAATAACGATTAATAAGAATGCAAATAAAGAAATAAGAAGACAAATAATTGTTGACGCAGAAAACCCAAATGATGGGAAAAACCGCGGGTGACACTCTTGATCACCAATCCACTATGATGTTGTTGCCGTCAATACAACCGAGCAATTACAAACGTTATCATATTACTTCTAATGGAGTATGTATGGAGAGAGGGAGATTAATAACTCCAAAGTACAGAGAGTCAATGTGAGCTAGAATGAATAAAATTAGGTTACAAGTGTGCTATTTATATGAAACAATAATATCTTCTGTAGCCGTTGGAATATTCTCCTAAGAAATAGGCCACCTCAGCTTCAGGCTTAACCACTTCCTTCTTTCTCTCAACTGCAAAGTCGTGGGACCACTTCTTCTGCTGAATGCTGATTACCGCCGCTTGATAACTGGTAACACTTATCTTACAATTTGAAAATACAATCTTGCCGCCAATTATGAAAATTAACGGGCCCAACAACTTTTTGCCCTAAATCACCAAAATCTCTCGTTCTCTCTCTCTCTCTTATTTTCATGTTCTATTTATCTTGTTTCTCTTTCGTTTTCAAATTCTATCTCGAAATATCAAATTTCATAACATTTTTTATCAACTTTTTCCCTAAAATGAATTGAGTAAATAAAAAGAAACGGAGGGAGTACCTTATATCAACTTTTTTTAAAATAACAACCTTATATCACCCAAAAAGTTTTTAATCACTAACTCTTAACAGTTTTCGTCCAGCAAAATATTAGTGGAAAAGAAAAATGGGGTGAAGGATCTTCAATTTTATTTGGTTCCTGGTACTTTTTTCTTATGTTTGTCAACATTGTTGTAATTTGGCTTTAGTTTAGGTAAAGGTTATGGAAATATTAAAATTTTTTCCTTGAATAATGCAAAAGTGGGTTTTAATTCCCGAAATATGCCCAAACCCAATTTAATTCCCTGCGTACCGTCCACGTAGGACGGCACGTGAGAAAATGGTTTTTTTTTTATCCCAGGTAAACCGCTACTTGAAGTAGTGGTTTATATAAAATAAACCGCTACTTCAAGTAGCGGTTTGTACACCTAAACCGCTATCTCAAGTAGCGGTTTGTACACCTAAACCGCTATCTCAAGTAGCGGTTTATGTATATAAACCGCTGTCTGAAGTAGCGGTTTACCTGGTCACAATGAGCACACATCATACTCTGCAATATGTAAACCGCTGTCTCAAATAGCGGTTTATGAAAAAAAAACCACCCGCCATTGCTGCTTCCCCATAACTGGCCAAAATGCCAGAAACATAAAAAAGAAAGCTCTCCAACCTGCAATTCGAACACCAAATTCCATCCAACAACACCAAGTCTATGCATACATCAATCACCAAACACCAAGTTCATCCACATTCACATTTATCCAATAATTTCTTAATTATGAAGTAAGATTAAGAAAATATGTCAATCACATACAAATTTGAGAGAAGAATCGTCGAATATGAGAAATTGGGAAAGTTAGGGCGTGATTTGGGGATTATAGTAAACCGCTACTTGAAGTAGCGGTTTCCATTAATGAACCGCTACTTGAAGTAGCGGTTTCTATTAATGAACCGCTACTTGAAGTAGCGGTTTACCTTAGTCAGCGCCAAACATCAACTTGGGGGTCCAGGTACCAGTAAACCGCGCCTTGAAGTCGCGGTCAATTAATATTAACCGCTACTTCAGGTAGCGGTTTATTTTCACTTAACCACTACTTGAAGTAGCGGCTTATAAAGGTTAACCGCTACTTGAAGTAGCGGTTTTACTTAAGTACAAAAAAAAAAAATTTCTCGCATGCCGTCCTACGTGGACGGTACGCAGGGAATTAATTTCCCTTCCAATATATTTCTGGAATTAAAACCTTATTTTGCATTATTCAAGGAAAAAATTCGGAAATATTAACATCAATCCTAATTTAAAAAATAATTGAAGGTTAGGAAAGCTACGCTAAATTAAACAATAAAAAAATGGTTGTTGTAGATTGGATTAAACTTCCCCATAAGAATTCTAATTAATTTTAGGTGAACTACCGTTATTTGGGCGAATTAATTTCATGATTTAGGTTTCTTCTTATTCTTCCTTGAACATTTGGAGGGAATTTGATTAGGGAAACAATTTTGTGGGCTCCACCAATGTTTTGTTGGACGGAATCTTGTAAGTGGTGGTGATTTAATTTTTTTTGGATGATATAAGGTGGTTATTTAAACAAAAGTTGATATAAGATAGTTACTTAAAAGAAGTTGGTTTTATATGGTGGTTATTGTAAAAAAAATCCTAATCAATATGGGGAATATTTCAATAGTTTATAGAAGAAGACCGTTTGTAAACATGTATTACAATATTTCCAATTACAGACGTACATATATGTACTTCCTCCGTTCTGAAATAAGTGAAATACTTTTCTCGTTTATGTGAGAGTTTTTTGAGAGAAGTGTTTCACTTGTTTCATAATGAAGTATAAAAAACCTATACTTGTATATAGTATAGCATGAAAGTACCCCAATATCGCAAAGATTTTATTTTCCGAAAATTGTTTAGAAATCTGGTCAAGGTTTACAACAAGACCAGGAATCTTCCCTCTTTGACGAAACACACTTTGGCGGGAGGTGTTGTGTGTTGCCAATAATGGTAGCTGCACATTTAGGTATGGCAACTTCATGGGAGCAGGGCCGTCTTGGATATTTACGGGCCCTGTTCTATAATGGAAATTGGGCCCTTTCTTTCCCCTTAGTGATAGAAAATGACCACAAATTTTCATAGAGATGAGGGAGAATCAATACTAATTGATGAATTGATTTTATTATTGATAATTATGAAAAAGTATTGATGACAATACTAAAGTTAAAGATATGGAAGGTTGAATTTTTGGTGAAAGAGATTGAGTAAGATGATAGGGGATAGCATGAATTATGGAGTCCAGAGATGAAGATGTGGAGCGTTTGCCGTTTATACAAAGCATGATATTTTTCAAATTGGGCCCTTTAAAATAAAACCAAAATATTTTGGACTGGGGGCCCTGTGCGGAGGGGCTCTTTGCACACCCGCAACTACGGCCCTGCATGGGAGTACCCAGAAATGAACAAATCAACATAATCATCTTGTTCCATGTACATTATTTTACCAGAAAATATCCGGTACAACCGTTGTAAATCCTAGGTGGCACTTCTACCAGCGTACCTTTGGAAATAATCTACAAGATCGTTACATACCAACCAGATATCTGCATGCAATATATTAGGTAAATAAGGTTTCATATATCAGTTTAGAAAGGCCTTTTTGTAATCTTATCAAATTGATGAGTGAATTAAGTACATTTTTCTATATTTTGTATTGGTCATACCTCAACGAGGTCTCTAATGATTTTATGTTCAAGTTGCTAATTTTCCCTCAGCTGGAACACGTTCCTTCTCAGCTTGTCCTTCAATATTTAGGAAAACTTCTTCCAAACTCGTAAGACCAAGTTGAATATCAGCTATACCGAATTCTCCTATTCTTTCCTCAAGTTCTTCAAAAAATTTCTGGTTATAAATTTAATCACAACAGTTTCACTTAGCAATTCACAGAAGAAGAAATTAAATTGGTGACAAAAATGTTCATGTAGATTTTTACCGTTAGTAACTGCTCTTTTTCATGAGGGATGACAAAAGTCAGGAAGGATTTGTTCTCCTCTTTAGGCACCACACCTAGGCGCTACAAAAAATACATAAACATGAAAAGTTAGGTGCCAAAAAGATGGATTATAAGTAAATAAAATCTTTCATGTAACATACATGCTTAAAGAACTGTTGGACAGCAGCAGAGGAGCTCATATAATTAGCATCTCCTCTAGCAGATATTCCATTAAGGTTTTCAACAAAGCTCAAATGAGCGATGAAACCAGTCCCAAAGCGCGACTTCAACCTGATGGAAGTTCCAATGCACCGGAGTCTTCCTTTAACCATAATTCCAATACGGTCACTTAATGTGTCCGCTTCTTCCATGGAGTGTGTAGTTAAAATTATGGATCGTCCTCGTTTTGCTTTTTCAATTATGTCCCATACATGTCTCCTGCTAATTGGATCCATACCTGTTGTCTGCAATTTATATAAAAACAAACTTATAACAAAATTCTTCATCATTTATAATTTTTAGTATAAAAATCACAAGTTTTGATAATTGCATGCTTACGGGTTCATCCAGTATTATTACTCTAGGATCACCTACAAGTGCAATTGCGACACTTAGACGACGTTTCATCCCTCCACTGTAACTTGAAGCCCTCATTTTAGCAGCATTAGTTAGTCTGACCTCTGTTAGAGAATTCTGAACAACCTGTATACCATATATACTAGAGTTATCAATTTCCATCTAATTAATTAATCTACACGACTTGAAATTTTTGTGAGTGATCTCATTACCCAACTTAATAAAACTGAGATTAGAGTCTTACAATAAGTTATCGATAGTAAACCGAATGTCATATCTAAAGGAACAAGGAACTGAGCGAGACTATAAATTGTTTCGTTACAGTGGGAGACATACCATCGAAATTGCTTCACAAGGTAGCCCTTTGATATTTGCAAAGAGGTTGAGGTGCTCTTCACCAGTCAATACATCCCACAGAATATCAAACTAGATTGCAAGAATTAAGGCAAGTCTGTTACTTGACATAATGTTAGAGTTTTAGAAGCTGTGAGCCTTTACATATATATACAAGCACACTTGAAGTATAGTGTAACAAGACTACCTGTGGACACACGCCTATCATTCTTCGAATGCTTGACATGCCAACAGAGTTTCGGATGGAATGCCCTTGGATCAATGCTGTGGATAAACAGTAATTGTAAGAGAAATATATCACAGAGAAATTAAACCTTAGTAAAAATTGTATAAAACTAATTGTTACCATCTCCATTGGTGATTGGCGTTATTCCAGTCAAACAATTGATTGCTGTAGTTTTACCAGCTCCATTAGGTCCTAAGAGGCAAAATAGCTGATCCTTAGCAAGATTCAACCATAAGCCCTGGAAATTTGCTGATTTTATTATCGATCGAATAAAAAAAATATAAACATTATTTGTATAATTTATCAGCAATAATGCCTGAAATAATTTACAACATGGCCAACCTTTAGGCTGGAATATGACACCATAGTTTCACATATGAGGTAAGCCTGAAATTAAGATTTAAGGGGTTGGTCACTTGCTTTTTACAAGAACTGCTCCCTTATCCTCATTTAAGGGTCCAATTTAAACAAGGTTCCCAAGAAGTATATATGTCCAATTTTTAGCACAAAATTTCACTGAAGTTAATTACTATCTTTGAGTCTTTTCGTTGTTCGAAACATGTAAATCTTCATGGAAAACAATTGAAAACTTAGCCACTTAAGGCATAACATTTGTGTTCATTAGTACTTTCTAACACGGAAACTCTAACAACATACATTATTTACCTTGAGAGCATGGTAAGGAGGGGTTTTCTTGTATCTACAACATCCAAGAGTTGTTGATCTAGGATAGGCCTTTGCAAGGCCAATTATTTGGATAGCAATATTTGAATCAACAACACCCTCATGTGCTTGTTGTTTTACAATGTTTTCTTCTTGAAAAGCATCCTCATCATCAGGGGTTACGTGTTCGAGTTGCGAGGAAGAATGAAAGCATGTACATAGGCCACCCTCTGATGCATCCATGTAAGAGAAACTTATTAACCAAAGAGACAATATGAGGGAAAACTGGAGAAAATAAAACAAAAATAGCAAAGATTGGGTACCTTCTACCTTGCTTCCGCCTTTACCAGTCCAATATCCAGGGTACATGAAGTAGAAAACTGATTTTCGTACTCCATAGGGGTTTGGGATTATATTGTCAAAGTAAAGAGCCAAGACAAACCACATAACAAACGTCCTTAAAAGCCATATGAAGATGTCATTCTGTCAAGGGATGGAAGCACTTTATTAATGGTTATTACTAAAACTTTGCAAGAACAAGGATCGGCCCGTTTGGTTAGTGGTCATAAATACTGGTAATGGTAATGAAATTTAGTGTAAATTTGTAAAGAAGTTATTATGTCAATGACCATGGGAATGAAACTTTATCACAAAACATGGGTTTCCCTTTATAAATTTCCATTACCACCCAATACCACATTCCCAAGTGAAAATGGATAGTAATGAGATTTTAGAAATAAAATGGATATCTTGGGATGGAGTAGCATTACCATAGGTAATGACATTGGATTTCTAGTACAAATTTACACTATAATGCATTACCATTCCCACCATTTTTGGCCTCTTACCAAACGGGCCGGAAGAGTATTAAAAAGGAACATAAGCCAAAAGCACAAATCAGATCAATGGTATAACCATTGTCAAAATACAATTGTCATCATTGGGTGCACATCTTGTCCTTTCGCTCCAGCTCATTCCAGAGTCCTGATGTGTCCTACTTGCTTTAGTGAGTGTATGAAGAGCCTTTGCGAATAAATTTGGAGGGTATAAAGACCATATGACTCTGTATGTTTGAGAGAACCTATTATTATAAGGAAATCCAATTGTTGTCACGATCTGCAAAACATGGACTAACATTTGTGAGCAAGTATATATTGATTTTCCTGACCTTTTTACCGAGACTTTATGAAGGATTAGAAAAACTAGCCTCAGTGATTATGCCGATGATAAAGTTGTAGAATCCTATGTTTGTGGCTGAAGATGATTGGCTAATGAAAGCTGATAGCGCAAATGCAAAGACGGTCTGAAGTAGGTAAATCGAAGAGCACGTAAGAGCTTACTCGATAAATTATTTGTAAATGAATTGAAAATTATTTGTAAACAAGACCTCACTTTATAAATACATCCAACATGTTGACTTTCAAACATACTAATACACTACTTTAACATGTTAATATTTTAATTATCGATTAATAAAACTTACAAAAAATTGATATTTTTAAAATACATTTTGAGACTAATCTAACCATATATTACTTCCTAACTTCTTGTGTTTCAAAATCATAAAAAGGAAATGTCACAAATTTACAATACTAACTACATGCTATAAATAGACTTCTTTTTACCCCTAAACTTTCTAAAATACTAAAAAGGTTGGGGTCCCCACTTTCTCCTTTAAAATACATATCTATATACTTTTTCCTTAACATCTATACAAATATATTAAAAGGCGTTCTTATAGATGTTTATAATCTCAATCAAAAATATTAACAATGTATTTGTATAGATGTTTATATACACTCTTCTGAAACTTCTAATATATACACTCTTCTGAAACTTCTAATATAGATGTTTATAATCTCAATAAAAAATATTAACAATGTGTAGTTATTAGGATTCAAACACATGACCTTTGAAATGAAATGTGAGAGTTTAACCACTAATCCATTATAATTTCAATGCTTAATGTTTCAAAGTAAAACATAATAAAGTCTTATAATTATATGTAATTATAAAAACATGTAGACAAGCTTTTTGATCTTTAACCTTTTTATTAAGTAATAACATTCTCTTACCCAAATTCTATTGAAATTGTTATTTTTATCTCCAATTCCTTAGAAGTTTTTTTTGAACAACTTATCATGCCAAAACGTCCATTTTCCAATTTCGCACTAGACAGAATTTTACGAAAAACTAATATAATCAATTATGAAATTTATGAATAATAATATATTTGATAATTGTAACTAACCCGGGGCATCGCCCGGGCCAAAATACTAGTTTTTTTGTCTAAAAGGTGGTGGTCCCCCAATTTATCTCTTTACATATATATCTTAAAGACTCCGCATTTATTTCTCTATGTAGCATCTAAATTGAAATCGATGAAGTATATGATAACATTTGTATTTATATATTAGCTTTGAAATACGGTCAAAGTTAGTATTTGAATAGTGCAAAGTTTCTCATCTTACATGTATGTAGAAACGGGGATAGTATTATTACTATTATATGATCCAGTATTATGTGATCTTAAATGAATATGGGAAATACAACTGAGAAGTTACCATGTTTAATTGGAAAAGAAAGAAGACAAGGAACAAGATTGTAGTGTTGTTGTGTAGGAAAAAATCGAACTGAAACATCTTCCCAAATAGTACGATAAAAGTTGATGAAACAACCACAAGGACACCCTCCCAAGCTAGCCAGGACATCCAATAGGCAGTATCATACAGTCCCATCATACTCATCCCCTGAAAAAGCACAACGTATATTAGGCATGTAATCTTCAATGTAATGCATAAATTGTAGTATTACAGAAATATTTCATTGCATTTTTTGAGAGTAGAGGAATAACCACTCTAAGTTTTAGTTCTTTCTCCATCACTAGGGAACTCAACTGGAAAACAAAACCAAACATGGCAACAGCGAGGAAAAAGGTTGGACCAATAGTGCCAATAGCAGAGAAGGGGTCTCGAGCAGGGTGTGCAAATTCTTTGAAACCAATCGTCCAGCTAAAATTTGGATCTGAACAAGCATAATACAAACAAAAAGCAAAATTGGTTAAACATCCAGAAATGTACGGAGTAGCGACTAACGAGTAATCTCTCTGCATTTTTTTTTTATCTTTCCTACCTATTTCTACACAATCTCCAATGCATATCTTTGACCATAAATATCTCTAAATAGATATTAGTGAGAAAAGAAAAAATAAGTTGATAATCTTAAACTATACATCAAGACGAATCTAAGAAGATCCCATATGAATATATTTTTCCATGTATAATAATCACTGCACATGGTTAAAGTTTTCTAACTTTGATTAGAATATCTCAAGTCAGAACGCTAAAAACTTAGAGAGGGGTATTAGAAAAGGATTAAGAATAGTAACATAAAATGGAGGGTACCTCCAATAAGAAACCTTGCTATCTCACGTTCAGCAGCAATCTGGAGTGGAATCTGATATTTGAAGGTAGGATCTTCATACTTCCCTCTTTGTTGTACAACTGTAGAATTAGTTTGAACACCATAGCTTATTGTGGTCTCGTTTCGCTCGATGAAATGCAACACTCCTGAACAATACATGGGATTGCTAAGAAGCCATGCATCAACATCAGCTTCTGTTGTAAAGGACCTAACCTGCATAAGCAAGTCCAATTTAACTATGTAATTAATTAAGCTAATGCAATTTGAGTCTCATAAGCAAGTCCATGCTCTAACGCCGTGTGTGGCGTTTGGATTTATGGTTCAATATTGTTTGTCGTAAATACGATGTTATTTTGGTCATTCAGATCGAGTTTAGTTAACGTCTTTCACTTTGATTCCTAATTAAATTAGATCATATCGGGGTCTGTTATTGATTAAATTAAAGTTGTTACATTGTTGATCCGTTGTTTGTTGTGCATACATGTTATTAATCCCATAATGGAAAAGGGGAGAGAATGTACTCAATTTGATTATAATTTTGAGGAGCTACTCCTTCTATTGTTGAGTACTGGTTTTGAATGAAACTTTCATCGAACTTGTAAGTGGTCGATACTCCTCCAGTTGGGCAGCCCGCAACCAATTCCCTTGGAAGTTTTAGTTTTTTCTTATTAATTAGAAAAATCAATGTTCTTTAAAGTTGTATATAGTTCTAATTTAGGTCGGATAATTTAAATCATACGCATGAGTTCTATCACGTTTAGTCACAAATAATATGGGACGAAAAAATACACATCATTACTAGTCTTCCGGAACTATTGGATTTTTGTACTTGCCTACGTCGACTGCCGTCCTCCAGAAGAAAAATCCGAAGATAGCCTACCGCAATGGAACTATAGAAGAAACACGAAGTCCTATCTAAGACAAATATACACAGGAAATATTGCACTTTCTAGTCTCTACGTAAGACTTGCTGATAGAATGTTCAAATCGCTCTACATGTTCGACTTGCTCACTACATTTAAAACTCAATACAGGAAATTGATATACTACGGACTACTCCATATACTTCCAAAATGATATCCAATCAATAATTAATAGCAAAAATATGTTCCGCTCTAAGTTTCAAGACTTTTACTACTTACATTAATTAGATTCATAGGTACTTCTTAGTTACTTGTTACTAGGCCTGGTTATTGGGCGGGGCGGGTCATGGTCAGTGCGGGTCCGAAGCGGGCCGGGTCATAAGAGGATCACCTCATAAAGGGCCGGTAGCGGGTCGGGCCAAATGGGTAGCGGACCGATAGCGGGTCGATAATGGGCGGGTCGGTAAACGAGCAAGAAAAACAAGGAACAAATTAAGAGAGTCAAAAGTGAGTATAAATGAATGCGAATCCGAATATTTAATTGTTTTTACAAAACCTATTTTATTTTTCAAAATTATTGGGTTTCTTTATTGGCCCTATAATGGCCCTGTCTAATAATGACCCTGTCCAATAAAGCCCTGTCCAATAAAAGCCCTGTAAATTTGACACTAACCCTTTAGCCATTGGGCTATCCTGTCCAATAACCAGGTCTACTTGTTACCATATAGATATGATTAATGCACACTCTTAACCATAATATAACTAGTTCTTGAATTGGTTTAAGACACGAGTGCATCATATATAGGATTAACTGATAGAGTATAAAACAATTTATGGGACTTTAACTTGAGGTGGCAAAATGGGTCATACAAGTCGGGTCATATTCGGGTCAACTTTGCATCTGTGTTATGTTCGGGCTGGGTCGGGTCCGTCTCAGGTCCATGAAATTTCGAGTCAGGTACAAGTTTGATGACTCTGGACAATATCGGGTCGGGTACAACGGATCGGGTTGATTCGGGTAAGGCCGGCTTTCTTTCCGCAACAAATAAATAAAACACATATTAACCAATATAAAGTAAGTCAGAATAGTTCCAGTTTCTTCAAAGAAAAAAGCCAGTTTAAATACTTTTAACTACGTTAATATTTTAATGTGTCACACAGTCATGTGATATTTAGACTTTGCTTTGAATTAGAAGCTTTTATGTTTTTTTTTTTATTTCTATTTGGTTGTTGAGCTTAATTGCCAAATAAGTTTATGTTCATTTTTTTAATGTTCGTAAAAATTATTGCATTATTATTTTCGGGTTTGGTTTGGGTCATAATTTTAAGGTCACTTCGAGTCATGTTGGTTTGGTTGGGGTTGTTTTTGGGTACGGATCATGTTCGGGTCTAGGTTCTTACGGGTGGGGTTTGGATCCGGTTATTTCGGGTTTCGGTTCTATTTCGTATTGTTGTTTTCGGGTGAAAAAAACGAGTCTCAGGTCGGGTATACATGTCCATTTTTCCACCTCTAGCTCCAACCATCAATGTAAGTTTTTGGTCGAGTTGGTTCTTTGACATCGTATCAGAGCCAGCTTGACAAGAAGCTTACGTACGGTTCGAATCTCATGCATCCACCCCTCCTTTATAAGTGGGATATCTAGTACCGGGAATGAGGGAGGTATGTGTTGTATCCACAATTCAATCCCAATGTGTTTTCGCGTAAGGGGCGTGATAGAATGTAAAATTATTTTTGGGATTCCAACCATTAGTTTGACCTTTTGGTTGAGTTGGTCATCTGACATTAACTATTCTAACAAAAAATGTAGATTTGGATTACATATGGAGTACATATTTTTGGGGTGGAATTCTTCTTAAAAGGTTTGAGGGGTAACAAACAAATGAAATATGGAACCCAAAATATAGTGCTTGATTCTCTTTTTCACGGGCGTTAAGGTAAGTTGACTCTAAGAGGAAATTAAAGAGCTTGTGTTTATTTAAGTAAAAGAAAATGAAAAATTAAACGGGTACGACCAATGAGAGTGAATGATTGGGATTAAAGAAAGAGAAAATTTAAAGAAAAGGATCAAAGATGTCATATTTCATTTAATAACATTAAATATGGATATAATTTTCCATGATAAAATGAGGATATGAGAAGAGTAATTGTTTTGCAATGAGGGTATATTAGGAAAAAAAGATGTTTTTAAATGGAAATAAGTACTATATTTTGGGACACCCAAACTGGAAACCAATCATTATATTTTGGAACTGAGGGAATATTACTTTTTCCCTTTCCATCCTTTCTTCACATGTTAGCACAACTTAATCAATAGAGTTTTACGGAATTTAGTAGCTTTATTTGACTTCTTTATATTTTGGGATTTTCTATATTATACCCCCGTCTTTCTTCATTTTCTATGTTGTACCCCAATCTTTCACAAGCTCTACACTGTACTCTTAAACTTAGCTTTTTTAATGTATAATGCCCGATTGCCGACTAGGTGTCATAAATTATGTTACCTTTTTGTGAACTTTAGGAGCTACGCTAACTTGTTCATAATTTTACAATTAAAGGACACATCTTATAAGCAAGATTAAATCATTAGATTATAAATTATAGACAAAAATTTTGCCTTCGAGTTAATAGTAAGGACAAATTGCATAAAATCTGGTAAGTTTAAGGGTATCATGTGGAATTTCAAGAATGTTGGGGTACAACGTAGAAATCAAAGAAACACAAGGGTAAATTGTAGAAAAACCCTTATATTTTTGTTGGTAGTTTGTAATGGGGTATTTTTTTTTATTGTAGTTAATGGATTGTAAGGCCTCAACTTTTTGAAGTGAGAGTGTAGGTGATTTTTTTTATTATTGTTGGATTTTCCATGAAGAGAGAGAACTAATATGTAATTGGTGGGACCACGCCATATTAGGAAGTGTTTTAATTAATGTAGGACAAATGAAAATAGAAATTTTATAGATAAATAAGACGGAGGGAGTATACTGACAATTACTCCCTCCATTTTTCAATTTATATAGTTTCATTTTTTGTCTGATCCTTTTTAATCTACACACTGCTGCTTTTTCTATTCTTGGTAACATGTTCTATCTACTTTATCCTCTTTTCCCACCCATGTCAGCATCCTCTTTTTAATATTTTAATCCACTTTTTAATTTTTGTCTCTCACTTTTTAGTTTCTCTCTCCGCCTTTTCAGTTTTTGTTTAATACTTTTGTACTTCCTTCTTGGTCCTCCCCCAAAGTGAAGTGATCAGTAAACTAAAAAGAAACGGAGGGAGTATTAAACGACAAAGTACATAATAACAGTTTGATCTTTTGACCTTTTGATCTTTGGCTTTTGTTGGTTTGTAAAACGATCTCTAAGGGTCTTTATTTGGACTAGATAATCTTGTAGACATGGTTTAGTTTTGAGCTTCCTTGGTATAAGATGCTTACATTTTATCAAATAAACAAACATTTGTTTTTGTTATTCGAATATGGTTAAAACTTGGGTCTATTGCTTTGTTTTTATATGTTAGTAAAATATATGGTAACAACTTGAATATATTATTAGTGTAAAAGTCAACATGAAGCAACAAACCATTTCACAACATGAAGCAACAAACGAAGGGGTTAGTATGTGCATATTTTTAACCATTTATTTGTGAGCTGACCAAAATAGAATAGTACAATGTGATTCGCCAAGGAAGTATCAATTACTACAAAAAGTCATAATTTATCTTTCAAGAAGTTAAGTGAGAAAAGAAAGATAACAACTTTTTAAAGACTTCCAAAAATGGCATACATATGTGACTCTTATTCTCATCTAAAGTTGGTCAAAATCATTTGAACTATTTCCTTTGAAGAAATTTTATGAAATTCTTTCTCTCCTTTCTTACTTCGATTAAATTTGCTTTGCACTTTTATCCACACTAAATTTGAAGCATTAATATCATTAATTATACATACGTAAAATTAGAAATATTGATTATGAAAACATCAATTGAGAGTTGAGACGCGCAATGTAACTAGATTTTCCTTACGTGTAGGTAATACAATACAAGATCGTTAAATTATGGTATGTGAATAGTGTCAAATATCAAAATCGTAAAAAAGAAACACGAGGAAATAGTAACTTGTAAACTAGAAAAAGAGAAAATGAACCTTAGAAGAAGGAATTGGACGGCCAGGATTATTAGCCATGATGCTGGAGACGATGCGATTGACATTAGAACTGGAATTTCCACTGTAAGCGAAATCAAAGCAAGGAAGTTTAATGAAGAACTTATCTTCACAAGGAGAAATAGAAGGAGATATAATAGAAGTGGGATCCAAAACGGTGTCGTAGTAAGTGGTATTCTTGAATTGGGTTTCAATTGCTTTTTGGATAGAAAACATTAAAAAAATAAAAACTAAAGAAGAGAAGAGTTGGAGAATGGAAGCCCATTTGTGACGCCATGAAAGCAATACATTTTTAAAAAATAGAGCTTTGAATTGCTGTAAAAGTAATGGACCACCTTTCAGTAGTTCCATTTTTTATATTTCTTTCATTTGTGTGTGTTTAATTTTTCTCTTTTATCATGGAGCCAAGATTTGTGATTCTTTTCGTTACGTTTTTGTATGGATTGGAGGATGTGAATATTCAAATGGATTGTGTTTATAAATTGACATATTCTATGAGGCGGCTGGAGGGAGTCAAGTTACGTTACACCACCGTAGATCACGGTATAGAAGATCAATAACCACATTTGGACTTTTCTTGGTATAGAATATAGATGTTGTCATGTTGGCCCACCAAGTAATATTTGATCACTTGGTAAGACTCTTTTCTGTTAAGTTTGGACTTCAAATCTTGCCAAATATGTGTTTAGGAGTAGAAATTCCCTTATCCGATCCTTTCCCCTACTTTCAAGCACATGACTGCTCACCGCAAATACCATACAAACAAACTATGTGATCAAGTTTATTGGGCCTAATACAAGTCCGCCGAAGGAGAGTTTCATCACATACAAGGTTGTCAGGGGTCCATTCTAAAACCAATTGATAAATAGGTGGAGTAACTCCACCAATCTATATGTTAGTCATTCTCTCTCTATTTCTTCGATGTGGGACAATTATTTCCAACTCACATGTGGGTTATATTCTTAACACTCCCCCTCACATGTGAGCCACCTTTAATCTTGCAATTTGGATAGATCACAACATTCTCGCTGGGCTCTCTCTGGACTTCCACCATGCGGTCAACTGGCCCCTTACTGGAGGCCGACAATTATAATTTTATTGGGCTTACTTGTCCCAAACGGATCTTTTACACCTTCCATTTTATATATCATAATGGGTCAGGATCGTCCGTTCTGATACATGATAAAGTTAATTGGCCTAACACAAGCTTACGTCGGAAAAGAGTTTGACCATATATACGGTTGGCAGGGGTCCATCCTAAAACCAATTGGTAATAGGTGGAGTAAACCCACCAATCTATATGTTAGTCATTCTATAATATATATATGTATATATTTTTTTTTGGGGGCTCCCACCAGGGAACCCCGTATATATAGATATAGATTTTGGCCACGTATGAGAAAATACTTTTTAAGTCGTGTTTACTTGTTCAATCCAAGTAAAAGGACTTGTTGTCTAAGCATCACAATATCTATACTAATATATTAAAAGGCGTGTTTGACAATGTATATACGCCACGTGGTACCTCTCTTACTCCACTAGAATTGTCCAATGTGTACATATGTCATGTCAACTAACAAAAATAAATTGGCTTGCAACAAGATTCGAACTCGTGACATCTTACTATTATACATAGCACAATAACCATCTCAACCAATATTTAACCATGCTTTTAAATATCCACATTATTATATTTATATCTTTTAAATTTTGAGTTTTCTTTATTATATTTTAATGAGAATGAAAAAAATGCATATCAAGTTCAGAAAAAAACCATCCGGGGCAACGCTCGGGTCCAAATACTAGTTGATTATTATAATATGTTTTTAAAGAAAGTTATAAGGACATCAATGTCCATTAATCAAAGTAGTATGATATTTCAGTAGATATTCAATAACAACGTAAACACATCTAACAATATCGAACAAAAATCGTTTTTGATGGAACTACGAATTCAAATACTTAAATTCGATGACTTGGTACATTCTCGAATTGTTGTCTCAATACAATATTCCGCTAGTGGATCCTTCATTACATCATAATTTGTCGAAAAATCCATTCATCGTCTCAATAAATAACAAACAAATGATTGTTAACTATTGCACAAGCACATAGCCAACCATCAATACCCATACTCTGAATAATCTGATATCTTCAAGCTCCTACAAGAGAAGAGAAAAAAAACCCCAACAGATGGGATAAAAGGCCCTCATAAAGAGAGGGAAACATGGACAATCTATTAGATTATTCTTTAAAATAAGTAAAAAAAAATTAGGCCTTACCATCAGAAAATATAATGGATGGCAAACCCCTAAATGAAGAAAAAGGCTAGTTTTTTAAAGGAAGAAAGGAAAAAGAGGCGCTTTTAAGCATTAATATCTTTAATTAATTAAGCTTGTATAAATAAAAATATATGGAAATTTGATATGTTAGAAATGCATCTTGAGACGAATTTAATAAAATATCAGATTACTATTTTTCCTTACGTGTAAATAATACAAGAAGGTCAAAGTGAAGTATATGAATTTCAATATGGTATAACTTTAAAAATTAAAGGAACTAGTTTATGAGGTAGAGGTAACTTTTGAATATGTAATTTCTAGATATTTGATTAGCTATTTTAAATTATAGAAGCTAAATACTAACAATATTATATAATTGCATATAAGTATTTTAAGAGTTCCTTTTAGTTGTATCATATTGACTTTTCTCACTATTTACACCATTTAGATTATACTATAATTAAGTTATATTATTTGGTAAGTTTTGTCATATAAAATTACCTATATCCTCATTTACACTTTGTTTGAATATCATTATAGGAGGGGAAAGAATGGGGAGATGATGGAGCTTCATTTTCGGTCCGAATCTCTTCAATTTGTGTGTGGTGATGTTTATTAAAGAGGGAGCTAGGAAAAATGGATTACTCGCTTTCCCTCCCCTTTCTTCCCTCAATCCCTTATCTGAATAAGGAAAGTTGTTCCACTTCCTTTTCCTTCCTTCCGTTTCTCTCCATTTCCTCCTATCCAAACAAAATGTTAATCACCCGTTCCTTCTAAAGAATAAGCCAATCTACCGATCAATTTCTCTTATCTTACTATCACTCTCTTCCCTCCTCTTTTTCCTCACTCGTTAAAAGACTTTTAACCATTTCTCTGCTAACTCCCTCTTCCCTTGCCATAAAACATCCCCACTCTAAAATATGAGCTTGTCTTGGCAACCAATAGGTGGAGTCCAAAAAAACACTCCACCTAGGTAATTTGGTACATGTTTCTCTTTCAATTTATAATTTGGTACATATGCCTCTTCAACTTGGTACTGATATGGTACTACTTGAGTAACAATTGGTATTTAAAAAATGTTAACTGAGTACCAATTGGAAGAGGCATAGGTATAAAAATACGAAAATTACCCCTGCTTTAGTCTTTCGGAGACTCCAACAGTTGGTTAACAACACTTTGTCCTTTTATCTCCTAACTCCTTCCTCTCGATCCATAAAAAGTACACCCATTCACTCTCTTTCTGTCACTCTCTCCTCTCCTACCATTGAAACCGCCCCTATCTCCACTCGTACTCCTACTCCTATTCCTACTCCCTCTTTTCCTACCATAAATATCTACTCTATCATACTATAAATTGACATAAAGTCCATGAGTTCTTTCTCCCTCACAAGTAATTAAGTCCTAACCATGCATAACCATTTTCTCTTCATAACTTGCAGATCTTGTAAGTCATCCCTCAATCCTTTCCTTTTTTCACTTTCATATTTATAGGATATTAACATTATAATACATTCATATTTCTTGCCAAAATGATTCTTCCACCTTTATGACAAGGAGATTAGATGTAAATCACTACCTAGAAAATATATTTATATTTAAAATCTTAGTATTAATAATTTGGACTTTGATCTTTGGGAGGCTAACTAACCCAACAGAAAATTGGTTGATGAATTCTCTAATAATTAGTTTCCTGCTTAGTTGCGCTATTCACCTCCCTCACATTCCAGCAAAGGAACTTGCGGTAAGAGCTTGAGGAGCTCCCTCCTACTCCCTGATCCAATAAGATATTACTTTGAAAATCTCCAACATTCGAACCATCTCCATTTTCTATTAAATGGTTGGAAGAATTTACCACAGGAATACGAAAGATCTTAGTGTTGGTTTCTTCACAGGATTATATTTATATCGTTAGTTCTAGTAACTGCCTTTGAAGAGATCGCTTCTTGAGCTCTAGCTAGCTGTTAAATATGGAGTACCTTTCTTGGATTCTGAAGAATTTAGATGTTGTGGATGGCTTTTCTTATCATCCTAGATGTAGAGCTTTGAAGCTTACTCACTTATGTTTTGCGGATGATCTCATTCTTTGTTGCAAGGGTGATTTCAAGTCCATTTATATCATGCTCCAGGCTTTCAAGCTCTTCTCTGACTCTTCTGGTTTAAAAGCCAACATCCAGAAGTCAGCTTTTTATAGTTGTGGTATGAATGATGATGATGTTCAGAGGGTAAATGAGGTGTCTAACTTCCAAAGAAGTAATATTCCTTTTAAGTACTTGGGAGTTCCCATTTGCTCAAAGAGGATTTCTAGTGCTCATTGTGATATCTTAATTGATAAGATGATTAGTAGAATTAGGACCTGGAGTTCAAGGAACTTGTCATACAGTGCAAGGGTGCAACTCATTCATTCAGTTTTATTGAGTTTGCATCAATATTGGGCCCAAGTTTACATTCTTCCCAAATGTGTTTTGCAAGAAATCAATAAAATTTGCCGAGCATTCCTTTGGAGTGGGCAAATGTTTTGTCAAAAGCCTGGTGTCATTGCTTGGCATAAGCTTTGCTGTGAGAAAAGATCTGGTGGTCTTGGCTTTAGAGATGTGCTTTGGTGGAATGTTGCTTGTATGGGGAGATATGTTTGGGCATTGCAAAAAAGCGAGGATAATGTTTGGGTTAAATGGATTCACTCTGTGTATCTTCATGACTCTGATTGGTGGGATTACGTCCCTAATCAAGGGGTAAGTTGGTATTGGAGGCAGATTTGTGCAACAAAGGAAAAGCTTAAGCAAGTCTGCACTATGACTGATCTGTGTAATATGCGGCATTATTCGGTTAAAAATATGTACGGGAAGCCGGTGCAAAGAAGAACCTCGTATCTCATGGTATGGTTTTGTGTGGAATAGGTGGCATTACCTAAACATAGATTTATTTGTTGGATGGTAATGCAGCAGAGATTGCGACTACTGAGAGAGGTTACACAAGTTTGGGCTTGTTGGAAATGCCGGATGTCCGATTTGTAATATGGGAGACCGAAACACATACTCATCTTTTTTCCCCGTGCCAATATAGTAGGAGATGCCTCCGAGGAGGTTAAAAATTGGCTGCATATTTCTTATACTGGTAATGAGTTGCGGAGAGTCCTGAGATGGATTAAAGATTGCAAGCATTCTAAGTTCGGAAGAAATGTTCTTTGTCGTCGTTATTCTTGCCATGGTTTATGTAATTTGGCAGAGTAGAAATGATATCCTGTGGAATAAAAAGAGTCCTACAGTTGCTTATTTTGTTAACATGTTGAAAAATGTCACTAGGATGAGAATTTTATCCATTATGCCTAGGAAACTTTCTAGTGCTGATAAAAGTTGGGTTTTGAGTATGTAAGACTGTGGTCTCTTGTGTGGAGTGTGCTGTTGACACTCTTTGTGTTGCTTCTGTTGGGTTTGTCCTTCGGGTGGCTTAAGTTGTAATATGTCTTTGTCTAATATCTTTCCTTACTTAGCAAAAAAAAAAAGCTAGCTGTTAAATTAGACTGGACATTCGTTTGAACTTCGTTCAATTATTTGATGCATGAATTGTGTATTTTTCTTATATTGCACCAGCAGATTTCCAAGTTGGTTACATTTGGTGGAGGTTATATGCTTCCATTTCGAAATTTCACAAATAGTAAGCATTTGACCATAGCTTGCTCATTCTGAAAACTAGCTAATTACATTGGGAATTCTCAATTCAAAATCAAAAAATGAGCACAATATGCTGACCTACTTTTTGTGTGTGGCTTGATTTGTGTATAGAGGTAATCCTAATTGACCCACAATGTTGAATAAACTTCTATCACCTCAAGTTTTTAGGACCAGATTATGTGATTGAACCCATGGAGCCACAATTTTCACATCCTCCTTTGTCAAATCCATCTTATAGGTGCAAGCCTGTAAAATGCCCCCTCTAAGATCTTATCCAAATTTTGTATGGTAATGAATCTAACAATAAGCACACCTTGTTCATATATAGTAGCTACCATATAACTAGCCAAAATTTTCCATGTACGTCGAATAAAGCCTTCCATTACATAAATGTGGAGATCTGCCTTATGCTCATCCTCTTTCTTTGAATCCTTGGGAGCATACTCCTCCAACTGCTTCACAGGATATAGTGTGATGTTGTTGGGGTGAGTTCAACTCCGTGCATCTTCTTCTTCAAGGTTTCAAGCTTTTTTCTAAAAACTTCTAGCTTACAAGCCAATGTGCGACTCGCCATGTATTGCGGTGGTATGTGGAAGATGAAGTGTAAAAAATCCTGAATAGATCTGGGTTTGGGATGGGTTATCATCCCTTCAAATGCTTTAGAGTGCCTATAAGCTCGAGAAGAATCACTACTGCTGAGTGTGAGGGGCTGATTGCGAAAATTATGGCAAGAATTAAAGTGTGGAGCACTATAAATCTCTCTTTCACAGGAAGGATACACCTCATTAATTCAGTCTTATTGAGTATATACTTGTATCGGGCTCGGGTTTTGTTCTCAAAAAGAGTGTTTTGCAACGAATTGAGAAAATTTGCGGGGCTTACTCCGCGGTCGGGGAGTATTATAGTAGGAAGCCGGCGTATGTACGGTTGGAGTATGGTGTGTACTCCTAAAGCTACGGTGTGGTTTAGGTGTGAGGAATGTCATGTTGTGGAATGTGGCGGCTATGGGGAAGTATATCTGAAGTTGTGGAGGAAAAAAAACTTGACAACTTATGGGTGTAATAGGTGCATGTTGTCTATATTCATGATGAAAATTGGTGGTGGGGGGGGGGTTATGTGCTTAGAAGCACAAGTAGTTGGTATTGGAAGCAGATATGTACCTGAGGGATAAACTAAAAACCCACTTCTGTGCAGCATAGTTTCAGCGGATGCAACATCACTCGATCAATTCGGGAGATCTATCTCGAAACTTACATGGGAATACACCAAATTACCTTGGTGTCCTATCATTCGAAATAGATCTGGTATCCATAAACAGCAATTTTGCAGCTGGTTGGCTTTGCATGAGAGGTTGCAAATAAAGATGAAATTACATAATTTGGGTGTATGTGAAGATGGTATTTGCCTTCCTTGTAGTTTAGATGTTGAGAGTCATGAGCACGTGTTTTTTACATGTCATTATTACAACAAATAATGTATTAGCAGGACTAAACAATGGGTGGGCATTAAACATCAATCAGTCTTGTATAGGCAGCTGATCATGTGGCTGGCTAGGAAAAGGAGAGGCAGTCAGTTCAGGAGATCTCTTCAGGTGGTTGCCCTTAAAGCTACTTTATACTATGTTTGGAGAAGTAGGAATGAGGCTTACTGACTACAAAAGGTTAATAGTATAGACCACACTAAACAAATTATACGGATATTGTTAATTAAGTATAGAGTGTTGAGTTGTTTGTCTAAGAAAGTGAGTGATAGAGATAAGATGTGGTTGGATTCATTGTAAATGTTTTGGTAGGCTGTAATGAGATCCTTTTTGTGTTTTCTTCTCTTGGGGTCCATCCTATATAATTTGCTTGAGAAGGAAAGTTAGTTTGTAAATTCTTTGCTTGGTTTGAGATATAATTGCTCAACTTACCTATAAAAAAATTAGGGAGAGTTGCTCCTAATATATCGTATACTTCCTTCATTTTTTAATAAGTGACATGTTTCCTTTTAGGAAAATATCACAATAAGTGACACATAGTGCAAAGTAGTAAAAGGAGACTAATCCCGGCTTTGATACCAACTGTAAGGATTGGTGGCCTGTTGAATTATATTTTTATACGTAGTACTAACGCGGTAAATGCACAAGAAACAACAATAAGATCGTACAAGAAGGTTTAATGTGTTATGACACAGTGACTTATAAGGCTTTCAAGATCTCTCCAAATCTAACCTAATCATCCTAGCACTCAGATCCCTTTTGATCACACAGGATCCCCTTGACCAAAACCCTAACTTGTGTTTTAGCCATAACTCACATTTTGATTTTCTCATATCACCTCTATTATTTTTATCCCATCGTATGTATCAATAGTCCTTTATGATTAACATAACCCTACTAGAAATATACAACTGGATTCAAGCTAATAGTAGGAAACAAATAATCCTTGACATACCTGGATGCTTGCCAAATAGTACTAACATATGAAGATAGCTGGTATTAGTATATTATAAGTAGTTATAACATAGTAAATGAACAAGAAACAACAAATTATGGAAGATCTCTATATCCCAAACTATGAAAGATCGTTCATATATATGTTAGTACTATAAGTTCTTCTAAGAAGATTGTAGTGTTAATTTATTTAACGACCTCCCACTCTACATAGATACGGCATAAGTGTTCATGTTATAGTTAACCAATATATGACAGCAACAAATGGTTCTTATGTGGTTCATGTTGTATTTCAAGCATACAATAAGGAAAAATATTTATCCTTACCAGGAACTCGTGATCATATCTTCCAGACTCTTTTCATGGCTTATTCAGATGTTAAGTTTTGTGTATGTCCCATATATATATAGACTTGGAACACATTAGTCGAAGTAAATAGATAAAAGTGGACAACCATTTTGTATGTGAACATATTAGACTTCTAAATCACGTCCCAGTAAGGTTTAGGTGGCTAGTAATCTTTATGATGCCTTTTTTTTAGTTTACAAGGAGAATGATTATGACCAAGCCTTAATCATCAGATTTATTGGTCCAATATCTACTGGATAGATACTTGACTTTGGAAATGATAATTATCGAAATCGTACATTAATGAACAAAGTAAACAATTAGCATTAATCTTTGACGATCTCAAACAATAATTATTGTGTTGTGGTACTACCACTGCCTAAGATTCAAATTTCGCCACCACTGATTTAGGTCCACTTGATGACATCGTCCCCCAAGGTTAACACACAATCCTAAAATTCGTTCACCTGAACTTGGAGATTAGAACTACTCATAAACAGCTTGGGCATCTTAGGAAAGGAAGAGAAAGATCATACAATATGTTTATGGTTATAGAGAATAGGAAAAAAGGGATCTTGCGAATCATTTATTTGAAGGTAGAAAAAGAAATTGGAATTGGACTTGAATAATGGGAAAGCATGTTTGGAACCGTCCGCCCGAGCTACCTGGTAAAGTAAAGAGATTAAAAAAAATCAAAACAAATATTAATTACTTCCAAAAAACTGAAGCACCGGCTCCCATTGTCAAGCGAAATCTCCTTGGTACCCTTGCTGAAGCCCAAATCTTCCATTTTTTTCCAAAATTCCAACACTTAAGAGTTAGGGGAAAAGGCTAGAGGATCCCATTCCCCGAGTATCATAATTGAATTAGACCTTGTCACCTTAAAGTTAAAAAGTGAATCCCCAACCTCATACACACCAAACCTTGGTTGGTCCGACTATACCTTCAATTGCTCAAGATTTTATGTCCTTGAGACCAATGAGTTCGAAAATCTATCGAATTAGGGGGCATAATCGAGGGACAAAGACCAATATGTTGTATATTTTTTGCCACTGTATATGTGGATATGAGCAGTGATTATCAAGAACGCTGAGTCACATATGGACTTCGAAGACTCTTCCAAGTTAAAACTTAAGTCATGATTTCTAAATGTGGATATATTCATTTGGTTTCTTGTAAAACAAATTCACATTGTTTTCATTAAGAAGATCTAGCTGCAAAAATGTGTATACATATTGTAAATATATGACTACCACTCATATATTTAGGTTGTGAATTTTTGTTGTTAGCAATTCATGACCTTTGTTTTTTGTTACCTAAGAAAATTGTATACATTGTAACGGAAGGTGCAATGCTAATTGCTCTTATGGTGCTCTATCAAATAAACTAATAGGGCTAATAGTATAAATGTTAAACGCTTATGGTACTGGTGCCGTGTGAATTTTGTCAAAGCTTAGAGAGTATCAACTATCAAGTGAGTTTTTCCTAATCAAAAGTCATAATTCACGAAGTCGATCATACTAACTGGAAAAGGTATATTTTGCTAGACATTAATCAGTTAACTGATACCCAACCGGCCAACCGAATGCAATATAGTTTAAAGTTGAATTGCATCTAAATTCAAATAACCTAATGACTAACGTGTTGACTCGACCCATTCATCCAAGTGATTTGAAATTAATTAACCCTATACCATGTAATTCATCCCAACATCTAATCTATATATACCCTAATACGATGTAGCATAAATTCCAATCATTATTCACAATAAATCAAATTGAACCACAATCAGATGCATAAATTTAATTTGAGTCAAAAACCCGTTTAACAGATAGATCGAAAATAAATGACAATAAAATCATAAAACAAAAGGTTAATATAAGTAGAGGGGGTAGTTTAAGACAACTTTATTACCTGTTATGCAAATTGCAAAGTAGAGGGATTAATCAAAGGCGTATGCCCAACAAACAAAGCAACATGATCCATGAGCTTATCCTTCTTAGAGAAAGTGGTGCCACAGGAGCAATACCATTTAATATCCCCACAATTATTCTCATGCGTCTTCAAATCCGAAAGCACGGCAAATTGCTTTTGGTTACACCTCTTGCACATAAACATCTTGGGACAATGACTCCTCTTATAGTGGTTTTTTACACACACAATCGACTTTAGAGGTTGAAACTTGACATGGTTCTTGTTCCATCTACAACCATTTTGCGGGCAAGAATACTTCCTCATCGATTTCATCGCCTTGTTTCTTTCGTTGCCTCCGGTGTTGATGTTAAGACTTGCCTTATACTTATCTCCATGAGCCCTCATGTGCATCCTCAAATTCGTCTCTCGCTTGAACCCTCGACTACATACTTGGCAATAGTGAATCAACCTTGCCAGTAGATCTGCCGCGTCTATCTCCACCACCTCCCACTCTTGATTACCGTTTTCCTCCTCCTCTTGCACCGCGGTGTCCGTTGTATTTGTACCGTCGTTGCTCCTCTGGTGGTTGTTATTATAACTTGTACTATGTATGTACAAGTTATAATAGCTATCTCCACCCCAAAACCCTTGATTACTATTATTGTTACCCTCATCAACTCGCATAGCACTAAACTCTTCGACACCAACATCGGGCATTTGCATAGATTGTGGCACCTCATTATTGCTGCCCATTTGTGTCGAACCGAGCGCCATTTGTTGGCAGCTAAGCATCATCGACGAGGCGGTCTCGATGATCTCTTGCATCAGGAAGGCCATGCTTGTATAAGCCATGGAAGAGGTCAACTGATCAACCGGCTGATGAGCACTATTTGGATTGTTTTCTTTAAAGATGTTCACAAATGATTCAACCTCGTTGACCTTGTCCCTCAAGATGGATAGGTTGAAACGGACAGAGCTTAGCGGTGTCTCCGACGATCCAGCCCCGCCATCGACACTAGTTCCGAATACACCATGGTACAAGTAGCTTGGCTGGCCACCGCCCTCCGCCGTGTCGATGGTGTTGCTGAAACAATAGATTTCTTCTTGGAGAACCATCTCAAAATATTTCTTAAGCTTATATATGGTTAGTTTTTCCTATAGATCTTTGTTTTTTGGGTAGTAGAGTTTGAGAAAAGTGGTTGTTTTAGGGTTTTGATATAGTTGAGTTCTCCCCTAAGTACCACCTTCCTTAGCTTCTATGCCTTATAAAACAGCAGTACATATTATAGTACAAGGATTTTTAGGTTTCTGCTTCTTTCAAATAATTGCTTGTTTAAAAAAATTCAAACTTAAAAGTACTTTGATCTCTAAGTGGGGACTAGAAGAAAAAGAAAAACAAATTACGTCGTCTAAAACAGATTAACTAAATAGCACTATGTAAAATTATAGGCCTATTTAATTATGCATTATCTCGGTCAAAAACTATATATAATTGTTGTTAATTACTGAGTCTCTTTCTATGTTGTTGTCACTATCATCATGATGTCTCTTTCCTGAACTTTATGGTAATGACACTCCATTTTTAATGCATATGATAGGTTGTTTATCGTCATCTCTCACGTATCAGTTTTGAACATTTCGATTAAGTTCGCATTCAGATGACAAAGCTCCAACTTCTTTCATTTAATTAATTTGGAAAACAAACACATTCCTAGACACAAACTTTTTCTTTATAATTAACCAATTAATATTGTACAAGCAACGCATGCATCCTTTTTATCTATCTTTGCATCAAACATGTATGAATGATAACGAAAAATTGCTTGTGTGTGATGCATGAGCACTTACTGGTTACTAAAACCCTGGATTGGTTGAAACAATTAATGGTGTCAAAAGCTCTCAGGGCCCAAAGTGAAAAAAAGATTTTCTTCGAGTACAATATGTCTCATGTATTCGTGCGATTTTTATCAGGATCAGTCACCTTCAAAGTATTGGTAAATTAATTTTATATTTGCATTATAATGCATCCAATGTTGTTTAATAGTGCAACTTATAATATATATTCAAATGTGTTGTGTACTATATATCAAAGGACCAACTCAACCAAAAATTTAAGCTGATGGTTGTGGCCCCATAAATAGTTTTATACTCTATCACGCCCCCTCACACAAGAGCCCTTTGGACTTGAAGTTTGGACAGGCCCGACCCTGAGCCTAGGCAGGAGGGGCACCCGCCCAGGACCCAGGGAGAAAAGGCCCATGTTGCTGGTTTCTAATATGCTATTTGAGGATAAAAGAAAATTTGCACGCATTCCATCAATGAAAGACAGTGCTGGTTCCTTGGCTTGTTGTTTGTCATAATTGTTAATGAATCCATCTCTCCATCCCTGGTTCAAATCCCACCTCCAACGTTTTTTATTTTTTTCAGCTTTCTTTTTTTTCTTTTTTGGGTTTTCTTTTGTTTTCAATGATTGAGAATTTATTTTTTCAGCTTTCTTTTTGTCTTTTTTGGGTTTTCTTTTGTTTTCAATGATTTTGAAATAGCTTCATTTTTCTATTTTTTATTTTCCTTTTTGTTTTCAATAATTTTAAAATAGCTACCTAATCTTTAGTAAGTGGGTTTTTTTTCCTTCTCATATAAAGTAACTATCTCCCTTTTGCTATTTCATACCCCCACTTTATATTATTGTTCACTTTTTACGTTTACATTGTTCATCTATCCCACTTCGACTATAAAGTTACTAATATATATATAAGAACAAGTATTAGATTTAATTTTATCTTGATGTATATTAATTTCAAAATATTCTATTTTACTTAAATTGTACGAATTGAATAACTAAGATAGTTGAAGATATTTGATGTTAATAAAGTAGTACTCCTTTCGTTTTTCCTTTGTTGTTTCTATTTAGAATCATTTTGTGAGAGGAAATTGGTCAAAATACGAAGAACTTTCGAAAACGGAGGGAGTACATTGGTAAAAACGAATATCAAAGTGGAGCCCTTAAAAAAAGGGCCCATACTTTTTAGTTCGCCCCATACCTCCAAAATGTCGGGAACGGGCCTGAGTGTGGATGCAGCACAGCTGCACAAGTCTCCCTCATACATGGTGCTAGATATTCAACTTAGAAAGGAAGGGTGGATGAAATTTGATCTCATGACCTTTATGTCACGCTGGCTTTGGTATCATATCAAAGGACCAACTCAACCAAAAATTTAAGCTGATGGTTAAGGCCCCATAAATAGTTTTATACTCTGTCACTATATACCCAAGGTTATTTCTAATCTCATTACTCCTTTTTAAAGCTCTAAATAAGCAAAAAAAAGAAAATGAACAATGAGCAAAACAATAGTCTTGAGGTGTACGAATACGATATACGTTTTGGTCTAGTAGGTTGTCTGAAGAATTCCACATCATAGGGCCTTTTATATTAGGGAACTGAAAATTTCTAAATAGTTTAAATAGTAGAGCAACACCATTACTTTCCTTTGTCATCCTTTGGATATAAGGAGATTGTTTGGTGGACAAAATAAAACATGCAAAGTGAGACTTTTAAGAAGTCAAAGCCTACACCGTACACACTAAGCTATTTTTTGCTCATTTGGAGCTCCAAAATAAGAAATGAGAAAAAAAAAACACTTGGGTGTATAATATAAATTGCATTAAGAAGTGAAAGATAGATGAGTTTTTTGGTTGGACTGCAATGTTAAAATTGGTACGTTAAACTTCCTATGAGTTTCCATTTCCCCCAAAATGTAGAAAGTTTCTTACCAAATAAGTAGAAATTCCTATGTAAATCAATCTAGGAAGTGACGGAATGGATCTTGAACCAAAAACTTAAGAGGGCCAACTTTTAATAGCCTAAACTAGTAAGTATCCAGAGCGATGCCTCGGGTTATTACTTTCGTAAGTGTTTGTCTAGTGAGGAAAAATTAACGTCATGACATGATAAGTAATTGCATGGTATTTTTAAAAGTAAACCCTTAAAAGTTTGTAGATGAAAGCAATAGCTTAACTTTCTACAAGAAATTGACCAGACTAAGAGTTTATGTATATAACAATCTCATATTATTACCATTAAAGTGTAAGGGATCTAACTACTTGTAAAAGTCTTTTAATAAGACATAAATATAAGATCTTATTATATCTTATTTTGAAATAGTAAACAATGATGTAATGTTGGATTCATGGTTTTTTTTTTAATTATTGAGAGGTTTGACATGGAAATAGAGCACTTGCATTAGCACTTTAGAGGAGGTGCCACGTGGCACATAGACTTTCTTAGTAACGCCTTTTATTATATTAGTATAGATATTATATTAATTAAAAGTTGATTACTTAATAATAATTATGCTACAAGCTAAGTTTTTTATATATTTAATACAAATTATATATTATATCTAATACGCCACGAAAAGATTATCTAGGGCCAAGCCCCCTACCAACCCCAAGTAAGTTCCTCCATTGCTAGTAGCAACAGTTAAAAGATGTTGCTATTCCTAAGAAATTTGTTTCCAACTAGAGTTGGCAACAAATTTGAAAAAAAAAAATAGTTGTTGCTAAAAGGCTTGTCACCATATGATTTTAGCAACTAAATTCAAAACAATTTTGTTGACATATCGCATCCATTCAAATATTGTTACCATGTTGGTTGCTATATTTGGTGCATTTGTTGCTAACTCTAGCAACGAGTTATGAATGATTGTTGCTACACGTGGCAACAAATTATTAATATTAGTTGCTTAAAATATAAACAAACTATTAATAATTTTTAATTATAGAGACTTACAAATGATTCACTACATATATCATATTAATCTTATATTTTTTGTTAATTGTTTGATAATATGAGAAATGCACTTATGCAAACCAATAAAGAGGAGGGGAATAGGTCCAATTACAAGTTTGAAAGATGTTTCATACTAATAGCAATTGATTCTTGTATGAGAATCTCCTTAAACGTAAAAGGTGGTATGTTGGATCATCTTTCTTCGATATGAAACACAACTCAAGTAAAATTTTGATGCTATCTCAGCAACAAACAATAAAGTATCTTATTTCCAATGGCAACATATCAAATATCTCTTTCCATATTTGTTTCTAAATGGCAACAAATTACAAATATGATGTCATCTATCAACAAGTAGTGAAATTAATTGTTTCTAAATGAAATATTAGGTGTCGTAGTTTGTTGCTAAATGCAATAAATCGGAAATATGGTGCCATCTAGCAACAAATAGTAAAAACTAATTGTTTCTAATGTCAACAAATTAAATATTAGTTGTCGTAGTTTGTTGGTAAATGACAACAAATCACAAATATAATGTCATCTAACAAGAAATAGTAAAATTACTTGTTTCTAACATAAAATAAATCAAATATTTGTTATCATACTTGGTTGTTAAATGACAACAAATTGAAAATATGATGCTATCTTGCAACAAATAGTAAAAAAAAGGTTTTCAATAGTAACAAATCAAAAATATGTTGCTTTTATTTATTGAAAAATTAGAATAAAAAATGTCACTTTATAAAAGGTAACGGAAAGATAATCTATGTTGCTATTTATCAACAGTCAAAAAATTCATTACCAAAATTTGTTTCTATAATGCTCTTATTTTTGTAATCAAACCATTTCAGGAAGCTCACATGAATTTTCATTATGGAATTTTGATTCCCATTTATTTTAATTTCGGGAAGCACTGTGATCTCTAAGTGGGCCCTATTATTAATATCAACACAAGGAGACCGATCTTTCTCATATCGAATTTTATGGGAATAACGAGTGTTTAACTGATTCACAACTTCCACGAGTTCAAGACCGACTCGACTTTTCTTATCTTATAACTTTTTTTTCTTGTATTGTTATACATATATATCCTAATAGGACAAGGAAAGTAAGTTACAAGATGAGGAAAATTGAGTCAATCATAAATTAGACTGAATAGAGTAATCTGTGCACACTTGGCACCCAGATTATGGCAAAATAGCACGAACTTCTGAAAGCCATAATCCCTCATAATAAGTTATCCTGAGACGTGCCACGTATCAATGAAAATACCTTCAAATATAGTTTCCAACCCAACTAAAATCTTTCAATTATAAAAAGTACATCAAAAGTTATGGTCACAAGAGCACACATAAGCTCCTTTTCCACATTTCTTCAACGAACCTTTTGCTTTACATTTGTTCAAACTCGTACCTGAATATATCCATGACGATCCTTATACAATATAAGTTCCTTCAAAATGCTCCTAATGCTCATGCATACTCCATACGCTCTCGATAAAGAGTCAGTCTTGCGTGGACCTGGTCCACAATAATATTATTGTGGACCAAAACCACTTATTTAACATAGTGACCCTTTAGTTCCATATAGTAACTTTTTCAAATTTTAAGTTACACTATACGTTACTATCTACCATAGTGACTGTTTTTTAATATAATAACTCTTTCTCACATTAGTTTATCATGATGAAATTTTCACTTTGTGACATAGTAAACTTTTTTTTTCATAGTCAAACTTCATAATTTATATCTATTTATCTTTTATATTTATTTTTTTTATATAGTGATCCTTTTTTTTTCATAAATCACATGAATTAGCATTAGGTCCACACTAATTTAGTGTGGACCAAGTCCATATAAGTTTTTTACCTCGATAAATTAAATTCACAAAAAAAAACCGGAAAATATACCTAATAGGAGTAGAAAAGCATAACTTTAATATAGATACAATATGAAACTAATACTAAATCTAAATGCTCCAAAACACAATTCAGATTCTAATTTTTTAAAGAGAGAGAAAGTATTAAAAAAAGAAGATTCCCCCTATTTACTACCCATGTGCACGGTTCAATAGTGTAGGAAAAACAAAAACTTTATTTCATCAACCAATCAATGAAAGTCGAAAAGGAAATGGACATATGAGGAACAATCGCAGGCCATGACCAACAAATCACATGCCATGACCAACAATTGCTGGCCATCCCAACTCCCACAAATCCATTTACCCCTCCTTCGCAACCAAAACCCCCATGATTGTCGGTGAGACGACCTTTGTCGCTACACCTAACTATAAAAGTCTACTAATTGAACCAACGAGATCATGAAAATTTCTAAAGGTTAAAGATCACAACAGAGAAAAATTCGAACAAGAACAAACGGAGAATCTTTAACCCACAAAATTGACAGAGTCCTCGATTTCCCGTACAACGGCTATTCCGGCCTAGTTCTCGCGAGCTTTCGGGTAGCTCGCATCTCTGAGTTTTTGTTGAAAATTTTAGGGCTCAGATTTGAGAGGAGATTAACACTCTGTTTGGTATTTTTTAGTAAGGGAAGGGAAAAGAAAGGAAGAGAAAGGAAAAGAAAGGAAAAGAAGAGAAAAGAAGGTAGTTGTAGTTTTCAATGTTTGGTATAATTAGTGGATTTGAGAGGAATCACATGTTTGGTTGTTATTAGTAAAGGAAAGGAAAGGAAGGAAATAAAGAAAACATAGGTAAAAAGGCATTAATTTTCTTTTCCTATCAAATTCCTCCGATTTTAGGAGGAAAGGAAAAGCAAGGATTTAAGAAAGATTCTTTTCCTTCCACTTCCTCTCCTTTCCAATCAAACCCCTCTTATTTTTTTTTACCAAACATGAGAAAGTTTGTTTTTACCTTTCCTTTCCTTTCTTTTCCATCCAACTCCTTCCTACCAAACAAAGCCAAAGAATTTTTGTTGAAAATTCAGGGTTTTTGAGTTTTCCACAAAAAAAAGAGGAAGAAAGAGGTGATATATGGAACGAGAGGAAAGAGAGTATTTGAAGAAATAGTCACCGATGCGGCACGACAAAGTGATATTTGGCAAGGTGCAGCGCGTCGCAGCGGGTAGTTTTCAGAGAGGCACCGGTGCAGAGACGGAGGAAGGAGCACACTCAAGGGATGAGAAGAGAGAACATTGGTAAGATTTCCAAAGACAGAAGATTGGGAGATCAAGTGAATAATGGAGGGGATATTTATGCATTAAATACAATGGTCCTAAACAACTGTAAATAAAGGATCGCACAAGGTTGGAATTAAATATTTTTATAAGCTTTTTATCCAAAAAATAAGCTTTATACGGGAAGATTCAACCAGGAAGAACAATATGAAATTTTCCAATGAGAAGTATATATATATAGGAAGAACAAAAGAGAACAGAGGGAGTACATCACTTGAGAACACTAAATTAGCAAGTTTGATAGGCATGCATAAAATGCGACATAACATTGTAATTTGTAAAACTTCGATATTATTATAATGATTTGGCACCCCTTAGAATGAGAATTTGGCTTCAGTTTATTTCATTAACAGCCATTTGGTAAGTGGTTTTAAATGATGGTGATGGTAATTAATTTTAGTGTAATTTTGTATGAAAATTTCATACCCATCTCCATGTGGTGGTAAAGAAATTCATATCAAAACAATTTGTTTTTCTTCATAAATTTACATTACCACTCACTACCACCTAACCAAGTGGTAATGGATGGTAATAAAGATTTAGGAAGAACATAGACGATGTTTATCAAAAGTAGCATTATTATGGATATTGACATGAGAATTTATTACAAATTTACATGAAAATTCATTATCATTACCATCAATTATAATCCTTTATCAATCTGGTTGCTCAGATTATACATATCATACTCAGTGCACCTAACCACGGGTGACACTAAGCATGTGTGATATAGACGACCGTATAGGACCCCTGAAAATTTAGGGCCTCAAATGCTATTTTTTATGTCAATAGTTATTAACATATTGTAAAAACTTTTTTCTTTATTGTTGTTGGACTCATTTATCTTATACATATTTTTTATTGTAGAAATATGATGTTAATGTACGGTTATTTTTATGATATATTTTTACTTCTATTCTATTAATAAAGGCCTAATATTATTTTCATTGTACAAGATCTCCTTGATAATTAAACTGCCCATCCTTTTTTCTTCAAGTTCTACAATATCCCCAAAGTGGGGGATAAGGAAAAGATATCCTAGTTGCATGGGTGCTACACAAAGATGATAACTGTTAATTGGACTCAGCAAATCAACAAAATGACAAGGTCACTAAGGCGGACGAAGCTACTGATATATACGTAATATACCGGTTAGTGAACGAACGACCATCTCCATTGCTTTGGGCTTGCTGTATTTTAGACCTTATACTGTGGGCTTTCGGTAAACTTACATATAGACCAAGTTTTTTGCTCTATAAAGGAGTCCAAATATCACTATTATTTCTATTTGCTAATTAGGATTCTTTTTGGACCCTCATTTATCAATACATTTTAAGATACTTTTTTTTAAGATTGGTAAGGAGAATTGTCCTACTGGGTCGGCACCTCGTACAAGTTAATCCGACCCAACTACACAGACAAGGCCCTTTAGGAGTGGGGAAAAATAAGGGAATCCCACCCTCAAAGTGCCTATAGTGGGATTTGATCCCACAACCTTGAAGTTGTGAGATACAAATCTTACCATTAAACCAAGTACTACTTGGTACATTGATACTGGGCTTACCTTATTGACTTCAACATTGAAGGGGTTTCTTCGACTATTCCCCAAATATAACTTATGTTTCTCTTTTACAACCATTTTATAGATCTCTACCGATTTAGAGCACCAAGTTTCATTTTACATTTTACCGGAATACTAGATATATTTTTATAACCTATTTTTGAACTCAAGTTATCCTTTATTTTTGTTAAGCTTGTTATCACCAATAACTGAATCTCTCCAGTCTCCTCATTTTTTTTTTGTTAAGCTTGTAATCCAATAAATACAATGAAACTTAACAAAAAAAAAAAGAGGAGACTGGAGAGATTCAGTTATTGGTGATAACAAGCTTAACAAAAATAAAGGATAACTTGAGTTCAAAAATAGGTTATAAAAATATATCTAGTATTCCGGTAAAATGTAAAATGAAACTTGATGCTCTAAATCGGTAGAGACCTATAAAATGGTTGTAAAAGAGAAACATAAGCTATATTTGGGGAATAGTCAGAGGAAACCCCTTCAATTTTGAAGTCAATAAGGTAAGCCCAGTATCAATGTACCAAGTAGTACTTGGTTTAATGGTAAGATTTGTATCTCACAACTTCAAGGTTGTGGGATCAAACCCCACTATAGGCACTTTGAGGGTGGGATTTCCTTATTTTTTTTCCCCACTCCTGAAGGGCCATGCCTGTGTAATTAGGTCGGATTAAATTGTGCGAGGTGCCGGTCCAGTAGGACAATTCTCCTTACCAATCTTTAAAAAAGGTATCTTAGAATGTATTGATAAATGAGGGTCCAAAAAGAATCCTAATTAGCAAATACAATTTTATGTTGGCTAAGATGCAATAGCCAATAAGTACGAGTGTGATCATAGTTGGGGGCCCATTCTAGATTCTTAGTTTTCTTACATGTGTTGATCATCCAATTCAATTCTTTGTGATATAGTTGAACCTAATCCAAAGAAATTGAATGCTCCCCCCATCACTAAAAGATTGCTCCAGTTTTTGTATTAGTTTGTCCTAATAAATTGCTCTATTTTCTACTTAGGTGATATGTTTCTACTATTTTTCTACATTTTTCTCCTACCCCACAAAGAAAACATACAAAATTAGCTACCTGCTCAACACAACTTTTAATAAAGTTACAAAATAAAAAGGGGTTGATCTTTAAGGAATAAAGAGAGTAACTTATTTTGTTTATGGTGAACCTAATCTATTCGATTGATAGGGAGTTTGCGAAGCAATACTTCTTAATCTACATTTCACACCAAACTAAATGGTGTGTTCGACAACGGTAGTTGTGGTAGTAGCTTTTAGCTGTAAGAGTAGCTATTAGCTGTTGGCGTGTAGTTGTTAGCCAGTGGCGGACCTAACTGGGGACATGGGGGTACAGTTGTACCCCTTATTTTTTATTTTTAAAAAAAACAGCTTTAAAGAAACTAAGATATAAACATCCACCGTCAAATATAATGTGATTAGTCGACTTGGGCCACTGGTCATACCAGTGATATGGGTTCTGTTGAGGCATGTAGTGTTTTGATGATTGTAAACAAATGATGATTATCTAACTAACATGTGTGTTTGAGATGTGCATATTACGTTACCATAGAACAAGTCATGAAAGGTTAAATATATCACATCATGAAGAGTTTCTAGAAGAAATCCAATAAATGAAGTTCCTGAGGAAGAAATCCAAAGAGAGAAGAAGTTTGATTATACATATGTGCTGCTAGATTTTATGTAAGTTCCTAAGATGGAACCAAGCATGAAGAGTTCAAGAAAAATATTATAGAAGCAAGCACAAACAAAGTTCCTAGAAGAGTTCCTAGAAGGAACACAAACATAGCAGTTCCTAGGTATATCCTAAGAGGAACATTGAATATGCAGTTCCTGAGTGGGAGCAGTTCCCGAGCGGGAGCAGCTTCCCGAGAGGAGCAGCCTCGAGTGGGAGCAGCTTCCCGAAGTTTCATAGTTGAAACAAGCAGTTCCTAAGCAGGAACTATAGGTGCGAAGTTCCTTAAAGGAACTAGCACGTCGGAGTTCCAGAGGTGGAGCTATTAACATGCGGTTCCTGAGTTGGAGCACCGTGGAGCATAAAGACACGAGGTATGAGTTTATTTTCTAGGATTCATGTAAGTATGTGGAAACGTGAAAGGTAAAGGAACTCGTGGAACTTAGAGTCAAAAGTATTTAAGAGTCAGTAAGTTGTTGCATATTATTATCTTAATTTGTAGGATTTATTTAGAGTTTGTTTCTTAATAAATCTCTACTTGATTAATTATTTTTAGATAATGTGCATTAGTTGTTTTAGGATAAGTTTTAGTTTTAAATAAAAGATAAGTTTTAAATAAAATTGAATTTTTAGGAATCTGATTTTAATATCTTTTAATTTATTTAATTCTATCTTATCAGTTTTTGGAAAATAAAAAGCCTAGATTTATATTACGTTCAATGAGTATTTGACTGCGGGAACTTGTAGACGCGAGTTCCTTGTACGAACAGGAACTCATGTACTTATGTCAGGTTTATGAAAAAGATTTCTGTAAAATATTTTTGCATAAGAAAATAAATAAAAAAGTGAGTTTTGGAAAAATATCTCTTGGATTATATTTTGATAAAACGTTGCTTTTTCTCCAAGTATTTATTTTCTTTTTGTTTCTTATTTTTACTCTAACTGCTTTACTATAAACGTGACATAAGTTGTGCCCAAGAAGTTGATTGCTTCTTCCCCAAGTTTCTCCCAACTAACTGATCATGGGTTAGTGGAGAAATAAGTGGAAGTGGTGCTCAAGTTTTGAACGTACTATAAATAGAGGTGTATTCTTTTTAAGTTGTCTGACTGGTGTCTTTCCATAGTGTTTGAGTGAACTCTTGTAATGGGAACTTGGTAAAGGGTTTGAGTGAATTCTTGTATCAAGTTTGAGTGAGGAACTTGGGTAAATTCTTATTGTTTATGTGTAGACTTGGGGTGAAGTCTATCCAGGGGTAAAAGGTTTGAGTAAACCTGTTGTAAAGAGTTGTGGGAACTCTTATGGGACTTGGAGTTAAGTCTAGAGAGCTAAAGTTCCTAGTGGAACTTGTGAGAGAGTTGGAGTTCTGAGTGGAACTTGCGCATGTAATAGGTTGTAACAGAGGAGGTTCCCTATTATAGTGAAGAGTTTAAATCCTGAGGAGGTCGTGATTTTTCTTCTTGTATTGGGACAAGAAGTTTCCACGTAAAAATCTCTCTTGCACTTTGAGTTCCTTATTGCTTATGTTTTAAATTCCGCATTATTTGGCAATAAGTTCCACACTACAATTCACCCCCCCTCTTGTAGTTCCTTTCGAGTTAACAATTGGTATCAGAGCCGGAACTCGTTGATAAGCAGGCAACCCTGCTGAGTGAAGTTCCTGCAAGAAGAAGGAACCCGTACGAGAAAGGAACCCCACCCTACGTCATTCAAAGGAACAAGTGGAAGCTGACTTTTAATCATCAATTTAAAGTCACTCAAGGATTATCAACCACCCCTTTGATGTAAGTATCTCTTCCTTGAGATATTCTTTATACGCATATATTAGATTGGAACTTGTTCCTTAGAGTATTTCTAGTAAAATGGTTTTATTTGGCTTTGATGTTTTTATAGCAATTTTGGATAACTTTAAAACTGTTTTCGAAAAACAAAATTAAGATTTCCAAATTGTTTTTTAAATATCAAAGAATCAGTATACTAGAAATGGTTCAAGGAACTATTCGTATTGGAACAATGCATATTGTCACTCTTGGAACTTAGTTTCCCTACAAAAGGAAACTTTATTCTTTAGGCAGTGGAATATATGACTATTTCATTTATTTCCCAAAGAAGTGTTTTCCATGCATATTGAGTTTATTGAATATTTATTATATGTATGCATGTTGATTTTTACTAAGTAGAGATAGTTATATAGATTTGTTTTGGTTGGAAAAGAGAAGTTATTTTACAAGTTTATATATATTATCTTCTCTTTATATGTTGTGCAGGTTATTAATGTTTATTTTGTAGGTTTGATAATTGAGGTAACTAAAATATCAAATGCATAAATATTAGTTTTGGATCAAGGAACTCAAACTTTGATTTGGTGAAATTATAGTGTTCTGGGCGGGCGCGGAGTTGTCGTTGTTTACACCGCACCCGGCCAAAGATAAAATTTCTCCTACTCTCTTTTACACTAAAGCAGTATAATGGAAGTAGGGGTCGTATCTACAGGGAAACAGGGACGAGCTTAATATTCAGCGTGATTCAATACCTAGATTAAGCTAAGGGCCGAGAAACCTAATTACAAAGGGGGGTTTCAAAAGAGATTATAAACAAACTACAACTCACTAACAAATAAATACAATGAGAAATCAATTATGGAAAGATCTTGAATCCGATTAACATCCACTTCAATTCATTATCGATCATTGAACATCCACTCTAATTATTTCCATAATTATCAATTGTCGAGAATTAATCTCGTGTTCTCCTTATTCTTAGTTGAATAGCACGATCAGCGTGACTATAAAACCCTAACCAAAGGATAACCTAGTCCGATAGCGTCTAAGTTCAATCCAAAAGCAGCAATAAACACAGAGAACCAATAGACCTGCTAATGTCATACACGCGATAAACATTCAACAGTTGATTCAATTTCCCTAAGAAATAACCAAGATGATCTGCATCTAAATTACTCCCTAGTTTGCTACCAATTGATAAAAGAATAAAACAATCCGATTCTATTCTTAAATCTAGCATTAGATTAATCATACAATCAAACTAGTAACGTTCCTAGCATAATTATGCAATAATCATGGAAAGCAAGCATAGAAATTGAACCATAATCAAGGAAAAGAGAAAGAGAGGAAAGATCTCACAATAACGGTTGAAGCTTCATGTTAATTGATCCAAGAACAGTTCAAGCTACAATCCGATAGCAAAAACCAAATCCATAATTGAAATCCCTAAAAACTAAACTAAGAATTGAAAACTAAAACTAAGAAATGAAAAACAAAGAAAAGAGAAATGAAGAACAAAGAGGAACGAAGAAGGAAAGATGAAAAGAGAATCATGAAGAAGGAAGGATGAGGAGAGGAGCTCTCCCCTCAAGCTAGCCACTCCAAGGTCTACATTTCAGCTCTCCTCTTCGTACTTCTCTTCGTCTCCCCCAAAAATTAGGTTTTAGGAAGCATTTAAACCCCGCACAAAATCGTGGCCCCAAGCCGACTTAAGCGTCGCGAGTCGCGCAACTGATCGCGAGTCGAGAAGGGGACTCTGCCATCCCGCACAAAATGGCTTGGCACGCAGGTCGCGAGCCGCGACAGGAATCGCGAGTCGCGAGGGGCAGGGGGTCGCGAGGTGCGACATTTCTCGCGAGTCGCGAGCCTCTTCGTCTGCCGGGCGTGCGCTGGCGCCGGGCGCCGCTGACGAGCGAGGCTGCTGGGCGGCGTGCGAGCCGCCGTGCGATGACTGGCGTGCGAAGCCGCTGTGCTTGGTTGGTGATGACGCTGGCTCGCTGGGTTGACGTGAGCTGTGTAGGTGGTCGAAGTTACGCGCATGCTTGGTGCTTAGAGCTTCCGATGATTGCCCATTATGCTCCGATGCCAAATCTCCCAAGCTCTCCAAAGACAACTTCAATCAAACATCATTCAAATCCATTTCATCTTGAAAGCTCGGAATACATGACGTTAACACAAATTATCTCGCAAAGCTCCGAACTTCCGCTAAGGGCTAAATAAAACACGAATGTTAACAATTACAATCAAACCCTTAGCAAAGTGCACCCAAAATAACGCAAAAACATCGTATAACTTGAGCGTATCATGTTCCAAGAACGAGTAAATGGTACAGGAACAATTCAAAATTTAGAAAGAGTTCCTAATTCTTTTGAAACTGATCTCGGTTCAAAAGAACAAAGCAGAAGTCCCTTTTTCACATGAGATTATATTTTTTTGGAACTTTATGCTCATTCTTTTTATGCTGTATTTTAATTTACCTCTCTTTTGACTAACCTACTCACATTAAAATGCACAAAGTATTTCTTTTTGGGTTTGTTTTACAGATTATATTTTTTAGTTTATGTCAACCCAAAATGAAGGAACAAGCTCAGGTTCTTCCATCAAAGGAACGAACAGATTGGGAACAAGCTCCTGAAATTAATAAGAGAGCTCCAGAGATTATCTTTCAGATAGAAGATTCCATATGATGGCAATGCATAGGAACTTGATTACAATTCCAGATGAGTTTGATGATGTAAGCAGGAACAAGGTATTGATTACAAGGCGAATATAATGAATGGAACTTTGGAAGACATGACAGAATACTCTTTGCTAATGTTTTCAAATGAACAAGTAAGAAAAAGCAATCGATATCACTTGCTAAATCATCAACAAAGAAATGATTAGAAGTTGATCAACAAGACATCCTATGAGATCTTCAAAGGAGAAAACATTGGTATTATGTTATTAAGCGTTTGATTTTAAGTGTCTTGGTAATTAATAGCAATAAAAATCATCTAAGGAACTTTAAAAATTGAAGCGATGAGGTTGTGTTAGAACGCACCTCTAATTGTTAGAAACACATAGTTTATAGCAAAATGATATATAATGTGTTATGAAGAGTTGACATATTTGTTATGAGACTAACTTGTTTTTTCCCAGTAAACAGGTTAAAGATGTTTTTTAATTTTTTATGTTGAACTCACAAGTTCCTATAGAGCTAGAGTTCCTACATATAATATGTCACTCTCAAAAGCAACAATAGCCAGCTATATGACCTCATGGAGAAGAGCTTAAAAAGTGAAGATTAAGTTCAAGTTCATAAAATAAAAGTTCAACTCAATGAATATGTGGAAGCGAGTTCCTATCAGATTAGTAGGAACAGACAGTTCCAATAACCGAGTTCCTTGATTATAACTGGAACATAAGAACTATTCCTACGACTCATTCACAAAGACATCGGTAAAGGAACTCTATACATGTTAGTTGTTGAGAGGAACAACTAAACAAAGGTATTGACTTTGAGAAAACTTGTATTCATGTAGCTAGGTCATAAAATAACTGTACATTATTTTCTCTTGTTGCTTACATGAGATTTAAGTTGTTCTAAATAGATTTTCAATGCGTTCAAAATAAATTTTATTGTTGGAAATCTATGAGGAACAACATCAAGTTTCTTCTTGAAAAATGATTTCAAAATTAACAATAATTTCTGTTTTCAAGAGGAATTGACTTAGTAGTTGTATATTGTTATATGGATAATATTTTTGGTACAACTAACTATTTTATGCAAGGGTTTTTGCTAACCTTATAAGCAAATGTGTACGTGAGCATGATAAGGGAACACAACTACTCTCTTGGAATATAATAATGATGCAAGGACAAAATTATGTCAAGGAACTTTTGAAGAAGGATGAAAATGAGTCGAGTTGGTATGAAAGTTTTCATCAGATGTGAAGACATCAAAATGATGGAACTAGCAGTTCAGAAACTCAAAAATAAGTCATCAAAATCAGTCCAGTACTTGAGGTAATTTTATATTCATGGTGAAATGTGACTTAAGTTATGATGTTCCTATTCACATTGTATCATGATTAATAAATTACATTGTTAAATTATTAATCTGATTGCATAACTTTAATAAGTCTTGCTTTAAATTATGTGAATATATGTTCTTTATAGTTTCACCTATTCATGGACTGTTTAGAGGAACAAGACTTGATGAAGTATGACTTAAGCGTAAACATGTTCTTTTCCAAAAAATTTGTCGAATTGGGTTCTTACACATACTAACATTGAAGTAATTATATGCATACTAGCGTAAATATGTTACACTTAATCTTTGTGTCGTAAAGGCATACTCACTTGCCTAAGAGTATTAGAGATCTCATAATAGAACTGTGGATGCTGTCAAACATGAAAGTCCTAAGTTGCCAAAGGTACAATGAAAGAAACCTTGATGGAACAAGACAGGTAAATTCCCATAATATATTTCATTTAACCTTTAGAGGGAACAAACCTATTCTTAGCCAACTATCATCAGTTCACACCACATTTCTTCAAATACCCTTTGATTGATAATTCCTCATTCCATTCATATCATGTCACTTTAAATCTCCTAATTCCCATCTGCTCTAAATTAAAATTCATGACTTTTTATGGTTCAATGATGAATAAAGAGTGATAAATGGTAAATACATTTTGAGGGGGGAAGTTATGGAAAAAGTGAGAAGCAAGTCTTTTATGTTTTATCAAGTGATGCTCAGAAGGATATATCATTGGATGGAACTACTCTTATAAGTTCCTAATGATGAAGGAATGGTAAGAAACTCAGGGGGAATAAGGAAGGAATCGATATATATGTTTTCATTCTTGGTGGTGGATTTCACGTATGTGTGAGTAAAAAGATAATTATTTTGGCAATAAGTTCCACACTACAATTCACCCCCCCTCTTGTAGTTCCTTCCGAGTTGTCAAGTTCCTTTGATGGTTTTGAAGTTGGGTCTTTGGATTGTGAGTTGGAAATTTGTGTAGTACATGTATCCTAAGTTTGAAAATTGAGATTCTTGAGACTTTTGGGACTAACATGTGTTTAACCTTTATGGTGGTAAGTGTAGCATATAACAATATGTGTATATGATTTACCTAAAACAAAATGTGTGTAAGATGATCTTTTTCGATAATGACAAAAGGGGGAAGAAAATGTATGATGCTTATAGTCAAGCATAGTTAAGTCTAAATCCTTAAATGATGAAAGTTCTTTGTATGATGTGTTTATCTTATATTGATATTTCCTTCATATACATGCATGACTTGTTTGTTAAGGGGAATTAATGTACATCGTTTATTATTTAATTTGTGATAAGCATCATATGTTTGTCATCATCAAAAAGGGGGAATATTGTTGAGGCATGTAGTGTTTTGATGATTGTAAACAAATGATGATTATCTAACTAACATGTGTGTTTGAGATGTGCATATTACGTTACCATAGAACAAGTCATGAAAGGTTAAATATATCACATCATGAAGAGTTCCTAGAAGAAATCCAATAAATGAAGTTCCTGAGGAAGAAATCCAAAGAGAGAAGAAGTTTGATTATACAGATGTGCTGCTAGATTTTATGTAAGTTCCTAAGATGGAACCAAGCATGAAGAGTTCAAGAAAAATGTTATAGAAGCAAGCACAAACAAAGTTCCTAGAAGAGTTCCTAGAAGGAACACAAACAGAGCAGTTCCTAGGTATATCCTAAGAGGAACATTGAATATGCAGTTCCTAAGTGGGAGCAGTTCCTGAGAGGGAGCAGTTCCTGAGTGGGAGCAGTTCCTGAAGTTTCATAGTTGAAACAAGCAGTTCCTAAGAGGAACTATAGGTGCGAAGTTCCTTAAAGGAACTAGCACGTTGGAGTTCCATAGGTGGAGCTATTAACATGCGGTTCCTGAGTTGGAGCACCGTGGAGCATGAAGACACGAAGTATGAGTTTATTTTCTAGGATTCATGTAATTATGTGGAAACGTAAAAGGTAAAGGAACAAGGTGTCAAAAGGAACTCGTGGAACTTAGAGTCAAAAGTATTTAAGAATCAGTAAGTTGTTGCATATTATTATCTTAATCTGTAGGATTTATTTAGAGTTTATTTCTTAATAAATCTCTACTTGATTAATTAGTTTTAGATAATATGCATTAGTTGTTTTAGGATAAGTTTTAGTTTTAAATAAAAGATAAGTTTTAAATAAAATAGTTTTAAATAAAATCGGATTTTTAGGAATCTGATTTTAATATCTTTTAATTTATTTGATTTTATCTTATCAGTTTTTGGAAAATAAAAAGCCAAGATTTATATTACGTTCAATGAGTATTTGACCGCGGGAACTTGTAGACGCGAGTTCCTGTACGAACAGGAACTCATGTACTTATGTCAGGTTTATGAAAAAGTTTTCTGTAAAATATTTTTGCATAAGAAAATAAATAAAAAAGTGAGTTTTGGAAAAATATCTCTTGGATTATATTTTGATAAAACGTTGCTTTTTCTCCAAGTATTTATTTTCTTTTTGTTTCCTGTTTTTACTCTAACTGCTTTACTGTAAACGTGACATAAGTTGTGCCCAAGAAGTTGCCTGCTTCTTCCCCAAGTTTCTCCCAACTAACTGATCATGGTTTAGTGGAGAAATAAGTGGAAGTGGTGCTCAAGTTTTGAACGTACTATAAATAGAGGCTTATGTATTCTTTTTAAGTTGTCTGACTGGTGTCTTTCCATAGTGTCTGACTTATGTCATTCCATAAGGTATGGCTTAAGGAATAAAGTTACAGTAAGAATTAGATTTTATATTCCTTGTTTTGAGTCAGTTCCTGTGAGTTCCAAGTTACTACGAGTGCCATGTTCCTTTACAGTTATTCAGTTTCTATATACTAGAGTTAATCCAAATTATCAAGCGTATGTATTTGAGTTTGGGTTAAAGGGTTTGAGTGAACTCTTGTAATGGGAACTTGGTAAAGGGTTTGAGTGAATTCTTGTATCAAGTTTGAGTGAGGAACTTGGGTAAGTTCTTATTGTTTATGTGTAGACTTGGGGTGAAGTCTATCCAGGGGTAAAGGGTTTGAGTAAACCTGTTGTAAAGAGTTGTGGGAACTCTTATGGGACTTGGAGTTAAGTCTAGAGAGCTAAAGTTCCTAGTGGAACTTGTGAGAGAGTTGGAGTTCTGAGTGGAACTTGCGCATGTAATAGGTTGTAACAGAGAGGTTCCCTATTATAGTGAAGAGTTTAAATCCTGAGGAGGTCGTGGTTTTTCTTCTTGTATTGGGACAAGAAGTTTCCACGTAAAAATCTCTCTTGCACTTTGAGTTCCTTATTGCTTATGTTTTAAATTCCGCATTATTTGGCAATAAGTTCCACACTACAATTCACCCCTCCTCTTGTAGTTCCTTCCGAGTTAACAGGTTCTCTATCCTCTTTAGTGACGTGCCAATCCCTTTTTTGGAGTCGGATTATTTGCAGCTTTGCACTTTACAACCATTATTTCTTCTTTTTTCACTTCCTTTTCTTTTTAATATTTTGAATGTTGCTCCTCTGATACTTTAGCTCTGAATTTTTATTCCCATTTGTTTCCAAATTCCAGTTTCTAAATAACTAATACTCCCCTTGTTATAATTGTTAAATTTTATACTTTGACACTAATCACGCACTCTGTTTTGACTATTGTTTGTGATTTAAATATAAGGAATAATATATTCGCATGAGATCCTCATTACTCTTGTAGTCCATAATTCCGTAACTATATCTATCTTATAATGTCTATAAAGATGTGCAGGACAATTGCCAATTAATGAGAATGTCAGATGATTGATCATGTATTCACGTTGTTAATGTTAATTACTAAAGGTTCATATTTAATAGTAACTTTTATAGGATAATTTTTAACATGATTTATGGGTAAAACTAATAATGATTATATTAAAAAATAAGAAAGTGTAACCCAATAAGTTTACTCCCTAGTAATATGTTGTAATTTGGTTGAAATTTGAGCTAATAATTGAAAAATATTATCAATTAGTCATCGTCATTTTTTCAAACGATTTTGAACCGACGTGGTTCAATTCTTAAGACCCGCCACTAATGTATTGAACAAATTTCCCCCCATTATTTGTGTTTGTTGTACGTCCGTACCCCCAATTTAAATTCATGGGTCAGCCACTACTCTTAGTTGTAAAATTGCAATATAAAAAATTGATGTTCGACAAAACAAGCTGTCAAAGTAGTTGTTTACAAATAACTAGTCAAAAAACTAAAAATAAAACTTTAATATAAAATTTATACACCACTAAGCACTACCCAAAAGCTACAAATTGTAGTTTTTGATAAACACTACTAAAACACTACTTCTACCATTAAAAACTACTCATACCATTATCTAACCAAACTCTTCTATTTTTCCTAATTAGCATTTTGACTCAGTCAATATACTAAAAGCTACCTCAAAAGTTTGCGCTGAACATGCCCAAAATACCTCTTAATAGGAGACTTTTACCAAGTTTATTTTGTTTAACATAAATTGGAAGTTGACCAATAGTAAGAGGTTTGAAGGATTTTGTTTAGCCTTCAAAATGATGGAAGTTACTTTCTTTGGACCCAAGTTTACTTGGTGTAATGAACAATACCACCGGGTGTTAATTTCAAATGGAACGTCAGCTCTAAAAGTAGGCCAGTTGAAGAGCGACCGGTCAGGGCCCAGCAAGAAAAGGGGCCAAAATATTGCAGCTAACTGCTAGTCAATCCATCAGTAGTTACATGTTCCTTCTGGCCAAAACAAAATAAATGCAAGCTAATCACTCAAATTCTAAATTGTATTAGACGTTTAAAGTACTTGTACAAGAATTCAAGAGCATTAATAAGAGCTTCCCCTTACAGAAAAAACTTTGTCTACCCACCGGGTAGACTACCCATCATAATAATTAATTTTTTTAATGCTCTATTATGTTGAGTTGGATTCCATTACCACAACCCTCAACAAGTCTTAGAGATTGTTTGTTTGACGTATAAGCTGAAGTAAAATATAATCAGGTTGTTTGATTGACAAAAATGTAGGAAGTTGCACTTTTTAGAAAGTTATACTTCTCATAAAATGGAGCAATTTACTTACCTAGGAGGACCTTGGTAGGTAAAACTTCTCATAATCAACCAAAAAACTATTACTATTAAATAGGAAATGGAACTTTAAGGGAGATACTATTTCATGGGAATTACTAATTCCTACATGCAATTGAAGAAGTACGAAGTCTAGGTCCTCTATTCAAAAAAGAAGAAAAACACTTAGGCCTTATTCTTTTGATCAGAAGTGAGTTGAACTAAACTGAACTGAAAGATAATTGTGGAAAGATCTAAAAGAACAGAGGGCAACAACAACAACAACAACAACAATAATTATAATATTTTTTCAATAAATAAAAGAGAATCACCAAGGCATTACCGCCACGTCTGAAAACGTTTCGACTTATTCAGAATTTTGTAGTATAAAATAACAAAATATTTCAAAATCAAATAGATAAAGTCAACTCAAAGTACATACATCTTGGAACCAACATGACCCACCAAACCAAACTAAGTCAACTTAAATAAAGTCAGCAACTAAGTCAAACCAAAATCAACTCTGAAGTTTGAGACAAATCCTAGTTTTGAAAAAACTTTAAAAAAATCCAACCAACAAACAAATATATATAAACAAAATAGCTACACTTGCACTCCCAAGCATCATGAACTCCAACCTGAAAAAGCGCTATGACCTATTGATGAAAGTGACTGCTCGCCAAACAATAACTAGTAAAGATAGGTCGTCACAGGATCAATAAGGCATAAGCCAAGATCAAACATATAAAGTACGGAATTATTAGCAAGGATGAGTATGTAAAGTCTAAAAATAAATAAACAAACAACCTAGCATGATACTATAGAAATAAAAATAAAAGTCATGCTCTTCAAGCAAAACAAATAACACTAGAATAAGATGTAACTCCTCTAATAACTTAGTTAATTATTTAGATTGAATATGCAATGAACCAGTTGTCCAACCCAAAACCAGTCTTCTATAAGAGCATGAGGAAACATACGCGAATCTATGCCCCCAAAACCACTCGATATAGACAAAATTATATAAAAGAGAGACACGGTGATCAAGGGGTCCTCGAAAAGCTATGGGTTACCACCATCTGCCCCAACTCCTAGTATTCACTCTAGACGTGCACCAATCCATAATTTTTATTGCTCATTCTCTTTCACTTTAAGTGATTAATTAATTAAACATTAGCCACAAAATAAAACCAATAACATAACAAACATAACCAACCACAACCAACACTCAAAGAATATATTTTATCTTTGATTAATAAAAATGATCATTGAATAACCAATTTCATAACCATTAATCCTTTCAAGTTGTTAAATATAATCAACAATAACCAATGTCATTAAGACATACCTTTCCACTTACTCCATCACAAATCTACGATTGTGAAAGAATATTAAATAATAAAGTATGAAATATAATACTATGATTAATTCTAAAAATCCACTTTTACCTTACCACAGGTAATAAATATTAAACATGGTTTATAAGCCATCAAATCCAATAACCACCTTTAGTTAGCATTCATAGGTTATAAATAAACATGATTAATAAATAATCAAACCTCTTATATGCTTGTAATAATTCCTTTCTTGAGCTAAATCATTGACCTACTTACTTCGATAGTTCTTAGTTGTGATTCCGCAAAAAGGAACTCTTGGATTGAGCTTTCGCTCCTGCCAAATCCATACAACCATATAATGAATAAATATCACCTGTTTCCACATGATAATCATAGAATGTCATGGTGTTTCGTCGCAAACTAAACAATCTTGCCTTAGAACTATGAAAGTCCCTTGATCATGATACTAAGTTCCAAAACCAATCCTAGTACATGATACTATGTCCAAAATTCTTAGACATTCACGTATCTTGTATAGACAATCCTTTGTGCCACCTTGGTGCACTAATAGTAACTCAATGAGTATTCTTCTCCTATAACTAATGATTATAATAATTAATCACGATCATAGTAAAATTCAGCAATTATAATAATATTTAAAAGTTCTCAAAAACCTTTAAAAATTATTCAATTAACATTAAAGTTTCAACCTTTAAAACTATAAACCTAGTAGTAAATCTTTACTCCTTAAAATCATATAAAAATTCATAATTTAACACTTTATAAACCCTAAAGTTTAAATCTTCAAAATCCGAAAGTCAAAACTATTATTATAATTAATCAATACTCCCTCTATTTTTTATTATCTTTCTCATTTGGAATCTTGACACTATTCACAATTAGAGAGAATCTTCTCAATTATTCTTAATATATAAGAAAAAATATATAGTCATGTAGGGTCTTGTTTGATTTGTCTCAATGAGTACTTTATTAATATTCAATTGTTATAATTTTTACTAATATTTAATGAAAGATATTTGTCATCTAATAGTCATGTGCGGTCTTGTTTGATTTGTCAATGATTACTTTATTAATATTCAATTGTTATAATTTTTAGTAATATTTATTGAAATATATTTAAAGTCTAAAAAGTGCATTGACAAACGTGCACATGAAAGTGAGAATGTTAAAAAAACAGAGGGAGTACTACATAAATTATAATAGTAATCTACTCATGATAATAGTTTAATAATAATTAAACAGCAGCAGTTAGGGGTGTGCATAACCGGATATCCGAAATTTCGGATCGCCAAAAATCTGATCTGAATACCCGAAGATTCGAAAATTGATCTGAAACTTCAATTTCAGTTGATCCGAAGCCATTGGCCCACTGCTCATAATCCATATCAATCCACTTTAATTTCGGCTACTTGCTAGAGTGCTGGGCAGTGGGCAGCCCATATATTGGCCCACTGCTCATAAACCTGGAAATCACGCACAAAAGCAGGAACAATCAAGAAGAATTTCTCAAGTATTTTACATATAACATTCACGCACAAAATTTTCCAATTATTAATTCATATTTCACAAAAAATTCAGACTTGCACAAACACAAAATCCAAGAAATTCACGCACAAAAAAATGGAGAGAGAGAGAGAGAGAGAGGAGAATTTCACGCACAAAAAGAGAGAGGATAACTCACCCCAGTCTTGGACGGATCTGGTTGCTTCCCCGCTGTCCGTTCCATTTCAGCCGCTCCGGCACCAACACCGACAGCCGTGAAGTAAAGAGAGAAGACTATGTAAGTGAGACTGAGAGGACTGCGTGAGTGAGAGTGTGAGACTGCGTAAGGGTTTTGCGATTTGCGTGAGTGATAGTGTAATTGTGCACTTGTGCAGTGTGGACTCATGGACTATTGCCTATTGGACTGTGAACTGTGAACTGTGAATTGTGAACTGTGGACTCTGGAGTCTGCAGCCCATTTGAAAATTTTATGGGAAAAAAAAAATCCGGGTTTTCGGATATCCGAAAAGCAAAAAAATCCGAGCCGTATCTGATCCGAAAATCTGATAAGTTTTTCGGATATCCGATCCGAAATATCCGAAAATCAAAAACCGGTTCGGATATCCGAAATTTCGAATCTGATCAACGAATAACTGGATCGGATTATTCAGATCGGATCTTTTTGCACACCCCTAGCAGCAGTAGCAACAACAACAACGTTAACAATAATAACATGAAAAGGGAAAAAAATAAAAGAAAGAAAATGAAAAAGGAAATGAAGGAGGAGAGATAGACAACCATTGAAAGCAAGGAGGAGGAGAAGAAGAGAGCACCGGTCGTGGTGGCGTCCAACGGTAGGCGGCGCTACGGGGAGAGGCGCCAACGGGAGGAAGAGGAGGGACGAAGGAGATAGAGAAAAAGTCGGGTGTGAGGGAAAGAGAGGACCGACAAGAGAGAGAGGGAGGAGGAAGATTAGGATTTTGTATAATTGTTTAATGAACCCCTAATCCCGGATTTATAGATTTTGAGTTCGACTAGGAAACCCTCACTCATTTTTAAAACATTTAAATACTCTCTTTTAAATAATTAAATAACATTTGACTTAATAAAGTCAGAACTAATTAACTTAAAGTATCTAATCTCCAATATAATAATAATAAAAATATTCCTGCTTGAAAGAAATATAAATATAATTATAATTATAAATACCATTTTAAACTCTATAGAATATATTTATAAATTCATAAAAATGTGCGGGATTATTACAATATATAGATATATTTTATGTCCAACTCTAACCATTATGTTTTTTTTAAAAATAAGTTTCTACCGATTAATTAATTAAATAAATGACTCTTAACAATAATTCTAACAAATAATTTGTGCAATGAAATTATTGGTCAATTTGTGCACAAGGCTTATCATTTAAGGTAAAAAGTGACCTCTTAGTGATCTATTTGAATTAAAAGGGGACATGTTTAACTTTAAAAGTGACATTAGGGAAAAAAAGTTACCCCGTCTCACTATAAATTATTCTAAGACAATCTTATTTGAGATCTTAATTTTTTTGTTTATGTTGTGTCCCATCGCATATAAATTTCTAGATCGATGTATGTGGATACACGTAAATCAATTGTTTTTTTTGGTACCTAAGGGAAAGTTAGGACCCTCTTCTCTAGTGGGAAAATTGAAGGAATTATGTCCTCGACTCTATTGCAATTACTAAATATAATATGGATTATATTGTGGAGATAATAATTTATTTAATTGGGTCGTCTTTACGTCTTGCTAGAGAATGCTATAGAACTTTGGGTTAGTAAATAATAAACCCAAAGCCCACTTAAATGGATCCTACAAGGTCACACATTAAACAATTTGGATCAACAAAAAGAAAACCTAGAGCCCATAGAGGACTCTAGGGTGGCCGGCCATAGGGGAGAAATAGGAGGGATTTCTTAACCTAATTATTCCGATAATTAGTCAAGTAATCAGGAAATAAAAGATATTGTATCTCTCAATATTTTTTTTTCTCTCTCTCTCTCAAAAGTCACGTAATATTTACTCCAAGAAAAGAAGAGCCCTTCTTCCTCCCAACTAGCATTGGTGGAGTGTTGATCCGGATTGGTGGACCAAGTAGAGGAATCACATATGAGGTTCTTTCTCCGAGATCTTTACGAGCTTTTGTGGAATTCACGCATCAAAGGTTATTTCTAAACTATTATGTGATCCTTAATTGTACAAGTTGTTGGTCTGCGCGCTATCGCGCGCGGCCCCCCAAGGTAGCACCAATAATGGCGGACAATTAAATGATAAACATTAGCATAATCGGATAAGAGAAAACGAAGGCACTCAAACTTGGTAGGTAAGAACAAAAGGTAAGTAGATTGCATAATATATACTCCTATGCATATAGAAAGGGTGTGCATAAAAAGTTAAATCGAAAAAATGGTCCAAATGGGTGGTAATTGTACTTATTTTAAAAGGTTCAACGGTACGGTTACCGTACCGACAAAAGTCACGGTTAAACGTGACGTTATTATGCTTTTTGAGTAAACGACTAATTGAAAAAGCGACATGGTTAATTTTTAAAAGAAATAGGGAATTGCTCATAGTAAGTTTTTTTTGCACAAATTATTAAGAGGGAATTATGAGTACATTTCTTTGGTGTCTAATACTTACCATGGCTTATTATTGGGTTATTGGAAGTGGTATAAAAAGTGTAAAGCGTTGGGCCAAATTGAAGACAATAAAGCGCGCCTATGTAAAGAGATTCAAACATTAAAGTTAATAAGGCTGAGTTTTAAAAGCCAGCACCTACATAAATATTTATAAACCAGACAAACAGTTTCCATCTCCTCCTCTTCTCCTACATTTCAGTGTTCTATTGTTTGCCCAAAAAAAAAACTGCACTTACACATAGCAACTGCATACACACCTCCATACTAATTTAAGAGTTGCACATCTATCTCGTATAGTCCCAAAAATAACCAAAAAATCAGGAGTTCTTGCGTTTGGTCAGCATGTAGGATGGAGAAGTCGATGATCCTGCGTTCTTCTTTGTTGAACAACTACTGGGGATAGTTTTTAAGCTACAAGAAAGCATAGAAAATCCAAAAGAAGAAATGGCCGAGGAAGTAGAACAACTCGAAGCGATTATTAAAAAGCAGAAATGTAATCTAACAATATCACAAAGAAGGTTATTTGTGGAAAACTTGCTTGTAACTGAGACTGATGGAGTAATGTAATGCATCCTTTCTTGTTAATGGGAATTAAGTTTATTTGGTTAATTGGAGAGCTTATAATTGCAATTGTTTCCTAGTAGTATCTACTGTGATGTTGTGCAATACCTAATTGTTTCATTCTTCATGGAGTAAAGGAAAAAACAAATAAAAATATAAACCACAATATTCCCTTACCCATTGAGTTAGACGCAAACATAAGATTTGGATTTTAAGGCAAATCTAAAGCTTAATAAGTTTGGCATAAGCATACAAAAAAACTTCACCAGCAAAGAGGTTCTGCACAAGTTAGAGGAACATTCCAAAGTTCATTACAAACTTTCCATTGAAGGCCATACTACCAGGTAATTTCAAAGAAGCTTATGAGCAAATCAGTTGAACTCAAATTTGAGACACATTCAACTCTTTTCAACTACAACTTTGCCGGAAAGGAAAAGACATGAGCTTTCTTACTCTCATCTTCCTAAACACACATATCCCTGTCTCCCACATGGCGAATATGAAAAGGTCCATCCCAAAGGAAAAGGAGAGACGACAACCTTGGCGAACTTCCCTTAATAATGATGCTGCATTTCCAGGGATAGGTACTCTCAAAAGAAAAGCTTTTTTCTATACTTCCCCACACCACTTTTGATATTACTCTGAATGAAGTGAAACTGCCTAGTGGTATAACCGGCATCAGGGAATTCTAAACTAAGAGATAAAAAGTTGAAAGAGAGTAATCAACAATGGTTTATTTTGGCACAATATCTTAGAAGGACCCTTGATTCAGCAAGAATTTAGCAATGAACAATAAAAGATAGGATACCCAGCATTGCCACAAGGAAATAAGACACTTCATTTCATTCTTATAGCAGCTCACACAACAATGCAGCACTAAATTTGCACTATCAGCCCAAAAACCTAACCAAAATTCACCAACATAAAGTTCAAATTCAACCAATTCTTCTACTTTTCATAACAACAATTTGGAGTAAGAAAATTAAATTAATAACAAAGCAACCAAATTTACTTGATGAACACATAAAAACACAAAAACTTAAACAAAGATAAGCACACAGAGTAAAGTAAAAGACAAGAGGAAGATATTAAAACCTCTAGGACTCCTTTGCGTTCCTTTGCGCAATAATAGGAAAGCATGATGATCTCCAATAATAGGAAAGCTTACTTTCTCAATCTAATATGGCCGAAATTTTAAAACAAATTCGACCTAAATTTATTTCGAAATTCAAAAATTAGAAAATGGCTGATTTTTTTTTTTGAAAATTCAACCCTAATTTTCGAAATTTTTAAAATTTGAATTTTAGATCTCTAAATTTCGAATTTTTTCAAAAATTATATTCATATAATTAATCTGATATTTTCATATTTAAAATTATTTATGTATGACAAATTAATTCATATGAAAAGAGTTTTGTATGAATTAAAGATTAATTTATGTGAATAGCCCTAAAATTAATTAAAATGGAGATTTTAAATTAATTTTCTGAACTAGGCATAAAAGAGTTTATGTTTAATTTAATTAAGATAACTAAATTAATTTTGCAAAAGGTTGTAATTTTAATTTTCTTCAAACGAAAAAAAATTAACGAGGGAGGAAGAGGAGCAGCCACGGCTGGTGGCAGAACCATTGGCAACTGGGCCACGGTGGCTGCTCTGGTGGTCTGCCGACTGGGCAGTTGGCGAGGGATGGCGCTGGCAGGCAGCCACGCGTGCGACGCACGTTCGACGTGCGCAGCAGCGTGCTGCTGGCGGGTGCTGGGAGCTTTTTGCCGGCGTCGGCTCCCGGGTGGAGTTGCCGGCGAGTTCCGGTGGAGGCGACCTGACGTGAGATGCCGGAGTTCTGTGCCGTGTGTGCAGTGCTGGCTTGGGACTGGCTGCCCTTGTGCTGCTGGTCCTGCCCAACCACGGTAATTTTTTTTTTGGAAATTTTGTAAAACAGAATTTTGAGAATATTAAGCAAATTTCCAGTTAAATTATTTTGACTAGGTCTAAAATAATTCCATAATTTGATTCTTTAATCTAATTAAAATTAGTTGGCTAGATTTACTAGGATAAAATATTTTATCCTCTTGCTTTAATTAAGAATATTTGATATTTTGTTTATTGGCAAGTATAATATATGATATTATTATGTGGCATTTTATATTTGATATTATTGTTATGAATGACTAGTATGGCCCAAAATTTAAGTTAGAAAATACGATATGCGAATCGTGATGTATTTTGTAATTTAAATACGATCTGCGTATCGTTAAGTATTCTTGTAATTTATTTTAATTTATAGATTATTTAAATTATTTTGATACTTATGTAATCCAAAGACGAGCCCAAGAAGAGAAGGCTCATGACTAAGGTGGATGGAGATCCATGAAGAGTCCAAGAGGTGCCCAATCAAGAAGCTTAGTTCTTAGGATTAGGGGCCATACTAGCTCATATTTAATTCTTTGCATTTTATTATTTAAAAATGCTTATATGTTTATTGTATGTTGGTTATCAAGGCGCTAGAGTTTACTAATTCATAACAACATAATAAACTTAGTTCCCGTAAATATTAAGGTTAGCTTTTCCAAACATAAAGTATTTATTAACCCTTAATTAATAGTAATAGGTCATGCCTCCGCAGGGTATTATCATTAATTTTGGGAGATAAGGTGAAATTGCGAATTTTACTACTTTTAGTTCTCCTTAACAAAATCATGAAAAGCGTTTTGGATTTTGAAATAGGAGATAGTTAAGCATGCGATGTTTTCCTATCTAAACAGGAATTATAAGATGTTATAATTAGTAAAAGAGTTTACTTACCTTGAGAATGTAACTATAAGATAGGGCCTCCGTCTGCTTAGTGTTGCATGTTGATAAGATCTTGTATTCACTTATTCAAATGGGACATTAAAATTGAATAGAGTGACCAACCTATAAACTTTTGCATGTTTTTTAGGTTCTTTCATAAACATAAAATTGAACTTTGCTTTTGTTTTCTGTTTGTAGATACTATGACTAATAACAACAACAACAACTCTGTTTTCAACATCCGTCCTTTCCTTGAGAAGGATAGGCTGAATGGAGAAAACTTCATTAATTGGAAAAGAACCCTAAGACTCGTTCTGAGGTCTGAGGGTCGAGAGGATGTCTTAGAAACCCCACTTCCAGTAAGAACTGATGAATCAACTAAAGAAGACAAACGTCGTGCTAAACAAGCTAATGATAGGTCTATACCAATCACTTGTCTGATGGTGGCAGCCATGGAGCCGGACCTCCAAAAGAGGTTCGAAACCAAGGATGCTTACACCATCATGCAAGAGCTGAGGCCTATGTTCCAGAAACAGGCCCGGATTGAGAGGTATGAGACCAATAAGGAGATTTTGGAATGTCACATGAAGCCGGGTTAAGCTGTTGGCCCCCATGTTTTCAAAATGATGGGTCTTTTTGAGAGCATGGAGCGACTTGGATTCCCTTATAGGGAAGAGTTGGCTACTGATATCATTCTCCATTCATTGCCTGACAACTTCAATCAGTTCAGGATGACTTTCAACATTAATGAGTCTGAAAAGACTTTGCAAGAGTTGCACGGGTTGCTAGTCAATGCTAAGAGGAACATTCCCCAAGAACCAAAGAAAGAAGTTTTGATGGTTCAAAAGGGAAAGGGTTTTAAGAAGAAATGGGCAGGAAAGAAGGAGAAAGACAAGCAAGTTGCCGTTGTTTTTGAAAAACCTAAGCCAACCGCCAAGCCAAAAGCAGTCGCGGAAAGCAAGTGCTTCCACTGTCACAAGATGGGACACTGGAAGAGGAACTGCCCTCAAACATTGGAGGAAAAGAAGTCAGGTGCTTCCACTTCAGGTATATGTGTTATAGAAATCAATTTGACTTCTACTTCTTTATGGGTATTAGATACCGATTGTGGTTCTCATATAATTAATGATGTGCAGGGACTAAGAAGAAGTAGAAGGCTAGCAAAGGGCGAGGTAGAGCTTCGCGTTGGAAATGGAACAAGAGTTGATGCGCTTGCCGTAGGAAGTTATAGTCTACATTTGCCATCTGGATTAATTATAGAACTTAATAATTGTTATTTCGTTTCGTCGATTACTAAGAACATTATTTCAGTTTCCGTTTTGGATGATGAAGGTATTTGTTTTGAAATAAAGAACAAGTGTTGTTCCATTTCCTACAATAACATGTTCTACGCTAGTGCAAAATTGATTAATGGCTTATATGTGCTTGATAGGTCAGGTTAGGTCTAACATAGATATCAAGAAACAAAAGTCGAATGATTCAAACCTAACCTATATTTGGCATTGTCGAATGGGTCATATAAACCGAAAGTGCATCCAAAAGTTACAACAGGATGAAATCCTTCCATCATTCGATTTCGAATCTTTTGATGGATGTGAATCATGCTTGATGGGGAAAATGACAAAATCACCATTTACTGGAAAGGGTGAAAAGACCAGTGACCTCTTGGGCCTCATACATACAGATGTTTGTGGGCCTATGAGCACAAAGGCATGAGGTGGGTTTAGTTACTTCATTACCTTCACTGATGATTTAAGTAGATATGGGTATGTCTACCTAATGAAACATAAGTCGAAATCTTTTGACAAGTTCAAAGAGTTCCAAAATGAGGTACAAAATCAACTTAGTAAGACAATAAAAGCATTGCGATCCGATCGTGGTGGCAAATATTTGAGCCAAGAATTCGATGATCATCTGAAGGATTGTGGAATACTTTCACAATTGACTCCACCAGGAACTCCACAATTAAATGGTGTGTCTGAAAGGAGGGATCGAACCTTATTAGATATGGTTCGATCAATGATGAGTCTTGCTGATCTTCCGATTTCTTTTTGGGGATATGCTCTCGAAACAGCTGCACACACACTAAATAGGAGCCCGTCAAAGGCTGTAGAAAAGACTCCATATGAGATATGGAATGGAAAGGTTCCAAACTTGTCTTTTCTTGAAATATGGGGATGTAAGGTCTTTGTAAAGCGTTTACTATCAGACAAACTTGCACCCAAATCAGATAAATGTCTCTTTGTGGGATACCCAAAGGAGACAATGGGTTACTACTTCTATAATTGTCAAGAGAATAAGGTATTTGTTGCTCGTGATGGTGTCTTTATCGAAAAGCAATTTGTTTCCAGAAAGACAAGTGGGAGTAAAATAGTTCTCGAAGAAGTTCGAGAAGAGCAACAACTAGACGTGGTTCACACCATGTGAGAGACGGCCCGACGAGGCGAAAGTCAAGTTCAGGAGATGACGTATTCAACACGTGAACCTCCTACCGTCCCACTTGAATCTAATTCAAGCGAAAATCTTCAAGATGTTGAAGAGAATATTTCTGTTTCAGGCCCCGCGTAGGTCAAGCAAACCGAGGATTCCAAACAAGAAGTTGGTTAATTTCCTATTAACTGAAAACTCTGAAATCATGATTTTGGAAAATTCAGAACCAACTACCTACAAACAAGCTTTGACGAGCCCAGACTCTGAGAAATGGCTTGAGGCCATGAAATCCGAGTAAGACTCCATGTCTGAGAATAAAGTTTGGACCCTAGTCGACTTGCCTAATGGGGTCACACCTATTGGATGCAAGTGGGTGTTCAAAATGAAAACAGACAAAGATGGAAACGTCTATGTCTATAAAGCAAGACTGGTTGCAAAAGGAATCAGGAAAATTCATGGTATAGATTATGATGAGACCTTTTCTCCAGTAGCAATGCTTAAATCGATTCGGATACTTTTAGCGATTGTTGCATATTACGATTACGAAATAAACCGCATTCTTGAATGGGTTCCTGAATGAGGATGTGTATATGACACAACATGAGGGTTTTAAGGATCCAGAAAATCCTAAAAGGGTTTGCAAGCTTCAGAGATCCATTTATGGATTGAAGCAAGCTTCTCGGAGCTGGAATCTTTGATTTGGTGAGGCAATCAAACAGTTTGGTTTTCTAAAAATTGAAGAAGAATCTTGTGTCTACAAGAAATTTAGTGGGAGTAGCTTAGTCTTCTTGGTTTTGTATGTAGATGACATACTACTCATGGGAAATGACATACCAATGCTTGAGTCAGTCAAGGGATGGTGGAAAAGTTGTTTCTCCATGAAGGACCTTGGACAGGCTGAGTACATATTGGGAATCAAAATCCATAGAAACAGGTCTGAAAGGATGATTGGACTAATTCAAGAGACTTATATTAATAAAGTTCTTGCAAGGTTCAACATGGAAAACTCGAAGAGAGGATTCATTCCCATGTCACATGGCATGTCGCTTAGCAAGAGTCAGTGCCCGACTGAGCCTGATGAGTTGAAGCGGATGAGTAGCATACCTAATGCTTCGGTATAGGATCTATCATGTATGCCATGATAAGTACTTGATCAGATGTTGCATATGCCTTGAGCATGTGTAGCAGGTTCCAAGCAAATCCGGAAGAAGCACCTCGAGTTTAGGCTAAGAGCATCCTTAAGTACTTGAGAAGAACTAAAGGCATGTTCTTAGTCTATGGAGGAGAAAGTGAGTTGGTTGTTAAAGGTTATACTGATGCGAGCTTCCAAATCGACAGAGATGATTACCGCTCTCAGTCAGGGTACATCTTTCGTCTAAATGGAGGAGCAGTGAGCTCGAAGAGTTCAAAGCAAAGCACTGTAGCTAGGGCTGGCAAAAGCTGACACGACACGATAACACGACACGAACACGACCTGAAAAAACCGGGTTAGGGTTGAGATTTTCGACACGAAAAGTTAAATGGATCGACACGAACACGACCTGAAAGTTAAACGGGTTAGGTTAAGGTTGAATTTTCTGACACGAAACCAACCTAAATTGATCTGAAAATATAAAAGCCCAAAAAAATTTCATTTAGGCCGAAAATACCAAAATTTTAATCAGGCCCAAAATACCTACCTAGCAAACTTTGAGCCCAACCCTAAAATAAACCCTAACTTTAATACATGAGGATGCGTCGCTTTCTTCTCTCACTCTCTCATTTCTCTGTTTTCACTTTTCACTCGGTCTCTCACTCTCACTCTCTCTTCTTTCTTCTCTCAAGTCTCAGTACCAAAAAAGAAAAAAAAATGAAAAAATCAAAATAAAATTAATAGAAGATTGTACAACAAATCAGACAAACGTTAAGGTAATTTTTCTTCATTGTTGATTTCATTCTAGTAATTGCATGTTTATTTTTGTTGCTGCTAATTTTTGTTTTTAATTTCTGTTTTTTGTGTTATTATACGGTTTATTCTTGCTGATTTGAGTGATTTTTGTTATTAATTTTCTGTTGTTGTTGTTCATATAATTTCCGATCTAATTTCTTTTGTTGTTGTTGTTAATGCCAATTTGTGTTGTTGTTCATGCTAATTTATGTTGTTGTTCGTATAATATTCTGTTGTTGTTCATGCTAATTTATGTTGTTTTTATAAACTGATTTTTATGGGAGTGTTGTTTTTTTGTTCTTGTGACTGTTGTGAGCACGTTTTTCTGTTCTTGTGAGCATGATTTACATTTTTAATTACTTTATTACTGAACTCTTATGCATGTTTGTGTCTTAATGAGCATGTTTTTCATTTTTGTTCATATAATTTGGTTTTAATTGTTATAATTATTTGGCAGCAAGTTAATGGTTGTGTTATTTTTTAATGGCAGCAAGTTACGGCCACACAAATCCATCTTTCTTTTAGAGAGGAGGAGATTGATTCCACTATGGAGGACAAAACAAAGAGCATGGAAGATTGTATCTAAAAATCATTGTAGCTTTTGAAATCCAATGTAATTCATTAAGTAAATTGTAATCCGTTAAGTAGTTTTGTTAGACAATTTTATTTGGGATTAAATTGTTGTTTTGCTTTAGAATTTTAAGATGCACTTGTTTGAAAAATCAGATTAAATGAACAAAATCAGGTTGACCGGGTTGATCCGACTCGAATATAACAACCTGATTTATACCCAAAAAAAGTTTCAGGTCAAATCAGGTCATTTTCGGGTTGGCCCAAACCCGAAATTATCAGGTTCGGGTTGTGTTTTTCAACCTGAAAACTTAAATGGATCAGGTTCGGGTTGGGGGGTGGCTGACCCGAAATCAGCTGATCCGAACCCGACCCGACCTGATGTGTTTGTCACCTTAACTGTAGCAGACTCTACGACAGAATTAGAATATTTAGCAGCGGTTGAAGCAGCTAAGGAAGCAGTTTGGATAAAGAATTTATTGACAGAGCTAGATGTCATACCTAGTGCTCTGGAGGGGATTAAGTTGTTCTGTGATAATAATGGCGCTATTGCATAAGCAAAAGAACCGAGATCACATAACAAATCCAAGCATGTAATGAGGAACTATCACCTTATTCGCGAGATAGTTGACAGGAAGGATGTCAGAATCTGCAAAGTTCACACGAATGAGAATGTGGCTGATCCACTTACTAAACCTCTACCTCAACCCAAGCATGAAAGTCACGCTAGGGCTATAGGCTTGAAGCAAATGTTAGAATGGCTTTAGATTGTATTATGTTTGGAGAAACTTATTACAATATAGAGACATGGTTTTGCTGTTTCATGTTTATGAGAAATGAAGTTTTATCTTATTTAATTTTGGTTTTGTATTAGATAAAATGTCCAAAATATTTTGAATTCAATGGTTTTGTCAAATATGTGATTTGATGAATGAAACACCATAAGTGAGCTGAATTCATAGAATATTTGAGTTCCTAATCGGAGTCGTTAAATTGGACGTAAATGACTCATTAAAAGATTAGCGTATAAGATTGATTGATAGCGCCGTTTCATGGGCTATGCGAACATGGAGATGTATAGTCAATCATATGGATATGTATAGTTGATACATGATCGAACTGACCTACTTAAAAGTTTCTATAACTTCTTAATTATATTAGTGGATTCCTAAGACATGAGTGGAACACTACTTGGCTTAATGATTGGTATAACTTTGATTTTGTCAAACGTCATGCCGTAAAAGGGGACTATAAAGGCAGCATTCGGGTTGTGCTAAAAGTTGAGTGGAAGCTTTCTTTGCCACAAGATTGAAAAGTCCTCATATATGAGATAGGATAGGTGTCTTGGCCCCTTGGAGAGTGAAAATTGAAAATGCATGGCCGTGCTCAAATGGATTATAAGATGATCACTTGTTTGTCAATTCGAACTCGGATTTCAAGGAATGATTTGAAGACTAGTATGGATGACATAGAGATATGGTCATACTATCAAATTAGACACTGAGAGACTTAAGGAATTTGAATATTGCACACTTGTCTTAGACAAGTGGGAGATTGAAGGAATTATGTCCTCGACTCTATTGCAATTACTAAATATAATATGGATCATATTATGGAGATAATAATTTATATAATTAGGTCGTTTTTACGTCTTGTTAGAGAATGCTATAGAACTTCGGGTTAGTAAATAATAAACCCAAAGCCCAGTTAAATGGATCCTACAAGGTCACACATTAAACAATTTGGATCAACAAAAAGAAAACCTAGAGCCCATAGAGGACTCTAGGGTGGCCGGCCATAGGGGAGAAATAGGAGGGATTTCTTAACCTAATTATTCCTATAATTAGTCAAGTAATCTGGAAATAAAGAGATAATGTATCTCTCAATATTTTCTCTCTCCTCTTTCTCTCTCTCTCAAAAGTCACGTAATATTTACTCCAAGAAAAGAAGAGCCCTTCTTCCTCCCAACTAACATTGGTGGAGTGTTGATCCGGATTGGTGGACCAAGTAGAGGAATCACATCTGAGGTTCTTTCTCCGAGATCTTGACGAGCTTTTGTGGAATTCACGCATCAAATGTTATTTCTAAACTATTATGTGATCCTTAATTGTATATGCATGAGATCCTGTTTTAAGTGCTTATGAATTATATTCATGAAATTCTGCTTATAGTACTTATAATCCGTCAAGAATCCTGACGAACCTAATGCAATCTCTTAGATACCGTCAGTTAACAGTACTTTTCTTAGCATGGATGCAAAACATTGCAATTCTTTAGTTCGGCTGTTCAATTGACGTTTCTCCAACGCTCCTTTGTTCCTTTGAATATCGACATAGTTAGACTATTTTCTTATTTGTAAGCAAAATCATTAACAAGAAGAAAAAGTCAACTTCTAATTTCTTTGATTCAAACTCATCAGCTTGTATATACCACTTATATGCCAGAGAAGAATTTAAGTCTTATCATTCCATGGGAGGTTATACATATCATACTCAAAGCACACCTAACAATCAAGTGTCCATTTTTTTTAACGTTCTACACTATGCCCAAATGGGAGAAGAAATCGCACGCATCTTTTTATCACCTGTCTTCGAACTGAATCTGGAGTTCTCCATGATTATCAAGCTTGTTATCACCATTACTAAAAGGACTAATAACAGGGCTATGACCAACGAACAACGCGACATGGCCCATGAGTTTATCCTTCCTAGAGAAATTGGTGCCACATGAACACTGCCATCTCCGATCACCGCAATGCTTCTCGTGCGTCCTCAAATCCGAGAGCACCGAAAATTCTTTCCTAGTACACCTCTTGCACACATACATTTTGGGGCAATGACTTCTCTTGTAATGGTTCTTCACACAAATAATCGACTTTAGTGGTTGAAATTTCACATGGTTCTTGTTCCACCTGCACCCTTGATGCGGGCATGAATACTTCCTCGGTGGTTTCGTAGCGTTGTTTTGATCTACAATATCCTTCTTCAAGGGGTTACTGAGGGCTGCACTCGACTTGTACTCGTCTCCATGCGCTCGCATATGCATCCTAAGGTTGGCATCTCGCTTGAACCCTTTGCCGCATACTTGGCAGTAGTGGGTGTATTTTGCTAGCAGATCCTCTGCATCTGGCTCTACAAGATCATAAGCCTCGGATAACAATTTCCTGTTTAAGGCCATTTTATTGCTCGTTTGAGCCTTGGCATTTTTCGATCTCTCTGCTTTCACGGTTGGGGTTATGGTTGTAGTTGTTCTTGAAGAATCTTCCGCTCTTGGATTGATGTAATTGTTGTTGCCTATTGAAATATCATTGTTGTACCAATTGTAAAAGCTCTCTCCATCCAAAAACAGTTGATTAGTATTATTCTTACCAACCCCCGTACCAATAAATTGAGATATTCCATCATCAGGTGGCCTCTGCTGCTCAGCCTGCGGATGACTGCTACTATTGCTAGTATGACCTGTTTGCGACGAACCAATGGTCATTTGTTGGCTGTTGAACATCATAGAAGATGCAGTCACAACAACTTCTTGGATCAAGGTGCCGAGGCTTGCATAGGGTATAGATGATGTCGATAGAGTCGTCGATGGCTGAGCATTATGATGGCTTTGTTGGGACATGAAGATGCTTAGTAATGACTCAACCTCAAGAACTTTCTGTTTTAGTATGGAAAGGCTACAGATGATGGACCTCAACTGGGTCTCCGACCCCGTGACCCCACCGCCAAAGCTAGCCTCCATTACATCATGATACAACTGGCTTGGTTGGTGTATCATGCCTTCCGGCTCTGCGGTGCTGGGAAAACAAGAGGACGTCCCAGGAATCATTGTGAGGATCTATCTTTGATTTTTGTAACAAAATCAGTCTATGACTCTCTATTAGTGTGTCTACTGTTATTTCCTAAGAGTTCTCCCTAATTTTTCACTGTGATTCGATTCTTTAGTACATATCGCAGATGGCTTATTGACTGGTTTAGAAATTAAGGGATTTTTCAAAAAGCGTGGCGTTACAAAGAGGTATTTTGGGAAGTTTGCTGGGAAAAAATGGCTATTTCGGGATTTTTTTAGGTGTATTATGCACCGGAGTTGTAAATAAGATTTGGACTTTCAGGACAAATTTGGGCCTAGATTGGTGTTACAACTTTCCTAAAACCTTCCTTTCTCTTAATCTAGTAGTTTATACTATATGGTTCATTATCTCATGTACCAACCGTTGAGAACACAAGCTAGGAGTATATGTACTATACATTCACTTAGTTCTTTGTACAAGCGTTAGTATAGAGAGAAGAGATTATATATACTAAGTCAACTATATTACTACAATATACAATATACAATATACTTTCATCTGTTAAGCCCATCCCTAAATAACACCTCCCTCAGATACCTCAGCCAATGACAGTATTACAAGAGGATTGTTCAAGGGTTACTGCATTACCTGTTTCATGTAATTGTTTTAAGTATTCGGCGTAAAGTTTAATGTTTTATATACCTGAGGCCAATAAATAGATGTACATAATTAAGTTTATACCCTTTCATACGTGGTGAAAATGATAGACCGGAGTTGTATTATAATACTATACCTGATTCATATTTGTTTATCCTTTTGTCTCTTTCAGATAATTTAGACTAATGTATAATAGGAACTACATTGGTTAAAAGCGTCAGCTCTCACGTATTAGTAACTGGTAAATAGTTTTAATTATTACAATGTTCAACTTGGTCGTCATAGAAGAGATGAATGACAAATGTTTTAGTTGACATGCTTCGTATTTTTTTGAATTATCTAATACGTAAGAAGAAGCATGCAACGCCATGCCTGTTTGTTTGTCCCATTATCTATGAGTGTGACCAGAATTGCTGAGCATTATTTCAGGTAGGTTTTGACAAGGGCTTGCTCAAGTAATAGTTTAAGCAACGTGACAGTAGTATCCCCCACATTCAAGTTTGCTCCTTGCACTAAAAAGATTCAAGTTTTACTCTATAGCCTTCCTTGAGACTTAGCTTGTTGAATTTTCTTAGCATTTTACACACACAAAACCAAGATTCATATGGAAACTGTTGGTGCAAAATCAGTTCGTTGATTTTGCAAACAAGTCAATGCACATCCATTAGTTTGATATTGAATGCCTTGGGAGGCTTAGTCCTTGGAGGTTACCGGTTTTAATTAGATAAAACCTTGCTAACGTACTTTGTTGCAATTTAATTAATGATTAAACTACAACGCCTATTAAATTCAGGCGAAATGCAATTAATAGAGCAAACAATAATTAATCATTTAATTAATTAAAGCATAATATTCCCATACATGCCACAAACTTTGAGAAAGATTTTACAACACATAAAAGGATAAGCCAGACTGGACAACTAAAGGAAAGACACGAAGGCTGTTACCTCCATGGTTCCTTGCTTCAATCGGAGAATTAGTGATCTTGGCGCCAGAACATGTTCTACGTCTAAAGAACTAAACTATAACCCGAGAAGGGGGTTGGCTAGGCTAAGACTAGGCTACGCTAAGAAAAGAAGAAATGCAGTTTGATGTGTTGTTCGTTGTTCTTTGTTCTTTGCTTGATGATGGTTTCTCTATTTATAGAGAAACGTAATATGTAACTTCCATACGTGCTAAGGAGGGAAAATATTTGAATCATATTTGATTCAAATCTCTTTCTGGCGCTGAATAACTGTCGCCTTATTGTGCAAGTTCCTCTTCATGTTGAACCGTTTCATAATTGTTCTCTGATTGTTTATTCATCTATTACCCTTGGCTTTCGTCTCTTGATAGTCTTGATGGTCTTCCTCTGTTGACTTTGACTTATGTTAACCGCGCCTAATGGGCTTTGTGCTTTTGTTGGGCCCTTATATTAAAGCAAAATTAAACCTTTTGAGGTTCAATTCAATGTACCATAATAAATAAATGTTACTTGACATCTAAAAATGGTGGTAACAAATTGCCCCCCTGATTTGTGGAGTGATGCACTCAGCACCACACAAATTATGAGCAGAGGACTTTTAATGGTTGTAGTCAATATCATCCAGTAGTATTCTGAATGTGACTTCTTTCATTGTTCTAAGGTGATCAATGAACGCTCTTTTAGGATGACTAAACTTAGTTGAGAAGAATAATCTTTCATGTATTCCTTCACCTTGCTTTCTAGCCATTGTTGAATTCATTAAGAAAGATTCTTTAAGATGCGTACTTGCAAGATTATTTGGTGATAACCAACAAGGACTTACATCATAGGTCATGAGCTCGTACCAAATCTAACATGCACATTTGTATTGTACCACATCTCTTGATGATGACCCATCCACCATTCTGTAGACTTTTACTTTCTTCTTGGTTCCCTTGATAAAGAGCTTTTTTAGATATCTCCAATGCATGTTAGATTTCCATACTTCTTCTGTGATGACTTTGCCCCATGATTTGCAAACCAGAAGAGATGTAACCTGATCAGACCTTTCGAGTTTAAGAAATATCAATTCTTTTATGAGATCTAAATTGGACCCTATTTGGAAGGCCTTAGATTCTCTTTTATTTTCCGGATGCTGTTTTTATGACAGGATTATTTCCAAAATATTTTTGAATAGAAGAAATTCATTTAGTGGATTCATTCTTACTAAATTCATCCTTATCTATAGATATGACATTCAATGCCTTGTGATGATTTGGGCATTTTGATGGATATGGCATATTCTCTGGAGCAGGTTGATGAAACATGGGAAGATATGTGTAATCCATTTTGATTTTAGTTTAGAATCTTTTGGAGATCTCACACACACACACACATATATGTATATATACATATATATATATATATATACATATATATATATATATATATACATATATATATATATACATATATATACATATATATATCGTGGAATACTAGAGACAGTGTTTTAGGGAGTATAATTAGTAAATGGATATATGACTGTTTTACTTAAATTTTATGAAACAAAACTTATGTTAAAATAAGCGAATCATAATAAAACAAATATATTATTGATAACATTACCATTTGAGGTAACTTGGTTACATTTGTTTTATGACTTATCTTTATGAAGATAGAGTCATTAATGACATTTTAATTAAAAGGACTGGCATCTAGATATAACATTTGGAAATGTTCCCTACACAATGTCTCTACCACAGCCTTATATTCTCTGGCTTCTAATTCGCGCCCTGCACTACTCCTGGTAACTCCAAAGTAGTAATCATCTTCAGGGGAGTAGTTAAACCTTGCCTCGAAGAGACTCCTTTGGTAACTGTTATCCCAAGCATATCTCCTGTTGATTAATGCAACATACATCCAGGAAAGAAAATGTTCTTGGGCCAATAGCTGCCACAATTCACATATGCAATTAAAGTGCACTATTCTCCCCTGACACTCATCTTGACCTTCTTCCATCCTCCCCACTTTGAGGGAGGACTGGGTATAAGAATGAACTAGACTCTTGGCATATGTCCAGTTCATCCTCTTAGGTCTTGGGAAGTTGAAGATAGAAGAGATCTCCTTGCCCCACCTTTTGCAAGAATGTTAGCAGTTTGTCCTGTGACTCCTCTTCCAATTTGGGCCATATATGGGTGGACAAGAAGTCTATATCAAAACCAATCTTAGCAGCGCTTGATCCTACTAGCTCTAGATCTTTTGGTTCCACTAAGGGTTCATCGCCAAACACCCAAGCCATTTTCTCTGCCCATCTGGCTCTCTCATTTGTGATGAAAGATCCCTTATCTTCTTCTATGTTGTTGAGGGCGAAACGATGATTAAAACAATCATCATCAAACTCAGCTGCTATGTTTGCATACGCTTCGTTATTCATTTTGATTTTTTGAAATGAAAATGTGATGCTAGTATGGTATGGCTAGGTCCCTTTAAATAACCAGCCCATTTGTTCAACGGTTATTTTCGTAATAACTTATGGGATCAGTGAATAATTGAGTACTTTGACTCCTTTTTGGAGAAGTTTGTTGACTTTCCGCTGATTATCATTTATTTTAAAGTTATTAATTTGTTGATAAACTTATATACTGTTTCTTAGGCATTTGTGCCTAAAATTAATTCCTTGACTTTATTGCTCATTTTATGAATAATGATATTTAAGTTCACAATTTTTACAGTGATCAGGAGTTAAGGAGGAATGACAAAACAAAAAATTACATCATTAGTTAAATAATATTGCTTAATCACGAAACATCTTTAAGAAGATATATATTAAATAAATTCAAATAGTTACATAATTTCCTAGGAAGGATCCAAAATATGCACTATTACTAGAATTACTAAAACATTTTAAATATCGCTTGATCTATCAAGCGCGGAGATGGGTGAAACTGATGGTGATTTGTGGTTCCTCATCTTCATCAACATCAGGGTCATCATTATCCGAGTAATCTTCTGGGAGTATAGGGATGCCTCCTTCCGATCCCCTAAGCGTTCTTGCCACAAGAGACAAGTGCACTTGTACTGTATGTGTTTTTTGAAACTCATATTCTCATCCACTTGGATTACCCTGTATTTTCTGTTGAATACACTCAGGCTACCTTCACCGATTATAGACATATGGTATTCAATGTAAGCTCCGGGGGAAAGTATTGTTTTGCAATGCATTCTCCCCATGCTTTGCAGACGCTTAGGAGTTTCAATAACTATCCCTTGTCCATCTTTGGCCACAAGTTCAGCGCTAGAAAATCTATATATCTCCCCATGATAGTAGCGTTGTGCCCTTGCTCCTTTAAAACCCCAGATTGGACCTTTGGATCCCTTCCAAAGAGCTTTATAATTTTGGATTGCCATTTTTCATCTCCTCTTCTTTGAATTCTTCTCAATCTTCTTGTGTAATGTCTCTATTGAATCGGTGCCTCCAACATTCTCTAGGAAAGAGTAATGGAGCGATTTGTTGATTAGCCATACTAAAGAATTTTTAGTTTTTGGATAGTAAAACAAAGTATTAGGAGTGAAAAACCTAGGAGTTAAAATAACGTATTTATAATACATTTATCCTAACTGTCATCCCTATTTGTTAGGGATTCAAGAAGTGTTTGAGGTTATCTTTTTAGATAACGTATCACGTATTTTTGTAACACTAGTAGAATAATCGTATATTGCAGCGGTTTTAAAGTGGCCTATTGCTGCGGTTTTCGCACCGCCGCAAATCGAGGCCCAGCAATAGGTTCAACCTATTGCTGCGGTTACAAAAACCGCAACAATATATATAACCTATTGCTGCGGTTGTGTCCCAAAACCGTAGCAATATATATAACCCATTGCTGCGGTTGTGTCCCAAAACCGCAGCAATAGGTAAAGGCGAAAAGCAAAAACAAAAAAAAATTTGGAAATTTTTGCATATTAAAATTAACTCCAATAACTTATATATTATCGCAATACAATTTTTGTTGGCACATTTGTGGCTCGGCCTTTGCAAAGGCGCTAAACTAAAATCATAATAATAATATTAATAATAAATGCCAAAACTGATTTGGAATCCTGTCCCATTTTTGGTTCAAGTATTACATTTGTTTTAGTAATCAGCAACAAACCAAGTTAAATCATTCTCAAACTATAAACACATCGTTGAAATCTATGAAACTAGAATGATTTCATCAATTATTCCAACATCAATATGTAACAATTCCAATAACTCAAGCAAAATTCAGAATTTCAGATCTAAAACTGAAAAAAAAAAAGAGAAACGTCCTAAATTCGGAATTTCAAGAAAGCAAACATGTTGAAATCTTAATTGAAATCTACAATTCAGATCTAAAATTCAGATCTGAATAAGAACACACTGTGAGAGTGAGGCGCACGACCAATTCGAGAGGACAGAGATGCAAATAAGGGCGCGAAGGAAACGCGGAGGACAGAGAGAACAGGCGGAAGGTGGCGGTCAACCATTTCGAGAGGAGAGGGAGGAGAGAGGTGGAGCGGAGAACATGGATTTTGAGTGTTTTGGGCAGTAACGAACGAATTCTCAACGAAGAAGGGCGCGAAGGAAACGCATATCTTGAGAGGAGAGACAAATTGAGAGGGAGCACGACGATAAATGGGGTATTTGTGACTTGTGAGGAGCAGCGACGAAGAATGGAGCGAAAGATTGAGACTTTGAGAGGGAGTAGTGATATAGCGTGAAGGAGTTATGGAGGAAGAGGGAGGGTGAACTAAGGAAAGGAGTGAGAGAGGGTGAACTGATGAGTGAGGGTGCATGGGTGATATGAATAAAACGGCGCCTAAGGCCCAGCTAATAAAGAACGAAAAACCCTAAACAAACCAATTGCTGCGGTTTTTATTAGAAACCGCAGCAATAGATTAAAATAATAATTTTTTAAAATTTATTGCTGCGGTTACTCTTAAAAACCGCATCAATAGGTTCTTTTACACGCGTTTTATCCCTTTTCACGTAGTCTGTTGCTGCGTAAGAGTAAAACTGCAGCAATTCAATAGCAGCAATAAGGTAAATTTCTACTAGTGTAACCAACCTTAACCACTTCAAGGTAAGGCCCTAGTGGGTAAGAATGAGTCTGCCCATTAACTCATTAATGTGTCATATCACTTCTAGAGTTTGCCATTAGTGGCGTGTGAAGTTGGATGGTAATAATTACTTTTTGAAGTAACTTTTTCTACCTCATTAATTTGTTTTAAGAGTTTTAGTCTCCCAAGAGACACTTAATCTCTTTTCATTTCAATTTTGGTCGTTGAGTTTGCATTATTTGATTTGACGGTTTATATTGGGATAAAATATTAATTTGCACAATTTTGATTGAACAAAATAAATAAATAAACAATGCAAACATAAGATAAAATAATGGAAATTTAGACCAAATGTAGGAAATTTAAATTTCATTAATTAAAAAAGAAATTTTACAACCTAGATTGAAATTTTTATCTTAGAATGAAAATTAACAATTTTTGTTTAGAATTTTTGAATTCTAAACTCCTAGGCCTAAAATTCTACAATGTCCCTTGGAGACCGTGGCTTGTCGCCATCTGATTCTTCCACAGAGGCGCCATCATCGTCTCCAGCAGCAGCATCGCTGGAGCCATCTCCAGGAGGGTAAAAGCGGTATTCTCCGCTGGAGGCTTCCTCGGGGAAACGAATTCACAACCATCACCAAATTTCAATTCATCATGTCTAATGAAAGAATTCGTGAAGATGAAATTCGTTTAGCGCTTGCTAAAAAAAGTGATGACATGCAATCTGAAGCAGCTCGTCAATTATGCAACGCCATTAGAGTGAACCTTGGGACTTATAAGTCTCAAGTGTTCTGGTATGTGAATAAAAGCACTGACTCTAATACTCCTTTAGAGGACAGAATTGCCACTATTGGTCCTTGTTTTCCTTTCAAGATTCAAAAATCAAAGCGCCAAATTGTCTTAGAGCAACAGTGTTACCCGTTCTTGGACCACATTATCTTAGAGGATAATAAACCCAGAACGCTTCCATTTGCCCCAAAATCCCTCCAACATTTGCATTGGCATTTAACCAGCAAGCCTTTTCATGACAAGAGCATGGTTTCTGCGAATGAAACCTTTTCATGACAAATTGTCCAAGAACAAAATATTGCCCTTCTTGAGACTAGCTTCTTATGAAACCATTCCCTTTGATGGGGCTATGTCCACTGCTCTGTTGGCTTGTTGGCACCCTGCCATCAACTGCTTCTTGTTCCGATGGGGACCAATGACTGTAACACTAGTTGATATTGCCTTCATTACTGGGACTTCTCCAACAGGTAAATATGGGATTGAACTTCCAATCTTTCACCATGTTAAAGAACATAATCAGCTGTACAGTCAATGTTTATCAACCTTTCGCCAGATTGCTAGTCCCTCTACTTAAGGGTGTTCAGAAAAACCCAACCCGAACTACCCGACCCAAAAACCCACTGACCCGCCCAAAAAATGTCGGGTCAAAATCAGTTTTTTTGAATTTTATCGGGCCGGGTACCCGACCCGGAAAAAACAAGGAAATTCGGGTCGGGTAATGGGCCGCAGATACAAGACATGCGGGTACCCGGTACCCGGCTGGGTTTGGATTTCCTTGTTTTTTTAAAAAAAAAAATTCGGACCAGCAAACTGGATTTTCTATTTGGCTGACCTGCTTGGCTTCTTTTCTGTTTTTTGCTTTTGGGCCACATAGCCTACATAAAACTTAGAGACTAGGAAGCAGCGAAGTAGGAAGACTAGGAACCTAAGAACTTAGCCATGAAAACCCTAATCTCTAATCTCTCTCTCATATCTCCTCACTCCTCAGTCCACCAGGACCACCAACACGTCTCACTGACTCACTCCAGCAGCACGTCATCACGTCCAACGCCGCAGCGCGCACCACCACCCACCAGCCTCAACACCGCTGCGCACACCACCATTGCACCACCGGGGCCTGCAAGTTAACTCTTCAAATTTCGAATTTTCATTTTTCAATTCAAGGTTTGCAAATTGTGAAATTAGTTGTATTTAATTTTCAGTTTAAGGTTTTCGACTTTGATTTATTGGAATTTGATTATTTAATAACTCGTTTTCTCTGTTTAGGTTTTTACTTTATTCATTTTCTCCTTCATTTTAGGGTTCGTAATTTTGTTTTCTGTTTACTTGTAGTTGTTAAATTATTTGTTAATTATTTTTATATTTCCAATTGTATATAAAAGAAGAAATGAAGAATGATTTGTTTGATTTAAGTTAGCTAAGTTTGAAGTTGATTTCACAAGTTCCTGTTTACTGTTGTAGCATAATATCACATACTTATTTCCTTGTGTTCAAAAAAGTGACATTTGAATACATTTGCAATGCTGGATTAATTTAGTTGCTGTGATATATTCACTTTCCTATTGCAATAAAAGTATAAATGGTCTTCTATCAGTTGATATAATGTTGTTACTTAAACTGCACATGATTGTTGCTATAAGCCTATAATGCTAAATTAATTTAGTTGTTGTAATTACTTAAACGAGCCGGGTACCCTATGACCCGACCCGGGAAAATCGGGTACCTAGTATTCTCGGGTTGGGTCATGGGCCGCGTTTTCAAGTACCCGAAAATGCGGGTACCCACATATTCGGGTACCCGGTTATGAGCACCCCTACCTCTACTAGTGCTAGCAAATGTGGCTTTTATAAATTTGTTGATTTCTTCATCAATAAGGATACTAGTGAGGAAGTTACTTCTGAAGAGGAAGTACTTTTTCTTACTTTTGCATTTTCCAAATTAATGATGTCTAGAGTTGGAGGAGTAGTAACATTATGGCTATCTCTAACTGTTAACATCTCCTCTACTTCTGAAAAAGTAGCTTTGGCTCCTGTTCTATTGGGATAACTTTATAGATGTCTTTTTTGGAGTAGATAATCCTTCAAAGGTTTTGGAATTCATACCTCTGAGTCCCCCATATTCTCTACTGACAAGGGATTTGGACCCCTGTGGCTTTTGACATGCTGGGGCCATATGTATCTACCAAATCTGACGGTTCTCAATCCCTCTTCTGCTTTTAAAGCGTCTAAGGATTTAGAGGAGGAGGATCTTTCTTTTGATCCCCTTTTGTTCCTTTCTAGTCTTGATGATTGCAGCTATTATGGTGAGGTCAGCTTCAATCTTGTATCTCCAGATGAGGTTTGGCATCCAAGCTTGATTTTCTTGTACTTTTTGGTTTTTAAGTCCAATCCTGGTAGCTGGAACATTTTCCCAGGTAAGATGGTTGTTTCTGTAGAAAGTGAAACTTGGCGCCATCAAGCAGTATCTGCTTGGCTACAATCCCTTAACATCCACTCTAGTTCCTTAGGGAGTGGGAACTTTTGGAGTAGTGTTCTTAGGTCTAGGGATTTAGTAGCTGTTAAACCTGAGTATTTTGGCTTTGAGGCCTACAATCCACAGCTGGTAGCTAGACAATTTGGATTGGTCCAACCACTAGTTATACCTTACTTCTTGACCCGCAATGATCCTTGGACTTCAAGGGGTCGTTTTGAAGAGGGTAGAGCCCTTTAGAGTAAAACTCTCAGCCTTACTTCCATGTCCATTTCTCCTTGGAAATGGATCACTAAAGCTGTTCCAGGCTTCCATTTGTGGTGGGATCATGTATTCCCAAATAACTCAACATGTTCTGAAGCTTTGGCGAACTTTGAGAATCAACTCTTCTTAGGCTGTTAGTAATTTATTTCCTCAGTTATTTTGTAACTTTCAATAGGAATGAACATTACTAAATCTTCCTTGTGCTTTCTTTTGATTTTTAGAGAAAGCTGGCAAGAAGAAGCTAAGAGTGCCAGATGGTATGACAACAGATTCTAGATATGACAAGCTCTATTGGAACACCATAGACAAAAGGGTTCAACATCATACCTCTTCAGAGGACGAAGATGATGCTGCTTATGATCAGGGGGCTTCCTATGGAGATGTCCAAACTATGGAGGACATCCAATCCCTGGGGCCAATGGAGCAGATTGACCCTTTCAAAAGAGCTGCAAGGAAGAGGGATTACAATTGTCTCTATACTTCTAAGGACATGCAGACCATGGGACCAGTGGATCAGACTGACCCTCTCAAGAAAGCTCCTAGAAAGAGAGACTATAATTGTCTCTCTGCCTCCAAACCTTTGCCACATTCCAGCAGGAAACGTCCTAAGTTAGAAGCTTCTTCAGAGATACCGCAGTATATCATCTCCTCTGATGAAGATGATGATAAGACCATATCTCAAATTTTCAAAAGGAAGCTCCCAGGAGTCAAAGCAAGTATGAACATCACCTTTACTCTTTTTATAAGGAGTTTCACTTTTTAGTTGGAATACTGATTATTTAATTCCAGGTTCTTCTGGTGCTGATGACATTGAGCCCAAGACTACCAATGATCCTTCTTCTGAGAAGTTATCACCTCCTGGCTCTGACATTCACCCTTCAGGAGATACTTCCAAGGCAGCTATCCCAGAGTTAAATTCAAAGGGTGATTCTGTTGATGAATCTGTCATCAATCATCCCACTTTTCCTTCAAGTGATGCTGCCCCCAGTTGGAGAATGTGGCTACTTCCCCCATAGACGGAAGTACTGCCCCCAGTTGGAAGAAGTTGATCATCTCCATGTGGAATCTCCTGATGAGGACTTATTTCATCAGTTTAATGAAGATCCCTTGGAGCCAAAGCCTTTAGATGTTGAAGTTCCAAGCTCAAATGCTGATTCAACAAATGTTGAGGCGATATCTTCTACTGTTGGGAGTGGAGCTCTAAAAGATGTTATTCCCTTAGAAGTCACACCTTTATGGAGCAGTACTGAGATTGTGATTACCTCTGTGTGCAAAGGTTCTTCATCAACTTCACCATCTACTTCTGAGACTGGTATGCCTTTCTTTCCTCATGAATTCATTTTAGACTCCATCTATATGAGTCCATGTCCTCATGATACCAGACTTCACTCTCTTGCTAACTTGGCTTCTCTTCTTTATGATGCAGAGGGAAGCACTAAAGAAGCAAGTGTGATGAAAAAGTGTGATGGAGGAAAAGAGGTTAATGTGCAAACAACCATCATTGTGAGGAATCAACCTGCCTCTGCTAGCAGTTATCACTCTTCCAGTGATGAGTCTCCTGAACACATAAAACAAGAAGACAAAATCTAGGATCTCTGCTTAACCTTAACAGACAACCTTTATGATCAGGCTTCTGCACAAACTCTTAAGTAGATCTTGGAATCCCTGATTTCTCAAGGTTTTAAGTATTGGATACCTTGCCTTGATTATGTCAAAGAGACTCTTCTTCTTTAACAATGTAATGCTGAATCAAGAGTTCAATCTCCAAAGTTCTCAGCTCAAAAACTTCAGGAAGAGGAAATTTCTTTGGAAGCTCAAGCCAAATCCTTCAAAAACATCAGTAAACAGATCCAAGATTCTGTGATTTCTTTTGATCAGAAGCTGAAGCTTCTTTCTAAGGAAAGGCAATCTCTACAGAATCGCCTGGCTGAGATAAATATAGAGGAGATCAACATTATCAATGAAAAATCTTCACTCCCACACTCCATTGATACTGAAGAGAAGAAGCTACACCAAGGGCGAACCAAGCTTGCCAATTTGAGGCAAGAGATGTTCAAAGATATAGTTGTACAGCAAAGCTTGATCCTTCAGAAGGAAAATCTTTGTAATTCTTGGTCAGCCATTAAAAACCTTACTTTAGCTATTAGACAATGTTTGAATGTCTAAGATGTAACATTATTATTAATGTTGTAATTTTAATGATCCCTTGCTGTTTGAAACAATTCTGCATGTTTTTGTTGAAACACAGAATCATGTTGTTCCCATATAGATGGATGATATTTCTTTAGAAATTTGCCATTCAAGGCTCTATCTCTTATATTGTCATCCATATCCTTTAATACGTATGCATTTCCAGATATATTCTTATGAATGATAAAGGGACCTTGCCACTTAGGTGACCATTTCCCTAATTGTGGATCTTTGTAAGCTGCTTCTGGCAGAAATATTTTCCAAACCTTATCATTCTCTTGGAATTCTTTAGGCACTACCTTTTTGTTGTAGGCCCTAACAACTTTTTCCTTTTGAATTTTCATTTTGGCTAAAGCCTCCTCCTTAGCCTCTAGAGCATCCATAATTTCAATATTCATTGCCTGTGAATAATCATCTCCTGATAATCTCATTTGTTGGGCTACCCTTGATGATCTTATATTCACTTCAGCTGGGATCACTAGAGTGTGTCCATAAACTAAGTTAAAAGGAGTAACTCCTGTTGCTTCCCTTTTAGAGGTCTTGTAGGCCCATAGGGCATATAACAACAACTCATTCCATTTTCTTGGGTTATTGTCTATGAGTTTTGAGATCCATTTTACTATGATCTTATTGGTAGCTTCAGCTTGACCATTTGCTTGAGCATAGTAAGGTGTTGAATGCAACTTAGTAATCCCAAACTGATTAAGATAATCCAGTAGGTTAGGATTTCTAAAAACTGTGGCTTGATCAAAGGTGATAGTTTCTGGAATCCCAAATCTTATAAAGATTTTTTCTTCCAAGAAATTTATTACAACATGGGTATTGATCTTGTTGAAAGCTTGAGCCTCCACCCATTTAATTTGGTGAAGTAATCAGTCACCATTAGGATGTATTCTTAGAGGATGCAGGATTGATTTCTCCTATGGCATCTACTTCCCATCCTCTGAAGGGCCAAGGTTTAAGAATGTACTTAAGGTCTGAAGCTGGTGCCCTACTGATGAGTCCAAACTTCTGACATCTTTTGCAACCTTTAGCATAATATATACAATCCTTTCTCATAGTGGGCCAATAGAAACCATGCTCGTGCAACATCCATCTCATTTTTAGGCCATTTTGATGAGCACCACATAGCCCTTGGTGAATTTCTGCCATGAGGGTTAGAGCTTCGCCAGCATCCACACATTTCAAAAGTAATCCTTCTGGAACCTTTCTGTGTAGTTCACCAAATTGTATAAAAAACTTGGTTGCTGCCATTTGATTCTATTTGGCACTTTTGTCCCAGTTGGGTTCTGGAGATAATGAATAATTTCATCTCTCCAGTCCTTTTCCTCTCTTAATATTGAAATTCTATAGACTTTCAATATATTTTCTGAGATTTCTTTATCAAATTCACTAAGAGGCTCTAAGATCTTCTCTTGGAGAATGATATCTTCATTTTGTGAAGGTATCTCCTCTCTAGCATAAGCTATTTGAGACAGCTGATCTGCTACTTTGTTTTCTTCTCTGGGAATGTGTATGAAAGTAATTCCTTTAAATTGTTTAGACAACTTATGTGCTTTCTTTCTACATTCCTATGATACTGATGCTATACTCTTGAATCCCTCATTCATTTGACAAATGACCAACTGAATATCCCCATATATCTTTGCTTTCTTTGCGCCCAATTCTAACAGCATCTTCAATCCAATTAATAAAGCTTCATACTCAGCTCTATTGTTGGTACATGGACCCTTTAAGGTTATTGCTAGCTTAGTTGGGATCCCACCAGGATATAAAATATATATCCCAGCTCCTGCTGTTTCTCTGGTGTTGGATCCATCGAAGAATAAGACCCATGGAAGGATGTCTTCATCAATGATTCCTGAGTCACAACAAGGATGGGTTGCTAAGAAATCAGCTAGAGCCTGACCTTTGACTGTCTTTTGTGGCACATAAATGAGGTCGAATTGTAGTAAATGTAAACTCCATTTGCTTAACCTTCCTTTTATGAAAGGTTGAGATATCATATATTTTATGACATCTATTGGAGATATTACTTCTACTGTGAAGGCCATGAAATAATGTATGAGTTTAATTAATGCATCATATAAACACAAACACCATTTCTCTGCCATGGTATACCTATTTTCTGTATCATGTAGGATCCTACTTAGGTAGAATATGGCCTGCTCGTGTCCTTTTTCATTTTCTTGAGTAAGGAGACTACCAATGGAATCGTCACAAGCAGACAGATACAGTCTTAGTGGTTTTCCATTTTGCCTTGGAGGAATCAATACAGGAGGATTCGCCAAATCTTGCTTGATCTGGTCAAAGGCTTTTTGATGTTCTTCCTCCCATTTGAATTCTGATTTATGTTTTAGTCTTAGCAAAGGTGAAAACTTTCTAGTTTTTCCAGCTAAATTAGCCATGAATCTCCTAACATAATTGACCTGTCCACGAAATCTTTGCAATTCCTTCTTATTAGAAGGTGGCTTGGCTGCCAATACTGCCTTTGCCTTGTTCTGGTCAATTTCCATTCCATTTTTGTGAATGAGGAATCCTAAAAAGTTACTAGCTTTGACTCCAAATGCACATTTGAGTGGATTCATTTTCAGGTGATATTCTCTCATTCTGGTGAATGACTTAACCAAATGCTCTTTATGTCTTAAAAAGTCATTTGAATTTACAAGTATGTCCTCCACATAGATTTCCATGATCTTACCAATCATGTCCTTAAAAATTGCGTCCATTGCTCGTTAGTATGTGGCTCCAGCATTTTTTAATCCAAATGACATGGCCACATATTCAAACAAGCCTAATGATTTTGGATATCTAAAGGTTGTTTTGTTACAGTCTTCATGTGTAATCCTTAACTGGTGATATCCTACATACCCATCCATAGAAGAGATAGCTAGTAGAATAATTGCTTATTGCGGCGGTCATTAAGTGGCCTATTGCTGCGGTTTTAGCCGCGCCGCAATAAAGGGCGCAGCAATAGGTAATTACCTATTGCTGCGGTTTTTAACCGCAGCAATACGTCAACTTATTGCTGCGGTTTCTTACCAAAATTGCAGCAATATGTATTTTTTTATATTTAAAAATGTAATCCTATTGCTGCGGTTTCTTCCCAAAACCGCAGCAATAGGTGCACGTTTTTTTAAAAAAAAATGAAATTTAAATATTCATACTATTTTCAATGTTAAGATGCAAATAAAACAAAAAGTAACTAAAACAAAGTAATACTCCAGCGAACATTACCAGCGAAATATGAAATATGCATTAAGTAGAAAATAAAAAAATTAGAGTGCCTAAAAGATAAAATAAAAATGAAAAATGAAATTAAAATAAAAAAATGAAAATGAATAATTACAGTGCCACAAATAAATTACAGTGCCACAAACAAATTACATATAAAAATGAAAAAAAAATTAAAATAAAAAAATTACAGAACTTTAGAAAATCAAGCCCAGTTTTAACAAACCCACGAGCAAAGAAGGAGGTGCGAAGGAGGAGATCTCGGCCAACACCAAGGCGTTGTGCGAACGACGAAAATCCCGCGGCACTGAACGAGAGGAGTGAGGAGTGAGAAACGGGATCCGGCGAAGGAGATCTGGCAAACGAAAGAGCGCAGGAGGGGAACGGGATCCGGCGGACGGAGGAGCGCAACACTTGTGGTCGGGACGAAGGAGGAGCGCAACTTGTGCGAAGGAGGAGCACGAAGGAGGAGCACAACTTGTGCGAAGGAGCAAAGACGAAGGAGGATGAGGCGGAGCACGGGTTGAGAGTAGGAGCACGAAGGGTTGAGAGGATGAGAGAGGATGAGAGGAGAGAGAGGATAGAAAACTGGCGATGAGAGGAGAGTGAGGGAGAGAGAAAAGAAACCCTAAGCTGGGTCGTGTCTTATATTATTTTTTTTAAGTCTATTCTTTGCGGTTTTTGTAGGAACCGCAGCAATAGGTTCATAAAAACGTGGGATTCTAATACGAGACATATTAATATATTAATATAAAAGACATATTCTTTGCGCTTCGGGCAAGAACCGGCAGCAATATATTAATATATATTTTTTTATATTATATTAATATATTACTGCGGTTCTTGCCAGAAACCGCAGCAATATATCTGATCAAAAAGTCAACTTTTTTTCAAAAATTTTCCCGTTGAAGCCGTATTGCTGCGGTTTTTGGCCGAAACCGCAGCAATATCTTTATTTTATATTTTACCTTTTCTTTTTACGTGATATATTGCTGCGTATGGGTAAAACCGCAGCAATACCACCGCAGCAATAAGCAATTATTCTACTAGTGTATATTTGTATCTTGATGCTGCATCTATTAGGAGATCAGCCACTGGCATGGGGTATTGATCTTTAGGTGTAACTTTATTCAGATCCCTAAAGTCAATGCAGATTTGTATTTTGCCATTTTTCTTAACTACTGGAACTATATTGGAGATCCAGTCAGCATATTGGCAAGGCCTTAGAGCATCACTAATAATGAACCCAAAAAAAAGGTTCATCATTCTCTCTCCTCATTTCTCTCTCCTCCACATCATTTTCACAAACCATTTTCAATTTCACTCTTAACCATGAACCCAAAAATAATGGTTCATCACTCTCTCTCATCCTTTTTTCCTACCACACCACATTTTCTCTCTCTTCAAATAATTATCACAAGTTGTATTGATTTAATGTAAAACCAATTAACGCTAATTAATTGTAATTAACTCTTATAATTATTAATTCATAATTAGTTATTTTTATTATATATAAATTATCGATGACTAATTTATTATCGTAATCTAATTAATTTTTTTTTTTTTGAAATTAATTAATATTAGTTGACAAATAGTAACACATGGATCATTGTGATGTCTATTCAGAGACAGTAACACATGGGTTATCTGAAAAGTAGTATGTGATCATAGTGATGTCTCTTCAGAGACAGTATCACATGGGTCCTCTGAAAAGGAGTAGGTAGGGGATCATAGACATGTCTCTTCATATATAGTATCATGCACATGGGTTCTCTGAAAAGTAGTATGAGATCATAGATAATGGATAAAATACTCAAACTTTTATAACAGAAGCTGCCATTACAACAAAAACTTAATACATTACTAATGAAACACTCAACCTAAAACAAAATACATTAACACTCAAACATACAACTTAACATAATTAAAAACACTTACACCTAAAACATATTACACTCCCACAAAGTTCTGAAAATATATTTGCAGATTGCTGATCATTTCATCTTCCCATGGTGTGCGATTTTCCTTAGATGTTAATGATTGGAGCATTTGCCAATTCATCTGATACTGTTGCATCTTTAAGTTTTTCTCTTCTAACTCCATCTGCCTCTGCCTGTTTATCTCTTCCAACTCCAATTGCCTTTGCTTCCTTGCTTCCTTTTGCTTAAGAAACTCTAGTTTCTCATGTTGAATATTTTGAGCTTTACCCTTTTGCTCACCATAGATTTGAAGTCTGTCACCAAATGATGAAAAAGCTTCAATAGCTTCAACAGTTTGGCTCTTACCCTTGAGTCTGGCCTTAGCTTTCTTGTTGCCTTCTAGACGAGGCAAGGAATCTCGAACATATCCGCTTGTGGGCGTGGTTGGTGTGGAGCCTTCATCTTCAGACCTTGTTCTCTTCCCACTACTTCCAGAACCAACAGAATCAGACATTTGAGGCGTATTCGATGGACGTCCACGTGTTATCTTGTAAACCGGGTTAGTCAAGATGGAACGATACTTATCAAACTTACTCATGTGGATCCATTCATCAAAGAAGTGAAATTTACCTCCCGTGCTTTCAAATATCTTATGAGCTTAGGAGATCACATCATCATCATTTTGGCCACTCCTCTTTTTTACCTCTGCCTTGTCGTAGCATCCACACCACTTTTGCACCGCTTCAGACATTCTGAACCATTGGCCCTTCATACTGCCAATACTGCGGAACTGAATTTCATGAGGGTTGGCTTCTCTCGCTGCCTCATATTTTTCCATCACTCTCCCCCAAAACGCACCCATTTTCTGTTGCGTTCCAACAATGCTGTCTATACTCGTATTCATGTATGATGAGACTAGTGCTTCTTTTTCAGCTTTCAACCAAATCTTTTTCTCATTTATAATGGGTTCTTGAGTTGGTTGTGGAGTTGTTTGAGGAGTTGGTTGAGTAGTTGGTTGAAATTGTGTTGGTTCAGACAGAAGTTGAGTGAAAGTTTGTTGCGTGCATGGAACTTGAAATTCACCATCATCTTCATCTTCATCATCACAATCATCATCGTAATCTTGAGTTTGTAGAAAATTTTGTGGGTTATGGGAACTCTCAGGGGTGGAATTATCACTAGTGGAAAAAACATCAAGTGCTCCGGTTAAAAACCGTACAAGTGCTCCGTATTTTACCCGTAGCAGACGTCATACGAGCACTTGAGCATTTATCAAGTGCTCCGGTTTTCAACCGGAGCACTTAGATTCACAAGTGCTCCGATTGTAGTAAAAACCGGAGCACTTGTAAATTTTATATGCTCAAAATAAGTCAAGTGCTCCGATTGATAAGGAAAAACCGGAGCACTTGGTTTCACAAGTGCTCCGGTTTTCCCATACAACCGGAGCACATGAGCCTTTTTTTTAAAAAAAAAAATTGAAACCTGCTACCCCTGCTGACCAGGGGTATGGGTAACAAGTTCTAAGAAACCAGAACTGCAGTAGTAGAGCAGCAGTATACAGTAGTTTAAAAGGTCAAAGAAGGGCAAGCAAACATGATTTACTTAATCACATAGCAAAAATATCAGCATTTGCCTTACGAGAGTGTTGTTTATTTTTCCAGCACAAATACAGAATAAGACCAAGATAGTGATCTGTCAAGAGTGATGTTGCATAGTTCGACTCGATTCTTTCCACGTACGAGACAAATACGCAGAACACAGCCTATGGTGAATCGGGTTCATTTGTGCCAAAGCCATTCATCTTATGAGTCAAATAACAGAATATATAGGACAATGAAGAAGGCTATGCATATGATAATTATTGACCTACAGAAGGCTCATCACATGTCACTAGTGGAAAAATAAGGAAGGGTTGCGATCAAAACAGCCCTAAGGGCTGCGTTTTTGGCCAGCAGCCCTTTCCATAGCAGCCCTTCACAACGAAGGGCTGCGGTTAAGGCCAAAAACGCAACCTCTTCTAGTTTAAAGGGTCGTTTTCGACATAAACTGCAGCCCTTCTTTATCAAGGTGGTCGCAGAAATGCATACCTCTTCAAATTCAATTTTTTTTTTTAAAAATAGAATTAAATCGCCCCCCATCCCTTATTGCCGGCCCAAGCACTCCCACCCCCCCCCCCACCCCCTGCCACCCCCGCGACCCAGCCCACCCCACCCCCCACCACCCGCCACCCCCGCCCGCACCAAGCCCACCCCCGCGCCCCCGCCCCACCCCGGCCCCAAGACACCCCCCCCCCACCCCGCCACCCCCCCCACCCCGGCCCCCCACCCCTCGCGGACCCAACCCACCCCTTGCCCCCCGCCCCACCCTCGCGCCCGCCCCCCCCACCCCCCCCCCCTGCCGGACCCACCCACCCCCCCCCCACCCCCCCCCGTCGCCCGCCGCCCCACCCCATGGCGCCCCCCACCCCATCCCCCACCCAAAACCTCCCTTCGACAAAAAAAGACCGATCAAATTGCAATAATATATATATGACAAGTTTTGTGAACGTAATAATTAACTTTAAATATGTATATATTTAATAATGTAAAAAGTGTACATAGAATTGATACAAACTAGTAGATGTATCATAAGCAATCATCACAAATGTGGGACGCCAACTTATCCCGAACTTCATGTAATTCGTCTGTGGTGAAGGCCCTCAAACGTGGTGTGTTATTCATATAAACCTTGTAAAACAACCAAGGAATAAACACATAATATAAGAATTCAATCATTTACCGTAGTTAGTAGTTCTAAAAAATGACATATACCTTCCCGAAATTCAATCAAAAACAAATGCAAGCCTAAAACTCTATGCACTAGTTATATTATACCTTATATTATCATTTTCAAAAAGAAAATCGACTTAAATGACTCGAGAAACATGAATTGGAGGCGAAAAGGCAAAAATAGGGCTAAAATCACATTTATGTTCCCGATATACAACCAACAACAAATGCACGCCTAAGAATCTACATAATAGTTACATTATACCTCATATTATCATGTTCAAAATGAAATCGGGGTTAAATGAAGCGATAATACGAATTGGACGTGAAAAGGCAAAAAGAGGGCTAAAATGCCCTTTTCGTTCCCAAAATTCAACCTACAACAATTGCAAACCTAAAAATCTACACAATAGTTACATTATGCCTCATATTATCATGTTCAAAATGCATTTGGGGTTAAATGACTCGATAAGTACGATTTGGAAGCAAAAATGCAAAACTAGGCCTAAAATGACCTTTTCGTTCCCGAAATGCGACCAACAACAAATGCAAGCCTAAAACTCTACACAATAGGTACATTATACCTCATATAATCATGTTAAAAAAGAATTACAAATTGGAGAAATTACACAGACCTGAGTTTATGTCTCATGATTTATTGACCTTCCGCCGTTTCTTAGGATCCTCAAGTACATGTATCCCTTCCATGTGATCTACACGCATATAGTTCTCCGACATATTCACATCATCTTCCACACTATTTTCAGGATAAGTAAAAGGGGGGAGGTCCTCAAATGCATCATATTCTTCCTCATTATCAACATCACCAATACCGAGGATACTCCTTTTACCAGGTACAACAATTGACCACTTATTATCAGCAGGATCAGTTACAAAAAAAACTTGCTTAACTTGTGATGCATTTACAAATGGCTCCTCAGTTTCACGTAGACGACTAAGGTCCACAAGAGTGAATCCGCAAGGATCATCTTTTCTTACGCAACGTCGATTATCGTCAACCCACTTACAACACAAGAGGCAAATATTAAAAGTACAGTAGTCCAGCTCCCATATTTCTTCTATTCGCCCATAATAATTGCTTTCAAGCATGTACGAGTGACTTATCCTTCGAGCTTACGGATTGTGTAGCCGACGCCACAAGTGAAACACCACAATTTTGTTGCGATGTTGACTTCGGATCTTGACGTTCGACCCAAAACGTATACCCATTAATATCATAACCCTCATAAGAGCGTACGGCTTCACGAGGACCAAATGCTAACCACTGATTTGTTTCAGAACACTTTCATCCAAATCATTCACTACTCGTTTATGAAACCAATCAATGAAAGTCTTGTTATGCATTTGCGTCAATGCCCTAACTCCTTTTCCAGGATTGATAACACGTAATTCCTCCATATGTTCATTTAAATAAGGATGGACAGCTGCTACGTGATGCAATACAAATAAGTGAGATGTTTACGCTTTTCTACGGAAGGTGTGATCAATTTTGAACCAATTGTGCCCTTGCCCTCAAGTCTGCCCTCGTGTCGGGATGTCGGAAGTCCAACAGGATCAACACTAGCAAAATACTCAGCCACAAAATTACTGATCTCTTCACCCACAACCCCTTGAATTATACTACCTTCTGGTTGTGCAGGATTCCGAACTTTATCCTTCAAAGTGCCCATATATCTCTCAAAAGGATAGCACCACCTCAAAAAAAACTGGACCACACAGCTTAATTTCTCGAACTAGATGGACAATGAGATGGACCATAATGTCAAAGAATGCGGAGGGAAAAAACATCTCAAATTTGCATAAAGTTTCAACTACTCTGGCCTGCAAGGAATCGAGGGTCGACGGTTCTAGGACTTTGCTGCATATTGTATGGAAAAATGAACAAAATTCGGTAATGGTGTGCCTCACATGCTTTGGAAGTATCCCACGAATTGCAATCGGTAAGAATACTTGCATCATGACATGACAATCGTGAGATTTCATACTCGATAACTTCAATTATCCATTTAAGGTAACAAACCGCTTCATATTCGATGAGTAGCCAGTTGGGACCTTAATGCCATACAATGACTCGCAAAAAATCCGTTTCTCTGCACGTGACATCGTGTAGCAAGCTGGTGGCAAATAATTCTTCTCCGAATCCTCCACCTTCTTTTTACTTTTCTGAGTTTCATCATCAACCCTTTCCTCCACTACTTTCTTCTTCCTTCCGTCCCTTTTCTGACCCACAAACTCGGTCGAAGCCCCCGTTTTTCCAAGTAAAGTCGGGACGCCTTAACATCTTTTGTCTTGCCCGGAATATTCATAAGTGTCGCAAGAATAGCTTCACAAACATTCTTCTCTATGTGCATGACATCCAAACAATGTCTGACCTTTAGATCTTTCCAATATGGGAGTTTCCAAAAAATGGACTCCTTTTTCCATAATCCCGTAGGTCGATCAACCTCACTAGCAGGTTTACCAAAGATTGTTTCAATGCCCTTCACCTGATTATAAACTTCAGTACCAGTTAATGGTCTATGAGCAACTTCTTCTTCAACCGTCCCATCGAATGCCTTCTTCTTAAACCTATAGGGATGGTCGCGTCTGAGGTGCCTTCGTGTGCGCATATACACATGTTTGCAGCCCTTAAGGTGTGTATATTGCATGTCATCTACACAAATTGGGCAGGGTTGTTTTCCTCTCGTCTTATACCCAGATAAGTTCCCATAAGCTGGATAATCGTTCATAGTACAAAAAAGCATGGCACGCAAAGTGAACATCTCATTAGCATACGCATCAAATACTAACACTCCTTCATTCCACATCTTCTGTAAATCTTCAACAAGCGGCTGGAGGTATACATCAATGTCATTTCCAGGTTGTTTGGGCCCCGATATAAGAAGCGACAGCATCATGTACTTGCGTTTCATGCACAACCAAGGAGGCAAGTTATAAACCACTAAGACCACTGGCCATGTACTATGCTGCGAACTGAGATTGCCAAAAGGGTTCATGCCATCCGTACATAATCCAAGCCTCAGATTCCTATCCTCATTACCAAATGCCTTATGCACCCTGTTGATACTTTTCCACTCAGGCGAATCAGCCGGATGCTTGAGCAGACCGTCTTTCTTCCTACGATCTGCATGCCACCTCAAATTCTTCGCATCTCCTTTAATTGAGAACATGCACTTAAATCTAGGTATTATGGGTAAATACCACAACACCTTAGCTGGTGGTCCTTCACTACCTCCAGCTCCTTCACGCTTGTACCTCGACAATCCACAACGTGAACACTCATGTAAATGCTCATACTCATTACGATAAAGCACACAATCGTTAGGACATGCATGTATCCGCTCGTACTCTAAACCGAAAGGACACATCAGTTTCTTCGCATAATAGTACGACTTTGGCAGTTCATTTCCATCAGGGAGCATATCAGCTAAAACTTCCAACAACGATGTGAAACTAGAGTCCGTCCAACCAGCTTTCGACTTAATGTTGAACAGTGTTATCACCGCGGAAAGTTTGGTGTACTTTGTATAACCTGGATACAACGACTTTTCAGCAGCCTCAGACGTAGACTCAAAAATACGAGGTCGTTTACACGACTGATCTTCAACCTCGTGTATCATCTCGTCTACCCGATCCCTATCATCATCTACAAACTCATCATCCAAATTCTCATCCCCGAACTCATCATCCTTCTTTTCTTCACATACATCGTTCATTACTCTAGAGCTTCCTATATACTTCCCCTGCTCACCATGTCAAACCCATACGTGGTATTGAGGCCTAAACCCACGACGAAAGACATGCTCCCTAACCACATGGATACTACTAACCTTGCTCACATTTCTACAATCGAAACAAGGACAATAAAAGTCGACTGCTCCAGAGGATGCTTGATATTGTAATGCAGTTGTACAGAATTCCGAGACCCCTTTCACAAACTCAATCGATTCACGACTACCATACATACAAGTACGATTCATCTCATTCAAGAAGACCTCTAATAATTAAACACAACCATTCATTATAATGCATCAATCATTATTTAAGTACATACACTCACATATCATCATATCACACATGTATAGAGCAATCTAAGATAGTGACATGTTCAATTGTATGCATGCAGCCGAAGGTCCTTATCACTCCAACCTAACCCATCCTTGGACGTCTAATCTCACTAGTGAATGTGTGCCAACTTTTCAATTCTAAGGAAAATCCGGCAGCATTTCCCTACAGTTCTCCAAGTACACAATGTAGATAATTGCTTATCTACATATGTACCCAGAGAACAATGTAGAGAAACGATGAGCTAAGATTTTCCTCAGAATTGAAAAGAAGACACACATTCACCACCTAAGTGAGATCAAACGTCCAAGAACAAACCCCAAACGGGGACTATTCAAGACTTACTCCTAATGAGTAAGTCTTGAACGGGTATCTAGGCATATGATGACAATTCAAACAACTTGTAGATTTCATAGCTAAATTACATTGCGTTTTCATACAATCTCATATCAAGAAATATACATACATTATAAGAAATACATATATATATCAATAAATTATCATAACTTAATCAAATTGAATCACATGACAACTTTGTCTCATCAACAAATTAAATCAAACAAAAAAGACAACGAAATTAAACTAGCTACCTCTTAACACCAATGATAAGCAATGAAGAGAGTAGAGATAGTTGGAACTTTATTTGCCTTCCTAAGCCTCTTCTGCCTACAACTAACAAAACCCACATTGCACATTAATCATTTAATTCAATTAAGAAAAACAAAACTAACTTAAAAACATTAATTCATACTTAACTAAGCAAAAAATTAGCTAAACCCAAGAGCTAGCAATGAAGAAAGAGTAGGGCAGTGGTGGTGGTAGTTGTTGCTGCCGCTTGTGGGTGGTGGCGCTGCGTAGTGGTGGAGGAGCTCCACTCAAATGGTGGAGAAGAGAAGAGAAAAGAAGAGAAGAGAAGCTAAGAGAAGAGAAGAGAGGTGAAGAAAGAGAAGGGTTGTGGTGGTGAAGCAATGTGGGTGCTCCGGCGTCAGGGCTCCGGTGATGGGGCGTTAGGGTTAATGTGCGAGTGAGTGAGAGGGAGGGAGGGGTTTTTCGCTCGTCAAATGCGTGTAAGGGAGGGAAATTTAGAAAATATGTCTACCTACTGTGTGTGTGCGCGCAAAACTGGAGATATGGGATGGGATCAGAAGGGCTGCGGTTAGTCTAGAAAACGCAGCCCTTCGTTTATGAAGGGTTGCGGTTTTCAGGCTAACCGCAGCCCTTCATACTGCATGAAGGACTGCGATTTCTTGTTAACCGCAGCCCTTCAATAAAAGGGCTGCGGTTTCTTTGGAAACCGCAGCCCTTCTTGCGTAGCCCTTCCTTTTTATTCCCCTAGTGTGTTCTCCCCAGCCTATTTCTTTTTATGATGAGCGAGTAGCAACGACTATAGTCCTACCTTCTTTTACCAGACTCTTCTGTCTCAAACAACATACCAAACCTCATCCCTGCAGAAACTTGTGATCCATATACCACCTCCCGATATTTGTTAGTAGGAATTACGAATTCAGTAGGACATGCCCTAGATACAGCAAAAAATTGCAATAGAAATAATTGTAATTCCAATCTCTTAAAAGAAAGAAGATAACACTAGAAAAAGCTTTAGAGAAGCAAAGCATCACAATACCTAGGATTGTAGAAAACTGTAAATGAGGTTTTGTTAGCAGCAGCATGTGCAACAAGCAAAGAAGAACACCAATGTGCATGATGTCAGCAGATAGAACAGATGATGGCAGAGTTGTTGTCTGGCGATTTGCACGCCTCACACTAATCATTAATTGACCCTATCTCTTGTAAGTTGTAACGACAAGCAAAAATCAGAAAGTATGTTAGGAGGAGATATATGCATGTGAAAAATGGATGCATACACACTTCAGACATATTGAAATTGAATTTCTAATCTGAGAATATGGATAGAGAGAGGCCAATGAACATTTTACATAAGGTAAATCTACTTTTCCAGAGTCTGCAACATATGAGAGTCTCACCAAATAAACATAACTGCAACCCCAGCCCAAAGCCTCTATACTTGGATCACCGATCCGCAAGTTGGCTCCGTTAATACATTAACAATAGTCGTGTGAAAAGATTCAAAGAAAAAATAACAAAACCTTACAATGATAACGCAAGTGACGTACATAACGCATATTACCTTCTTGTTATGCCCAGCATTAGCCAAATACTTCCCGTCTGAAGAAAAATGACAGGTTATCAGCTATTGAAAAGCCTGAATTGCAGCAGCTTCTATGAGAACCTAGGAGTCCAAGAGCATTTCAAGAATGAAAAATAAAGTAATATAATATAAAGATCTACCCTTGGAGGGCTCTACATTTGGCTCAGCTGGACTTTGTTTCAGCGTTGCATATCGATCCTTCCCATCTCCTCCATCGTGGGACAGGACTGACTTCACGTTATCATCAAGAAAGCCAACATTGCAGAGGCAACTGACAGTCCTACAAAAGCCCACATCTCTTTGAAAGCCAACCATGAGAACCCTGAGCAAGCATCCTTGCACCAGCCAACACACAAATTCGAGCAGTACTAGGATCGTGGTTCATTCTTCAGCACTTTCTTTCTATAAACAGAAACTGCACACAACACTTATAAAACGCAACCAAAGTTAAATTTCGAATAAAGTACTACAAATTATAATACGAAAAAAGAGAAGATGAAAAATAACAATATCAGCTTCAAGAGCTATAATAGATTCTCAAAAAGATTTTTTCATTTTATCAACAAATCATACTAATCACCGAAGAATTATGGCAAAAAAAAACCTGCAAAAATTTACTTATCATTTTAACTAGTATTTTCTTACTCCTATCCATATAATTAACCATTCCCACAAATTATATACGCATAAAATCGCATCTTTGTACCGTAAAGCTCTTATATAAGTAAAATCTAGACTAAATAGTATAATCACATCTTTGAACCATAAAGTTTTTACACATCTAGGATTTACACATCCAATTCCTTAAATTTCAATTATAGAGATTTGGGAAAGCTTGAAAGAAGATCGTGGTCCTATAATCTTCATTCCTTATGGAGGAATGATGAAAAAAATTATCAGCTCCTTCAACATAATACATGTCGAAAAAATTATCTAATAAAATAAACTAGGACATACATGTAAACACTCATTAAGCGCATTAAGCATGCTAGAATAAACCTCTGTTTCAGGTTCCTGCTGCATGATCAATGGAGTTGGGTGTGTCGATAAATACCAACAAAAGTTCAGGCTCCTGCATGATCAATGGGGTTGGGCGTGTGCACTACCTTGCCTGCAACATGAGTTAAACACGAACAGTTATCAGCTCAAATGCGAGCATGGCCAAGATAAAATGCAAGAGCTAATAGATGTCGAAACCCAAAAGTTCAGAGGTATACAGATGCACACACTAACACGAACATACACTCATGAGAATCAGTCACAGGAGAAAACAAAGTACATCAAGATGCAGATGGAATATCATGTGAGCTAAATCCTTTCCCAGATGCTTTAATTTGCTGGGTGCAATCTAATCACTGCAACCTAGACTTGTACATAGATGGTGGGGCGCGGATGTGTCGTTGTGTGCACCGCACCCGGCCAAAGATAAAATTTCTCCTACTCTCTTCTACACTAAGGTAGTATAGTGGAAGTAGGGGTCGTATCCACAGGGAAACAGGGACGAGTTTAGTACTCAGCGTGATTCGAAACCTAGATTAAGCTAAGGGCCGAGAAACCTAATAATAATTACAAAGGGGGGTTTCGAGTAGATTTACGAATAAACTAAAACTAACTAGCATATAAACAAAATGAGAAATCAATATGGAAAGATCTTGAATCCGATTAACATCCACTTCAATTCATTATCGATCATTGAACATCCACTCTAATTATTTCCATAATTATCTATTGTTGAGAATTAATCTCGCATTCTCCTTATTCTTAGTTGAATAGCACGGTCAGCGTGACTATAAAACCCTAACTAAAGGATAACCTAGTCCGATCTGCGTCTAAGTTCAATCCAATAGCAGCAATAAACACAGAGAACCAATAGACCTGCTAATGTCATACACGCGATAAACATTCAACAGTTGATTCAATTTCCCTAAGAAATAACCAAGAAGATCAGCATCTAAATTACTCCCTAGTTTGCTACCAATTGATAAAAGAATAAAACAATCCGATTCTATTCTTAAATCTAGCATTAGATTAATCACACAATCAAACTAGTAACGTTCCTAGCATAATTATGCAATAATCATGGAAAGCAAGCATAGAAATTGAACCATAATCAAGGAAAAGAGAAAGAGAGGAAAGATCTCACAATAACGGTTGAAGCTTCATGTTAATTGATCCAAGAACAGTTCAAGCTACAATCCGATAGCAAAAACCAAATCCATAATTGAAATCCCTAAAAACTAAACTAAGAATTGAAAACTAAAACTAATAAATGAAAAACAAAGAAAAGAGAAATGAAGAACAAAGAGGAACGAAGAAGGAAAGATGAAAAGAGAATCATGAAGAAGGAAGGATGAGGAGAGGAGCTCTCCCCTCAAGCTTGCCACTCCAAGGTCTACATTTCGCCTCTCCTCTTCGTACTTCTCTTCGTCTCCCCCTCAAAAGTTAGGTTTTAGGAGCTTTTAAACCCCGCACAAAATCGTGGCCCCAAACCGACTTAAGCGTCGCGAGTCGCGCAACCGATCGCGAGTCGCGAAGGGGACTCTGCCATCCCGCATGATTTGGCTAGGCAAGACCATCGCGAGCCGCGACAGGCATCGCGAGTCGCGAGGGGCAGGGGGTCGCAAGGTGCGACAGTCCTCGCGAGTCGCGAGCCTGTGCTGGGCATGCGTGCTGGCTGTGCGAGCGCTGGGCTGTGCGAGCTGGGCGCTGCTTTGACGAGCGAGGCTGCTGGGCGATGCTTGCGATGCGGCTGGATGGGCGAGGCCGCTTTGGGCAAGCTTTGCGAGCTTGCGATGCTTGTGCCGGGCTTGGCGATGATGCTTGGGCTTGGCGATGATGCTTGGGCTTGGCGATGATGCTTGGGCTTGCGGTGGAGTTTGATGCTTGCGGTGATGCTTGGGCTTGCGGTGATGCTTGGGCTTTGCTCGGCTCAAATGCACTTCACCTTGGAAGCTCGGAATACATGACATTAACACAACTTATCTCGCAACACTCCGAACTTCCGCTAAGAGTTAAATAAAACACGAATGTTAACAATTACAATCAAACCCTTAGCAAAGTGCACCCAAAGTAACGTAAATACTACGTATAACTTGAGCGTATCAAATACCCCCACACTTGAACTTTACTCGACCTCGAGTAAACTCAAAATGAGGATCACCAAATAAATCATCACCCAAGCTAACGACACCAACCTACACTCCCCATCAACTACATCATCATCATCACATCTTAACAACATCCGCTCAAAAACCTAAACGTAAGGGACGATGATTCCCCCACACTTAGATTCGAGCTCACCTGAAAAATACAAAGACGCGACAACAATAATCACCAAACGACAACCAAAATGTGAGCTCAAATCCTGAAGGATCTCAAAGGAATTGAACTCACTCCAACGCCACAATCCAAATGACAACTCGCCTAAAACCTCAAAAGATAAACTACTACTACTATTACAACCAACCTATATAAGCAAGCCATGGAACAAAGACAAAAAGGGATAAATTCCATGCTTACTCCCAAAAACAATCAACCAAAAGAAAGTGAAAGCCAAAACAAATCTCCGGCAAATGAGTCTTCAAAATACATAATTCTCTCTTAATCTCTCATTTTGCCTAGGAGCCCTTTCGGGTTTTCATCCTAGCTTCACACATTTCTTTTTTTCATCTCACCATCTTACCCGCTCAATATAAGCCACTTTTTTGCATAGGTTGCCCTTTCGGGTTTTCAACCTATCCGGGCCCCCATTTTTGCCCGAGTCGCCCGCCCTTGCGGGTTTTCAACTCAGCGGGATTCATTTTCATTGTTTTTTTTTATATTTTTTTCATTTTCATTTTTTTTTCATTTTTTTTTTTTATTTCAAATTGAAATAAATACAACATAAATACAACATAGATACATGAGAATGAGAATACCCTCCCCCCTACTTAAACTACACATTGTCCTCAATGTGTCGACAATTAGTAGAAAAAGTAAACTGAAAAACGGGGGGAGAAAATCGAAAATCGGGTAAATCGAAGATCGAATGCTCAAAACTCATGACATACAATCCGTCAAACTCAAATTTCTTAACAACACCAACTCAAATCTCCGAAATCAACTCACAACCCTCTCCCTTAAATCACTCAAACAAATGGCAAATTCAAAAGTTATAAATTTTTGAGATTGACACCTAGCTCAAGAGATCGAAAAGATACAACAATCTCACTCCTCTAGTGTTACCAACTCCTAGCTATTGAACTCCTCCCAACGGGTTTTCTTTTGTGGACTTGGGCTCAAAGTGGATTAAGATTTGTTGTGGTTCTTTTGAGTGGGTGGGCAGTGGGTGAAAGAAAGTTTATTTTGGTGGTGGAAATTTGATGAGAAAATAAAGGAAAAGAAAGAAAATAAAAAGGGTCTCGGGTTGCCTCCCGAGAAGCGCTGTTGTTTAAAGTCGTTAGCTCGACTTAATACCTTAAGCTCAATCATTAGGTTGTGCTCCATGTGTGACAATGGTGGTTCCATGTCAATCTCCACTTCAAATACCTGCAAAATTGATTGAGAAGGACTCTTGCAATGCATTGTTAGTGCCTAGCTTACTACATCATGGTTGAGCATATAACATCAGATTATATCCAAAACCTAGCATTAAGTCAACAACAAACATCAACTAGTAGTACTCCTAGCTAATCCAAGTCATGACCATTAATATCAATAATTAAAGCTAGACAATAACCAAACAATAAGCCGTCAAAAGCTTCAATCAATCATTCCCAATATAGTTTAAGCAACAAGTTCCATACTTCTTGTCCAAAATACGAAAGTGAAATACATAGAGCTCAATGGAAGATGAAAACTAGAAACTCAAACAAAAAGGGAATTCTTTATATGAGTGGCCAATCAAAAACAAAGAGCACAAGCAATACCATCCAAAAATCACGCTAAATACAAACAAGTAACACCGTTTCCCCGGCAACGGCGCCAAAATTTGGTGGGGCGCGGATGTGTCGTTGTGTGCACCGCACCCGGCCAAAGATAAAATTTCTCCTACTCTCTTCTACACTAAGGTAGTATAGTAGAAGTAGGGGTCGTATCCACAGGGAAACAGGGACTAGTTTAGTACTCAGCGTGATTCGAAACCTAGATTAAGCTAAGGGCCGAGAAACCTAATAATAATTACAAAGGGGGGTTTCGAGTAGATTTACGAATAAACTAAAACTAACTAGCATATAAACAAAATGAGAAATCAATATGGAAAGATCTTGAATCCGATTAACATCCACTTCAATTCATTATCGATCATTGAACATCCACTCTAATTATTTCCATAATTATCTATTGTTGAGAATTAATCTCGCATTCTCCTTATTCTTAGTTGAATAGCACGATCAGCGTGACTATAAAACCCTAACTAAAGGATAACCTAGTCCGATCTGCGTCTAAGTTCAATCCAATAGCAGCAATAAACACAGAGAACCAATAGACCTGCTAATGTCATACACGCGATAAACATTCAACAGTTGATTCAATTTCCCTAAGAAATAACCAAGAAGATCAGCATCTAAATTACTCCCTAGTTTGCTACCAATTGATAAAAGAATAAAACAATCCGATTCTATTCTTAAATCTAGCATTAGATTAATCACACAATCAAACTAGTAACGTTCCTAGCATAATTATGCAATAATCATGGAAAGCAAGCATAGAAATTGAACCATAATCAAGGAAAAGAGAAAGAGAGGAAAGATCTCACAATAACGGTTGAAGCTTCATGTTAATTGATCCAAGAACAGTTCAAGCTACAATCCGATAGCAAAAACCAAATCCATAATTGAAATCCCTAAAAACTAAACTAAGAATTGAAAACTAAAACTAATAAATTAAAAACAAAGAAAAGAGAAATGAAGAACAAAGAGGAACGAAGAAGGAAAGATGAAAAGAGAATCATGAAGAAGGAAGGATGAGGAGAGGAGCTCTCCCCTCAAGCTTGCCACTCCAAGGTCTACATTTCAGCTCTCCTCTTCGTACTTCTCTTCGTCTCCCCTCAAAAGTTAGGTTTTAGGAGCTTTTAAACCCCGCATAAAATCGTGGCCCCAAACCGACTTAAGCGTCGCGAGTCGCGCAACTGATCGCGAGTCGCGAAGGGGACTCTGCCATCCCGCATGATTTGGCTGGGCAAGACCATCGCGAGCCGCGACAGGCATCGCGAGTCGCGAGGGGCAGGGGGTCGCAAGGTGCGACAGTCCTCGCGAGTCGCGAGCCTGTGCTGGGCATGCGTGCTGGCTGTGCGAGCGCTGGGCTGTGCGAGCCGTGGCGCCGCTGACGAGCGAGGCCGCTGGGCGATGCTTGCGATGCGGCTGGATGGGCGAGGCCTGGGGCGAGCTTTGCGAGCTTGCGATGCTTGGCCGGCTTGGCGATGATGCTTGGGCTTGGCGATGATGCTTGGGCTTGGCGATGATGCTTGGGCTTGCGGTGGAGTTTGATGCTTGCGGTGATGCTTGGGCTTGCGGTGATGCTTGGGCTTTGCTCGGCTCAAATGCACTTCACCTTGGAAGCTCGGAATACATGACATTAACACAACTTATCTCGCAACACTCCGAACTTCCGCTAAGAGTTAAATAAAACATGAATGTTAACAATTACAATCAAACCCTTAGCAAAGTGCACCCAAAGTAACGTAAATACTACGTATAACTTGAGCGTATCAATAGAATCAACTTCCACGGACTTGGCTTTAGACTTTGTAGTAAATTACAAAGAGTTTACATCTCATGTTTCTTTTGGCCCTAAAAGTTTGCTGCTAACCGAAAGAAACATGAGAGCAAACGAAATAACTAAATCAAATATAGTAACTTCTCATGATTAGTATTAATAATGCTTTTAATAATGTCAATTCTTCCTGACACACCTTAAATTGGACAAAAAACAGTTAGGGTGTGGATTTACTAATTATTAATTTTTTCAATGCTCTCGTTTCCACATATACGCTAAAAACAGAAATCGTGAAGCATGTAGTATAAGTAATCATACGAGATAGGATGTAAGCAGCTCAAGCAACAATAGTACATAAATACATGCCTGCTACTAACAAATCAGAGGAGTCATACTGTAAAATAGAAAACAAATTTATGTATTTGATGGAGAAAGAGACAAGAAGTTCGGATCATTTAGCAGTCTTATACCAAGAAGCTACGACGATAACAGATTTTTAATGGACTCAAATTCCAATAAAGAACAAGTTAAAGATTGTCTTATAAGAGCAAGAGGCATGTGCATATCGAGACACATGGAAGAAAATTGATAATGTTTTCACCTATATACTTAGGTATTTGCAACTGGGTCTCTCATTCCAATATTTCATTCTTGTATATAAACTGCAGAGTGGAAGAACTTTCAAAGGTAAAGAATTTCATATTTGATTCGTAATGTGGCAATTATAGCAAATTTCAAGCGTTGTAGTTTGTTCATTTAAGATAGATTATTGAGTGAACCTTGAAATCATGCAAAACAAGGAAATAATACACTTCCAAAATCTTTTGCCATTCTCTATATAGTTCCCACCCTTAACCCCCCAAATGAAGACCCCCACAATCCAAACTCTATTCCTCGTAAATCCATGAGTCTCAAGGGTTCCAAACCATATGGCATCAATTATAAGACGTGAGATGGCGAGAGGTGGAGAAACAAAAAGATAATATGATAACCAAAATTGAGAAGTACTTACCATTTCTAGGAGTGTAGTCAACATTAGTTCTGTAACTTTTTTCCGTCCCTACTGTTTTTCATCAATCTAAAACATGAAAGTTTAGGATCACCATTCTACACTAGCCACCATAAACTCAAAAATCAGGTAGATGTGTGGAACTCATAAAGAGACCAACATATTTGCATCATAATGTAAGAGAAATCGAGATTTGCTGGATTTCGATGATCCTACCTCATTAAGGCTTCCACAACATTAAGGCTTTCGCAACATTAAGTGCAACTCTTAGTCGCATTGCCCACTTAATATACCATTAGCAATCAAAGAAGAGTCACAAGACACATTGAAAGGACAAATTTCAGCCCAAACCACCATATTAAAAGTCAGCTTATACAAGACATGTACTTTGTGGCATGAACAACACAGTGCAATTTGGTACATCATTCAGAATGTACTCTATTATTCTCCATTATGATGTTATCAATTGGGTAACTTTAATAATTGTAGTTCATGAAAAAAGGGATGTTGGGAAGAGACATGAGTAAGAATACCTCTGTGATATTTAATTCACCAAGTAAACAACAATCCAGTGTAGATTCCACTTATGTTGGGCCTACGCGAGATCCATATAGAACGATGTCGCCTTGAAGATAAAACTAGTCAAAAGATAGAGAGACTTTTAAGAGACCACTAGAAGTAACACTTAACTGAAAGTAAAGAAAGCAAAAGTCGAAAGTATCAATCAGATTATACAACTTTTTTTTTCTCAAGATGGACATCCAAAGTCCAACACAGAAGGCTACACACTACAAAAACAAAAAGTGGACAAGCTAAAATAACAACTTTAAGCTAGAAACCTGCGACTAGAGTGAGACACCAATATGGGAACTCCTAAAAAAATAACTAGCACACATGTTTATTGCACCACAAACATTACAAATTATGGGAAAAAAAAATATGAACTAAGACTTCGACAGACACATCAAAAATCCCAATTAGAAGATGCCAATGACAAAATTATATAACCGAAAGTGAGCTAGAGCAAATAGGCTGTATTTCAGGCATGAGATAAACTGAAATGTAAAATGAAGTTACCAACTATAGTCATCTAGTTAAGAGTTCTTCTCCTACCAACAAAAACAACAAAACTTAAACAAATTTTGATAAAAAATAACGAAAACAACATCAAGGCATCAGATCTAAAAAGTGACGAAAACAACAAACCCTAGAACAGTTTTGAAAACAAAAGCAAAGATCACAACACTCCAGATCCAAATCGCAACGGAACCCTAGACTAACATATTACATAAATGCCAAAAAATTAAACAAAAATTCAAATCAACATATAATATTATAAACGAAGAATGTACCTTTAAATGATGATTGTGAACGTTAATGGAGCAGGGCCCAATCGCAAGAATGGAGGCAGGAGACGAAAGACCAGAGAGTAGTGAAGTCGCATAAATGAGCGGAGGTCCCGATGGCGTGGTGGACGGAGGAGAGAGAGTGGGAGTAATGAAGGGTTCGGAGAAGATGAAGGGTCGCGTAATGAGCGGTGGAGGAGTTCGGCGATGGTGGTGAGGGTAATGGTGACTATGGCCATATGTGAAGAGAGACAAACCATCAAGCGAGGGTAGAGATCTACAGTGAAAAGGGGAAGAGAGAGAAAGAGAACCAGTTTGATGGTAAGGGAGAGAGCCATATAACAGGGAGCCGAGAGATAATTGGGGACAGTAAATAAAATTGAAGATTATAGACAGAGAGGGAGCGTGAAAAAAAAATTGATATTAGATAGACCAAGTGCTCGGGTTGACAAACCGGAGCCCTTATTCACAAGTGCTGGGGTTGATTAGTCAACCGGAGCACTTGATTTCAAGTGCTCCGGTTGACTAATCAACCCAAGCACTTGTGAAAATTTTAATTAAAAAAATTCACAAGTGCTTGGGTTGATTAGTCAACCGGAGCACTTGACAAGTAGCACAAGATGTTTTTTCCACTAGTGTATATTGGTAATTCTGTTTTTGTTGGCGATAATTTTGGGGGTAATTTTGAGGATAGTTTTGATTTGAATTTTGTGGATAATTAGAAAAATTTTGCTGATAATTATGCGGATTTTGTGGGTAATTTGGGGCGTTTTGGGGATAATTATTAAGATTTTGTTGGTAATTTATGGGGTTTTGGTTTGTATTTTGTTGTGGATTTATTGGACGATTTCTGCGTCTTCTACTAGGATTAGGATTAGGTACATAATTAGGATAATTAGAATCCATAATTATGAAGTTTTTTTTTTGGGAAGATTGTAAGCTAAAGCAATATTATGTGAAAAGAAATGATAATGGGAAGAGAAGAGAAAACTGAAATTGTGATGAAAGTATAGCAAAATTGGTGTCTATTTATAGAGAATGAAAAAATATGAATTTTGGTATTTTTTTTTTATTTGAGTTGTATTTTTTGAAATATTAACGTTACAAAATTTGTAACGTTAATAATCAAAGGGTGAATAGAAATAAGACAAGTGGCAGCAGGGGGAGTGGACAGCAGCGCGCGTCAGTGCCACGTCGACACGCGTCAAGCTGCTGCTCCCCATTTTGTCGTTTTCCGCGCTGTTTCAACCACTCCAAGCGCGACACTTGGCGTGATGTTTTTTTCCCACTGATTTCCTTCCCCTGTAGCTGCCAGCGTGGAAGATAATTTTGATGAATTTGGCTCATGAACCATTCGGAATTCCGAATGGTTTTGCCTCGATTCATGTGTGAACCTTTATCCCATTCATCATTAAGACAAAAATTAATGGTTCAAGCTTATGAACCATTATTTTGTTCATCATTAACAATACTCTTATGAACTTTGCCTTGAGGAGTTTGTATATTTCCTCTTGTATAGGCTCTGTCAGTTCAAGCGCTAGTCTTCTAGGACTTTGTGCCACAGGCTTAAATCCTTCCTTGATAGGTAGTTTATGCTCTACTATTTGCCTATCAATGCCAGGCATTTCATGATGCTCCCATGTGTAGGCGTGTTTTTATTTCGCCTACGCGGTGTGAGCGCGTATTATATTTGACTACCCCACTGTTAAGGTTTTATTGAAAATTATTTTGAAAGAAGTCGCCAACAATTCTTTTTAAGAAGAATCATAAACCTAATTGGATATGGGAAAACCGTAGGGACAAATTAGGGACTTATCCAATGTATATTTCCCCGTCCTGACTCCATAGATGGTCAAAATGAACCAAAGATTGAGTTCGGGGGTGAGGGTACGAATATAATCATAGTGAACCACATTCACCCAAAGTTGGCCTCTACTAAGTATCGATTCATTACAGATTTTATACCAAAGAATAATCAAATAACGTTTTAAACACCCTAAAAATATTTAGTCTACGTAGGTTCAGGAAACACATAAAAGACTAATTTTTAGTGACATGTTATTAGGCAATCAATATTACAGGGAACCTAACAGGTTGTCCAAATTAATCTGATTAATATTAAAACAGTTCTTTAGGTCTTTGATTAGCAAAAATAACATGTGGGTGATAAAAGCAATAAGGCAGGACAATCATATAATATGCATAGAATAATCAGGCAAGCATATAATAATATATAAAAAGAAATAAAAAGAAAGAAAAAGGTTTAGAATATACAGTAGGACGATTTTATATCAAAGATCTACATCATTAAATAAATGGTTAGTAACTTCAATATAAAAATATAGAATTTATTTAAGGACCCTCGGGATTATACCGTGGCTTGGGTCTGCGAGATTGACAACCTTCGGGACGAGCAATCGTGAAGCCTGAAAATCTGAATGTATGAAAGTATGTAGGTTGAATGTGTTTGTAATTGAAAGTATGAGTTTTGTAGGGAAGTTTTGTAGTTTGTAGAGAGGCTCGTAAAGTATTAGTCGAGTTCGGAGTGTATTAATGTGAAAATCCGTTCTGAAATCTGTAAGGAAATTAGGTCTATTTATAGGGAAAACGACATTGCGCCCTCATGCGCCAGCTGCGCCTGGCGCAAGCTGACGTGTCAAGCGCATGATGTGGCATGCCCAATAGAAAGTGTACACGTGGTACGCGCTTTGAAAAAAGATAAGAAAGAAAAGCCGCGTCTCACGCAGAGAACTTCGCTTGACGCAGGACTCTGAATGAGTCAGAAATCCACGTGTCAAGTGCAGAATAGTGCACCTGACACAGGTGGACAGAGCTGCGCCGGACGCACAGACGTGCGCCAGGCGCAGGTTGGTGTGCTAGGCGCACCAGCCTGGCTCCTGCCGTGCCTTTGCCAGCTTTATTTAAAACGCGTTTTAAAATATTTCTTTTATCCTTTAATTACTGATATTTGATTTTACGGGATAAAATCTGATTTTAACTTTAAAAAAATCTTTTGAAAATATTTATTTATTAAAATAAATCAATTAATTATTGTTAAACAATTAATTGGGCTTTTCAAAGAATTGGGCTCAAAATACAATTAATTATGATGAATAATTAATTGGGCTTTAAAATAGGACTTTAACACTTTTCGAAATGGTTTTGACTGGCTTTTCAGACTGCTCTGCCCTTGGGTCGGACCAATTAAGACCACAATATGTTTCATCATCGGATCCTTAAATGGGGAGATACGATTATGTGTCTACACCATGCAAAACAGTCTTTAAATTCTTTTAGAATCTTTATGATTTCCTGTTTTTCTTGGTTAGTGAGGAGCTTACTTATGTAAGTGACACGTGGATTTTCATCGTCCCCTAAATTTATTTCTTCTAGTGGATCAAGAACTTCCTGTTTAATATCCTCACTTTTAGCCCATACTTTCTCATCCTCCTCGTCGAAGGATTCAGTTTCATATAAAGTTGAGCAACATGCATTAGAGTTTATAAGAAAATCCTCTTGGTATTTTCTAAAAACTAAATATTTCATAACTTGATCAACAATTGGGGTAAACCCCTTACATCATTCTTCTTGGTTTATAATCATAATAAACTTTTAATAAGAAAAATACATCCTAACTCTATAAGCTAATAAGAGCTAAGGGTTGATCATAGTCTGGCGCCTGTTGAACATATTCATATTTTGATTGAATGTCTTCAACTTCTGGGACGTCCTCGACTTCTTCAATGAGAATTGCACCTAAGTCTTTTATCTCTTGGTGAGTTTGTGACTCAAGTTGTAGAGCAACCTCAATTTTGATAGTAGGAACTGAGTTTAGAGAGTCCCTAATAAAAACAGAATCAGGAGATATAATTAGACAAACTTCCTCATCTGCTTGAACCATTTCATAAGTGTCACCATTCCACAAGATTACGACTTGGTGGAGTGGTGATGGAATAGCATAGTTATGATGTAACCAGTCCCTTCCTATTATGGCATTATAATTAGTACCACTTTCAACTATGAAGAAACCAGTATAAGTAGTTTTAGTTCCTACCCTTATCTTTAAGATAGCCATTCCTTCCACTTTTTCTGATAAACCAGAAAAACCAGTTATGTTGATTTGTATATTGTGCAAATCCTTCCTAGTTTTTCCTAGCTTTCTAAACACAGAGAGTGGCATAATATTAACAGTAGCTCCATTGTCTACCAATACTTTGCCTAAATGAACTCCCTCAAAATTAACATTTAGAAATAAAGCTTTGGTGTGCTTATTATCAACATCAACTGACCTAAAGATTTTATCTATGATTAACTTCTCTAGGTTAGCTTTTAGAGATGTCTTGTTAGGCACTTTCTTATGAGGTGCATTTAAATAAGATGACAAGCTTCGAGAAGAAGTAATTTTAAATTTACTTGCCCTTTCTTCCTTGTCAACTTCATCTGCCCATGATGTGGTATTGGTCTAGAATTCTGATGGGTCTTCTGAATTTTTAAACTCCGTTGGTAGCATGACCACATTACACTGCACGTTTTAGCCCTTTCCCATTTTTGTTTGAGGTTCATTCATCAGTGGGTCTCCATCCAACATTAAGTCATTATCTGACACCAATAAGTCCAAATCCTCAAATCCAAACTCTGAATCATAGTCCTCATTAATGCCATTTCCCGGTATCTCTTTCATAAGAGAGTCATCTCCTTGAGGCTGCTAGCCATCATTCGTTGTAGATGATGCGCCACATTGTTCCTCTTCTAGAGGTAACAATTTAGTAATACCAGCTTGTAGCGCCTCTTCATCTATTCTTATGTTTGCAATAAGGGACTCCTGCACATTTTTAGTGCTAATTTGAGCCCTTGCTGCAGCGGCTTTTGCACTTGGCTCCTTCATCTTTGATGTCCTACTTTTAGGAAAGTTTTGAACATCTTGTAGTGGCAATGGCCTAACTGCTGGTTTGATTGTTGGCTCTCCTTGGTCCCTATGGGACTTCACCCTTCTTTTAATAATTTTAGACACAGGAATTTGACTTGGCTCCCTTTCTTTTCCTTTTGAGGAAGGGCGTGAACTGGGGCACATTCCATTCCTCAGAGCTTTCAACCCTTCTATTGCTCTAGTTTGCAGTGGGAATTTTTGAGCAGCCTCCTTATAGGTCTTAGCTCTTTCCTCTTGCATCACCGGGTTTGGAGTTGGGTTGGACTTAGCAGGCGCCTTAGCTTTAGCTAAGTTGGCCCTTATATTATTCTAGCTCCATGGCATGTTGTTCCATTTCTGAGACAACCAGTCTTTTGAGACTTAATTGCCTAGTTAGGAATCCTCTGAACACTTGGCACTGATCTGTTGTATGTGACTCATTCATGTGCCATCTGCACATATCTTCCAGCCCTTCCTCATTGGCTATTTTTGGTATAACCAAGATTCCTTCATCGAGCAATCTGTTGAAGAGCTGGTTGCCAACTTCAGTAGCTTGAGATGCCTGCAAGGTAACAATAAACGCATTATTAGCCTCTACCATACCACAGAATAGTTCAAATGGTTCATCCATTCCAACTACATTCACATCTTCGTCATCAGGAAGCATGATATTTTTCCTATCAATTTCATCCTGGATTCTATTTCTAAAAACAATGCATTCAGAAGTATCATGAGTTACTACATCATGCCATTTACAGTATTTTTTACCCTTAACTTCTTCAGCAGTTCTTACTTTATGTCTCCCTACCAATTTTATCTTTTTGTTAGATAATAACCAGTCAAAGATAGAATTAGCTTTCTTAGCATCAAAAGTATATGTCCTCTTTTGTCCAGATTTCATATCCTTTGGCGCCAAAAATTCTTTCTTCTCTAAAGGAGAACATTTATAAGGTGCTCCCTGAATGATTTCTGCTACATCCACTTCATGTGTAGTCTCAAAGTGGAAGGGATCCTCATTCTGAGCAAAGAAACTTTGGTGTCTTACTGCACTTTCAGCTTGTAGGTTCCTTTCATACCTTACAGCCAATTCTGCTAATTCAACAAAATCGCCAAAGGCATGACGATCAAACCTTTTCCTAAACTGAATTAACATTCCCTCTTGAGCCATTTATACAAACTCTCTTTCAAGAATGCTAACATGACACCTGATCTTGGCCATTTTGAATCTAGATAGGTAGTCTTCCACATACTCTCCTAACTTCTGTTGGATTCTGGCCAGATCACTCAAAGTCACTCCTGGCTCAGTGCGTGCAAAATGATTTGTAAGTTGCACCTGCATATCTTGCCATGAATGGATAGAATTGGGTGGTAAATTAGTGTACCACCAAAAAGCAGTCTCAGTAAGAGACATGGAGAACATTCTAAGTTTTAAGAAATCATTGCCAGCTGCTTCTCTACACTGACAATTGAACCTAACTAAGTCTTCTTCAGCAGAAACTCTATCATTTCCAGAGAACAGGGTGAAGTCAGGTATCTTAAACGTTCTAGGAAATGGATTTGCTCTATCAATCCATTCAGGGTAAGGTTTTTGACCTATTTGCCTCTGATTTCTCCTAGAGGTATCCCCTACTAATCTTTAGACTAGTGCCTCAACTTGTGCTGCCAATGGATCCTGATGCCTTCCTGGGTGTCCCATATTCCCATACCCTATGTTTCCTGCATGATCATATGCGGGGTTAGGATTAGGATTGAAAGGTTGATTTTGATAACCTCCCATACGGATCTCCTGATTGTGCATAAAAGTAGGATTGGCTGCCCCTTGTGCCATTTGTGGTGGGAATGTATGTCCATTTGTGGGCATCCCCTAATGATAAGCACCAGTTGCTTGAGCAAATGAAGCTTGGGGCTGACCATACCCTGGAATATTCCCATAATGAGGTGTATTAGTCATAGTTGGCTGGTTAGGAGGCATATAAGCATAAGGTGTAGAAGGAATACCAGCCATAGTTGGTTAGTTAGGAGGCGCATATGAATATGGTGTATTGTTGTTATTTGAAACAAAAGTACCTTACCTCTGTCCTCCTTGTGATGATCCAGGTTGGTGTGTGTTGTCACCAACTTGTCCACCACCCATGGAAAGCGAAGGTTGATGATCTCCTGACGCCTAGTGTCAGCCTGGCTCCACGCCCGCTGCCATTTCATCACTTCTCCTAAGATTTCCATGATTACCCTCTCCATGGCTCAAGGGTATTGCCCTTGTTTGATGCACATGGGAGGAAGTTTGTGGATCGCTTGAGATAAGTGGATCTCTAGTTTCAGGATGGGAGAAATGTACCCTTGGAGCGTAACCTATTGGAGGAACGTCTGGCGCCGTGTGCCCATACTTCCTCTATTTAACTTTTGGACCTCTTCTAAGGCCTTAACTAGTTTCTCATTTAACTGATAGTGTTTGTCGACTAGTGGTTCTAGGCGAGTAACTACTTCAATAGCAAGAGACTTGGACATAGTCGTGGTTGCCAAAAAAACAACCATTTTTTACTAGTGGTTCATCCTGAGCAACTTCCTTATTCTTCTTAGAACGTGTTTCCGGCATTTTAATAAAACAACCGTTTTTTACAGTTAGTTTTCGAAAGTACGAAGAAGAAACTTCACAATTTGATTATGAATCTTCTTCTCCTACTGTGGTCGCCAAAAAACTTGTTGGTGCAAAATCAGTTCGTTGACTTTGCAAACAAGTCAATGCACATCCAATAGTTTGATACTGAATGCCTTGGGAGGCTTAGTCCCTGGGGGTTACCGGTTTTAATTAGATAAAACATTATTAACGTACTTTGTTGTAATTTAATTAATGATTAAACTACAACGCCGATTAAATTCAGGCGAAATGCAATAAATAGAGCAAACAATAATTAATCTTTTAATTTATTAAAGCATAATATTCCCATACATGCCACAACTTTGAGAAATATTTTACAACACATAAAATGATAAGCCAGGCTGGAAAACTAAAGGGAAGACACGAAGGTTGTTACCTCCATGGTTCCTTGCTTCAATCGGAGAATTAGAGATCTTGGCACCAGAACATGTTCTACGTCTAAAGAACTAAACTATAACCCCAGAAGGGGATTGGCTAGGCTAAGACTAGGCTACGCTAAGAAAAGAAGTAATGCAGTTTGATGTATTGTTCGTTGTTCTTTGCTTGATGATGGTTTCTCTATTTATAGAGAAACGTAATATGTAACTTCCATACGTGCTAAGGAGGGAAAATATTTGAATCATATTTGATTCAAATCTCTTTCTGGCGCTGAATAATTGTCACCTTATTGTACACGTTCCTCTTCATGTTGAACCGTTTCATAATTGTTCTCTGATTGTTTATTCCTCTATTACCCTTAGCTTTCGTCTCTTGATAGTCTTGATGGTCTTCCTCTGTTGACTTTGACTTATGTTAACCACGCCTAATGGCCTTTGTGCTTTTGTTGGGCCCTTATATTAAAGCAAAATTAAACCTTTTGAGGTCGAATTCAATGTACCATAATAAATGTTACTTGACATCTAAAAATGGTGGTAACAGAAACATATAAGAGAGGTACGCAAGATTATGTAATAGTGGAAACTGCACTTTCAATTGGGTCATACTAGGAATGTTAGAAAGCCTATGATTTTGTGATTGTATCATCCACACACACCGTCTATTATGAATTGACTGATCTCCTCAATTATTTGCATGTGGGAGTAGCATTAACTAAAAGATTGAAGACTATCCTCAAATCTTCAACATATATACCCACACTTAGGCTCCGTTTGGTAGGGCGTAAAACATTTTCTTGGAAAATTGTTTTCCTCTATTTTCAATTTTACATTGTTTGGTTTGAAAAGGAGTATAAAACCATTTTCCCTAAGAGTAAAATTGCTCTCCCAATTATGGAAAACCATTTTCCCTTCAAAATGAAGGGAAAACTATTTTCCTTCCTTTTCCTTATCTCTCTTGTACACTCCTTTCACTACCTCCTTACTTTCCCTTTCAATTTCCTTTCATTTCATCATTTTTCTTACAAGGAACCAAACAACGGAAAACTAAGGGCCCGTTCGGTATCAATGTAAGTTTTCAGTTTTTGGTTTTATAAATATAAAAGTCATATGATATAAGGGGTATAATAAACCTAAAATTAGTCATACTTATACTAAACATGCCAATTTTGAAAACTGACAACAGAAAACTGAAAACTACTTTTTCTGGTTTCCAAATTTTTGTTTTTGGTTTTCAAAAAAAACTGAAAACTGGAAACAAAAAACGATAAAGAACGAGCCTTAATTTTGGAATTGTGTTTTCCATTGTAAATCATTTTCCATGAAAATTATTTTACACTCAAAATGTTTTACACCCAACCAAACGGAGCCTTAGTCTTCAGTCTAACAAATTTTGCAATATCTTTCAATTTGATTCAACTAGTGTTGATCTTGCAAAATGATAACAAAATCTATCGTAGCCTAAAGCATTTTGAGTCCATATCTTTTGTGTTAGAGTCGGAATAACCACATACACACATAAGGTTATTAGAAAGTTCATATACAATGTAGGCATATTATTATTGTTTACGCGGTAAGAGCGAATTTGACTACCTCATCAAAGGGTTTTAATTTGAAAACATTTTGAAGTCGCGAACTATTGTTTAAAAAACTCATAAACCTAATTGGATATTGAAAACCTTAGGGACAATTTAGGGACTTATCCAATGTGGATTTCCCCACCATAACTTCATGATTGGTCAATGAACCAAAAAATTAAGTTCGGGGGTACAAACATGATCGAGATCAATCACGTTTGCCCATTGTTGGCCGCTATTTAATACGATTCATAGGGTAGTTTTATGCAATTAAACAACCAAGCAATTGATTTCAAGCACCCTAAAAAGATTAATCTACATTAGTTTATTAAACACATAATAGACTAAATTTTTAGTGATATGTTTATTAGTCAATCAAATTACTGGGATCCGACCAATTGCACGTTTTATCTGACTTTAATGTTGGAACATTTATTTAGATCTTTATTAATTAGCAATAATAAGCATATGACGTGATGAAAGCATTAAACATGTAAGCATGAAAATATGTACAAAGATAACAAAGAAAAGATTAGGGATTAGATACAAAAGACATGAATTGTCTAAGGATCCATATCATGAAAAAAGCATTATTAGTAACTTCAAACAAGTAAATATGAAAAGAAAGATTAGGGACCCTAAAGAATATACGGTGTCGCGTGGGTCTTAGGGAGTAACAACCTTCGGGAGGATCAATCGTGGAGCTTGCAATGAAATAAATGGAGATTGAGAAAGATGTATGAGTGTTTGAGGTGTTTGGGAGTAATATGCTTAGAGTATATAAGGTGAAATCTCGGTATGAAAGCGTGCAGTAAACTGTGGAACACAGCCTATTTATAGGAAAAATAGAAAATAAGATAAGATCTAACGTTGCGGTGCACATGGATAATGCACAACACGCATCAGCAGTGTGCGGCGCGTATTGTGTTGTACGCACGATAGTGCGCAGACGCATTCTGTTGCGCGTCTCTCGATTTTGTTGACTATTCAAAGGTTGCGCGTGCACATCATTGGTGCGCGGGACTGATGAGTTCAAAAGTAATATCGCAAGTGCACGGTGTCTGTTGTTAGTAAAGACTTAGCAAATACGGGTCGATCTACAGATAGATTGATGTTCAATTAATTAACTATTTTAGGAAAAAATATATATTGTTATAAGAGTAATAACTAAGCTAAAGTAAACTAGATTACAAATGGATGTAAATCAAATAATTAAAGCCTAGGGCATTCATTCGGTCCACCATGTTTATACCAATTCAATCAATACAATACAATTCAACAATACTTGGATTAAGAGATAACTAATTAGAGTCTTTTGTTAAACCTACGGTCGGGTCTTAACACTCTTAGATCAACATATGCAGTATGGTCGCTAACATAATCAGATCTACCAATTGTAACAAACCTCTAATGAGTACGATCTTTCTATTCTAACTCTTATTAGCTAAATGATTACTGATGTTACAGGAATTAAACAATAATAATAAATCAATAGAAATTACTCTAACCTCAATCCAAATATTGAAGAACTTTAAATCATAATCAAATAGGTATAAACATGGCTTTCCTCACTTAGTCGTAGAAATAGACTACTCGCTCATAATATTAAAGAACATTATAAACTTAATCAAAGTAAGGGCATTCATCAAATTAAACTAAGTAAGAACTAATACCGAATAATTAAAGAACAATGAAAGTGAAATCAATGATCGTTATAATCTTCAAAGTGCAGAATGCATACAAAGATAGAGAGAAATTAAGTGTTTAACCTAATAAAAACGAGGAATAAAAGATGGTTAAATCGAAATTACTACAAACCTATATATAGTGTTTGCAAAAACGACTAAAAGCACTAAAATTACGCATCCCGAGAAACCGTTCGGTCAACCGGGCAAGGTTGCCCGACGCGACGGCGGTGATTTATTTCTACGACTCCAGCTAAAAATTTGCTCGGTCAATCGGGCAAGGCTGCCTGGTCGGGCGCAGAAGTAGTTTTGGAGCTCCTTTCGCCCAGTCCACCGGGCCAAATGCACAGAAGTAGACTCAGCTCACCCAAACAACCGGGCGGAAGCTCTTCATCTCAAGCTTCTGAAGTAAATTCTTCTTCCAAACCTCTTGTGGAACTTCCCATATCTGCTATGGGCCACAAGTGATCGCTGGACTTTCCTTCCATGGCTCAGATTAAGGTCTTAGATGCCTAACCGGCACAATAATAGCTAAAGAATGGAAAGAAGTACAACCACATCAAATCACACAAATACGAGCTCAAAAGAGCTCAAAACAGTACTCAATGCTAAGGGAATGGCGCTAAAAACTCTATATAAGATATACACATTAGGGAAGCAATAGGTTGCGCGTCACGCAACCGCAGATCTGGCCGGATTTTATTATTTATCACATTGATAAGTGATATTTATATCACTCTAAATCCCTTATTTATCCCTATATTTAACCTTTCTTTTCTATTATACCCCTTTTATACTTTTGTTTTGCTTAAATTGCACCTTTTTTATTTTACTAGTTTTTTTAGATATGTGTCTTTATTTTACTTTTCGAGTTACTTTTTGCATTGTTTTCTTGGTTCTTTATAGGTCCAATTAAAATATACTTTTAATTTCACCTATAAAAGCCAAAGGAATGCACAAATGAGGAGTAAAGCATGAATAATGAAGAGACGGAGGTAAATGGGAGTTGAAGAAGCAAAGTTCACAACATGATCCACTTTGAACGACCATATCTTCCATGACATGCATCGTTTTGCAGTGATTTAAATTGGAGATTAAATTTTGGCTCGTGCTCTTTCCAAAGACAGGTCACATGCTTGATTTGGATTAAAAACGAGAAAGTTATGTCCATTTGAAGTTGAGTTGTTTGCCCAGTTTTCTTAGGAGCGCCCGCTCCCTTTTCGATGGGCGCTCCCTGGTCGTTCCAACTTTCTACCTTGTCCAGCTTCCTTAGGAGCGCCCGCTCATATTTAAATGAGCGCCTGCTTTTTTTAAAATTTCCGGACAGCTCTGTTTTTTTCGCAACTCATTAATGATGTAATAGTTGCACCTATAAATAGGACATATCCCTAATTTATGGGGGTATACCCTAGTTGAGGGATGATTAATTAGCCTCCATTAGTCTTAGATTAGGATTTTAAGTGATAGAAATTCTCAACATCGAGAGAGAGAAAGTGAGAAAATCAATGAAAAATGGAGGAATTTGGATAATCATCTAGTGACAAGAAGATTTGAAGTTTTCATTTCATCTATCAATGAGAATTTCTTACTCTCTCTCTCCTCTTTTATCTCTTATTTTAATTGTTTTTATTAGATTAATTTTTCATGCTTAGTTTAATTATTTGTGGTTTATTTTGTTTAGTTTATTGTTAGATTAATGTTTATTATCATGTTATTAAGTGGTAATTTCTCTAAAGTTCTCTTTCTTGTACTTATGGAGTAGTTTGTTGGTTAGGGTTTCGGTGACAATCCAACCATGATTAATTTGGGTGTTGGAATATGAAATTAGGGTTTTGATTAGACTTCTTAATTGATTAATGGCATGATTACCATTTGCTTGCATTCTAGTTAGCCTCTTGGATGCTTGTTTTATTGATACCTTAATCAAGTTGAGAGAGGAGATTAATGTTGACACTTATGCTATTATCTTGCTTAATTACTCATGAGAGTGAGATTTGAGTGAGAGTTTTGTGGATTGACATTGTACTTATCCCTTGGTTGCTTGTTTGAGACAATGAGAGTGGCTTAGTTATGTGACCTAGGTAGTTTTATGCACCGTTGAGAGAGGGCTTAGAGCTAGTTAAGAGTCAATAACCTCAATTAGTTGCTTGGTTTTCTTTCCTCCGATCCATGTTTCACCCTTCTAATTGCCTAAATCATGAATTGGTTGGTGTTGGATCCCTCTCCCTAGTCCTATTTGATCTTTGGTAGTTAGTTTGGTTTAGTAGACATTAGTTGGTAGTTGACACCTTGTGACTCTTTTTCGGCCTAGCTTATGATTTAATTAACACATTTTGGTGTTCCTTAGTCCTTGTGTAAGAATGAACCTTGCTTATCACTTTACTTAGTTTAGTGGTTTAGTTAGGTTTTGTTTGACTTTAGGAGATTAGTAACGACCTAGTTTTCCCTATGTTAAAAATGGCTTCGTTGCCGAGAACTTCGCCTAAAATTGATTTGTGTTGATTGGATGAGTCTAGGCCATATGTGAATATTAATCTTGTCGTTGGTTTATTTGATTTGACTTTCTTTTCTTTTCCTTTTAAAAATTCAAAAAAATGAAAATCTTCCCCCTTCCCAAATATGAACATGAAGTATTTTGGAGATACTATTGGAGACTTGGAGATTCTCTTGATTGTGACCATAGCTTTGAAAAAAGGGAAATTTGTGATGTGATGTTTGTAATATTACTCATGATTGCTTTAAAGAGATTTAACAGGCTACTCATTCAAACAAGATCTCATTTGACTATGTTTTTTCTTACATAATGGTGAGAGGAAGATTGTCAAAGTTTGATTGGTGAATAGTGTCGAAATGAGAAATGGTGCATGTATTGTGAAAAAGAGGTAGTATTTAAGACTGAGCCAAGCATATACGTTACCCTTATTTTTCCCTCAAAAAAAAAGTTATTGTTAATTGATATAATTAAATAAGGGTCCGTTCGGTTCAACTTATTTTATCTTATTTGAACTTATCTTATCTGAACTTATTTTATCTTATATGAACTTATCTTTATATTATCGAACTTATATTATCTAATACGAATTTATATTATCTAATCCGAACTTATCTTTATGTTATTTCAATTTATCTTTATCTTATCGAACTTATATTATCTTATTTGAACTTATTAAACTTCATTATGTTTGTATTATTAGTCTTATTTTTTCCTTATATGAACTTATCTTATTTAATCGTAATAAGTTAAAATAAGTTGAATAAAACAAAGCTAAATATGATATTCTAGATACATATATTCTTATTTTTCATAAAAACAATATCATTTCAATTTTGATAAGTTTATATTTATAAAACAAAACTACTTTTGAGTAGTAGCTAGAAATGGGGGTAAAAAACACAAAATCCTAACTCTTATCTCTCTGTTTCTATTTTTATTGCTGAATTTCCCCTCGATTTTTTCTCAATTTGGCGTGCTTCTCTAATTTTTGTCGGTAAGTATCACTCAGTTGCAATTAATATTTGATTTATTTTTCTTTGTTGCAATTTAAATTTTGCCTACTCATTCATCTTATCTGTTATTTGATTTGATTTCGATTTCAGTTTGTAATTTTTCTCTCAATCTTCTTGTCTACCGGAATTTCACTATTCTATAAGCATGCTAATTTGTTCAATTATCAAAGAATTTGATCTATAATTTCAATTTTTCCATATGTATTTCAGTTTGTAATTTTTCTTTCTCCATCTTTTGAATATATGAATTTTCAATATTCGATTCGCACAGTTATTGATAATCTATTTTGCTCAATTACCATAGAATTTATCTTCTATAGACATGCTATTTGAGTTCTATTTTTGTTTCGGTCTTTGTTCTATATATAAACATTGACAAATTTGCCTAAAATCCCATTAATTTTTGCAGCACCAAATAGTGTCAAGTAATTTAGTAGTAGTAAAGATTTCTAAGAAATACGGGGCGATACTAAGAAAATACAGTGCGAGGTTTAGTTGTTCACTTTCTTTATGTTGTAATTTCAAAGGGCAGACTTGAGAAATTCAGAATTTTTTAAGCTGTAGTAAGTCAGTAACTATTTTAGGGTTTTGTCGAGTTCTTGTGATGATTTTGATACTTTTGTGCTATATGTGTTGGAAACAAGTACATTTTGTAGTTTTTAACTTTTAAGGGTCTGGTTGGTTTTGTAGAAGGTTCCTCAAATTGATGAACTCGTTGGTCGAACTTCCTTCTTTGTTGGGTCTAGTGTTGATCTTTTTAGCACTAACTTTATGGTTCCGAAATCCGAATATTAGTTAATGTGAATTTGATTTCATCAGTTGCTGATGATATTAGATATCTTTTGCAACTGCATGTTCAATTTAGGCTATTAGTGCTGCTTGCAACACGGGCTTTGAAATTTCTAGAATGATTGTTTTAGAGATTTGAATGTTCTCATTGGGTTCCTGCTCAATTGTGCTGGCTGAATCTGAACATGTGGAATTTGATTTTTTCAAGCTCTTTAAACGTGCGTGATTCAATTATGTATGTACTCAAGTTTATATGAGGATGATTCTTTTTTTCGGAGATGAATGTGCTACACCTGACTGAACTTGTATGACAAAAGACCAAGGATTTTATTGAATTAATCTTGAAGTATGATAAGTATATTTCTTTAACATTTTTTCTTCGAGAGCTAGTTCTGACCTTTTCTCTTTTATATGGTTAAATTTCATGGTTGAGCAAAGTGATCAGAGATATGGTGAAGTTCAGTCAAGTGGAGCACATATTTCTTGATCTTAACTTAAGTGGGTTGAATTTACTGCTTGTTAGTATGGTCATTGAAGGAGTCCAGAACTTGCTTTTTTTTCATTTTCTTTAGTGACGTCAAAATAGTGGGTACATATTGTGGAAACTAACTACTAATATTGCTTTTATGTGCTGTCTACCCTTCTAGTAAGGTTAAACTATAGACCTATATCAGATTCTATATATGGTGGATCATGTTAGGTGATAAGCTCTGGTGTGCGACAATGGGTTCTAAGGTTTAAAGATAACAGTTATGTGTAGTGGCTCATTCAATCCATGAGTTTGGTGTTTATGATAACCTAATTAGCTGTGAACCATGATAAATATCTGATTTTTCGATCCTTAGGAAGAAGAAGACTCATGAGTGAAACTCAGGGTAGGCTTCGACTCTTTTCATATGCAATATCTGGTGTTTTTCGATTTTATTTCAGTTATAATTTACTTCCCTATTCATGAAAAAAGAAGGGTTGTTATCTTGCGGTTGGATTCATGTCATATCTGTGGGAGGTAACTTCAAGTCTGTTTAGTATGTTGATTGCAAGTTTGTAACTGCTCAAATTTTCTAGATGTAGCTTAACTTGTTAACAAAAAGAGTGTAGTACTTTTTATTTGTGAAGAAAAATGGGTTTAATTTTCAAGCATCCATTTAAAATAGCGATCATGTCAAAGAAAAAGAATTTAACATGTCTAAGCGTGAATAATAATTCAGTTTATTCTGCAAAATTCTCTTACAGACATGGGAGACAAAGAGGTCTTGAAGTACAAGGATGTTGTTTTGCGAGCTTCAGATCTGGAAACTTTACGAGAATCATGCTTCCTCAATGACCAAATCATTGCATTCTACTTCAGCTATCTGTTCTCTTCCATCAAATGTGATGATATGCTGCTTGTTACTCCTTCCATATCTGTCTGGCTTGCTAATTGCCAGGATGACAAGTTCGTTGAAGAGTTTGCTCAGTCTTGCAAACTGTCAAGCAAGAGACTGGTACTTTTCGCTGTAAATGACATCGATGATTTTGCTGGGGACGACAGTGGAAGCCATTGGAGCATCCTGATCTATGATAGGACCAAAAATTCATTTCTGCATTTTGATAGCATGGAGGGAGCGAATAACTTCCACGCCATGAAGCTGTACGATGCCCTCAAGGAATACATGGGACCAGGTGGTCAAGTTTCAAGGCCACACACCTCATCATCTTCACTAAAGAAACAGAGGAATAAGAAGAAAAGCATGCAATCTGTATCCAAACCTCTTGGAGGCACAACACCTGAATCCACCTCTGCTGCCGAACTTGCTGTTTTGCCTATGTTCACAGCATGCAAGACCCCTCAGCAATCAAATGGATATGATTGTGGTCTGTATGTGTTAGCTATTGCTAGGGCAATCTGTCAATGCTGCTCACTTGGAAATAACAAGAGTGACGTGCTTTCAGCAATAGAAAATAATGTTGATGATTCTGTGGCATTTAAAATGCGAAGTGAGGTGCTAGAGATCATACAGGAGTTGACCAACGATATTTGACAAGTCAAAACCAACATTAATATGGGTTGTTTGGTAGATAGAGGTTCTGGGATAGGAAAACCTCATTCTTCCAGCGAAAAGTTGTAAAAAGTTTACACCCTTCTACAGAAACTTTTTGTATTAGATTAGGGAAAATCAAAATTTTTTTGATCCAATTACAATTTACAACTATTGACACAATTATAGAAACATGATACACAAATAAAACAACTCAAACTTGAGAACATTAGACAATTATTAGTACAAAGTACTTTTTTTACATTTTTTGCTGAACGAATTTCCTATTGCATAGAAATAAAAAAATCTTCCATTTTTCTTTGGTTTCCAACTTAATTTCATTTGGACTCTAATATTCTTTTCCATCTCCTTTTATATGACAAGATAAAAGAAAACGATAATGTGTGATAAAAGAAAAAAAAAATAATGTTTTACAAGGGTGAAAAAATAGTGTTACTTTTAACATGTTTAAATTAAATCCAGCTAAAAGGACTTTGGTACATCAAAAATTTAAACTTAATTAAAGTGGTAGCTGTTTTTTAATACCAATATATCAAATAGCCTCTGATTTTTAATACAATTATGTGGCCAATGATTTTTTTACACCAATCTATCAACAATCCTTTATTTTTTATGCCAATCTAGTGGCTTAGACCATTTTTATTGTGAAGGGTGAGCAACTCTTCATACCCTTTTTATTGGGTGAGCAATTTTTCCTAAATATATAGTTTTACCAGCCTTTTTGACGTCATATTCTCAGCATGTCTCACTTCATTTCGCAGAAATTAAAATGGCAGTTTTGCCGTTGGTTACACCAAAACAAAGAATCGCAATTCCAATGCTAGATCTGGAGAAATATAAAGAAAATCTGAAACTCACAGAAAACACACTTTGTAGGAGTGTTTGAATGATATAATTAGGTTGGGCGACAGAACCATGAGTCAACCATCCATCAAAAGCAAATCTTACCCATCCAAACAAAAAATATATAATATAAAAAAGCAAGGCTGCTTATAATGTTTAGTTCAAGGAATGACTGAACGACTCTCTACTCAAGCCAATAAAATAAGTTCATGCATATTAAGGTTGCTGACTTAATTAAGCGTACAGCCCAATTAGCCAAGACTTAACTAACTACAAAATATCCCTGGCTCATTCAATTAGAGTGTTTTTTTATCTATACTAGCTTAGTTCAAAGCCGTGAGGTGGTTGTATATACAAATTTCGAGTCAAAATATATGAGACATGAAATAAAGTAACAAAGAATTTTATATTTCAATAATCTATTGAGTACAATCTCTGTAAACAGTTTATAATGAAAATAAACTAAGTCATCTGATTATGTTCTGTAGCTGGAGAGTGACACGTGTTGATGCTGATCTGGAGTTGAGTGTAGAGTGACGTTTTGTCAACGTCAACCTGAGTTTGAGTGTGGGATGACGTTTTGTCAACGTCAACATGAGTTTGAGTTTTGTTTGAGTGTATTTGAACGAGGGCTAATAAAAGCTTGAATCTCAGTCGAATGTGTTTGAGTGTATCTGAACAGTCTGCACGGATTTGATGTGCTTGTTGACTATTTGCAGAGAGAATTCCAAGAGAATTTTATGAACTCTTGAGAATAATGATTTTCCGGTCTCCTCAACTGAAGGAGGTGAGGTCTATTATAGGGAATGGAGATTGATCCCTTCATGGACTTGGTAGTTTATGGGTTTAGACCTGTTTATGACATGAAAGTCTTTTTTACCTTTGCCATTTGACCATTTGGACTAGTAATATGGACTGCCCCAAATATTTTACAACCCAAATTATATGTGTTTAATTTGGATATCTTATTTGAGTGAGCTAAATTAATTAAATTGGGCTAATTATACTTATTTTAGCTCAATAATAATTAACTTATTTTTATATAGAACACCAATAAATTTTTAGTGTCTGCCACAATTGCATTTCCAGGCCATGTCATGGACACGACTTGTTGTGTTTTGGCATGACGAGGTCTCAAAGAATTTGAGTTTGGCTCAGCAATTAAGTCACAATCACCGTGTTCCAAAGATTTTGGTGAAATAACTCAAGAAACCTTGGATGTGATTTGCAAGCACACATCACCACATTAATTGATTACTTGCAAACAACCAGTAAGTCTTCCCTTCGATATTTTTTTCTTTCAATTCAATTGAGGTCAAGCAGTTTAAAGATTGCTTTTTTTTTGTTGGTCACTTTTTCCAAATCTACAACTTGTTCTGTTGCATATGTATGTGATATTTACTTCCCATCTTTTGTGTTGACTAGCGTATTTGGGAACCTCATACCCAGTCTTGCTAGGATAAGAATTCCATGGTTTTTTTTCTCAGAGCGTAGAGGCTGAAATTTTTTTATGTCAATTGCTTGCGCTATTGGAACACCATGGATTGCGCATCACAAACATGCTTTATCCCTTTTTTTTCTTTGAATAATTATTATTACCCTTCGTTTGATACATGGAAAGCAGTAGGAATTTGCTCAGTAATACATGTAGTACTGATACTTGGCAACGCATACTTCAGTGTTTTCCTTGTAATGTGTAATATGTGAAGTAATACACCTTTTTAGTCTCCTTTGTTTCACACTTTTTTTTGGTTACGTGTATGCATACGTTTTTTTAACAAAGGTCTTGACATACTTTATCTGACTTGCAGTACATCAGAATTTTTTTTTGAGATACTGAACTTGTAGGCTATCTTTATATGGCTTTAGCACTGCGACACTGACACCTCCAAACAGTCCCTTGAAGACGAAAACGGGGATTTCGTCGCGATGAGCCATATATTTTTAGCACTGTGAGCCTATCAGGGGTGTTATTCACATGTCTTTAGCACTGTGACACTGACACCTCCAGACAGTCACTTGAAGACGAAGACGGGCACTGCGACACGACACCTCGAGACCGGTCCCTTGAAGACAAAGACGGGGATTTCGTCGCGATGGGCCATATGTCTTTAGCATCGTGAGCCCATCGGGGTGTTATTCATACGTCTTTAGCGATGCGACACACGACACCTTCAAGGGTCCCTCGAAAACGAAGACGGGGATTTCATCGCGATGGGCCATATGTCTTTAGTGTTGTGAGCCTATCAGGGGTGTTATTCATACGTCTTTAGCACTATGACACTGACACCTCCAAACAGTCCCTTGAAGATGAAGATGGATATTTCGTCGCGATGGGCCATATGTCTTTAGCACTGTGAGCCTATCAGGGGTGTTATTCATATGTCTTTAGCACTGTGACACTGACACCTCCAGACAGTCCCTTGAAGACGAAGACGGGCACTGCGACACAGACGCCTCCAGACGAACCCCTAACAGTCAATCTCACCCTCGAGGTATGTTGTATAACCCATGATTTTTTTTCTTTTGTTAAATGATTGTTCATTAACCCAAGAATTGCTTTTGTTTTGATGCTTTCTCAATTGTGTTTTTCGAAAAGTTTTGGCTTGAGTTATCATTTCGTCCTTCATTGTTTGCACTCTTGTGGGCTAGGAGTTAGAACTTTTTTTTTTTTTTTACTTCGTCGTTCACAGTTTAGACTCTTGCGGGCCAGGAGTACTACAATTTTTTGTTTCGCCATTCACTGTTTAGACTCTTGCAGACCAGGAGTATTGCATTTTTTTTGTTTAACTGTTCACATTTTATACTCTTGCAGGCCAGGAGTTAGAATTTTTTTTCTGTTGGTGGCAGTTTATACTCTTGCTTAGGAGTTTCGTTTTTTTGTTTACTTGCAGTTTAGACTCCTGCTTAAGAGTTAGAATTTTTTTTGGTGTGCAGTTTAGACTCTTGCTTAGGAGTTAGAATTTTTGGTGTGCAGTTTAGACTCTTGCTTGGGAGTTAGATTTTTTTTAGTGTGCAGTTTATACTCTTGCTTAGGAGTTTCACTTTTATTTGCTTGCAGTTTATACTCTTGCTTAGGAGAGAGTTTTTTTTATCTGTCGTTTATACTCTTGCTTAGGAGTTTTCTTTTGTTTCGTCCGACATGCAGTTTATACTCTTGCTTAGGAGTTAATTTTTTTATGTGCCGTTTATACTCTTGCTTGGGAGTTTTTCTTTTGTTTCGTTTGGTATGCAGTTTATACTCTTGCTTAGGAGTTAGAATTTTTGACTTGCAGTTTACCCTCTTACTTAGGAGGATAGATTTTTTTTATGTGCCATTTATACTCTTGCTTGGGAGTTATTCTTTTGTTTGCTTGCAGTTTAGACTCTTGCTTAGGAGTTAGAATCTTTTTTTAAAAACTTGCAGTTTACCCTCTTGCTTAAGAGGATTTCTTTTGTTTTTGTTTCCATGCCCCCTAGATCTTTTACTTAGAATAATTTTCACAATCATAGCGTCGACGGATCCTCCATTGATGCGTCAGATGAGTCTAATTCATTTTCATGACAAGCAATTGTAAGCTCCATGTTGTGTGCTTTACTTGCTAGTTCTTGAAATGTTTTGGGTTTGATCCCTTGCAAGATGTAGGTTAAATCCCAATGCATGTGCCTTGGATGCACATTTCGACTACAGAAGTTTCAGACAAATGATCTTTACATTGCATGCTCAAAGCACGCCAACGATTAATGTAGTCAATGACGGGCTCATCATTCCATTGGTGAGTCTTAGTCAACTCAACCATGCTGACAATACGTCGAGTGCTATAGAACCTGTTTAGAAACTCTTCCTCCATTTGATCCTAGCTATTGATGGATTGTGAGGGTAGATATGTGTACCAATTAAAGGCCATGCCCTTAAGAGAACGTACAAATTGTTTGACGAGGAAATCGTCTGTGGTACCAGCATTATTGCATGTTTCCACATAGTGAGCAATGTGTTGCTTAGGGTTTCCTTTCCCATCGAATTGTTGAATTAAATTTTGGGGGCTTGTAGCCAAAAGGCATTTGCAGCTTATCAATTCTCTTGGTATAAGGCTTTACATAGTGATGACTACCTTGAGAGCTTTCCCAAAGTTAATTTTTGACAGCATGAGCTATCAACAATTTGAGTTGTCGAGCTGTTGCTGGACGGTGAGGGTTGTCACCACTCTCGTCTTCGCTTTCATCACCACCATGGCTTGATGATGCGTCGCTTGGGATTCTACTAAGTTTCTCATTGAGGGCAGCAATTTGCTCATTTTGGAGTTTGATTTGAGCATCCTTTTCCTCTCCGTCCTTCATCAATTTCTGGAGTAGGATGTTCATTTCAGCAAGTTGTTCCTCAATTGTTTTAACTGAGGTCACCATAACAGAAGCAGTGACAACATCTTTCTTCATTCTACTGGTGCGAAAACCAAGAGTCATGTCATCCATAAAGTCATCTAACGTTATAGATCTTTGTGGGGTGTCAGCAAAGTTGTCAGCAGATTGAAAAATGTTCTTCCTCGAGGTCGTTTCTCAGTTTTGTTCTTGATAACGAAATAGAGATGAGAGACAGAGATAGTCCCACCGAGCGTGCCAAAATGTGTATACACAAATTTCGAGTCAAAATATATAAGACATGAAACAAAGTAACAAAGAACTTTATATTTCAATAATGTATTGAGTACAATATCTGTAAACAGTTTATAATGAAAATAAACTAATTCATCTTATTATGTTCCATAGCGGGAGAATGACACGTGTTGATGTCGACTTGGAGTTGAGTGTAGAGTGACGTTTTGTCAACGTCAACCTGAGTTTGAGTGTGAAATGACGTTTTGTCAACGTCAACCTGAGTTTGAGTGTGGGATGAAGTTTTGTCAATGTCAACCTGAGTTTGAGTTTTGTTTGAGTGTATTCGAATGAGGGCTAATAAAAGCTTGAATCTCAGTCGAATGTGTTTGAGTGTATCTGAACAGTCTGCACGGATTTGATGTGCTTGTTGACTATTTGCAGAGAGAATTCCAAGAGAATTTTATGAGCTCTTGAGAATAATGATTTTCAAGTCTCCTCAACTGAAAGAGGTGAGGTCTATTTATAGGGAATGGAGATTGATCCTGTTGGGGTTTTGTGGAGATGGTGAAGCAAGCTAGGCGAGCAAGCGAAGAGCCACAGCAGCACCCAGCAGCCCGGGCGGGCTGTTCATGGGCCCGGGCGGGCTGGAGCTGGTGGCTCGGGCGGGCATGTGAAGGCCCAGGCGGGCGGTTTGCTACTGCCTTCAAGGCAGAATGTTGGGGTGCAACCTGCACCGGGCGAGCCTTAGTCTGGCTCGGGAGGGCTCCTGAGCCCGGGCGGGCGGCTCTTGGGCCCGGGCGGGCGCTTGGACCCGGGCGGACGTTTCTCGAGCCCGCCCGGGCAACCCAGATGTGCACGTGTTTTTTGCGATTAAGTCTTTAATCGTGGCCCTTGGATTGTTTTTAGTTCTTGGAGTATAAATACCCCATTTTCTGCTTTTAGAGAGTGTAGCACACATATCTCAAAGTTCAAACTTGGATCCTCATCTTTTCTAGGGTTTTAGGAGAGAGAGTGAGTTTGTGAGAGATTGTATGTTCACCATTGATTCTCCATTGATTCCATAGTGCAAGTTTGTGGGTTTTTCTCCCGGAGCTCGGGTTTCCCACGTTAATCTTGGTGTGTTCTTTCTTGTTTTCATTCCTCTTTGCATTACTTGGTTGTTGTTTTAATTTCTCAATTCTTCTTGATTATTGTTGATTATTGCACAATCTAGTTAACACTTAGTTTCTAAATCACAACAATTGGTATCAGAGCTAAGGTTTTAACTTGGGGGAAAGTGATTTAGTGTTGTGTTGGTAAACTAGGATTTGTGGTTGAAAAATCAAAGTTTGGATTTTTTGGTGTAGAAAAATCAAATTTTGAATTTTTTGGGTAAACTTAACAATGGAAGAAGGGAAATTGAAGATTGAGAGGTTTGATGGTAAAGATTTTGGATTTTGGAAAATGCAAATGGAGGATCTTTTGTATCAAAAGAATCTTTACTTGCCTCTTGAGGGAAAAAGACCAAGTGGTATGCTTGAGGATGAGTGGAAAGTTCTTGATAGGAAAGCACTTGGAGTTGTGAGATTGACATTATCCCGGAGTGTGGCTTTCAATGTCAAGGATACGAAAACAACGGCGGGTTTGATGGAAACCTTGTCAAGTATGTATGAGATCAAACCATCGGCTATCAACAAAGTATACTTGATGCGTCGTTTGTTTGACATGGAGATGGTTGATGGGAGTTCGGCCGCCGAACACATTAATGAGATCAATTCGGTTTTGGGTCAATTGTCTTCGGCGGATATCAAATTTGAGGATGAAGTGAAGGCATTGATTTTGTTGTCTTCTTTACCCTTGTCATGGGAAACTATGGTGACCGCAATTAGCAACTCCTCCGGCAAAGAGAAGTTGAAATATGATGATGTGAGGGACTTGATTTTGAGTGAGAGCATTCGAAGGAGAGAGTCCGGTGAATCATTGGGTGGTGCATATAGTAGTGAAAGTAGGGGGAGAAGGAATCAACAAAGGGGAAATGCAAGTCATGGAAGATCGAAGTCAAGGGGGCATGGTAAACCGAATGGGGGAGCTCATGTGGTGTGTTGGGGTTGTGGTGATGAAGGGCATTTGAAGAGAGATTGTCCAAAGAGAGGGAATGGGAAAGGGAAGAAGAAGGTTCAAGAAAGTGATGAAGAAGATGCATCAACTAACGTGATTTCGGAGTACGATTCCGATGTTTTGATGGTAAGCATGGAAGAAGCGGAAGAGTTGGTTGGGTGCTCGGGATCATGGGTCTTGGATTCGGGTTCTTCTCATCATTCCTCACCATGCAAGGAGTTGTTTCGGAATTTCAAATCCGAAAAGCTTGGAGAAGTCTACCTTGCGGATGGCAAGGTAGTGCAAGTCATGGGGCAAGGTGATGTGAGTTTGAAACTCACTCATGGTGGCTCGTTGGAGTTGAAGGATGTCAAGTTCATCCCAAGGTTGAAGAAAAGCTTGATATCGGTGACCCAACTTGCTACATCGGGTCACAAGGTTGTGTTTGACGGTGGTTCTTGGAAGCTTGTCAAGGGAGCTATGGTCATAGCTCGGGGGACAAGATGTGGAACTCTTTACACCATGGGGAGCACAAGAAAGGGGCCCGGAATTGGGGTGGGAACTTCATGTAAGGTGTCGTTCGGTCGGAAACCTATCGATAGTGGGCCAAGGGATGAGAACTGTGGTGAAGCGGTATCCCGGTGGCAAATTGACCGGTAAACGCACAAGGTGAAGGGCGGCACACATGCATGTTGTGCCGGAAATCCTAAGTGGGGCAAAGGGTGTTTTGTTCGGGTGGGAGCAATGTGAGTTTGCTCTTAGAACAATGAGAAGCTTCTTTGGCTTAGGTGATGATTACTTGTTGGGGTTGGATTGGACCTCAATGGTCTTCCTTGGTTGGAGAGGAAGGGTCTTCATTTGGTTGTAGTGTCTCTTAGATGAACCGACCTCCGGGGTTAGGAGGGTGTGTAGGTTTGTGTAGGGATGTTACAATGATTTGGTGGTGTTGTTGTTGAAAACCAAAGTCGGTGTTGACTTTGATTTCTTTGTATTGGAGTTGGTGCAAACTTCAATGTCATTTCCTTGGTGTAGAGGAGATGTGTCTTATCATGGCATGCTTAGTCTAGGTGGGAGCATGGTGATAATGCTCGGGTTTGCATCTAGGTGGGAGCATGACCGTGATGGGTTTGGAGAGATGTTGGATCGGGGTTGGTTGAGACCTCGGTGTCGTTTCCTTTGGTGAAGGGGAAGCGGGTTTGGCTATGGCCAATGTATGGATAGGTGATGGTGATGATTTCGGGTATTTATGGTAGGGTATTCTCTTGCTTAACCCGATCTCCAGGTGGGAGATTGTTGGGGTTTTGTGGAGATGGTGAAGCAAACTAGGCGAGCAAGCGAAGAGCCACAGCAGCACCCAGCAGCCCGGGCGGGCTGTTCATGGGCCCGGGCGGGCATGTAAAGGCCCGGACGGGCGGTTTGCTACTGCCTTCAAGGCAGAATGTTGGGGTGCAACCTGCACCGGGCGAGCCTTAGTCTGTGAGTTTGTGAGAGATTGTGAGTGTAGCACACATATCTCAAAGTTCAAACTTGGATCCTCATCTTTTCTAGGGTTCTAGGAGAGAGAGTGAGTTTGTGAGAGATTGTATGTTCACCATTATTGATTCTCCATTGATTCCATAGTGCAAGTTTGTGGGTTTTTCTCCTGGAGCTCGGGTTTCCTACGTTAATCTTGGTGTGTTCTTTCTTGTTTTCATTCCTCTTTGCATTACTTGGTTGTTGTTTCAATTTCTCAATTCTTCTTGATTATTGTTGATTATTGCACAATCTAGTTAACACTTAGTTTCTAAATCACAACAGATCCCTTCATGGACTTGGTAGTTTATGGGCTTGGATCCGTTTATGACTTGGAAGTCTTTTTTACCTTTGTCATTTGACCATTTGGACTAGTAATATGGATTGGCCCAAATATTTTACCACCCAAATTATATTTGTTTAATTTGGATATCTTATTTGAGTGGGCTAAATTAATTAAATTGGGCTAATTTTACTTATTTTAGATCAATAATGATTAACTTATTTTTATATAGAACACCAATAAATTTTTAGTGTCTACAATGGTACTTAAGACCTTGTATTAAATCTCTTTTACGTCTATCTTAAATGTACTCTTGTCATTCTCTCTACATCAAAAAATAATAAAATCAATATGTTTTTCTAGGACGATGCTACTACATCTATCAATTAGATAATCATCCTGTTATATAATTTGAAACTATCAACGTTTAATAATTTTTACTAGAAAAATTTAACGATTTAATATTTAAATATGTGCTATGACAAATACCAAATGAAAGTATTGCAATTTTAGGGACAAAAAGGAAATAGTATTTTCTTTGCTAAGATGGGTTCTACTTTGTTCTTTTTCCATTTCTTCCCCATTAAATTGAAGTTGCGAAATTTTGTTTAAAGATGGATATACTATATATTTAGATGATTCACAATCAAATGAGATCTAACAAAATTTTCAGAGTCTACATTTACATTGCATTAAAGTTGGGCGGGCGCGGATGGTGTCGTCGTTGTGTGCACCGCGCCCGGCCAAAGATAAAATTTCTCCTACTCTCTTCTACACTAAGGTAGTATAGTGGAAGTAGGGGTCGTATCCACAGGGAAACAGGGACGAGTTTAGTACTTAGCGTGATTCGAAACCTAGATTAAGCTAAGGGCCGAGAAACCTAATTACAAAGGGGGGGTTTCGAGTAGGTATACTAACAAACTACAACTAACTAGCATATAAACAAAATGAGAAATCAATATGGAAAGATCTTGAATCCGATTAACATCCACTTCAATTCATTATCGATCCTTGAACCTCCACTCTAATTATTTCCATAATTATCTATTGTCGAGAATTAATCTCGTGTTCTCCTTATTCTTAGTTGAATAGCACGATCAGCGTGACTATAAAACCCTAACTAAAGGATAACCTAGTCCGATCTGCGTCTAAGTTCAATCCAATAGCAAGCAATAAACACGAGAGAACCAATAGACTCGCTAATGTCATACACGCGATAAACATTCAACAGGTTGATTCAATTTCCCTAAGGAATAACCAAGAAGATCAAGCATCTAAATTATTCCCTAGTTTGCTACCAATTGATAAAAGAATAAAACAATCCGATTCTATTCTTAAATCTAGCATTAGATTAATTACACAATCAAACTAGTAACGTTCCTAGCTTAATCATGCAACAATCATGGAAAGCAAGCATAGAAATTAAACCATAATCAAGGAAAAGAGAAAGAGAGGAAAGATCTCACAATAATGCTTGAAGCTCCATATTAATCTCGTTCAAGAACGGTTCAAGCTACAATCGGCATAGCAATAGCCAATTCCATAATTGAAATCTCTAAAAACTAAACTAGGAATTGAAAACTAAAACAAAGAAATGAAAAACAAACAAAAGAGAAATGAAGAACAAAGAGGAACGAAGAAGGAAAGATGAAAAGAGAATCAAGAAGAAGGAAGGATGAGGAGAGGAGCTCTCCCCACCAACTTGCCACTCCAAGATCTACATTTCGGCTCTCCTCTTCGTGCTCCACTTCGTCTCCCCAAAATTTGGTTTTAGGAGGCTTTTAAACCCCGCACAAAATCGTGGCCCCAAGCCGACTTAAGCGTCGCGAGTCGCGACACCGATCGCGAGTCGCGACGAGGACTCGTCTCCCCGCATACAAAATGGCCGCGGGTCGCGAGCCGCGAGGCATCGCGAGTCGCGAGGAGCGGGGGTCGCGAGGTGCGACAAGTACTCGCGAGTCGCGAGCCCGGGCGATGGGCGCGGGCGTGAGCGCCGGGTCGTGCGAGCGCCGGGCGTGCGATGGGCTCTTGGCCGTGCGAGCTTGCGTGCGATAGGGTCTTTGGCATGTGCGAGCTTGCGTGCAATGGTGGCTGTTGCTTGGTGGGCGTGGTGTGTAGGTGGTCGAAGTTACGCGCATGCTTGGTGCTTAGAGCTTCCGATGATTGCCCATTATGGTACGATGCCAAATCTCCCAAGCTCTCCAAAGACACTTCAATCAAACATCATTCAAATCCATTTCATCTTGAAAGCTCGGAATACATGGCGTTAACACAAATTATCTCGCAAAGCTCCGAATTTCCGCTAAAGGCTAAATAAAACACGAATGTTAACAATTACAATCAAACCCTTAGCAAAGTGCACCTCAAATATCACTAAACGTCGTATAACTTGAGCGTATCAAATACCCCCCACACTTGAACTTTACTCGACCTCGAGTAAACTCAAAAGTGAGAATCACCAAATAAATCATCACTCAAGCTAACGACACCAACCTACACTCCCCATCTACTACATCATCATCATCACATCTTAACAACATCCGCTCAAAAACCTAAACGTAAGGGACGATGATTCCCCCACACTTAGATTCGAGCTCTCCTGAAAAATACAAAGACGCGACAACAATAATCACCAAACGACAACCAAAATGTGAGCTCAAATCCTGAAGGATCTCAAAGGAATTGAACTCACTCCAACGCCACAATCAAAATGACAACTCGCCTAAAACCTCAAAAGATAAAGTACTACTACAACAACTAACTTAAAATAGCAAGCCATGGAATCAAAGACAAAAAGGGATAAATTCCATGCTTACTCCCAAAAACAAACAATCAACCAAAAGAATGCGAAAGCACAAATAAATAGATCTTCACAAAACAAAGGATGAATTCACTAACCCAACCCGAAAACGCTTTCCACCTTATGACACCGTCTCCGGCATATGAGTTTTCAAAGTATATAATTCTCTCTTAATCTCTCATTTTGCCTAGGAGCCCTTTCGGGTTTTCATCCTAGCTTCACACATTTCTTTTTGGTTGCACCTCACCATCTTACCCGCTCAATATAAGCCACTTTTTTGCATAGGTTGCCCTTTCGGGTTTTCAACCTATCCGGGCCCCCATTTTTGCCCGAGTCGCCCGCCCTTGCGGGTTTTCAACTCAGCGGGATTTATTTTCATTGTTTTTTTTTTTATTTTTTCATTTTCATTTTTTTTTCATTTTTTTTTTTTCAAATTGAAATAAATACAACATAAATACAACATAGATACATGAGAATGAGAATACCCTCCCCCCTACTTAAACTACACATTGTCCTCAATGTGTCGACAATTAGTAGAAAAAGTAAACTGAAAAATGGGGGGAGAAAATCGAAAATCGGGTAAATCGAAGATCGAATGCTCAAAACTCATGACATACAATCCGTCAAACTCAAATTTCTTAACAACACCAACTCAAATCTCCGAAATCAACTCACAACCCTCTCCCTCAAATCACTCAAACAAATGGCAAATTCAAAAGTTTTAAATTTTTGAGATTTGCACCTAGCTCAAGAGATCGAAAAGATACAACAATCTCACTCCTCTAGTGTTACCAACTCCTAGCTATTGAACTCCTCCCAACGGGTTTTCTTTTGTGGACTTGGGCTCAAAGTGGATTAAGATTTGTTGTGGTTCTTTTGAGTGGGTGGGTGGTGGGTGAAAGAAAGTTTATTTTGGTGGTGGAAATTTGATGAGAAATAAAGGAAAGAAAGAAAATAAAAAGGGTATCGGGTTGCCTCCCGAGAAGCGCTGTTGTTTAAAGTCGTTAGCTCGACTTAATACCTTAAGCTCAATCATTAGGTTGTGCTCCATGTGTGACAATGGTGGTTCCATGTCAATCTCCACTTCAAATACCTGCAAAATTGATTGACAAGAACTCTTGCAATGCATCGTTAGTACCTAGCTTACTACATCATGGTTGAGCATATAACATCAGATTATATCCAAAACCTAGCATTAAGTCAACAACAAACATCAACTAGTAGTACTCCTAGCTAATCCAAGTCATGACCATTACTATAAATGTTTAAAGCTAGACAATAACCAAGATATAGAGTAAATCATACCATAAACTGTCAAAAGCTTCAATCAACCATTCTCAAGAGAGTGGCCAACCAAAAACAAAGAGCACAAACAATACCATCCAAAAATCACGCAGAATACAAACAAGTAACACCGTTTCCCCGGCAACGGCGCCAAAATTTGGGCGGGCGCGGATGGTGTCGTCGTTGTGTGCACCGCGCCCGGCCAAAGATAAAATTTCTCCTACTCTCTTCTACACTAAGGTAGTATAGTGGAAGTAGGGGTCGTATCCACAGGGAAAACAGGGACGAGTTTAGTACTTAGCGTGATTCGAAACCTAGATTAAGCTAAGGGCCGAGAAACCTAATTACAAAGGGGGGTTTCGAGTAGGTATACTAACAAACTACAACTAACTAGCATATAAACAAAATGAGAAATCAATATGGAAAGATCTTGAATCCGATTAACATCCACTTCAATTCATTATCGATCCTTGAACCTCCACTCTAATTATTTCCATAATTATCTATTGTCGAGAATTAATCTCGTGTTCTCCTTATTCTTAGTTGAATAGCACGATCGGCGTGACTATAAAACCCTAACTAAAGGATAACCTAGTCCGATCTGCGTCTAAGTTCAATCCAATAGAAGCAATAAACACGAGAGAACCAATAGACCTGCTAATGTCATACACGCGATAAACATTCAACAGTTGATTCAATTTCCCTAAGGAATAACCAAGAAGATCAGCATCTAAATTATTCCCTAGTTTGCTACCAATTGATAAAAGAATAAAACAATCCGATTCTATTCTTAAATCTAGCATTAGATTAATTACACAATCAAACTAGTAACGTTCCTAGCTTAATCATGCAACAATCATGGAAAGCAAGCATAGAAATTAAACCATAATCAAGGAAAAGAGAAAGAGAGGAAAGATCTCACAATAATGCTTGAAGCTCCATATTAATCTCGTTCAAGAACGGTTCAAGCTACAATCGGCATAGCAATAGCCAATTCCATAATTGAAATCTCTAAAAACTAAACTAGGAATTGAAAACTAAAACAAAGAAATGAAAAACAAACAAAAGAGAAATGAAGAACAAAGAGGAACGAAGAAGGAAAGATGAAAAGAGAATCAAGAAGAAGGAAGGATGAGGAGAGGAGCTCTCCCCACCAACTTGCCACTCCAAGATCTACATTTCAGCTCTCCTCTTCGTGCTCCACTTCGTCTCCCCCAAAAATTTGGTTTTAGGAGGCTTTTAAACCCCGCACAAAATCGTGGCCCCAAGCCGACTTAAGCGTCGCGAGTCGCGACACTGATCGCGAGTCGCGACGAGGACTCTGTCTCCCCGCATACAAAATGGCCGCAGGTCGCGAGCCGCGACAGGCATCGCGAGTCGCGAGGAGCAGGGGGTCGCGAGGTGCGACAGTACTCGCGAGTCGCGAGCCTGGGCGATGGGCGCTGGGCAGTGAGCGATGGGCGGCGGTGTGAGCCAGGGCTGTCTGTGCGAGCGCTGGGCGTGCGATGGCTGCTGGGCTGTGCGAGCTTGCGTGCGATGGCTGCTGGGCTGTGCGAGCTTGCGTGCAATGGCTGGCTGCTGCTTGGTGGGCGTGAGCTGTGTAGGTGGTCGAAGTTACGCGCATGCTTGGTGCTTAGAGCTTCCGATGATTGCCCATTATGGTACGATGCCAAATCTCCCAAGCTCTCCAAAGACACTTCAATCAAACATCATTCAAATCCATTTCATCTTGAAAGCTCGGAATACATGGCGTTAACACAAATTATCTCGCAAAGCTCCGAATTTCCGCTAAAGGCTAAATAAAACACGAATGTTAACAATTACAATCAAACCCTTAGCAAAGTGCACCTCAAATATCACTAAAACGTCGTATAACTTGAGCGTATCAAAAGTCTAATTTCATTCCATACAGTAACACCTTGATTGAAACTAAAGACTAATATGAACCGCCAATAAACATTCTAGTTGCATGAAAATGAATATAATACTTGTTACTGGAGTTAAAAGAACAGTCATCAAAATAATGAATTCTCACCTACTAGATAGAATATTAATGCATATCCGTCTGTTACATTGAACTATAGCCAAAAAAATAACCATTATGCATATATAATCTACCACTACATATATATTTAATAATTAACTTACTCCTATATTGCAATTTTTTTTTTGACATCGCTATATTGCAATTTTTTTCTATATCCTACATCTCATCCAAAACTACATAAAAATTGAGGAATAACCTCTGAAACAAAAGACAAATAAATGAAGATAAATTAGAAGTCCTATATAATTAATTAGCTAAGGTAGTAAGGTAGTAGCTAGTGATATGATATATATCATGGACCGACCCTTCCTTCATTCCCTGCCAACATTAAGTACTTGTCTTTCCGAGTAAGTGTAGTACACTCGAACCCCAACGCATGAGCCAGTTGTCTTTGCAAATGGTTAGCCACTTCAAAACATGATCTTCCACCAGCACAAGTCATTTCCTTAGGCACCTTCTCTAGTACATGAAGATAATAAATAGGCCTAGGGTTCATTAAAAAGAATATGGGGTCTAAACACTTGAGCCCACTTGCTGTTGTCCCATAAAACATGGTCACCTTTGTGTCTAATGCAACAGGCACTATTTCATCAGCTAACTCAGCAAACAATGAGCTAAACCTTAACAAGTAAGGCTCCCTACATGTAGTTCCTTCAGGGCAAACCACTAGGTCTCCCTCTCCTAAGAGTTTCTCCATTGTTTCGCCATCGATTTTCCGGTCTCGTGTTAGCCGGACTGTCTTGATCGGTGCGATGATCTCGGATGTTTTGCTTAGGCTATACGTGACCGCGGTTAAAGGTTTTCTAAGGCATACCCCTAACATAACCGGGTCTAAAAGGGTCCTATGGGTGCACACGTAGAGGACACCTTTTTGACGTCTAGGTGACCTTACATTGTTATTGCATGGTACATTAAGGTTACTTCCTTTGATTCTTAGTCTTATACCACTAGATTGACCTAATAAAATGGACAGCTTAAATGGTAAGTAAATGCCCACAAAAAGCCTTAATATGGCAAGGAGTATGCCAAAAGGAAGCCACAAGAACATGCAAAAGGTTGCTGATGGAGTTGGGAGGAAAGCTAATCTGCCATCATGGAATATTAACGGCTTTGGATAGTTGTCCCTTGGCATTATTTTTGATGTTGCGGCCCCATTACTGCAGGTTTTGTCATCTTCTTGCAGGTCTACAACATATGCCTCCTGCAACAAACATTTAAAGTACCACATAACTATCATAAATTCATCATTAAATGCAATGTGTGTGACAATCACTCTCCATCTTTATCAATTCATGAAATTAAAAAAAGGTCAAGCCTCTTTCTTGGTCAAGATTGAAATCATTCAGCATGTCAACAACATGAATTATTACATCAACTAACACTTACAAAAAAGAAATATACATACTATAATAATACTCCCTCCGTCCCATAATATTGTGCTTACTTCTTATTTTTCACTGGAATTAAGATAAATGGAAGGAGTAGTAGGATGTTCCAAAATAATAATTAATGAAGTGCTTTTTTAGTGCTTTTATCTTGGAACTAGTTATTTATTGTCTTTTTCCTTTAAAAAAATAAAAAAAAGTAATAAATATTCCTTGGAATGGTGTAAAACAATAAATAGGGGCACATATTTTTAAAGAAATGTAGGGGTATGTTGGAAAGTTTGTGTACAAATTAAGGATATTTTAGTCCAAACAAATTGATTAAAAAGAAATAGGCACAACATTTTGGGACACCTAAAAAGAAATGTGAGCACTATATTATGAAACGGAGGGAGTATTAGCCATCACAAGAATTTTATTGCCACATACAACAAGAGGTAGGTAAGAGTCCATTGAAATACTAAAGCTTTACTATTTCAACTTTCCTATTTCAAATAGATGATTTTTTTAAGTCCATTTAGACCTTTATTTCTCACAAAAAAGCGGCCCAAGTAACTCTATACACTCCACCATTACTCTTGTTCCTTGTTTTTTGTGAAATTATTATAGTAGAACTAACAAAAAGATATAGACAATAGTAGTAATTCTTTTGAAGAGGTTTAGTGTAAGTCTTGTGTATAATAATGGAAACAGGATACAAATAACATAGATGATATTTACTTAGGTCGTGAATACCACTGTTATAAGAATTTACCAATCAATCTTGACAGCACCTACATAATAATGATTAAGAGTTTCTAGTTGACAAAGAAAATATAGTTTTTAAATTATCACAATAAGTAAGGTTTGGTTGTAGAGCATTAATTTACAACTATAATTAGGGTGGTAGATCAGCTTCCTTTTATCTTACTTGTTCTTAATATAACTTTTTTCTATTTAGTTTTGCTTTTTCATCAACACTGTTATGCATTATAGTTTATAAAACTTTTTAGGACCCTACTTTAATTAACAATCAGTTCTGGTGGCAGGAACTGTACTTGCTGTCCGATGAAAACAACCGTTTATGATTTGAAAAAGAAAGTTTCTTACCTTATATTCGTGCCATTACCTAACTTTACCTAAAGTAGTAGGTAGTACTTACTAAATGATATTCTTAAACATAACCGAAACAAGTAAGTGAGAATAAAATAAACAAAGTTAGTTTTTGCATGTTTAAATAAATAAGATATTTACCTTGCAGAAAGACATGAAGAATTGATCAAAGTAAGTTGAATTTCCAATGCCAAAATCTGGTCTTTCATCTGCAAAATATTCCTTAATTGACCTATGCATAACAAGCAAGCCAGAAGAAGATAAAAGGCCAGTATAGTAATTTCCTAATGTTTGCAACTCAGTTCCAACAACTTGATCAACCTTCAAATACTCCTTTAAAAAACCTTCCACCATTACCCTTGGCACACTTGTGAAAACAGCCTTAGATTTTGCCCTACACATAGCTTGATAAACATGAAAATTTACCTCTTCAAGGTAAAACTTGGGTAAAACAGTCCTTTCAACACAACTCATATCTTTCAACTTAAGCCCACAAAATGTTATGAAAATCATAACCCTAAGTTGAATATCATAGTCTAAAACCCACAAAAAAGGGTAACATAAGAGCAAAAAAAATGCCCTTATTAAACTACCACCTTCAAAAGCAACTAACATGAAAAAAGGGAAGAAAGATTTGGACCTTAATAAAGTACCATTAAAGTCACAAACCATGGTGTTGAAATGACGGTCCATTATTAAACTTAGGTTTTTTGATAAATTTGGGTATGATAATGGAGGAATTATTTGGTGTTGTTGATGTTGTTGTTCTTGATGGTTTGTTGATTTAAAAGATGGGTTTTTTATGAGATGGAAACCATAATTTCTCATTTTTCTTGCAGCTCTGAAGCAAGAATTGCCTAAGAGTTGATAAACTAGCCATTCTACTACTCTAAAAAGAACTACTGGGAACAACATGATGATTGTTTTTTCTGAATTCTGTTGTTCAGAATATTTAGTAAGGAATAAGGACAGAAAAGTGAAGAGAGGAAGAAAGAGAGATTGTGTGGTGTTGAGAAGGAGTGTAATAGTGAAGGAAACGAGGCATGGATTGCCAAGAGATTTTATAGGGATAGAGAATAAAAACTCAAGTTGACTGCCAACATTTGGTTAGCCACACCGCATGCATTAATTGCATTCTTTATAATTCTCTCCAAACTTTACTTTTTTGTTAAAGAGTTTTGGTCATGCTTGATCTTACTTAGCTTCCTTTTACCTTTTAGAGTTCTTTTTTGTGAACAACGAAATGGTACTATGGTATTTTGAGGTACTTTGGAGTTCTTTTTTGTGAACGAAATGGAATTCCAATGACGACTTAGATGAGAATTTATTGGATCGAACTTTATAACATATAGATGGAATATAAGATGGGTAGGCTTAACAGGTCATTGTATGATAGAAACGCAAAATTAGTAGCATAAAGGCAAAATTAGCCTCAACACGACAAACTATGGCTCAGGTGCACTTAACTCCCCCAAACTTTAACTAGTGGCCAAAACATCACAAACTATCAGCCTGGATGCGGTGCATGTCATAAAAGAGCTACCTCTTCGCGATATCCCTGAACCTTCCAGGAACAGTTTTCATATTTCTTCGTGAAGAAGAAGAGTTTTAGAGAGATAAAGTTTGAGATTGGCGTCAATTATGACACGCACTTCAAATATGCCAATAGTTTGTGGTGTTTTGACTACTAGTCAAAGTTTGTGGTGTTGGGTGCACCCAAGCTATAGTTTATGGTGTTGAGGCTAATTTTGCCTAGTATAAAAAGATTCGTAAAGCTATTTTCAGTTTTAGATTTGTTGTTAATGGGAAGAGTTTGATACATGTGTGCAATCTAAAATGATAAGCTCTAATTTCGTGATTATTCTCTAGTATGTTGATGACATTTTATCGTCTAGGGTCGGATAGGGAAAAGATCTATGTGACATTTTATAACAATTAGAGTTACTTCAAGTTTAAATCTACAAAGAGTAAAGAAGTTTGAAATCTCTACAAAGAGTAAATCCTTCTTCTTTACTTTGGTCTTTAATTTTTGATTTCAACGTATAATATGCTTCCATCATACCCAAAATTGAAAATTCAATCGAGGTCTATATATCTTCCTTAATATATGCCCATTAGTAGAAAAAATTCATTTCTATGGGCTAACACAATTCATTTTTTTTTTAAAGAGAAATTTCATTAATTAAAGGCCAAACAACATCTACAATAGGTATTAAAGAAAAACAAGATACAATTAAACAAGAATAAATTAAATTCGTCTTCGAAGAAACTACAATGAACCAGATCGAGCAATACAGCGCAGCCCCCTTGTATTTGCTTGATATAGTTTGGAAGAACATTCTTGATCGAGTCAGGTTGACCGCATCCGAGATTTCAATACCTTCATGTTGAGTCTCGAACTTCAACCAATGAGAATAATTTCTCATACCTAAAAACAAAAGTTCATACTCACAACTCCCATAGGGGAGAAGGAGATTTCCAAAATAGAAACTAAAAACCCCATAACAGGGTTTGAGAAAATCTCATAAAGAGAGACTAATTTATTAAACAAAACAAGAAAATGAACTAAAAACTGAAAATAAAAGGGGAAAAGGGGATTACCATGGATGAAATCATCTATGTCAGCCCCCTAATTGATGAAGAAGGGGTAGGGAAAGCTAGGGTTTGAGAGAGAGAAAAAGAGAAAAGGGGCGGCTATACTTTATACTAATGTCGATTGGGTAACACAATTCATGATAACACTACAACAACATGTATATATATGTTGGCAAAAGTAGTTTGCATAAGAGTTTTACGTGATTCGGGTAGGTTCACATAAATTGTATCTAGTAAGATAATACTGTCAGGAATTGCAATGCCTTGTAGGAGTAGTATAATATAAATGAGTCACCTCAAATTTATTTCCAATTTGAATTCAACAATTTAATCATTTTCAAGAAACCAAAAACAGAAAAATAATTCAACAACTTTTCTATTCGTATATAGGAAAGCGTGCTAGTAATACTAGTGTGCTACCAGTTACCACCAAGTGGAGGCATCGTTATTAAAGGAATAAATCAGTCTAGAGATGAGCACGATGTAGTAGTTGCGTCAAAGTCTCATATACGTTGACAATTTTTGCTATTCGCGAATGAGAGAGTTGACTACGATTGGATTTCTCCATCGGCTGTTTTCCAAGGCCATACGCATGAATTAACACAAATTAAAGTCAAATGTTATCTTTTCAGTATTTACTACCATATTGTTATTAAGTCAATCTTCCATTTTAGGTGATGCTAATAAGTAAGGACGCGTATAGCACGATAAATTTATGCAACAATCACCTATATTTGAGGAGGCACTGTCTTATTAAACAACAACTTTTTTTTTTAAAGGTATTAAACAACAACTTAAACTACAAATTAGTGCTCCTTTTTTTTTGATAATTTGGAATTATATTTCATTAAACCACAAGAGAGAGAAAGTCTCGACTCAAAACAAGGTATTCTTCCTCAGAAGAAGGAAACTTTTATAGTGATGTACACACCCTGAATTGAGGAAGCCATCAATCCCTCATCAGACCGAATACATAGTCCAAAGGCTACTTATACAATCAAAAATATGCGCAATAAACATAGGCTTCCTAAAAACGCATACATCCTACTGATTGCTCCTGAAAAGAAGCGCATCAAACATCCCACAAAGCAAAAAGTTTCAGACATTGAGAAAACTAACTGATAGAAAGCCTTAAAAGGTGAAGAGGAAATGAGCCCTTGATGGAGAGAGCCATGAATTCCAATTGCCGCTGAAACTGGTTACTACATCCACACAATGAATTCTGCATCCCTATGTAAACCTTGTTTCGCCAAAGAGTTCGCCACCATGTTTGCCTCTCTTTTTTTTTTTGGTAAGTAAGTAAGTTGTATTCATCACCAAAAAAAACCAAATTACAACCAAAAGCCCCTAACCTAAAACAGGAAGGAGCAACAAGACCACAAGAGGTCAAAACCAAACAACCATTACAAATGGTTTATCCACATTCTATCTACTGTGCTACACTTCTTTGGCATACAATAATTTATTCTATGTCTAACAGTGTACTTTATAGCCTCTACACTTTTATCTACACTATATACTTGTAAATTACAATATGCTTCATTTCTAACTCTCCAGATCTGGTATGTGAGAGCTGCAATCACTGTGCATAGTACCTGATTCGTCGTTTTATTGCCTCTATAAGATCTATGACACCAAAGAATCCACTGGTTCAAAGGCCTCTTTCTATTATGAATTCCCAACCACTCTAGAATTTTGCTAAGAACCTGCTGACTATATTCACACTCAAAGAAGAGATGGGTATGACTTTCTGTTACCTGATCACATATGCAGCACTTATCATCAGTACTGACGCCATATTGCTTCAACTTTTCTTTAGCCTGCAACCTGTTTTGCACACTGAGCCATAGAATGAATCTATGTTTTGGCAAAGTCATCCTATTCCAAACTCCTGTTGCCTAGTTCACCTTAGGAGTCTCTGTCATCATCAGCTTATACACTTGCTGAATCTGGTACTTGCTGGAAGTATCCCAGGAATGAATTTGCAATCTCTTTAACTCTTCTTTTACCTTACACGATATTTGATGACCCAATCGGCACCGGAGGGAGCCCGATAATCCCACCCGTTTTCTTTGCTTTATGTAGATATTGTGAACCCATTTGACCCATAAATCATCCTTCTTGACTCCTATATGCCATACAAGCTTCCCCCACTTCTTTGCTTTGTTCCAGGTTTGAATGTTTTTAAAACCCGAGTCCACCCTGATTCTTCAAACTACATGCTTGACTTCACTTGACATAACCTCCTTTAATGTCACTAGCCTTACCACTCCACAAATACCCTTTGCAGATGTTGTTGATTTTGTTGATAACAACAGCAGGTAATATAAAAATTTGAGCCCAGTAGCTACTAATACTCATTAACACAGCATTTACTAGTTGAGCTCTCCCAGCAAAGGAAAGATTTCTAGTGCTCCAAGTCTTGATTTTTGCAGTCATCTTATCCACTAAAACTTCACAGTCTGCAGCCTTTATCTTCCTTGCAGAGATAGAAACACCCAGATATTTGAAGGGGAGAGAATCCTTCACAAAACCTGAGAAATGTGCTATTTCATCGAGTCTTCATCCGTCATACTAGTGCAATACAAAGCTGATTTGGAATTGTTAGCTTGCGGCCACGAGGACTCGAGGAAAAAAGCTTCAAACCTTGTAACAATAGATATGTAAATCTGGGTTCACCTTTACAGAAAAGCATTAAGTCATCTGCAAAGCACAGATGATTTAATTGCATAGTCTTGCAGCCAATAAAATGCTTGAAAACTTCCATTTCACTTATATATGCCATGATTCTTGAAAGGTAGTCCATACATAGGACAAAGAGCAGGGGAGACATGGGGTCCCCCTGTCTTAGCCCTCTCTTTGCAGGGAAAAACCCCTATGTAACTCCATTCATCATTAAAGTAAATCTAGGAGTTTTAACACACTCCATTACACACTTAATGAAATGGGAAGGTAATTGGAGAATCTTCAAAAGATCTTCCACAAAAGCCCATTCTATCGAATCATAAGCTTTCCTTAGGTCTATTTTCATCAAAACGTCTGCATTCTTACTCCTCCTGTTATTGAATCTTTTCACTAAGTCTTGACAGAGAAGAATATTACTTAAAATATTCCTTCCTGTTATGAAAGCACCTTGGTTGGAAGAGATCAAATCAGGAAGCACAGTACTGAGTCTTGTACAAATCAGCTTTGTTATAGTCTTGTAAATGATGGCCGGAACAACACGCAATGGGCCTATAATCACTCACTGTTGCAAGGCATTTTACTTTAGGAACTAAAGTAATGGTTGTGACATTCACTTCTGACAGAAGCTTCCCATGAAGAAAGAAATCTTGAATAGCCTCAATAATATCAGGACCCACAATTGCCCATGCCGTCTTAAAAAAATGACTCGAGTATCCATCGATACCAGGGGATTTCTCATCAGGGATTGAGAACAAAGCTTGTTTGATCTCATCAGCATTAAAATGTAGATTCAACATCATCTTCTGCTCCTCTGACACTACCTTCCCTTTATTAATAATTGCATGTTCAAGAGGCCTGGTAGCACCACTACTTCCCAGCAAAGATTTATAAAACTGAAGGAAAGCATTACTCACTTCATTAGGCTTGGAAACCCACTCCCCTCTTTCATTTTGAATTGTGTTTATTCTGTTTTGGACCCTTCTCATTCTAATACTCTGATGGAAAAGTCTTGTGTTCTCATCCCCTTCTTCAATCCATCTAACCTTAGCCTTTTGACCCAAATAAGACAAGAAATTCCTATGAGCCAGCTGGTAACTCTTCCTGCAATGCATTTCCTTCTCAATAAGTTCAACATTTGTAGGATCATGTTGAAGACATTGCTGAACTTCTACTAGATCATGATAGCTTCTGGTATTTTAGACTGAAACATCACCAAATTCCTCAGCATTTAGATTTTTAAGCTCTTGCTTTAACATCTTCAGTCTTCTTACCACTCTAAACATCTTTGTTCCCCTTACCTCCTGCTCCCACCCTCTTCTTATCACATCTAAAAACTTGTGGGATTTACTCCATATGTTAAAAAATTTGAATGGTTTCCGTTTTTCATCAGTAGGGTATGACTTCAACAACACAGGACAGTGGTCATAATCCCTCTGGTAAGAAACTCACCTCTGTCATTGCACAATCTTCCAGCCATGCTTCATTTCCCATAACTCTAATAAGTTTACAATGAACCCTTCTGTCTCCCTCTTGCTTATTGTTCCAAGTATAAAATTGCCATGTAGCCTTCACATCCACCAGTTTGCAAGTATCCAAACAATTCTTCAAGTCTACAAGCTCCCTCTCACTCATTGGCTGGCCAATTCTCTCCTCCATACCTAAAATGTTTGCCTCTCTTCCTTTATGGAAAATTGAAAGATTCAACCACTGTTTTCTCGCATTGCGGATGAAGTTCGGTTGGAAATTTAAATTCCATGGGCCACCCTTATCTTCATTACACCATTTGACCGCGTTAACCGAATCTGATTCAACATGAATTAGGAGAGATTTGATGCTATTGCAGCTTGTTGAAATTTGAATTGCTCTAAAAATAGTTAATATCTCTACACAATAAATTCCAATGGGAGGGATAGGGCTTGAAAACATGCACTTAAATAAGCCATCACTACCTCGTAAGACTCCACCAATGGCTGACATTTGGTGATCATTATTAACAGAGGCATCCTCATTCCATTTAATATGACCATGAGGGGGAGGAGATCATACGAAAGGGGAATGAGCTTGCATTGACGAACCGAAGAGACTACTAGTCAAGGGCCATGAGAGGCAAGTCGGGTGATAAGTGCATATTCTAACATCATTTAGTTGCATATTAGGGTGCATTTTCATGTAGTATTAGAGCATTTACATTGCATTTATGCATATTTAGGTCCATTTTTATAAGCTACGGTGCTTTCATGGGTTGTTTGGTCTTGATGTAATCTCAGGTACTTTAGACTCCTTTTTAATGAGATGATTATTAAGGCACTTGTATGACCTTCAAAACGATATATCATGTGCCCAAA